>CM077164.1:8024552-8624552 GCA_039583875.1 Platanthera guangdongensis
AATTCCTTTCTTTGATGTCGCACTTTAACTCAATCCACTCAAACTGACTGGGCCAAAACTAGTGTGCGGGACACCACACTGATCTCAATTGAGAGTTATTTACAAGCCGACTCATTTTTCGCATTATTATTATTACTAGCGCTTATGTGTGTACGCGGCGTTTAATCCCATATCTGGTGTTTACGTGTACGAGTCTTTTATAATCTTATATATAGCTCTCAATGGATGAATAATGATGAGCAAGTATTATTTCCTCTCAATTCAACTTGGTATGATAGGGGGGTTCCCCTAATCCCGTTTTCTGCTACCGCACCCTTTCCGCTTCCATCTTCAAGTCGCGAAACCGATCCAGCTCACCCTTCGATCCCGCTCCCGATCTCTGCTCGTCCTATAGGAATGACGGGTGGCGCTCACGCTTCTGCCATTCGCCGAAAGGTACGTAGCCGCCGTCCCTCCATGAAGCCGCTAGCCTTCTTTCCTCTGCACGCCAATCGTCCCTCTCCTTCTGCGACGCGACCAAGGTCGGCCAAGGTTTCTCCGACGCGGCTCCTGAGCCTCTGACTTTTGCTCCAACAAAGCCCCTGCTCCGGCACCGGACCACCTCCCCCTCCCCCTGCACTGGACCTCAACAGCTCTGCGCCTCAGGCAAAGCTTCCGCTGATCTGCGCCTGCCTTGTTTTCTGGCTATCCGACCACCGCCGATCCCGCTGCTTCGCCTGTTTTGCTCCTCTGATTTGTCATCCGTGGTGCTGCCTGTGCGTTCTCTCGCTGCATCTCTCCCAGATTTGCTGCTTTTACGTCTCCGACATCGGTGACTCTTCAGCGTCGTCGCCGGGTGTGATTCAACCTCAGATGAGTGACCCTCAGCTGTCCCACGGCCACACCGGGTCCCTGAAGATTACTACCGTCCTGTTAGATGACACGAACTATCTTGAGTGGTTCCGGGTGGCGCAACATGTCATACACAACCATCAGATGTTTGAGTATATTGATGGAACTGTTCAGGAGCCTCCTAAAGCTGATCCCTCCTGGAAGCGAGGAGACTCAGAGAAATTCCTGGTGGTTTCATGGCTTCTTCATTCCATGTCTCTGAAGGTTGTTTGGCTTCAACTTTCAATACCTCTCTTTAGAGCCTCTAACTCTATATATAGATTAGAAGGGGGTCAACGAATGGTCATGATTCTCTGTTCGTTGCCTACCTCAAAGCAAACAAAATTGCAAAGTAAAATTAATAGTACAAAGAACGAAAAATGCTATGATCGACGATCCTCTCAAGATGAGCGGTCCCGATCGTTACTCTGTTCGTGGTCGGCGGGAATATACCTTAATTGGCTGAGAGGCATGATCCCCATCACATCAGTGAAAATTTTCATTGAGAGATTAATAATCATATTCACTAAACCTCTCTCATTGTCTTCTTCTAATATATATAATAAGCTAGATATGATTGATATATATGATCCACCTTGTGGTGGAGCGTTAAAGCCCAAATAAAAAAAAACTCACATTGAGCTCATGAATGTTTCCTCCTCTAGTTTATTCACACATATCTTGTGAGAATTAATTGTCCCTCTTTGCACCACTATATAGATCCGAGTGGTAATACTTGTACATATGGGATATGGTGTCTGTTGTGTTTCTTCCGATTGCTACACATTTTTTTGTTCTTGTCTTTAATTTTTGAATACCTTTTAACTTTGATGTTCTTGATTTTTCAATGTGATGCAGGTATGTTATGGGGGTTGGTGAAGCAGAGGCATTTTCAGAAAGGATGAAGCGTGAAATCCAGGTTTTAGAAGCAACAAATGTCTATGCGCTTCTTGAGAGCGAAAACCTAATAGAAGAGGTACTGTAATATGTCTTTAGTTAACTACAAATTCAGCATGCTAAGGTTAATAATTTGTTGCCTACCAGAAAATCTTGTGTTTTGCATGCTTAATCTCATGTTCATGTATTCATAAAGAAAAAAGAAAGTGATGAATCCTCAACAGTTTAGAGGATAAGTTTGTGCCAAAACAACCCAATTAATTTTATAAAGTCGGGCCTGACTAATTTAGTACCCTTAGGAGCACAAATACGTCATAAAATGCTGCTAACAAATGCAATACAATCAACACACCTTCAAGACCCATCAATGTTATAATTTATGTACTAAACATTAATAACATCTTATCTATCACCTCAAATAACATCCAAAAACTGTTTCAACATGTCGGAAAATATGGACAACAATAGGATTGGAACAACAAACTCACAATACCGCGAGGAAGGACCAAATGATGAAATCCAATACATGCTCCTCACCGAAGGATGATAAAATCCATGGATGCCCTGTCATTGCATAAGATCTCTCACCACACGCAGGAAACACCAAGCAATAAGAGGAGGTAGAGCTCCACACGCCACCATCGGGATGCTTTAGCTTTCACTGAAATCACGTTCCAAGTTACTTCCCTTCACTCATCCTGGATATGACATGCGCCACATTAGGAGTGGCGCCGACACTTCCGTGTCATTTTTATTATTGCGTTTGTTATGTGCCCATGTGGGGGCCACTGGGGGTGGGGGGTGGGGGGCAACACGTGATCACAAATGACATGCATCTTCATTTTGTATTTGTAGAAATAGCTCAAAAACTTATGTATATTTCTTATGTGTGTAAATACATGGAGAGAATACAAATATATAGGAGGAAGAAGGAGAGAGAATCAATCCTATACATGATGTGAGACTAAAGAGGAGAGAAGAGAAAAGGAAAAATGGGCCCAATAATGAGATCTTTACATGGGCTTTTCTAACACTCCCCCGCAAGATGGAGCGTACAGATCGTATGCGCCAAGCTTGGACAAGCACTGATAGAAGAGGGGCCTGGAAAGAGCCTTTGTGAGGACATCCGCAACTTGTTCAGACCCATAAACATGTTTTAGATCGAGCTTCTTCATTTGAACTTTCTCCCGGATGCAGTGAAAGTCGACTTCGTTGTGCTTCGTTCTTTCGTGGAAGACCGAATTCTTGGCGATATGTATAGCAGCTTGGCTGTCACAGAGGAGAAGAGCCGGTGAAGGTAGTTTTACACCCAGATCAGTGAGAAGGCTCTCAAGCCACGTCAGTTCAGACAATACAGATGCCATTGCCCGGTATTCTGCCTCAGCTGATGATCGAGCAACGACCGCTTGTTTCTTGCTTCGCCATGTAACCAAATGTCCTCCAAAGTAGGTGCAAAAACCACTGGTAGATCACCGATCATCAAGGGAACTGACATAATCAACATCTGAGTATGCCACCAATGTTGGAGCTGAAGAAGAGGTTTTGTAAACAAGTCCTTGAACAGAAGCTGTTTTAAGGTATCTGAGAATGCGTTCAACAGTCTGAAGATGAGATCTTCGAGAAGAGTGCATGTATCGACTGACAATACCAACAACGAAAGAAATATCCGGTCTAGTAACCGTGAGATAGATCAATTTTCCAACGAGACGACGATAATATTCATGATTCTGTAGTAGGAGATCTGAGTTAGATGCCTTGACACACAACTTGTGGTTTACATCCATAGGGGTGTCACTCGGCTTACAGCCTGAATAACCTGCATCATGAAGGAGGTCGAGACAATACTTCCGTTGAGGGAGGACAAGCCCATCCGGCCGTCTGGCAACCTCGAGACCCAAGAAGTATCGTAGGGGCCCCAGATCCTTTGTCTGAAAGACGGAACTTAGATGTAGTTTGTCTCTGTATCCCCTGTGAGTCATCTCCTGTAATGATGATATCGTCAACGTATACTAACATAAGGACCGTTCCTGTTGTTCGGTGACGAGTAAACAGCGAGAAGTCGGCCGAGTTTCGAGTAAAACCAATATCACGAATGACCTTACTAAATTTGTCAAACCATGCCCGCGTGGATTGTTTGAGACCATACTGAGCCTTCAAAAGACGACAGACCTGAGACTCCCCCGTGGTCTCAAACTCGGGTGGTTGCTGCATATACACTCTCTCATGGAGAATGGAGATCCCCATTTAAGAAAGCATTCTTGATATCCAGTTGAAATAGGGGCCACTGGCGATGGACAACGACAGAGATGAGGACGCGAAGTGTATTGAGCTTGGCCACCAGAGAGAGTTTCCTCATAGTCGACCTCCTGTTGCTGGGTGAAACCACAAGCCACGAGACGAGCCTTCAGACGGTCAATTATCTCATCAGCAGCATGTTTGATGACAAAGACCCACTTACACCCAACTGATGTCTGACCCGGAGGAAGGGGTGCTACAGTCCATGTCTGGTTAGCCCAGAGAGCAGACATTTCTTCCTCCATGGCTGCCCGCCAGCTCGGATGTTGAAGCGCCTCTTGCATATAGTTAGGAACAGAGACCGAAGAAAGAGAAGTAACAAATGTGTGCATGAGGGGAGAGAGGCGATGAAGGGAGACGTAGTTGTCCAGAGGATGAGCAGTGGAGGGCTGCACCTGATCAGCAGGACGCGAAGTATCCATGGTTGAGGCCGACTGCAGAGGGGCAACAGAACCGGGAGGGCGACAAATGTAGACACAGATAACGGGTGGTTTTGAGGGAGCAGGAGACGGTGCAGGCGGAACTGGCGAAGGTGGTGTAGTAACGGGGATAACCGAGCGTGGGATGAATGGCGGGAGAGGAGCTGGCGGTAGATGAGCGGGTAAAGGAGCATGAAAAAACGGTTGATCTTCCCGGAAGGTAACATCAGCAAAGACCGAGATCTTTCGAGTAGCTGGAGAATAACAGACATAGCCCTTCTGGATGCGCGAATAACTAACAAAGATGTGTTTAGCCGCCCGGAGATCCAACTTATCCGAGGACGGCCCCAGACGGTGGACGTTGCAGGTGCTGCCAAAGACACGAGGCAGGAGAGGAAAAGCCGGAGTGGAGGGAAACAGTAGGCTGAACGGAGTAGCATAGTGGAGGACGGAGGAAGAAAGACGGTTAATGAGAAAGCAGGCAGTGGAGTCCGCAAAGTTCCAGTAAGGCTTGAGAACATGCATTTGAAGCATGAGGGAGCGGGCTACATCAAGTAAGTGGCGGTTCTTCCTTTCGACAACACCGTTTTGCTGGGGTGTGTAGGCACAGGATGTTTGATGAATAATCCCGAATTCAAAGCACAAATTGGTAAATTCGTGGCCGGTGTATTCACGAGCATTATCGGTGCGCAATATTTTGAGGGTGGTGTGGAATTGTGTACGGGTCTCAAGTATAAAAGCCCGAAAAACACGGGGAAGCTCGGAGCGATCATGAAGTAAGTATAGCCACGTAGTGCGAGAGTAATCATCAATAAATGTGATAAAGTAACGAAACCAGAAGTACTTGTAATCTTAAAAGGGCCCCATACATCAAAATGAACTAAATCAAATGGAGCAGCGCTCCGAGTACAATGCGCAGGAAAAGAAGAACGTCTGCTTGCCGAAGATACATGACTCACACTGAAACAGATGAAAAGAGAGATCAGGAAGAGCCCGCCGGAGGACCGGCAGAGGGGCATGCCCCAGACGTCGATGCCACTCAGTGGAAGAGACAGAAGAGAGAGTGGTGGGAGAGTCGTCGAGAAGGTAGTGTCCATTCCGCAGTGTGCCTTTACCAATGGTAGTCTGCGTCCGCCAATCCTGTATAACAAAAGAAGAAGATGTGAATATGATAAAACAATCAAGATCACTAGTAAGACGTCCAACAGAGAGTAAATTGAATAGTGACCTCTGAACATGAAGAGTCGAGCGAAGGGAGATCACGGGTTGAGAGAAAGATCCGCCGAGCCGGAGACGGGAACCGTCGCCCCATTGGACACAGTGATAGACTTCGAATAAGGAGAATCTGAGTACTGGGCAGGCCATCGCGAAGTAATGTGATGAGTGGAACCTGAGTCCACGATCCAACCCGTGCTGGTGGATAAACAAGCAGTACCTGGAGACGGAGGCAATGGAGGCAGAGGGCGAGTTGAGCAGCCCCTGGAGTTGCTGGAGCTGGAGACGGACGATCTCACAATCAGGAGGGGTGGCAGAGGGTGCGCCAGCAACAACAGATGCCGTCAGACGAGGAGGATAACCAATTTTCCGGTAGCAGGTCGCATCAAGGTGGTCGTCTTTCCCGCAGTAGGAACACTTCGGCCGACCCCGGCCACCACGCCCACCACGCCCATGACCCCGAGTGCCCGAACATCCGCCTCGACCAGCGGTAGGAGGGGACAGTAGGAGCGAAGGTGCCTGCTGACTAAGGGCTGGGGGAGGAGCAGAAGTATCCGGAGGAGGTGACACGCGGAGAAGCATGGAGCAAACATCAGAGAAAGACGGTGTTGTGGGAGAAGCCAGGACCTGAGTTCGAATGCTCTGAAGGTGAGACAGAAGACGGGCCATCATGATGACAATGCGGACGACTTTCTTCTGAGCATGCTGAGCAACATGATCATTGGTGGATGGCTGATGCTGGATCCAGGCCTCAGCAAGGGTTTTGGCTCGAGCGGCAAAGGAGGTCATATCTGAAGCCCCGCCAGTGTCGAGAGCGAGAAGATCAGCGAGGATGTCGTAGAGATGCTGAAGGTTGTCGCGGCCTGAGTATAAGGAATGCAACTCATCCCACATAGCCTTGGCGGTGTCGTGGTACATAGCCATGTGATAAGATTCACCATCCAATGAATTAAGGAGCCAAGTCTGAACGCGACCATCATTGCGGAGCCAATCATCGGTAGGATGAGAAGGAGGTGCCTGAGTAAGGTGAGACAAGAGGCCCTTGGCCTGAAGAACCCGTCTAACAGAATGAACCCAAGGGATAAAGTTTTTATTCCCAGAGAGAGAAATAGTAGTTATTCGCAACTCGTCGCGGACTTCAGTAGAACAAACCAGGCGGTCTGCAGGACAAGCTGGGCGGTCTGTAAGCGGACTAGCCGCCGGGCCAGTAGAGTTGACAGAAGATCCCATAGAAGTAGCAGGAGATGGAGACCGCAGCGGGAAGAGCCGGAGATCGCACGGCAAGGAGGGAAGGAGAAGACCGCGACCTGAATGCGGGAAAGCAACAGTCCACACGGTCACACTGGACACCAGCGATCAGACAGACCGCGACAAAGATGCAGAAATAAGATAGTCCGCACGGTCTGGGTGAGCACAGCAACGGTTAGAGCAAAGGAGGCCGCAAGAAGAATGCGAGCGGACAGGGAGAGGAAACCACGAGTAGAGGAACTCGAGCGGAAAGAAGCAGAGGCCGCGAGTTGAATAATAACTCGAGCGGATAGAGAAGGAAGCGGGTAGGAGAAGCCGCGACAAGAGGTCGCAAGTAGCAGAACTCAAGCGACATGATGAGAGGAGAAGCTGGTCGCGACGAACTGAAACAGTGGCGAGTAGAAGAGGCAAACCACAAGATGCGAGTTGATAGAGACCGCGACGGACAGGAGTAGTCCGCAGGGGGGGGGGCAGAGTCAGCGGACCGTAGAGAGGAGAGCCCGCAGCGGTTAGAAGTAGTCTGCGTCCGGAGAAATTAAGTGGCCGCTAGAGAGAAGAGAATGCGGGCTAAGGGAGAAGCTCGCAAGGAATAGGAGAGAAGCCCGGAGCAGACAAGAAGAGCCCGCAACGGAATGAGTGAGAATAGCTGGGAGAAGTGGACCCCACGGGTCAGAGGGGAAGGAGGCTATAAGAAGCCCGAGGCGGAGGGTAGAACCACGAAGAGGAAGAGGGAGCGGAATCAGAGATAGCGGCCGCAATTAGCCGAGCGGCTAAGGGAGAGGATCAGATAGAAGATGCAGGCCGCAGGAGGCCGCAGGAGAGGAAGGAGACCGCCCAAGGTAGGCGGTTAAGAAAAGAGAGGCCGCCCAAGGAGGATCGGTCCCTCTGATACCATGTAGAAAGAGATCAAAACTTATATATATTTCTTATGTGTGTAAATATAAGGAGAGAATACAAATATATAGGAGGATGAAGGAGAGAGAATCAATCCTATACATGATGTGAGACTAAAGAGGAGAGAAGAGAAAAAAATGGGCCCAATAATGGGCTCTTTACAAGGGCTTTTCTGACAGTATTATATCTTATTTTCTCATATAATATCATATTTCCGCGCAATCTAACTTACGTATATGTCATGTACCCCAGTTGAGGGGCATAATAGAAATGTTGTGGACCATAGGTCGTGTGAGTGAGTGGGGCTTATTATCGGGAAAAATCACTAAGTATTTAATTAAATAAAGTTAGTAGTTGATGGCATAGAAACTCCTCAAAATGATAGACGAGTAAGTTATATTATTCTCTAAACGAATCCCTTGAAGTGATGCAAAGCTAAGGAGAAGAACTCTCAAAGGAAGAATCCCTTGAATTGATGCAAAGCCAAGGAAATGAACTCTTAAAAAAAGTTCTGCAATCAAAGTTAGTTGAATGACACTCATTGACCAACGATCGAAGAAGTCAACGATCGTTGATCTCAAGGAATGCTCAACAATCAACCATCATTGACCGCAAATCGCTGTTCAGTGACCAGAAAGCTCACAAATCAAAAACTAAAGAAGCTACCTTAGCTATCTACGACCGTTGACCGCCGTTTATTGATCGTTGACTGAGCCACTCAGCTCATAGAAGACCTGATGAAGCCAACCCAAGAATCACTAATCGTTGATCTGTGTCCGCAAGCCTTGCTTCTCGATCTTCGGCCGCAGGCCACAAATCAAAGAAAGGTCGATCACTTATCATTGGCTATTGTCCTTTGATCGTCGACCACATTGCCCCTCCCTTGATAAGCCCCCCTCAACGATCGTTGATCGAAGCGCTCAACGGTCGTTGATCGAAGCGCTCAACGGTCGTTGGCCTAAGCGCTCAACGGTCGTTGGCCTAAGCGCTCAACGGTCGTTGGCCTAAGCGCTCAACGGTCGTTGGCCTAAGCGCTCAACGGTCGTTGGCCTAAGCGCTCAACGGTCGTTGGCCTAAGCGCTCAACAGTCGTTGGCCAAGTTACAAACAGAAGGAGGGGATAGACTATGACCAAGTCTTCACCCCAATTTCAAGAATGGAGACAATTTGACTTCTCATCTCTCATGCGACACAATTCAAATGGTTGATATATTAGATGGTTCTCAAGTTGGCATTTTTGAATAGAGTGATAGAAGAGGAAGTATATGTCGAACAACCAACCGGTTACATGAAAACTGATGAGGAGCAAAAAAAGTTTTGATGTTGAAGTTATAGGCTAAAGCAAGCGCCTCGAGCTTGACATACATCAACATGTGTTTCAAGGAGAATAAATTCATTCAATGCCCATATGAGAATGCACTGTATGTGAAGAAATGAAGTAACTTACTGTTTGTGGCTCTCTATGTCGATGACCTCGTCTTTATGGTGAATAGTGGCGAGGTGATGACGTGTTAGAGATGGAGCGATAATTTGAGATGGCAGTCTTGAGCGTGATGATATATTTCCGATATTTATATACTCTTGTACTTTATTTTATACTTGACTCAATGATTGCTTATTAATTATTATTATAATTGTTTACTTTTAGAACATTTAAGTATACTTAATATATGTTTTTATTATTACGATATAGAAATCCGATATTTTAAAATATCCCCGATATATCTTTGATATCAGGTATTTTAAAGCTCAATCCGACATGTTATCGAAATTTAATATTTACAACCTTGCTCTTTACTCCCTGTCGCCATGAAATTTCTTGAGTTTTTGATGGGCATGAAAGCCATGAATGTTAATGAACTAGTTTAATGTTATAGTTTCTTGTGAATTGATAACCAAAAAAGGAAGGTGAAACTGATATAAATTCTTGGGACATCACAATTGGATTGCCAACACATTTAATAATATTTAAGTATATCCTGATTAGCTTTTCCATTTTTCATTAAGGCTGTTATTTTTGTTTGCAAGTTGGAATCTTGGCTTAGTTTGATAATTTTTTTCAACTACTTCACTTTTGTATACCTACTATATTAGAAGTTTAAAGCTTTATCAGCTGTGAACCTCAGACAGTTATTAACAAACAACATTAACATAACATGTTCACATTTCTAAGAATATTGTTTATCATTCCAACAAATAAAAGTAGCAGTGCAATATTACCTACAAAATTAATGAATTTTCTAATCATGTTGATCAATTCATATTGACCTAACTTAAATTATTGCAATTTAATTTTTGCAGGCATTGCAGGGCCTTGAAGGAGAAAACATCTGTGTTGAAGACATGGATATGTGGTTAAGCATTTTCAATGTGAAACTTAAGCACATGCGGGAGGACATTGAATCGGTATGCGAAGTGTTCAATTTGTTTGTTAAACATGAATCATTTGTATTGTTCACATGACCATCAGTAGGACTGGGCTGGATCGATTGATGATCGACGGTCCACCTCAGGATGCTGCACTTTTGTTGGTGGGCATTTGGTCACATGGAGGTGCAAAAAACAACACATGGTCGCTAGATGCCATGCTAAAGCTGAGTTCAGAGCTATGCCACATGAAATATGTGAGATTGTGGATTCAAGCTATCATGATAGATTTGGGCTTTGGGAACACTAATCCACTCAGATTATATTATGATATATAAGAAGGGGACCATTAATTTTGCTCATAACCCTGTTCAACACGATCACTCATATATCGTTACCAAGTTGGGCATGGTCAACAGCGGGGGGGGGGGGGGGGGGGGGGTGCATGTATTGTATTTGTATTTTCTCTTTATGTATTTTCTCCTCCTCCCCTCACTCATATATATGCGAGTGAGGTTCTTTGTAATGATTAAGCAAGAATTTTACCATTCAACAAGCAAGCTTAAAAAAATTCAATTAGCACTCTTCATTAACAGAGACTAAATATTTAGTTTTATCCTAATTTATAACCTATAAATTTTCACAAATGAGAATTTAAATTCCTTTAATTTGTGTGAAGAGGAAAGAAATTAGGTTCCAATTTCCGAGGTTTTGGCGACCACTTTGTCAAGGAAACTGGAGATTTATTTGATGATGGTATTTTTTCTTTAGTGTTGTCATATTTTGATTTTAATGATTGCAAACAAAAAGAGGAAGAATAGTATGCCAACATAGAATCTAATTTACATACATAAGACAACATTCTAGACTAAACCTTCTCACTGCACTGATTATTGCAAATAATGTTTTGAAAAAGTTTAGCCTAGTTTTCCCTTTTTTATTACAAGCTTCATTACTTAATTCTTATTTATATATGGCTGTTCTTCTCATAGCATTGGAGTATTATAACAACTACCTAGATTACTTCACATTACATTTTGAGATCTTGCACGGTGGTTTTTTGACCGAATCAAAGATAGTTTTAGTGCAGCTTGTCTTGAGATCTAGTCTATTTTTGGATATAGTTTCATTGCTTAGTAATGCAGATAGAAGCTCGCAACAACAAGTTGGAATTGCACTCTGTAAACAATAAACGACTTTGTGAGGAGCTTGATAAGCTACTTAAAAAGTTATATATCCCGCCTGAGGTATATTATAATTTAGTCTCTATTTGTTAGGGCTTTTAGTAATGTTGTTGGACCTATTTTATAATTTTTATATCTTGTGGATCTCCTTAATGACAGTTTGTAGCATCTCTAACTGGAAGTTCATTTGATGAGAGCCATATGGTGAAAAATATTGAAGCATGTGACTGGTTGTGTGGGGCTATACGTCGTCTCCAAGTGCCAGATTTGGATCCTTCATATACAAACATGCAAGCTGTAAATCATCTGTTAACTTTTAATAATTGAATTTCTGTGCACTACGTGGAGATTTATCCATTATTACTCTATTTATTATTCACTCTATGTTTAGATTACTTTGGAACCATAAGAGATTTAGACTAGGTTGCATTGCTTAGCAAAAGTTCATTGTCAATAGATCAATCATAATGAACAGTTAATTTAGTAATTGCTAGATAATTAATTGTCTATAGTGTCTAATTTACAATTCTCTAAGTTTTCTAGATTTTTAAGAGGACAATAATCTCTAGCTAACTGAATAGGTTAGGGAGAAATATCCAGAATTGGAGAAATTAAAAAAATAAATTTGTTCATTGTCAATAGATCAATCACAATGAACGGTTATTTTAGTGATTGTTGGATAATTAATTGTCCATATCTAATTTACGATTCTCTAAGTTTTCTTTCGGAAGATGAAAATTATCTCAAACTAACTGAATAGGTTAGAGAGAAACATGCAGAATTGGAGAAATTAAAAAATACATTTGTTTGGCGCGCGTCTGAATTCTTGAGGAACTACTTTGCTAGTTTGGTGGATTTCATGATCACTGACAAGACTTATTTTTCTCAGGTTATTTTTCAGTTCTCATTTTTTGTAGGCAGACAAGACATGTTTGGTTGTCTTGCTATCTAAATGTGATAAAAATTCATTTCTCATTTGTTGTAGCGAGGATCGTTGAAGAGGCCTGACCATGCAGATCTCAGATACAAGTGCAGGACCTATGCACGGCTTCTTCAGCACTTAAAGGTCTGTAGTTAATGATAGTGTTTTTTTTGGTGTGCAAAAAATCATAATGCTGATTACGTTTTCTAAAAATTTCTTTACCCTGTATGATACTTTTCAGAGTCTTGACAAGAATTGTTTGGGTCCTTTACGGAAAGCATATTGTCATTCCATCAACTTGCTGCTGCGCCGCGAGGTCATGATGAAAATAATTTCTTACGATGCTGTCATATCATTCAATATGCTGATTTGCTTCTACACCATACAATAATGAAATTATGTTTCTCACGCAAATGTCATTTGCTGCTCAATGATTAATTAATGACCGGTGGTGCCGTCCTATTTTGTACAATTATATTAAAATACACTAGAAAATTAACACATGAATTCTCTATCACTGTTGGCTTACATCAAGGGACAGCTTTAAGCCCTTATCTCTTTACCGTTGTCTTAGATGAGCTCACTGGACATATCCAACAAGCATTACTTTGGTGTTTATTGTTTGAAAATGATATTCTTTTGGTCGATGAGACTTGAATATATAGTTCAACAAGATGGAGGTGTAGATAGCGATGTGACACATAGAATACAAGAAGGTTGGCTGAAGTGGAGAGGCGCGTTTGAGATCTTATGTGATCATAAAGTACCATTAAAACTCAAAGGCAAGTTTTGCCGTACTGCAATTAGACCAACGACGCTCTACGAATTTTAGTGTTAGGCAGTGTATTATGTACATGTGCAAAATATGGGAGTTGCAGAGAAGAGAATGCTTAGGTGGATATGCGGACACACGAGACCAGATAAAATTTTGAATGAATGTATCAGGTTAAGACAAGAGTGACACCAATTGTAGAGAAGATACGAGAAGCTCATTTCCTATGGTTCATACATGTACAAAGGAAACCATTAGAGGCACCTGTTAGGCATTGTGATACTTTAACTACCAGACATGTTAAACAGGGAGGGGTAGACCAAAAAAGACTTTGCCTGGAACTATAAGGAAAGACATGATGTACTTAAGCATTATTGAGATTATGACTAAAGATAGGGCACAATGGTGACAAATGATCCATATAGCCGACCCCACTATGATGGGATATAGGCTTGAGTGTTGTTGTTGTATAGTAAAAGACACTAGAGCAAAGCTTTTGGAAAAAATCCATCATCATGAATTGTTCATGATAATAATTGTATTATCTAAATCATTTATTTGAATGAAATATAAGAATTATGTAGATCACATACAATACAAAATTGAGTAATATCAGGATTATGTATTAATATTCATTAATCTTACATTCATTTTCTTAAAGTTGGCATTGTAATAGTTTGTTGTACACATTACAACAACAACAACATTCAAGCCTTTATCCCACTATAGTGGGGTCAACTATATGGATCCTTTGCCGCCATTGTGCCCTATCTTTTGTCATAATCTCACTAATGCCTAAGTGCATCATGTCTTTCCTTTTAGTTTCATTCCAAGTCTTTATTGGTCTCCTTTGTTGTACACATTATTTAAAAATAATCTAAAAGTTGTTCCAATTGGATCCGGTAGGAATTTAGAAACTCATTCCGCCAATCTAAAAGTTGTTCCAATTGGATCCGGTAGGAATTTAGAAACTCATTCCGCCAATCTAAAAGTTGTTCCAATTGTGCCCTATCTTTATTGGTCTCCTTTTTTTAGTCTACACATTTCTTCTCGAAGGATGACGAAACTCTTACACTCCCAAACAAGCCTCCTCTCTCTACCGCCTCTCTTCCCATTTCAGTTTCATCGTTTCCTATCATTCATGCCCCTTCCCTTAATATCCTGCAACGGACCCCAACTCCGGCACGTGCCCTTCCAATTTCCTCTTTTCCATATCATTATAGTCGATGTCCTGCTTTCCTATCTATCCTCACCCCTATCACTCCAGAGTCCCCATCTGCATGTCTTAGGATAGTACTCTCCTCTTCAAAAGGTTCTCACACTTCATTAGACTCAGATCTGGATTTTCTCATTGTTATGCGCAAAGGGGTAAGATGGAGCTCCCAACATCCTCATACTAATGTTTCCATGGGTAGTTTATGCGATCTTTGTAAGTTCATCGGTCGTTCAAGTAATAAGAAATCAGGAGTAAGTTCCCAAGTATTGCGTTTACAATAATTTATCTACTTGAACAATTAATTGTAAAGGCGAATAAGTGTGTTTCTTGATTTAATGGGTTTTGAAAACAAAATAAAAAGCCACTACACTAAAGGGGTGCGGGTCGCCGAGACCGCTTTGCCTGCTCCCAAGGAGCACTCTCAACTCAAGAACCCATGTGGGTCGCCCTCATTGCTTCGCTCACTCGCGAGTCTCCTTCACTGCTTCGCTCACTTGCGGGTCGCCTTCACCGCTTCTCTTGCTGCGCCTTGCTAAAGTTAAGGCCAATCTCTCGCTCACCGGCTCGTGCTAGCTCAATGACATCGCAACCCATTCTTCACTTACTCTATCACAACTCAAGAGAATAACTTAATGGTAATAACACAACAATAAGAGGCTTGGCCTCCTAGGCTACTCCAAAGGAGATGAATATAAACAAGCTCAAAATCACATATAATAATGATAAACTCAGATTACAACATGTTCATTCCTACGATAATCAAAGTAGAAGATACAATAGCCAATCTCTATCTAGTGCGCGGAAAAGAAAGAGAAATATAAACAACACTCAAGAATTTGTCGTAGAGAAGAAAGGAGAACACTGGGTTGTCAATCCGTGTTCTTTAAACCTTCATCGGTTGCGTCTGGGGTACAAGAATCGTTGTCACTGACTCCCAATGTGCCAATCTTCTCGATGGTTTTGCACCGTTCACATTTGTTCTTCAAAATCCAAGCTTGCAGAGAGGAATGAGCGATTGATCTTCAATTATGTGTCCTTGATGATGGAAAGAGCCTAGGGGATGACCCCTAGCCCTTGGGGAAGAAAAATAGCGAGCAAGAATGCTACTTGCGGAAGAAGGATCGATCCCTAAAATATATTCAAAATACAGTATTTATAGGCGAGTGAAAAAAAATAAACACACATGGCTAGACACTGATGTGCGTTCAGGAAGTACATCGGTCGCTCAAGTAATATAAAATGGGAATAACTCCCCAATTATCGATCTCTTGAGGAATGCATACGTGCGCGTTTCAATTGTTCAAAAAATCAATTATAAAGATTCAAAAGTAAAGGGGGGGGGGGTAGTTTGGTTTGGATGGAGAGAAAACTAACGACACTAGTGCGGGTCTCCAACACCGCTTCACAAGGTGAAGGTGGAAATTGCAGGCCGCTATGCTCTGCTTCGGTAGGCGAATGGGCGGGTAGGCTTGCGAGAGAACCAATTAGCGAGGGCAGAGATGTTGAGGGTTGTAAGCACCTCTTCACAAAGCTCGCAACTAGCAATTGCTAGTGCGGCGAACACACGTGTCGTGGTCGATATGAGGTGGTGGTGCGACGCTCCTCACAAGCATAAACTAAAATTCACCATTTCATATAAACATGAAATTAAGTAAAACAATAACTGAGTTTACACAAAGCATCCAATACATCACAAGATTCACAACAAAGTTCTACAAAGGAAAAGGGGAAGGTAAGAGCACAACCGAAGGGCGAAGACTCGTCGGAAATTCACAAACGGACTCAAGGTTGGCAATCCTTGTTCGAGCTCGGTTTCCAACTGCCGTTCGGGGTACAAAAGAGCTGCAACTCTCTCCTAATTTACCCGTCTTCTCCGTCAATTTTCTTCAGCCACGAACTCGTCGGAGAACTCTAACCAAAGAGAAAAATCCTTTGAAATGAACCTTGGAGGCTTGCGAACACTAGAGGAGGCCGAGAGGAACTCCTAGCTTAAGATTTGGCTTGAAACGGTGGTCGGAGGACCTCAGGATGATGGGCGGTGGTGGAGCGGCGAAGTGACGCAAAAACGGGGCTCTGGGCGCGTAAATGAAGTGATGATCCTCATTAGGGCGGAATCCTGCAGCTTAAATACTACCCAGTCAAAAAAATAAAGAATGCACAGGAAGAACACAGTTGGGGCTCTGCTCACCTACACAGGAAGAACACAGTCGGGGCACAAGCCACCAGCACTCACGTTAACATAACCATGCAAAGAAAAACAATGGGGAGCACCAAGTGCTTACCCCCAGCAATAAAGTGTGCAATTGCACACCACATCGAACCTAAATAGTGCACTTTGTGTGAAATACGATTCACGTCGAATATAAGAAAAAATGATAGTAAAGTGTAGTGCGCGTGCGTGAAAACTAGTTCGGATGAGTCCGAAAAACACTATAAATATTAGACTCATCAGACACACGACCAGTGGTCGTGCGTGAAGAAAATGCCACTAACCGTATGTGAAGGAAAGATGAATTGTGGGAAAATTTTGGTATCTGAAGGGAAAATAATGAACTCACATGACCAGTGGTTGTGCGAGAAGGAATGCCGATAATTGTGCGCCAACTCATGCTTTTTGATGGGGTTGCTTAGGACAATCTGGGCCAATAGGCACGCCCGACCAGTGGTCGTGCGCGAACCGCTCGCGAAGAAAAACCCACGACCAGTGGCTTCCTTAATGAAATAGGGCTCAAACACCCGGGTGAAGCTACACGAGGCCCGTACCTGCACAAAAACTCTAGGAAAACACATCCACACAACCATTCACCAATAAATGAACTAGAAAATAAAATGGGAGGGAGAGGAAATCTCCCTCATACATGTAATGAATGAAAACAAACTCTAGAAAGCTAAAACTCGCTCATTTGACACGAAGGATTATAAGAGATTTTATGAAAGAAAGATGAGCAGAATCAACTAAAAACTAAGCTATACTAGAGCGTAAAAGACTATAAAATACACTTATCAAATACCCCCAAACTTGAATCTTTACTCGTCCCGAACGAATCACTGATCACGAGAAAAATGAAATCTAATAACTAGAATAGAGGATGAACATGGGCAGTGAACAGAGAAGATTCATACCCACACGAGTAAAAATTAAGTAGAAAGAGATTTTAAACATATAAAGGAAATTACGAGTTTGTAACTGTGTATCAGACTCATAATGACTACTTTTTAAAAAGAAACTGAGGTCCGTCCAAAAATTTGTGCGTGGGGAGAAAATAGTGAGACCATTTAGATCAACATTACTCAAATTAAGACTTCAGGGTATCTTGCAAAGAAATCCATCAATGTCGATGACCATAGTACTTGCCCGATCACACCCTCTCCACGGCACTTGTGAGAATCTAAAAGCATGAATCGATAATACTTAAAATGGGATGAAACATTAAGGCTTGGGTTTAAGGTGTGCCATATCAAATGATAAACATGAAGACTAACACACACTTAAACCAAGATGTGAGCTCGCATCAAAAATAGGTATCCAATAATTAAAATCGAATGTGGCACCCCCAGACTTAGAAGACAACACATGGGGTCACAGAAGTATAACCAAACACCAACTAACATAATATGGTTTTTCTTTGTTCTCCTTTCTTGTTCTTTTCTTAACTTTTCTTCCTTTACTTTTTGTTGATTTTTTTCATTCATAATACAAACCCATCACCCACACAATTCACAATACAAATTTCCACCATCCATCACAATGGAATCCATCACACTCATAACATCATAATAGGAAAGAATTGAGCTCAGTTTTATGCGTGAAAATGGGGAGACTTTATGGCATTGGTGAGAAGATAGTGGGGGTGAATCCAAAGGGATAGTGTATGCTCAATGGGTAGTGCGAGGATAGATCGTTTAAGATTCAGATACAAAGGCTCAAACGTGCCAAGGAAAGGCCTATGTCATTTTTGTGCTAAAAGACCAACCTATGCCGATGTCTCTAGGATCACGATAAGTGCACCGATGTCGGCAAGTAGCAATAATAAAATGAGGCGTTACACTCCAAGTATCGTTCTCACTCGGAACACGGCAAGTTGGAGTTTACTTTCAAGGGAGACTTGAGGTTGAAGTCTTAACTCGACTTTATTGGGGGGGGGGGGTGATGATTACTACCAACCAATTGCGATAAAAGAAAACTAACAAGCACGTTGGTTGCTAGCATCGCTTCGCTCCTCCGCAGGTTGTCTTCCTCTGCTTTGCACACAAATGCAATCACAACAAGAACAACACTAACCACTCATCCAAACAACCAAACACAAGGCCTAATTCTCAAGCATTCATGAACACTAATATGATTTGCATAAATATGAAAAAAAGAGTTTTAATACAATGCATTCAAAAAGCATTAATCATTAAATGCATAAATCACAAAGAGACCTAGATTGAAGAAAATGAAGAATAGAAAATCAATACAACCATTGCATGAGTTGGTTCCTCGGAGGTGCAGGAGGTAGCAAGGCTGCTAGCACAATTCCTTGTTTGCGTCTGGGGTCATTGAAGCTCTCACCATCTCTTGTCTGTCTTCTCGGTGGTTTGTAATGAGCATGTTGAAATCCACATCTCCACCTTCCTAAGAACTTGGACTCAAGGTTGGCAATCCTTGTTCGAGCTCGGTTTCCAACTGCCGTTCGGGGTACAAAAGAGCTGCAACTCTCTCCTAATTTACCCGTCTTCTCCGTCAATTTTCTTCAGCCACGAACTCGTCGAAGAACTCTAACCAAAGAGAAAAATCCTTTGAAATGAACCTTGGAGGCTTGCGAACACTAGAGGAGGCCGAGAGGAACTCCTAGCTTAAGATTTGGCTTGAAACGGTGGTCGGAGGACCTCAGGATGATGGGCGGTGGTGGAGCGGCGAAGTGACGCAAAAACGGGGCTCTGGGCGCGTAAATGAAGTGATGATCCTCATTAGGGCGGAATCCTGCAGCTTAAATACTACCCAGTCAAAAAAATAAAGAATGCACAGGAAGAACACAGTTGGGGCTCTGCTCACCTACACAGGAAGAACACAGTCGGGGCACAAGCCACCAGCACTCACGTTAACATAACCATGCAAAGAAAAACAATGGGGAGCACCAAGTGCTTACCCCCAGCAATAAAGTGTGCAATTGCACACCACATCGAACCTAAATAGTGCACTTTGTGTGAAATACGATTCACGTCGAATATAAGAAAAAATGATAGTAAAGTGTAGTGCGCGTGCGTGAAAACTAGTTCGGATGAGTCCGAAAAACACTATAAATATTAGACTCATCAGACACACGACCAGTGGTCGTGCGTGAAGAAAATGCCACTAACCGTATGTGAAGGAAAGATGAATTGTGGGAAAATTTTGGTATCTGAAGGGAAAATAATGAACTCACATGACCAGTGGTTGTGCGAGAAGGAATGCCGATAATTGTGCGCCAACTCATGCTTTTTGATGGGGTTGCTTAGGACAATCTGGGCCAATAGGCACGCCCGACCAGTGGTCGTGCGCGAACCGTTCGCGAAGAAAAACCCACGACCAGTGGCTTCCTTAATGAAATAGGGCTCAAACACCCGGGTGAAGCTACACGAGGCCCGTACCTGCACAAAAAACTCTAGGAAAACACATCCACACAACCATTCACCAATAAATGAACTAGAAAATAAAATGGGAGGGAGAGGAAATCTCCCTCATACATGTAATGAATGAAAACAAACTCTAGAAAGCTAAAACTCGCTCATTTGACACGAAGGATTATAAGAGATTTTATGAAAGAAAGATGAGCAGAATCAACTAAAAACTAAGCTATACTAGAGCGTAAAAGACTATAAAATACACTTATCAAATACCCCCAAACTTGAATCTTTACTCGTCCCGAACGAATCACTGATCACGAGAAAAATGAAATCTAATAACTAGAATAGAGGATGAACATGGGCAGTGAACAGAGAAGATTCATACCCACACGAGTAAAAATTAAGTAGAAAGAGATTTTAAACATATAAAGGAAATTACGAGTTTGTAACTGTGTATCAGACTCATAATGACTACTTTTTAAAAAGAAACTGAGGTCCGTCCAAAAATTTGTGCGTGGGGAGAAAATAGTGAGACCATTTAGATCAACATTACTCAAATTAAGACTTCAGGGTATCTTGCAAAGAAATCCATCAATGTCGATGACCATAGTACTTGCCCGATCACACCCTCTCCACGGCACTTGTGAGAATCTAAAAGCATGAATCGATAATTCTTAAAATGGGATGAAACATTAAGGCTTGGGTTTAAGGTGTGCCATATCAAATGATAAACATGAAGACTAACACACACTTAAACCAAGATGTGAGCTCGCATCAAAAATAGGTATCCAATAATTAAAATCGAATGTGGCACCCCCAGACTTAGAAGACAACACATGGGGTCACAGAAGTATAACCAAACATCAACTAACATAATATGGTTTTTCTTTGTTCTCCTTTCTTGTTCTTTTCTTAACTTTTCTTCCTTTACTTTTTGTTGATTTTTTTCATTCATAATACAAACCCATCACCCACACAATTCACAATACAAATTTCCACCATCCATCACAATGGAATCCATCACACTCATAACATCATAATAGGAAAGAATTGAGCTCAGTTTTATGCGTGAAAATGGGGAGACTTTATGGCATTGGTGAGAAGATAGTGGGGGTGAATCCAAAGGGATAGTGTATGCTCAATGGGTAGTGCGAGGATAGATCGTTTAAGATTCAGATACAAAGGCTCAAACGTGCCAAGGAAAGGCCTATGTCATTTTTGTGCTAAAAGACCAACCTATGCCGATGTCTCTAGGATCACGATAAGTGCACCGATGTCGGCAAGTAGCAATAATAAAATGAGGCGTTACACTCCAAGTATCGTTCTCACTCGGAACACGGCAAGTTGGAGTTTACTTTCAAGGGAGACTTGAGGTTGAAGTCTTAACTCGGCTTTATTGGGGGGAGTGATGATTACTACCAACCAATTGTGATAAAAGAAAACTAACAAGCACGTTGGTTGCTAGCACCGCTTCGCTCCTCCGCAGGTTGTCTTCCTCTGCTTTGCACACAAATGCAATCACAACAAGAACAACACTAACCACTCATCCAAACAACCAAACACAAGGCCTAATTCTCAAGCATTCATGAACACTAATATGATTTTCATAAATATGAAAAAAAGAGTTTTAATACAATGCATTCAAAAAGCATTAATCATTAAATGCATAAATCACAAAGAGACCTAGATTGAAGAAAATGAAGAATAGAAAATCAATACAACCATTGCATGAGTTGGTTCCTCGGAGGTGCAGGAGGTAGCAAGGCTGCTAGCACAATTCCTTGTTTGCGTCTGGGGTCATTGAAGCTCTCACCATCTCTTGTCTGTCTTCTCGGTGGTTTGTAATGAGCATGTTGAAATCCACATCTCCACCTTCCTAAGAACTTGGAATCTTGCCAACTTCCCTCACATCCACCAATAATAGGAGAGAGAGAGAAATAAGGAAACCCAAGGAGAGATAAAGTTAGAATACAATACGACCGCTACTCGAGACTTGTCCGTGGTGGAGGGGAGAGCTAATCTCCGGCTTTGACCTTGGTTATTGTTTATGGTATAGGAGGGTGTTCACTTCCTCCTATTTTCCTGTCTTCTCGATGGAACTGTGGATGCCATGTCAAAATCACCCCTTGAATCTCTTCTTGAGCCACCAAATCCCTTGGGACCCCTTCCTTATGCTCTTGGATGTGGATGGGAGCATAGGGAGAAACCCTAGCTCAAAGAGGCCTCCTTGTGAACTAAAAATAGCAGAAGGAATTCATCCCCCGACTGAAATCACGAACAACAGTTATATAGAAAAACAAGGCTCACGCGCGTGCGGCGCAAAGTACACGCGCGTGCTCAGGCTAAACAACTAAAGAGGAGCTAGGCGCCCAGGTCGTGCATGCGTAAGTTACGCACGCGCAAACTCTGGTTCACCCAATCCGCGTGAAATGCACAGAATGACCACACACGCACAATTGCACACGCGCGCAAGCCCAATGGCCTCGTGAAATGCACAGAATGACCACACAAGCACAATTGCACACGCGCGCAAGCCCAATTGCACGCGGGCGCGCAAGCAATTGCACGCGCACACACAATTGCACGCGCGCGCACATGCAATTGCACGCACGTGCAAAAATAACACACGCGTAGATCCAGATTTATTAAAATGCTCTACTAGGGAAAAAGGAGATGCATGCTCGTGCGCAAATTAATATATGTATACATATTTTTTTTATTAATTAGTATTATATATTTTTTATTAAATATTGCAATGGTACACACACGTCCATATCTATCTATCTATATCTATCTCTATACATATCTAATGTATTTCTGTAATTATGAATTTCTTAGGTGGTTTTTTTGTATATTCGTATTTTATTTTATTAAAACTGCTCTGTTAGGGAAGGAGATGCATGCTCGTGCGCAAATTAATATATGTATACATATTTTTCTTTATTAATTATTATTATATATTTTTTATTAAATATTGCAATGGTACACATCCATATCTATCTATATTTATCTCTGTACATATCTAATGTATTTCTGTAATTATGAATTTCTTAGGTGGTTTATTTGTATATTCGTATTTTATTTTTTTGCCTTGTTGCAACCTAACTATACCATTTGAATGTCATATTATCCCAGCTTCTTGATGTCTTTAAACTATTGCATTTGAAGTCAGGGCTTCCATGACTCTATTATTTATGTCAACTGCTTACTGCTATAGTTTCAACATCCCCATTCTCAACCAAATATTCCATGTTTCTATAGTCAATAATTGTACTTATGTTCTGGTTTGGAAAGTTTCACTTTTACCTTTTCAATTTACCAAACATTATAAAATTTCATAGCTCTTGAATTATTAGAGTTCGTACAACATGGGTTTTAATGGATTGAATGATGGCTCATCTCAAAATTTTATTCTTTAACTGATGAATTTTGTTTTCTCTCATCCTTTCCAGGTTCGTGAATTTGCAAATGAGCTTCGTGCTTGCACGAAAGTAGGTAAAGCCCCTACAACATGGTTTGATTCTGCTGCAGGTTTTGCCTCATCAGCAAATAGTGTTGAAACTGCTGCACTGTCTGAAGTATATTCAAAAATGCTTACAGTTTTCATTCCTCTTCTTGTAGATGAGGTTCCTTTTTATATATTTTTGACACATCATATAAGAATTGAGTTCTTTTATGTAATTATATTTACGGTCTGTTGAATATTATTTCAGAGTTCTTTTGTTGCCCACTTCATGTGTTTTGAGGTTCCCAGACTGTCCAATGGAAGCATATGCGGCTCTGATGACAATGGCAAAACTGATAGTGGTCATGACTCTGGTGGAATTAGTATTATTTATATTTATGATAATCTGCTGTTAGAAATTATTGTCTAATAACATGCTTTCTATAGATTTCTAGGTCTAATAATAAATTTTCTGCATTTACTGTTTATCCAGGTGGTAGTGCCACTGAGTTGGGTTCTTTAAATGAATCTCTTCAAGAATTACTTAATGGCATTCAGGTAATACTTTTGTAATTATAAGCAACAAAATTGACCCAGTTGATGTGGTGATAGAAGGGGGTAAGAAATATTTGATAGACACCTCTTTCTACTCGTACAATTTGAAATTAGTATGATGCGATGACAACTGCTCTTTCTTTGACCACTTCCTCATTGACTACTTTTCTGCTGATGAATTCTTGGTTGACAATTATTTTTTCTCCAATGAGCGCTCCTTCGCCAATGATTACTTGCCAACTACTCCACTGAATTTTACATTACTATGTCAACAACTACATCGTTCAACAATTACTCCATCGATGTCTATTCCTTATTTGGCCCCTCATGGAAGATGCCAACCCGCGTACCTGTATTCCCGCTGCAAGCGCTGATTCACTACCCATTTTCGGATGATCCGACTCCACGAATGCGTCCTGATGGTCGTTTCGAGTAATTGTCATGTATTTACTTTTCTATTTCAAGTAGTTTTTGACACTCAATCAGTTCAAATGTTATGAGCCGTTTGATCTAGGTGCTCTACCTTTGTTACTATTATATATATACACACAAACATTAGTTTGTAGGGGGATCGTGGTTTTAGATTCTTATTCGAAACTGTCGGTCCTCACTCTCCCTTGATGCTGCACCGAATGAAACTCAGGCGTGACTCCAGGGTATCGATCTTCTCCCTTCTGCCGATCGAGTCTTCTAAAGCTCCTGTTACCTACAGCTTGCGCACCTTCCGCCAATCCAATCGCCTACAACTCCTACTCTTGTCTATCCAATCGACTACAATGCACACTATCTTCCGCCGACCCAGCCTAATTCCTATAGCCGCCTCCTGGAACTACATCCTCCCTCCTCCTTTCCCCCTTTCGATCTTCTCCCTCCTGCCATGATTTCCCCTCGACTGTTGGTTTTATCGTGATGATCTAGAAGTGGTCAAACAGGTAATTTCACTGCTAACGCGATATGAGTCTACAGGTAATTTCCTTCAGGTAATGTACAACACACATCTACTATACAGGTACATTTATTTTACCAATGATATCTCAAAAAGCCCAAAAGAAAACATTAGCTAAGCAAACCCGTGGACGAGCCACGTCTTATCTCTGACTTCGATCTGCCTCCGCTGGTGTCCTCCTAGCGGGGACGGGTATGCTGGCGTCCTGTTCCTAAAAAGGAAAAAGGAAAATCAAATAGTTAAATCAACTAAGTGAGTTCCTTACCATTTTTAATCGCCCTGCAATCATATAAGAATGTCAGCAGTTATAAGCAGTTATTTCAAATATGAGCAAAACAATATATATATCTACATAGGAGAGGTAAAGTAAAGCAGAAATATCTGTTCTGATGCTTTTCATTCTTGTAATTAATTCAGTTCAAAGTTCATATCAGTCGTTGATTCGAAATGTCAAAATCTATTTTATTTTCTTCAAATCTGGACCCATCAGCCCATTGCATCAATGTCCGCTTTAGGGCGATTGTACACGCAATAGGCTTCCCCGCCTCCTAAATTGAACAAGTTATATCTCAAAATTTGTAGGAGTTCGACCCCTCCTACGATGTGTGAGAGTTCAATCCCCCTCGCGAGGTGTATGGGTCTGAGGCTCTACCCCCCCTACTAGGTTGACCTTTTGCATTTTGATATATCAACGTGAATATAGTTACATGTTCTTTTCATATTCATCATATACATTTTTCCAATATAGGAGTTATTTATTTTATTTTTCCCCTCAGAATTTCTATGGTTCGCTAATAACATCTAGCAATTTCATCTTTTTCATATTCATTTTGTATCTAGGGCAACATTATGCAAATAAAATAGCTCGAAGAAGAATAGCGTAAAAAAAATCAAATCTTGAAAATCAATGTAGTAAGGACTCACCCCTAGTTTTGCCTTGCCCTTGTCCCTCGTAGGATTCTCATCGCGTCTATCACCGGACGTCATCCTCTGCAGTATCACAAGATCATTTACTTTAGGGTTGCGCCTAAAATAAACACACACAGATTCCTAAGACGGTCACAAATACGACTTCAAGAAGTTGCCTAAGGAAAGACTAACTTTGGTGATATATATATATATATATGTTGCTAATTTTTCCCTCTACCACAAATCGAAAAAAACAGCAGGACAACAGGAAAGACTGTTGGAATCAGTACCAAAATCAGCAGAAAATCAGTAGGTTAGACAACAGGACAGTAGAGAGAAGACAACAATTAAAAAATGAGCAAACAACAGGTCCTGGATAGCAGGACAGCAGGTCCTGGACAGTAGGACAACAACAAGATGAAATCATGCGTGGAAAACATCACGTAACTGCTTTAATTCTGTAGGTAAAGCCAAGCGATATGCCACTTCGCCAACACGTTCAATAATGAGAAACAGACAAATCTTGGACTCAACTTTCGGATACGTCGCAATTAGGAGACACCTTTAAAAGGTTTAATTTTTAAGCACACTTGATCGTCAACCTGAAATTCTATCAAACGATGTCGGACATTATAGTATTTTTGTTGACGATCTTGTGCAATTTTCATCCTTTATTGAATAACACGAACTTTTTCTTCAATTTTATCGGTTTCCTTTTTCGGGAATAACTTCTCTCCATCTTCTGCCCAGCTCAAAAGAGTTTTGCATCGACTTCCATACAATGCTTTGAATGGTGTCATTTGTATTGTTGCTTGATAGCTATTGTTATAGGCAAATTTGGCCAACGACAAATATTTTTCTCACGACCCTTTCAAATCCACAACTACCATCTGTAGTAAATCTTCAAGCAGCTGAATTGTACGTTCGGATTGACCGTCTGTTTGGGGGTGGAAAGTTGTACTATACAAAAGTCGTGTTCCCAGCCTTTTATGCACTCTTCTCCATAAATCTGAGGTGAATTGTCCATCTCGATCTGACACAATAGTTCGCGGAATACCATGCAATTTCACAATCATATTCATATATAATTCTACCAACTTTTCAGTTGGTCCATCCTGTTTTATTGGGATGAAGTGGACAATTTTTGTCAAACGATCGATAATAACTCAGATTCCATCATTTCCTGCTTTACTGCGAGGCAGTCCAAAAACAAAGTCCATTGCAACGTCATCTCATTTCCATTCCGAAATTGGGAGCGACTGGAGATAACCAGCATGCTTTAGATGTTCAGCTTTCACTATTTGGCATATATGCAATTGAGCAATATACTGGATCACGTCTTGTTTCATCTTCGGCCACCAAAAATCCTGTTTCAGATCGCGAAACATTTTTGTTCGGCCTGCCTGGATGTATCAAATAAGGTGTATTATGTGCTTCATAAAGAATATCCTTCCGTAGATTGTCTGCATCAGGTACGCATATTCTGTTATTTAAAAAGAGTAATGCGTCTTTTTTAACAAATGTGCTCATTTTTCCCCTGTTTATTTTTGCTAACACACTCATCAAAAATGGATCTAGGGGTATTGTCTTTTGGATTCTCTCCTTGAGTGAGTACTGGATGTGTAATTGAAATATTTGTGCTCTTCTTTATTCTTGTGTTAAAATTGCGCAAATATTCATCTTCTGCAAGTCGCGTAGTAATTCCTTATTATAGCGTGAAATCACTGATACTGCAGCTAGACTCTTCCTGCTCAAGGCGTCTGCTACCATATTTGCTTTGCCAAGATGATATTGGATGTTTAGATCATAATCTTTAATAAATTCCAGCCAACACCTTTGTCGTAAATTAATTTCCTTCTGGTCCAAATTCCAGCCAACACCTTTGCCAAGATGTTAGAATAACCCATGTATTGGGCCCATGTTTTGGCCCATTTATGCTTCTTCTCCTTTAGTCCCACATCTTGTATCGGATTTGTTTTTTCTCTCTCTCTCCTATATATTTGTATTCTCTCATTGTATTTACATACTCAATCAATATACATAAGTTTTGGGCTCTTTCTACATGGTATCAGAGGGAGGTTCCGATTCTCGCGGTCTGCCGACGTCTGACCGCGCTCTGTAATTTCTCTCGCGGTCTACCTCCCGCGTCTTGTTCTTCGCGGACTGTTCCTTTCTATCCGCCTTCTCCTGCGGCCTGCCCTCTCAGTCCGCTTCTTTCTGCTACATCCTTTTTCTCCTCTCCGTGGATCCACCTTCCAACCCTCCCCCCCTTGCTTTTATAGCCTTTTTTTCCCTTCCTAATTCGTGAGACCACCCTCTTATCTGTCCGCTGCGACCTCTCCACTCGTCGCGGCCTATCGTCAGTCCGCCACTTTGCTCTTTGCTTGTTCGCGGCTTGCCTTGCCTGCGGCCTCTTCCTGCCTACCACCCTCTGTTTTCTCTATCCGTCTGTCCTTCCTTGCGGTTTCTCTGTTCGCTGCTAAGATCTGTCTGACCGTGTGGGCTGTCTCCTTCTCGCCTGCATCTTGGTCGCGGTCTCCTGCGCTTCTCCTGGTCGCCCGCCTTTTGTCCCTGCCCGCTACGACTTGTCTCTGCCCGCTGCGACCTTGTTCCCTGGTCGCTCCGCCTTTTGGTCGCGGCCTCATCCAACCGCTTGTGTTTTTCACATCTTGACTGAGCGGTCTCTTATCCGTTGCGACCGCTTCTCTCTCTCTGCCGCTACTGTGTTCACCTAGACCGTGCAGACTCTCCTTCTCTCCGCATATCGGTCGCGCTCTGACTGATCGCTGGTGCCACTGTGACCGTGCGGCCTTGTTCTTTTCCCTTCCCGCTCTCTTGGTCGCGCTCTCCTGTCCTCCTCGACGCTGCCTTGTCGAGCGGCCTCTTGCTCCATCCGCGGCGGTCTTCCCTGGTCGTCCAAGGGCTGCGGCCTGTCTCTATGACTTCCTCTGGCAATTCTCCCAGCTCGGCGGCCAACCCGCCCCCTGTCCATCCGGCCTGTCCACAAGACCGCCCGGCCTGTTCTGTCGAACTCCGTGACGAGCTCCGGATAACTACCATCTCTCTTTCTGGCAAGAAGAACTTTATTCCATGGGTGCATTCTGTTCGGCGGGTTCTCCAGGCTAAGGGCCTTCTGCCGCACCTTACTCAGGCACCTCCTTCTCCCCTTACGGATGACTGGCTCCGTAATGACGGCCGTGTTCAGACTTGGATTCTGAACTCCTTGGATGGTGAGCCTTATCAAATGACTATGTACCACGACACCGCCAAGGCTATGTGGGATGAGCTACATTCCTTGTATTCTGGCCGCGACAGCCTCCAACATCTTTATGACATCCTCACTGATCTCTTCACTCTCGACACTAGCGGCGCCTCAGATATGACCTCGTTTGTCGCTCGGGCTAAAACTCTTGCTGAAGTCTGGATCCAGCACCAGCCGCCCACCAATGATCATGCTGCTCAGCGGGCTCAGAAGGAAGCTGCTTGCATTGCCATCCTTATGGCCCGCCTTCCCTCTCATCTTCAGAGTCTTCGTGCTCAGGTCCTGGCTGCTCCCACTACACCATCTTTCTCGGATGTCTGCTCCATGATTCTCCGGGTCTCCCCTCCTCCAGATCCTCCTGTTCCTTCTCCACCGGCTCTTCTTCAGCATGCCCCTCCGCTCTTACCATCTCCTCCCACTTCTGCTCGGGGGGGGACGGTCGGGCTCGCGGGGCCGTGGCCGTGGAGGCCGTGGCCGGCCAAAGTGCTCCTTCTGCGGGAAAGATGGCCATGTTGAGGCGACTTGTTACAAGAAAATCGGCTACCCCCCTCGCCCGACGGCTTCTGCTGTTACTGAAGCTACTCCTCCGGATCTAGAGACCGTCCGTCTTCAGCTCCAGCATCTCCAGGGTTTGCTCAACCCCCCCTCGGCCTCCGTGGCCTCCGTCTCCCACACAGGTACTGCTTGTCTCTCCAACAACCCGGGTTGGATTGTGGACTCTGGTGCCACTCATCACATCACTTCGCAACGGCCTATCCAGTACTCAGATTCTCCTTATCCGAAGTCTATCACCGTGGCCAATGGGGCGCTGGTTACTGTCTCCGGCTCGATCGATCTTTCTATCCACCCATCCATCCCTCTTCGCTCTGCTCTTCATGTTCCGAGTTCATCTTTTAACTTACTCTCTGTTGGACGTCTTACAAGTGACTTGGATTGTTCTGTTATATTCACTTCTTCTTCATTTGTTATACAGGATCGGCGGACGCGGACTACCATTGGTAAAGGTCGGCTGCGGAATGAGCTCTACCTTCTCGATGACTCTCCCGTCGCTCTGTCGTCCGTCTCCTCCACTGTCTGGCATCGCCGACTTGGTCATGCCTCTCTGCCAGTTCTTCAGCGGGCTCTTCCAGACCTTCCTTTTACTTCTTTTCAGTGTGATTCATGTATTCTCGGCAAACAACAACGTTCTTCGTTTCCTTCGCATTGTACTCGGAGTGCGGCTCCTTTTGATCGAGTTCATTCAGATATTTGGGGACCATTTCAGATTCCTAGTATATGTGGGTTTCGTTATTTTCTCACCTTTATTGATGATCATTCTCGCACCACGTGGCTCTACTTACTCCGAGAACGCTCCGAGCTTCCCCGGGTATGTCGGGCATGTCCTCGAGACCCGGACACAATTCCACACCACACTCAAAACTCTCCGTACTGATAATGCTCGTGAATACACCAGCCACGACTTTACCACTTTATGTTCGGAATACAGAATTATACATCAAACCACTTGCGCTTATACCCCGCAACAAAATGGGGTTGCCGAACGCAAGAACCGCCATTTACTGGATGTTGCCCGCTCCCTCATGGTCCAAATGCATGTTCCCAAGGCATACTGGAACTTTGTGGTCTCCACTGTCTGCTTTCTCATCAATCGCCTCCCTTCCTCTGTCCTCAATTATGCTATTCCTTTCAGCATATTGTTTCCCTCCACTCCGGCTTTCCCTCTCTCGCCCCGTATCTTCGGAAGCACCTGCAATGTCCACTGCCTCGGGCCCTCCTCGGATAAATTGGATCCCAGAGCGGTGAAACACATCTTTGTCGGCTACTCCCGCACCCAAAAGGGCTATGTTTGTTACTCACCCGCTACCCGCAAGGTCACCGTTTCTGCTGACGTTACATTCAGGGAAGACGAACCGTTCTTTCCTGCTCCGTCACCAACTGCGCTACCACTGACTCCTCTTCCGCCGTCCTTACCCCGTCCCATTATTCCTGCTACTACACCACAACCACCACTCTCCCCTCCCCTTGCTACTTCTACCACCAAACCACCCGTTATCCGTGTCTACACTCGTCGCCCTCCCAGCTCCGTTGCCCCTCTTCCGCCGACCTCCGCCATGGACACTTCGCGTCCCTCTGATCAGGTAACGCCTTCCACTACCCATCCTCTGGATGCCTACGTCTCTCTTCATCGCCTCTCTCCACCTCTGCACACCTTTGCTACTTCTCTCTCTTCGATTTCTGTTCCTAACTCTGTGCAGGAGGCGTTTCAACATCCTGGCTGACGGACAGCCATGGAAGAGGAGATGTCTGCTCTCTGGGCTAACCAGACATGGACCGTTGTCCCCCTCCCTCCGGGTCAGAAACCGGTGGGGTGCAAGTGGATCTTTGTCATCAAACATGCTGCTGATGGGACGGTTGACCATCTGAAGGCTCGCCTTGTCGCTCGCGGCTTCACCCAGCAACAGGGGCTCGACTATGAGGAAACCTTCTCTCCGGTCGCCAAGCTCAATACCGTTTGGGTCCTCATCTCTGTCGCTGTTCATCGCCAGTGGCCTCTCTTTTAGCTTGATATCAAGAATGTCTTCTTAAATGGGGATCTCCAGGAGACGGTCTACATGCAACAACCGTCCGAGTTTGAGACCACGGGGGAGTCTCAGGTTTGCCGCCTTCTTAAGGCTCTGTATGGTCTCAAACAATCTCCACGGGCCTGGTTTGAGAAATTCAGTAAGGTCCTTCGAGATGTCGGCTTTACCCGAAGCTCGGCTGACTTTTCGTTGTTCACTCGTCACCGACCATCAGGGACGGTCCTTCTGTTAGTATATGTTGACGACATCATCATCACAGGTGATGACTTACAAGGGATACATGCCGTCAAAGTTCATCTAAAGTCGGTCTTCCAGACAAAGGACCTGAGAACTCTGCGATACTTTCTGGGTCTTGAGGTTGCCAGGCGACCGGACGGCCTTATTCTATCTCAACGAAAGTACTGTATTGATCTTCTTCATGATGCTGGTCTCTTAGGGTGTAAGCCAAGTGATACCCCCATGGATGTAAACCACAAGCTATGTGCTCAGGCATCTGACTCGGATCTTCTTCTTCAGAACCCTGAATATTATCGACGACTTGTTGGAAAGTTGATCTATCTTACTGTTACCAGAGCAGATATTTCCTTTGTTGTTGGTCTTGTCAGTCGCTACATGCACTCTCCTCGTAAGTCTCATCTTCTGGCGGTTGAACGCATTCTGAGGTACTTAAAAACAGCCCCGGGTCAAGGACTTGTGTACCGGACTTCCTCGTCTGCTCCAACCTTAGTGACATACTCTGATGCGGACTATGCGGGCTCTCTTGATGACCGGCGGTCTACTAGTGGTTTCTGCACATACTTTGGAGGACATTTGGTTACATGGAGAAGCAAGAAACAAGCGGTCGTTGCTCGCTCATCGGCTGAGGCAGAATACCGAGCAATGGCATCTGTTGTATCAGAACTAACATGGCTTGAAAGTCTTCTCACTGATCTGGGTGTAAAATTACCTTCTCCCGCTCTCCTTCTTTGTGATAGCCAAGCGGCTATACATATCGCCAAGAACCCAGTCTTCCACGAAAGAACGAAGCACATTGAAGTCGATTGTCACTTCGTTCGAGAGAAAGTTCAAATGAAGAAGCTCGATCTAAAGCATGTTCCAAGGACGGAACAAGTTGCGGATGTCCTCACAAAGGCTCTTCCCAAAGCATCCTTCTATCAATGCTTGTCCAAGCTTGGTGCATACGATTTATACGCTCCGGCTTGCGGGGGAGTGTTAGAATAACCCATGTATTGGGCCCATGTTTTGGCCCATTTATGCTTCTTCTCCTTTAGTCTCACATCTTGTATATGATTTGTTTTCTCTCTCTCTCCTATATATTTGTATTCTCTTATTGTATTTACATACTCAATCAATATACATAGGTTTTGGGCTCTTTCTACACTTATTATAGCGTGAAATCACTGATACTGTAGCTAGACTCTTCCTGCTCAAGGCGTCTGCTTCCACATTTGCTTTGCCAAGATGGTATTGGATGTTTAGATCATAATCTTTAATAAATTCCATCCAACACCTTTGTCGTAAATTAATTTCCTTCTGGTCAAAAATATATTTGAGACTCTTATGGTCGGTGAAAATTTCACACCGCACATTATGTAAGTAATGTCTTCAAATCTTTAGCGTGAACACAACTGCGGCTAATTCTAAATCATGCGTTGGGTAGTTATTTTCTGCATCCTTCAATTTCCTCGACGCAAATGTAATTACCTATTTCAAATCTGTATCAAAACAATATATATATCTACACAGGAGAGCTAAAGTGAAGCAAAAATATCTGTTCTGATGCTTTTCATTCTTGTAATTAATTCAGTTCAGAGTTCATATCAGTCGTTGATTCGAAATGTCGAGGACTATTTTATTTCCTTCAAATCTGGACCCACCGGCCCATTGCATCAATGTCCGCTTTAGGGCGATCGTACACGCAATAGGCTTCCACGCCTCCTAAATTGGACAAGTCATATCTCAAAATCTGTAGGAGTTCGACCCCTCCTACGAGGTGTGAGAGTTTTAACCCTCTCACGAGGTGCAGGGGTCTGAGGCTCTACGCCCTACTAGGCTGACCTTTTTCATTTCGACATATCAACGCGTATATAGTTCCATGTTTTTTTCATATTCATCATATACAATTTCCCAATATATGAGTTATTTATTTTATTTTTCCCCTCAAAATTTCTATGGTTCGCTAATAGCATCTAGCAATTTCATCTTTTTCATATTCATTTCGTATCTGGGGCAACATTATGCAATTAAAATAGCTCGGAGAAGAATAGTGTAAAAAATCAAATCTTGAAAATAAAAGTAATAAGTACTCACCCCAAGTTTTGCCTTGCCCTTGTCCCTCATAGGATTCTCGTCGCGTCTATCGCCGGACGCCATCCTCTACAGTATCACAAGATCATTTACTTTAGGGTTGCGCCGGAAATAAACACGCACGGACTCATAAGACGGTCACAACTACGACTTCAAAGAGTTGCGTAGGGAAAGACTAACTTTGGTGACACATATATATGTTGCTAATTTTTCCCTCTACCACAAATCGGCAAAAACAGCAGGACAGCAGGAAAGACTGTTGGAATCAGTAACAAAATCAGCAGAAAACCAGTAAGTTAGACAACAGGATTGCAGGGAGAAGACATCAATTAAACAATGAGCATACAACAGGTCCTGGACAGCAGGACAACAAAATCCACAGCCGGACAACAACACTCTAGTAGTAGTTTTAGGGTTTATTTCTTCATCCAAAATTATCCATCACCAGCCCACCAATTAACTTCAATACCATTCAATCCAAAGAAAGAAAACCCTAACCAGATAGTATAGCAAATCCCAAATTGGAAAGCCTTAAACATAACCCTGCTAAATATGCATAAATTCACAATCATCAAAAATAGGGAGGAAAGAAGAAAGCTCACTATGGAGGTGCAGTCCCACAACTGCCGGCCAACAAATACAACTATGTCTGTCCAAGAAATCAGCGACAACAACAAGAAGAAGCAACAGAGCCGGCTAAGGAAGTTGAAATCAACAGTAACAACAAGAAAAAGCAAGTTCTAGGCGGCGGAATAGGATGCAAGGATCGAGAGTGATAAGAGGAATATCAATTAAATAAAAAAAGTCCACCGCTTAAAGAAATTAGGCATTATAATATTCATTTTCCAGCCAGCTGCTTCCAGCCAACAAGCTGCCCAAACCAACCAGCAGCCCAAACTAACCAGCATCCCAAACTAACCCGCATCCCAAACTAACCCGCAACCCAAGCCAACAAGCAACCCAAGCCAACCAGCAGCCCAAGCCAACAAGCAGCCCAAGCCAACCAGCCGCCCGAGCCAACAAGCATCCCAAGCCAACACAAAACAAACTAGCCGGCTTCCATAAGTTCCGAGCTTTCATACGGAACTTTATTAAAATAGAGAAATTGAAATCAAACAATCGTCGCAAAATCCATCGGAAAGCTCGAACATCAAAAATAAATATGTGACGTCGCATCGGCGCTAAAATTTTCATCATCAAGGAATTCTTTTCTTTATAACAAAATTAATAAACATTTATTTATTCTATTCAGGTTCAACTCTTACATACCCTGCATCAGCCCCTCTTCCACAAACTATTCAGTTGGTTACTCCAGTTACGATTAATAGCCAGCTTACTCCTCCATCAATGAATCCTCATCCACTGAGTTGATCTTCATTGATGACTATTCCATCAATGGCTACTCTCACGCTAAGTATCCTCTAGTTAGTTCCGCTTACGATAAGTACTATGCTAACCTCTCTTCTTTTTCTATCTTTCATTCATTAACTTGCTAAAGAAAAGTTATATAATTTAGAATTGCTCTAGACAAAAGACAAAGAACAATGTCTACACTTCCTTTTGTCCATCTTTTTATTGATATTATGTAGGAGTTTCTCTCTTTCTCGAAGTTGAATCTGTTCATTTGGTTCTCTTGTTTACCCATCTCCTAGCCATTGAAGGCTACCTGTTTTGAAAAAGCTCGAGGATACTTTCTCACTTCTCACAAAGCTTAGAACCTTCCACGGAGCTTAACTCCCTCAACTTTCCTTCATCCTCTTCGCTTTCATCACCACAATGATTTCACTAGAAACTAAAATTGATTAATTGCCATTCAATCGTACCCTGATCTCTCCCCGGGGCAACTGGCACCAAATCACACACCACTAGGGTTAAAACTTCCGTGACCATCCAAACGTAGACTCTCTACTTTGATTTTCCCTTGTTTAATGAACTAGCCCCTCAACTGGATCTTCAATATCAACTGAGTTATCAAATACCACAAATCTGCTAATAATAAACAAGTCACTAAACACGTCATTTTACCTGAATGTATCAATAGTTGGTTTGATGGCTACACCCTAATCCCCATTTTTTGATGGTATGCCTTTAACATGTCACACAAAACTTGCTTCAACGGCTCCATCAACCGTCAAGGATCCCCTTCAAAGCTCACAATCGTCTTTTGTGTTTGCATACCAAAGCACCTTCTTGGCATTAACAAACTGTATAACCAGACTCTTAGACAGTTTTTTAGCTAAGCTACCGTGTCTCAGGACTTTGCCTTGTTATTTGGCATGACTTCCACACATCCATCTAATTTCCCTCTCTTTGAATTATGGGACTCACGAAACTACATTTGTAGAAATTTGCTGAGATATTACTTTCTACTTTCCTCAACAATATACCCTTGCCCTATAAAATAATTGAATAATAAATAAATAAAATTTAACTAAAGACCTGTCAGTTCCAACTGCCACATTCCCCTCTCTAAAAATTGCATGCCACGCCCTTAGTAACTAGTCTTTTCCTTACACCAATCACATATCTAAATCCATCCATCTCACCAGTAATCATCCCAATAATTGCAAAAGGTTCATTTGTGAGCATGATGAATCACATTGTGCCGACCTGTTACAATAAAATTACCAGCTCATGTGAGAAAACTATAGCATTTTTGCATGAGTTTTCTTTCATTCAACATTCAAATTAGACTTCAATGCATACATTGTTGAATAAAAATTTGTGCAAGTGTAATAGGAAAACTCTTAATTTTGATTGAATGTAATATGACTACTAATTGAAACTTACGTATGCTCTCTTTGTATACTAGCTCGTCTTAAATCTTGATTTGACTCATCAAAGCTCAAAATGATAAACCTCTTCTCAAACCAATCCAATTGGCCTCATACTCCATTGCCATGGTCCCAAATGAAGAGCAACTCACATGTAATGGACTTTGTGCTCTCAAATCCCTATTACTATTTCCAATCTCACTTTTATCAAATTTTCATTTACCTCCAAGACACCAACTTTATCTTGATAAAATACTTCAACAACTTGGCCTAATCAATTCCACCACTGAATCAACCAACGTTTCTGTTGGAAAATCCCACTTAAACTAGGCCCATTTGTATAGCATTTATTGTTTTTCTCTCCTCTCTTTAGTCCCACATTGTGTATAGGACTTTTCTCTCTCTTTCTCTCATCTATATATATGTACTCATTCTTTGTATTTGTACCAAGTGGACATATATACAAGGTTGGCTTTCTCCATTTCTACATGGTATCAGAGCCAGGTTCCGGACTCCTGCGGACTCCCTTTTCTATCCGCCCTGCGGCCTGCGGTCTCTGCGGCCTGCGTATGTGTGTCCGCGCCTCCTAGTCGCATCCCCCCTGCGGCCTCCCTTGTCCAGACCGCTTCCTCTCATCACGTGGAACCGCTCCTCTTCCCTCCTCTTCCTTCCTTTTCTGGCCCCTCTTTATAGCCCTCTCTCTGATCCTGTGGGGTCCACTGCTTCCCCTAGTCCGCTGCGGCCTCTTCTTGTCCGGCGCGACCTCGGCGAACTCGATCCCTAGCTCCGCGGTCTCCTTCTGTCCGCTGCGAACTCGGCGGCCAAGATCTTTTCCCTGTCCGCCGCGGGCTCTCCTCTCTGCGTTCTTTCAGTCTTGCGGACTGGTCCAGCCCGCTGCGGTCTGTCTCTTGTTCCCGCGTCCTGCCGTGCTTCCCCGGCTTGTCCTCTCTTCTCAGCTTGCTACAGTCCGCCGCGGTCTGATCCAGTCCGCCTCGGCCTCTTCAATCCGCCGCGGCCTCACCTAGCCCGCTCCTTGCTGAGCGTCTCTGTGCACACCGCGGCCTCCTCCAGTCCGCCGCTGCCTCCTCCAGTCCGCCGCGGCCTCCTCCAGCTCGCCGCGGCCTCCTCCAGATCGCCGCGGCCTCTTCCAGTCCGCTGTCTTTCCGCTTCCTCTCCTCCAGGTCGCCCCCATGTCTACATCTGCAGACTCTGTCGGCACGACAGTTCCTCCTCCTGAACGCCCTACCTCTCTCCAGGAAGTCCGCGACGAGCTTCGGATCACTACAATTTCTCTCACTGGCAAGAAGAACTTTGTGGAATGGGCACACTCGGTTCGTCGTGTCCTTCAGTCAAAGGGGTTCCTTCATCACTTGACTCAGACCGTTATCGGTATCCCTACTGAGGAATGGTTACGCAATGATGGTCGTGTGCAGACTTGGCTTCTCAACTCTCTTGATGGCGAATCTTATCGCCTGACTATGTATCATGAGACGGCCAAAGGCATGTGGGACGAGCTCCACACCCTCTACTCTGGCAAGGATAGTCTCCACCATCTATATGACATCATCATTGCTCTCCAGGCCCTTGATAGCAGTGGCGCAACCGACTTGACGTCATTTGTTGCTCAGGCCCGGTCTCTGGTTGAGGCTTGGATCCACCATCAGCCTCCAACTTTAGATCTTGCTGCTCAACGTACCCAAAAGGAAGCTGTGGGTATCGCTATGATGATGGCCCGGGTACCACCTCATCTTCACAGTGTCCGGGCTCACATCCTCTCCTCTACCGTTACACCATCTTTTTCCGATGTGTGCTCAATGCTTCTCAAAGTCTCCCCGCCTCCGGATGTGCCCGGACTTCCTTCTCCGGCCCTTGTTCAACATGCACCAGCTCCCTTATTGCTTCTTCCCCTTTTCTGCCCGTGGTGGCCGCTCTGACTCTCGCGGCCGGGGTCGAGGTGGCCGGTCTAGGCCTAAGTGCTCGTTCTGCGGTAAAGATGGACATCTTGAGGCCACATGCTATCGCAAACATGGCCGACCTCCTCGTCCGCAAGCCTCTGCTGCTACTACCGACTCTGCTTCCCCTCGTACTGATCTCGACGAAGTTCGTCTTCAGCTCCAGCATCTTCATGGCCTGCTCAGCCGTCCGCCTGCCTCGGTTGCCTCTGCTGCCTCTATCTCCAATGAAGGTATCGCCTGCCTATCCTCTGACACGCGCTGGATCCTTGATTCTGGTGCCACTCATCATATCACCTCTGTTAGGCCACCTCAGTACTTGTCTTCACCTCACCCGAAGTACATTACTGTCGCTAATGGGGCATCGGTTCCAGTCTCTGGATGTGCTGATATTTCTCTTACCTCTTCTCTCCTCCTGCGCTCGGCTCTACATGTTCCGGGCTCTCCTTTCAATTTACTGTCTGTTGGTCGCCTTACTACTGATTCTAATTACTCCGTGACATTTACTTCTTCTTCTTTTCTCATACAGGATCAGCAGACGCGGACTATCATTGGTAGAGGACGACTGCAGAATGAGCTCTATCTTCTTGACGACTCTCCCACTGTCCTCGCATCTATCTCCTCTTCGGATTGGCATCGCCGTCTGGGACATGCTCCTCTTCCAGTTCTCTGGAAGGCTCTTCCTGATGTTACTCTCCCTGCTTTTCGCTGCGACACATGTATTTTGGGCAAACAGCCCCGTTCATCGTTCCCTCCTCATTGTACTCGGAGCTCCGCTCCTTTTATTTTAGTACACTCCGATATATGGGGTCCGTACAAATTTACTAGTATTTCTGGCTATCGGTATTTTCTTACTTTTATTGATGATTACTCTCGCATGACGTGGTTATATCTCCTTCGGGATCGCTCTGAACTTCCCCGCGTATTCCGGGCTTTCATACTTGAGACTCGCACTCAGTTCTCTGCGCCTATTCGCACTATTCGTACTGACAATGCGCGGGAGTACACCAGCCATACCTTTGCCACTCTCTGCTCTGAGTTCGGCATTCTTCACCAAACCTCGTGTCTGTACACTCCACAACAGAATGGTGTCGCCGAGCGCAAGAATCGTCACCTACTTGATGTCGCTCGCTCCCTTATGCTTCAAATGCAGGTTCCCAAACCATACTGGAACTACGCGCTCTCCACGGCTTGCTTCCTCATCAACCGTCTCCCGTCTTCCGTACTCCAGTATGCTACTCCCTTCAGCCTCCTCTTTCCCACAACTCCGCCTTTTCCCGTTCCTCCCCGGGTGTTTGGGTGTACCTGCTACGTTCACCACCTCGGTTCCTCCACAGACAAATTGGACCCTCATGCCACCAAGCATATCTTTGTGGGGTACTCGCGCACTCAGAAGAGTTATGTCTGTTATTCGCCTGCTACCCGCAAGGTTACTGTCTCAGCTGACGTGACTTTTCGTGAAGATATTCCATTCTTCCCTGCTCTCGATGTCGCTCTGCGTCCAGCTCCCGTCGTTCGTCCTGTCATTCCTGCTCCTCACTCCTCATCCTCTCTGCCTTCCCTACCTCATGTCCGTCCACCACCCCCGGTTATCCGGGTCTATTCTCGTCGCTCTCCTCATCCCGTTGCCCCTCTGCAGTCGGCTTAGCCCTCTGGTGCTTTGTTCCCTGCTGCTCCGGCTCCCGTCTCTACCGCTCATCCAATGGCGAATTACGTCTCTCTCCATCGCCTCTCTCCCTCTCTTCTTCAATTTGCCACCTCATTATCCTCTGTTTCGGTCCCTAACTCTTTGCAGGAGGCGCTTCACCATCCTGGCTGGCGGGCTGCCATGGACGAAGAAATGACGGCCCTCTGGGCCAACCAGACCTGGGTCTTGGTCCCCTTACTTCCCGGTCAGCACCCTGTTGGGTGTAAATGAGTGTTCGTCATCAAGCATGCTCCGGATGGCACTATTGCCCGATTGAAGGCCCGTCTTGTGGCCCGTGGCTTCACACAAAAGGAGGGCCTCGATTATGAGGAAACCTTCTCTTCGGTGGCCAAGCTCAACACTGTCCGCGTTCTTCTCTCCGTCGCGGTGCACCGCCACTGGCCCCTTCATCAGCTCGACATCAAGAACGCCTTTTTAAATGGCGACCTTCAGGAAACCATCTACATGCGCCAACCGCCCGGGTTTGAGACCACGGGGGAGTCTCGGGTATGTTTTCTCAAAAAGTCAATTTATGGTCTCAAACAGTCCACTCGGGCGTGGTTTGACAAGTTTAGCAAGGTGGTTCGGGCCATGGGGTTCACTCGGAGTTCTGCAGATTTCTCCCTTTTTACCCGACACCGGGCCACTGACACCGTCCTTCTGTTGGTTTATGTTGATGACATCCTTCTCACTGGGGATGTCTCAAAGGGGATTCAAGACGTCAAACAACATCTGAGCACTGTTTTTCAAACTAAAGACCTGGGGAAACTTCGCTACTTCCTTGGTCTCGTGATCGCCCGGCGGCCAGACGGGTTGGTGCTCTCCCAACGAAAGTACTGTCGCGATCTTCTCAAAGATGCTGGTCAGTCTGGTTGCAAGCCAGCTTGTACCCCGATGGAGGCAAATCACAAACTATGCGCTCATGCTTCGGATGACGATTTGCTGCTTCCGAACCCGGAATACTATCGACGCCTTGTGGGAAAGTTGATCTATCTAACAGTCACGAGGCCGGATATATCGTTTGCAGTTGGGGTTGTCAGTCGGTTCATGCATGCCCCCCGGGCTTCTCATCTTCAAGCGGTTGAACGGATTCTTCGATACCTTAAGGGAGCTCCGGGTCAAGGGCTGGTTTACAAAACCTCCGACTCTGCTTCCGCATTGGTTGCCTATTCGGATTCCGACTATGCGAGTTCCCTGGACGATCGAAGGTCAACTAGTGGGTTCTGTACTTATTTTGGTGGTCATCTTATTACGTGGAAGAGTAAGAAACAAGCTGTGGTAGTCCGTTCCTCTGCAGAAGCTGAATACCGATCGATGGCCTCGGTTGTCTCAGAACTCACATGGCTTGAAAGTCTCCTTACTGACCTGGGAGTAAAACTCCCCTCCTCTGCTGTTCTATTTTGTGATAGTCAAGCCGCCATACACATCGCAAAGAATCCGGTGTTTCATGAGCGCACAAAACATATCGAAGTTGACTGTCACTTTGTTCGTGAGAAGGTTCAATTGAAGAAACTTGAATTGAAGCATGTTCCAGGAACTGATCAAGTTGCCGACATCCTCACAAAGGCCTTATCAAGCACCCTGTTCTACCAGTGTTTGTCCAAGCTGGGTGCATATGACCTATACGCTCCAGCTTGCGGGGGAGTGTTGGAAAAGCCCACTTAAACTAGGCCCATTTGTATAGCATTTATCGTTTTTCTCTCCTCTCTTTAGTCCTACATTGTGTATAGGACTTTTCTCTCTCCTTCTCTCATCTATATATATGTACTCATTCTTTGTATTTGTACCAAGTGGACATATATACAAGGTTGGCTTTCTCCATTTCTACAGTTTCAATTGGACATCACCACTCTTTTCACCCAGTTCCATCCACTGTTTTAGTACCATTTCATTATTTCCATTTCAAATTGTTGTTTGACAAATGCTGAAGAACCGACAACTTCATGGCACAACGAACCAATACCTTCAACCTTGAGGACAAAATTGATTCACTTGGGGAATGGGACGATGCGATCAATACTCCTCAGCTCAGCACTCCTCCATTTACTACTCCGTCCGCAACTACTTGGCCGCCAATGACTACAAACACTACTCCATTGTCGACTTCTCTACCCACCACTTTACCGACTACTCTATTCATAGCTTTACATCCATTTGTCCTCCGATCCATTCATAGATAATTTTTGTGCCGACAAATACTCCTCCACTGATGACTACTCGGCCCATGATTACTCCTTCGCAAACATCCTTCACTAATAAGTTTACCACTGACAAATACTCCTCTGCTGGCAATGATTACTATCATTCTTATATCATATCCTTACATAGTTAACTTCCTAACAATACTTATGTAAATGGCAACTCTTCTAGCTATCTGGTAAAGAAGAATTTGTCCAATTCCCTATGTCCATCTTCTTTATCTCATTTGTTTGTAGATGTTGCACACTTACTCTGAAAAATAGTTGCACTCAAGCTGCCTCAAATTACTTGCAAATCATGTTCCTTTTTTCCATTATATTTTTAGCTTTTCTTGTTCTTGTGTAAAATAATCCCCACTTATTATAAATTTGATGATTACCCTTGTTACTTTAAAGGAGCGTTTTCGTTTAATAATATTTTTTCCTTGACTGCATTTGGAATAATGAATCTCTTGGTTTTGTTTGTTATTTCTTTGTAATTTTAGGAGGATTTCTATGCCTTGGTGGATTGGGGATATAAGATTGATCCTTTGAGGTGCATTTCAATGCATGGGGTTACTGAGCATTACCTTTCTGGACAAAAAGCTGGTACAACAGGGTTTGTTCGTCTGCTGCTTGATGACCTGGAAACCAGAATATCGATGAATTTTGGCAGGGTAATATTATTTTTGTGTGTTTTTTAGTTGCAATATATGATGATAGTTATCCTGTTTAACTGACTTTTCATTTGCAGTTTGTTGACGATTGTATTTATCTTATTGAGAAGACTGAATGTAATGCACGCCAAGTGGGAGTTCTACCATACATTCCAAGGTTATTTGTTCATTCATTTGATCACTATGCATAAACACATCAAGTTTCTTTATTTTTTGTTTTTTACATGTTTGATTTGTTAACATTGCTACCATCAAATATATGATATACTTATATCCCCTCATTTTATACTATATAGAGTTCAAGTTTTATGCGTTTTATTTAATTGAAGATGAATTTACACATTGTTTATATTTTTTGTTAAAAGACTTAAGGAATGAGCTATTGAGAGCTATTTGGAGCTAAAAAAAGCTTAATGGAGCTAAATGAGCTTAATGGAGTTTAATGTGACAAATTGGTTGAGAATGCAATATGGACAAGGCATAAGAACAGAATTTGAGAATGCACGACCTAGAGCACGACCGTTCTTCTAAACGCACTCCTGATGCATGGCGTACGCCCAAACACATGGATTGTACACCATATGCACGCCAAAATGAAGCATGCACATTTTTAGTACATTTCGAATCACACACCCGTGGGTCCGTCAAGAAAACACACTTGTGCGCAAGAACACACGCCCGTGCGTTCTTTCTGATTGAACTTCTTTGTCCATTACGAGATGACACGTCAGTGCATCTCCGCGTGTTTTTCCTATATTTATATATACTTTCTATTTCATGTAGGAGGGGTTCTTCTAAAAAATACAGGGTCTTTTCCTGGGTCCAAGAGGAACTCACGAAATTCTACATGCTAGAAGGAACCATCCTATCATCTGAGCTTCGTTTACAATCACATAGATTGTACTTTCACTTGTATTTGAGAGATTTTAGAGAGAAGAACTATAAAAGATCAAGATTCTAGTATTTGAAGTTTGATTTGGAGTATATCTTGTGGATGTTCTACATGATTGACACCCCTGGTTGCTTTTGCATTTCTATTTTCTTTACTCTAAACTTCATAATTATTATCATACAATTCATTATTTTTAGTTTTAATCTTCCCATGGTTTGCCCAACAATTAGAGACTAAATTTCTTGTTGGGGTTATTATGTTGTAATGTAAAATGATGTTAAGATTCTCATGAGTGATTGTGTTTATTTTATTTATAATTTATGTAAGTATAGATCTATTTATGCGCCTATTGTGAATTCTAGTATAATTGTCTGATGTGCTAGATTCGTGTGTAATCATTGATATCAGATTATGAATCAATCGATTTACATATCACGTGAATAGAACCACAAATTTAAATACCTACGAGACATATGACATTGTTGTATGCGATAACTGCATTTCTAAATACTCGATGTAGTTAATATTTTTCCCAATTCATTAATGCTTACTCTAACATTCTAGACATGTTCGGTCCACAATGTGCCGTATTTTACAAAAATATAATTTATTTACCCAGACCATGGGGTTTCAATGTGCGTGGAGATGGACGCGAGCCACCTACTCTTGGGGCGGTCGTGGTAGTATGATACGGATGTTTCGTACAAGGGCCGCGAGAATGTATACTCTTTCACTTGGGTTGGAAAAAAGATACACATTGTGGCCCGGGTCGGCAACAAACACACAACCAGCCCCCCTCCAGATAAGGGGCACAGTCTGTTGGTGATGCACGAAGACACTTCTCTGTTCGAGCGGGACGTTGCGGAGGCCAAGGAGGTGGTGACCCTCGTCCCCTACGGATTGTACGCCACTAGCGAGCAGGAGGTGGAAGCTGCACCCCCGGACGTGCAAGCCTTGCTGTACGAGTTCCGCGCCATCACTACTGAGGATTTACCCGACCACCCCCCTCCCCTTCGGGATATCCAACACCAGATTGACCTCATTCCGGGCGCTAGCCTCCCGAACTTGCCTCACTACCGCATGAGCCCCAAGGAGCACGACGTCTTACGGGCGAAGGTTGAAGAGTTGTTGAAGAAGGGATTCATATCCGAGAGCCTCAGCCCCTGTGGGTCCCAGCGCTCTTGGTCCCCAAGAAGGACGGTTCCTGGTGGATGTGCGTCGACAGCCGCATGATCAACCGGATCACCATCAAGTACTCATTCCCCATACCTCGCCTCGATGACATGTTGGACATGTTGGACGGCTCCCAGTTATTTTCCAAAATAGATCTCCGCAGCGGGTACCACCAAATCCGCATCAAGCTTGGTGACGAGTGGAAGACGACTTTCAAAACGTCGGACGACCTCTTCGAGTGGAAGTTAATGCCTTTTGGATTATCTAACGCACCAAGCACTTTTATGCGCCTTATGACACAGGTGCTGCGACCATTTCTGGAAAAGTCTGTTGTCGTCTATTTTGACGACATTCTGATCTTCATCAAGAGCAGAGCGGATCACCTGTCACATCTGCGTGCTGTGTTGGAGGTGTTGGCGGAGAACAAACTGTTTATTCACCTCAAAAAGTGCACCTTTCTCGCTCCGCGGTTGAACTTTTTGGGCTTCATTGTGGGCGCGGACGGCATCCGGGTTGATGAGGAGAAGATCCAAGCTATACGAGATTGACCGGCCCCCACAACCCTCTCGGAGTTACGGTCATTCCATGGGTTAGCCACGTTCTACCGAAGTTTCATTCGTGACTTCAGCACCCTCTCGGCACCGATGACCGACTGCTTGAAGAAGGGACGGTTCCTATGGGGGGAAGAGGCCAGTCGGTCCTTCAAATTGCTCAAGCAGAATCTTAGCTCGACCCCGGTCTTGGCGCTGCCCAGCTTTGTTAAACTCTTTGAGGTGCAAAGTGATGCCAGCGGCATTGGTATTGGGGCGGTCCTCTCCCAAGACAAGCGGCCGGTTGCGTTCTTCAGCGAGAAACTAAGTGATGTCAGGCGAAAATGGGTCGCTTATGATCAAGAATTCTATGTCGTCGTCCGGGCCCTCAAGCATTGGGAGCACTACTTGCTACACAAGGAGTTCATCTTGTATACATACCATCAAGCTCTCAAATTTATCAACAGTCAGAAGCGCATGGACGGCATGCACCTCCGTTGGACCACTTATCTCCAACGATTTCCATATATTATTCATCACAAACCGGGGACTTCAACTGTGGTCGCCGATGCACTTAGCCGGCGGAGTTGTTTGTTAGCAACCGTGCATCACGAGATCCTCGACTTTGATACCCTCGCCGATTTATATGTCGACGAAACTGATTTCCAAGAGGTTTGGCGCGCCTGTTCGTTGGGCGGCTCACATGGTGGCTTCTTATTACTTGATGGGTTCTTGCTTAAAGACAACCGCCTGTGCATTCCCCGCACCTCCTTGCGGGAGAAGCTCATTCGCGATCTGCATGTTGGCGGGCTGAGTGGCCACCTGGGCCGAGACAAGACGCTTGCCAGTCTCCAGGAGCGCTATTTCTGGCCACAGTTGGCCAAGGACGTGGGGAACTTCGTTCGGAAGTGTTATGTGTGCCAACAGTACAAAGGCCATGCACACAACACTGGGCTTTACACACCCCTCCCGGTCCCCTCTGGCGTTTGGGTGGATCTCTCCATGGATTTCGTCTTGGGCCTCCCGCGCACACAACGTGGAGTCGATTCAGTGTTTGTCGTGGTGGATCGTTTCTCCAAGATGACACACTTTCTTCCTTGCCGTAAGACGTCCGATGCTTCTCACATTGCGCGTTTTTTCTTCCGGGAAGTGGTTCGTTTGCATGGCGTACCAACCACTATCACGTCCGACCGCGACCCCAAGTTTCTTGGCCACTTTTGGACGATGTTGTGGAAGATGTTTGATGCCTCCCTCCAGTTTAGTAGCTCCGCCCATCCTCAAACGGACGGCCAAACCGAAGTCGTGAACAAAACTTTGGGGAACCTCGTTCGTTGCATTTGCCAAGACCGCCCGAAGCAGTGGGATCACGCCCTCGCATAAGCTAAATTTGCTTATAACAATGCAGTGCACAGCTCCACCGGTCGCACTCCTTTCTCCATCGTTTACACTAAAGCTCCCTGACATGCGCTCGACCTGGCCCGCCTACCGGCGGCACCTCCCTCGGCAACACAGCTAGCAGAAGAGACCCGCGACATCCAAGCCGAGACCCGGCTCAAGTTGCTTGAGTCTAATGCCAAATATAAAGCTATGGCCGACAAACACCGACGCGAGAAGATTTTTGAGGTAGGAGACTTGGTTATGGTCTTCCTCCACAAGGAGCGGCTTCCCGCGGGACACCATCACAAGCTCATGCCGAAGAAGTACTGCCTCTTCCCCATCTCCCGCAAGATCAACGACAACGCCTATGTGGTCGACCTCCCGCCGAGCATCAACATCTCCAAGACCTTCAACGTGAGCGATTTGTCTCCTTTCTACCCGGACGTGCCGCTTTACCCTGAGCACTCGAGGTCGAGTGCCTCTCAAGTGGAGGCGAATGATGGAGGATGCATCGAGGATGAAGCTACCGTGACTGAAGTGACCCCCGGCAAGCCCGGGATCGTATGGCTGGAGAAGTTCGACCCACTCTGGATGCCCCAGACCGCCTAACTATTAGTAGTGCTATTTTCTATTATGCAATTGTATGTTTAATTATGTGTATTTGAACTCCTGTGTGGTGTGCTATTAGCGAATGTGCTATTAGCTGTGGTCTCCCCTCATAGTATAAGAGGTGAGAGAGAATATTGGGTGGACAGTGTTTTTGGGAAATTTATGAAGCTCCTTGGTTTGCCCTAGCCGCCTCTCCCCCTCTCCGTGCGAGAGTGCTCCATCCGGAAGGATTCCGCGTCCCTCACGCCGCCGCTCAGCCCTCCCGTGAGGTTGGCTCCAGGCCGGAAGGCCCTCCTTTCCCCGTCCCGTCGTTTCCTATTCCACCAAATCTTTCACTTCAAACACCTTCTGAAGAACCCCCTTGATCTGAAGTATCCCCGAGTTATCGTCACCGTTAAAAATTATATGATCCATATAAACAAGAATAATGACCCTACATCCATCCACAACAGTCCGAACAAAGCATGTGTGGTCGACATGACATCTGGTGAACCCACTCAGAAGCACAACAATACCAAACCGCTCAAACCACACACGAGACGACTGCTTCAGCCCATACAAGAACTTCTATAAAAGGCAAACGCGGCCCAAATACTCCCCCTGAAACTTGTAACCGGGGGGGGGGCGATCCATATAAACTTAATCAGCAAGGTCGCTATTGAGAAAGACATTTTTCACGTCCATCTGATGAAGAGGCCACCCATGGCAGGTAGCGAGAGAGACAAGCAAACAGACAGTAGATAGCTTGGCCATCGGGGCAAAGGTCATGCCGTAATACCTAGGAGTCTGAGTGAAGCCCTTCGCGGCAAGACGGGACTTGTAGAGGTCAAGAGAACCATCGGCATTATAGTTGACAGTGTAAACCCAACGACAGCCAACAGTTTTCCGACCTGCAGGAAGAGGGACCAAACACCAAGTGCCCCTGATACCAAATCATATGAGAGAAAAATAAAACTTGATTCATCCTCAAAGGGGTATTAGGTATATATAGATACAACATATAGAATAATACGCCAATAATAAATAACACACCAATAAGGAATTCTCGTCGTCAATTATACAATTTTTTTTCAAAAATTATCATTTAACTCAAGATTAATCTTAATTAAAATTTGCATTATGAAACAATCACCACTCTTAATGCTCATAGCTATCAATTCTATTTTTTAATTGTTATCCTTAATTCTATCTTTTAATTCATTATTTAATTATTTTTTATTCATTGATTACAAAACAACCAAAATTCATCGATTTTCTAGTTAAATTGCATTTTAAGAAGCTATTTTGCCATACACAAATAACCCATTTTGAGAAGATACTTCCTCACTATTATTATTTGATCGACCGGTTCACTTGGAAACATGTAGACATGTTTATATTTCTGCATACGCACGCATGCACAAACACCAAGTTTTTGGCGACGCTGTCGGAGATTAATTTTTGCAACAACTTTATAATTAATTTGTATGTAATTTATTCTAGATATTTTACAATGTTTTTTTGTTTGTTAGTTTGTTTATTTTTATTGTTATATTTAAAAATCAAGAGGCAAAGAAAACACCTAAATTGAACTCACTCTTACTCAATTGAGAAGAGTTAGTAGAAATATTTTGTAAAATACTAATGTACAACCTACTCAATTGGGATCATCCACAAAAAAGCCATGCCTGATTATGCAATTCCATCAATTCATGATGTTGGTTTTAGCATTATAAGACCAACTATCACTGCAAACAACTTTGAAAATAAACCTGCTTCAAATGATTCAAAACACGTTCAATTTAGTGAATCACCCCTTTGATGATCCTAATCTTCATATAAAAAATTTCTTCAAACTTTGTGACACATTTAAACATCAAAATGTCACAAGTAATGCAATTAGGTTGAGGTTAGTTCCATTTTTATTAAGAGATAGAGTCAAGAACTGGCTAACTTCACTATCGGTGGGATCAATTACAACATAAGAAGTTCTTACCCATAAATTTCTAGCAAAATATTTTCTACCATCTGAAACTGCTAAGATGAGAACACATATCGTGAATTTCTTCCTATTATTATCAGGAATCGTTATATGAAGCCCGAAAGAGATTTAAAGGTTTATTGCGAAAATGTTCTCATCACCAGCTCCTTGTTTGGTTTATAGTTCAACATTTTATAATGGTCATTTTGGAAATAATTGAGCGTTAGTAGATTCAGCAGCAAGTGGGTCTTTAAAGAAACAATTTGAGGAATATGGCTATGATTTTTTAGAAGAGATTGTCGCAAATAGTTGTTAGTGACAATTTGTTATGTGCTCGTCGGAGTGGTGGCTGTTGGTAGAGGGGGTGCTGCTGAGTTGACACCGCAGCTGCCTTGGCGGGGCATGCTCGGGTGGAGAGAGCTAACAAAATTTCATAACAAGAAAAGGGGATAAAGTTTATTTTTTCATCCATTACAAGACCCCAAGGTCTCCTTTTATAAGAGGAGATGATGACATAAGCATAAATACAAAAGAGAAGGAAAGCATTAAAATCTGAACAGCAATTAGTCTGAGACAATAAAATAACAACTAGAGTCGAATATTAAATTAACTAGATAATTGGGCTGAAGCCCATAGCACAATCTAAAAGGAATATTACTTGGAAGCCTGTTACCATTTGTGAACTAAACATTATCCAAACTCTAAACAACAAATTGGAGGTCTTGAATAAAAAATCAAGATGATGGGTAAGGCTATATCATGTGATCTTTGTGGAGGAGTTAATCATTCATCTATAGAATGCCGGTTGGAATCTATCTAATGTTCAATCAATCTAATGCTGAATCTATAAACTATGTAGGTAAAAATACGAAATTAGAGAAATCCTTATGCAAATACCTACAATCTGGGTTGGTGCAATCATCCAAATTTCTCTTGGTTAGAAGGGAATGTTGTACTCAAACAAAGTATGCTACGACCCCAATTTTCTCCACAGTATCTATCTCAACAACACGGAACTCCACTGTATGATAAAAAGTCAAGCCTAGAAGTACTGCTTTATAAATTTATCAACACTACTGCAACTCAGATTTCAAAATAATGAAGCTTCTTTATAAAATTTGAAGGCTTGAGTTGGGAAATTAATAGGTGCAACTAAGTAACTGCAAGCAGTGTCACAAAATGTCAAAGATATGAAAAAAGTTGTCATTTTTACCCATAATATGAAGGAAAAGCTTACACTGTATGCCCCAAAAAGTTCTTTTCCTACAACGATTAAAGGAAAATAATCCAGGCTGAAAATTCCCAAATTTTCTCGAAGTAATGAAAAATTTAGGTGTTATGCTACTTTTAGCTAAGGATGAAAAACATGTATCAAGATACCCAGGATTTCTAAAGGATGTGTCATCAAAGAATGTAAGACTCGAAAGGAAATAATACACTTGGCAGCAGATTGTTTTCCTTCCTTCGACAAAAGCTACCGCCAAAATTGAAAGATCCACGGAGCTTTTCTATCTCCTGCTTCATTGGCAACATTGAATGTCACAATCTTCCATGTGGTTTAAGAGCATCAATAAATTTAATACCTCTCTCATTACTTGGAAAACTTGGAATATACTCACAAAAGCCAACCAGAGTTGCTCTTTGATTAGTAGACCGTTCAATTAGCTGTATTATAGAGGATGCACTAATTAAACTTCATTTTTTCCCATTAGATTTTGTTGTTATACACATAGAAGATGTAAGTTTTCCTTTGATTTTAGGGAGACCATTTTTATTCATTGCCCAGGCAATCATTGACGTTGAGGAAGGAAATCCTAATTGAGAGTTGGGGATGAGCAAATAAATTTAAACTTGTTTAATGTCATGATATCCCATGTACTTGAAAACTCTTTTCTTATGATTGATGAATTACCCGAGGAAGAGAAAGTATTAGAGCAATACCTGGAAGCTTGTGCTAGTAAAGCAAGTGAAGATAACTCTCAAGATTTTGATTTCAAAGAAGAACCGAAAGAACTCCAATATGCAATGATGACACACCATCTAGTAGTTATTAGATCAAGATACATCTCATTAGAAAGAGAGCGCGTGGATGCACCCAAAGCATCGATATTGGAGCCACCTTCACTTTAACTCAAAACTCTCCCATCAAACTTGAAATATACATTTTTGCATGATGCCAGTGATTATTTATACAAGACTATCAGAATGTGAGGTGGGGAAACTCTTAAAAGTCTTAAGTGCGCATAAAGGAGACTTTGGTTGGACGATAGCAGATTTAAAGGAGATTAGCCCTTTCATATGCATGCTCCACATTCTCATGGAAGATATTGGTCCAACCTCTGTGGTGACTTAACCCAATTATGCAAGATGTGGTAAATTCGGATGTCATCCAATTACTAGATGCAAGAATGATTTACCCAATTTCAGATGGTATATGGGCGAGTCCATTATAAGTAGTTCCTAAGAAAGGAGGCATGAATGTAGTTAACAATGAAAATAATGAACTCATTCCTACACATAAAATTAATATTTGGTGAGTGCACAGATTATCCCAAGCTAAATGGTTCTACATGTAAGGATCACTATCAACTTTCATCCATAGATCAACTGCTTGATCAACTTGCTAATCATCAGTTCTATTGTTTTCTAGATGGATATTCAGAGTACAACCAAATTTCCATAACATCTGATGATCAAGTGAAAACAACATTTACATGTTCATATGGTAACTTTTGTACTCCGTTGAATGTCGTTTGGTCTGTGCAATGTTCTGCCACATTTCAAAGATGTATGATGGCCCCAAAATGTGGTCGCCTACCATCTCCCAGAAATTATATTGAAAGAAACACATATAGATGTTGATGAAACAATTCATGAGTTGTTCCCAATTGAACAATTATACACGACAAATGACCGCCTACCAACACCTTGACATGCAAATTTTGTAAACTATTTAACATGTATCATTATTCCCCATTCTATTTTATATCAACAAAAGAAAAAATTCTTTGCTAATGCTAAACACTATTTTTGTGAAGTACCTTTGTTATTTCAAATCTGTGCAAATAATATGATTAGACGGCGTGTTCATGATGATGAAATCATATCAATCTTAGAACATTGCCATGGTGTGAAGCAGGTGGACTCTTCGGTGCCCACTAGAATTGATGTGAAGGTCCTTCAGTCAGAATTTTTTTGGCCATCTTTATTCAAGGTTTGTTTTACATACGTTTCCGCGTGTGATAAATGCCAAAGAAGTGGAAATATTTTGAGGTGAAATGAAATGCCCTTAAATAATATTATAGTATGCGAACGGTTTGATGTGTGCGACATTGATTTTATGGGTCATTCTCCACTTCTGTTGAAAAATTGTACATTCTTGTTGCAGTTGATTATGTGTTTAAATTGGTGGAATCTGAAGCATTTTGTACAAATGTCTCTTGTAATGGGCAACCTTGAGCACAAAGCATCCCCGTGCAGCGAGGGTACGATAAAGGGTCCCACCATAAGGGTGAAATGCGGGCAAATATTATCCTGTATTTTTGCAAGAGGTTGCTTCTAGGACTCGAACCCATGACCTCATGGTCACCGACAACCCCTTAACCGGTCCACCAAGGCTCCCCTTCTACAAATGTCTTATGTGCCGTATTAAAATGGCTTAAGTAACATATTTTCACTCAATTTGGTAAACGCAGAACTATTATTAAAGTCAGTGGAAGTTATTTTTGCTATAAATCATTCGAGACCCTTTTGCGCAAATATGGTGTCACCGGTCATCCATAAGGTCGGACTTCCATACCATCCCCAAATAAGTGGAAAAGTTGACGTATCAAATAGAGAGCTTAAGCAAAATTTGGAAAAATATGTACATGCTAGCAGGAAAGGTTACGCGATGAAATTGGACGACGCCTTATGAGCTTACCGAACAACATTTAAAACACATTGGTACATCACCTTATAAGCTAGTATTTGGAAAAGCTTATCACTTACAGTTAGAACTTGGGCTTAAGGCATTTTGGGCAACTACATTTCCAAATATGGATCCAAATGCAACAAAGGAAAAATTAGAATTTTACAACTTAATGAGCTAGATGAGTTTCGGTACCACGCTTATGATAATGCCAAATTATACAAAGAGCATTCACAAGCTCATCATGACAAATACATCACCAAGAAAATAATCAAGTAAGGTGATAAGGTTCTAGTCTATAATTCCAAACTCAAGAGTAAATCCTTTTGGGCAAGTTAAAATCTGGATGGTATGGGCCATACAAATTGATTAGAGTCTATCCTTATGGAGTGGTGGAGCTTAGTGATGACAATGTGAATTTCAAGGTAAATGGAAACCATCTAAATTTTTTTGTGATGACAATGTGAATTTCAAGGTAAATGGAAACCATCTAAAATTTTATGATGATGGGACATAGAAGATGGTGAAGGAAAAGTTAATGCTTATGGAGATGGAGTGATAAAGTTTGTCAAGCTAAGAGTCGTTAAACATGCGCTTAATGAGAGAAAACTTATTCATTTACGCTTTATATTAATTTTCTGCATTTTCTTATGTCCAATATTTGTTTGAATTTGTTTGTTTTTGTTTATAATGCTACTTGCTTTTGCTAATATTTTTCTGCATAGACTCTGCTGTATGTATTTACGATTTATATAGGTCATCCTCTCTGAAGTTGATCAAATACAATTACATATTTAAAAAACGTGCTTGGAACACCAATTATTCATGCATCCCGGTTGTTTCTAATCCTCTTAGTAACTTAACCTTCTTTATACTTATCGTTTAAATTCAATGCTTAATATACATGGAGTGGAAGCTTGGTGAAATGAGAATGAATAATATTACTTTATAATGATGTTTAATACTATCCTCCACTTTCTAGCTTTAAGTTTTAGAAATTTTGAATTGGTGACATATTTTCTAGGTAGTCTTAGTAGAGAAGATGAATAATTCTTATTTCGATACCCTAAACCGGGTAGAGAATACATATTTATAATATACACAACGTGTGACAAAACGTGTGAAATAAAAAGGAAAACAATAATATAATAAATACGCCTAAAATATGTATATTCAAATCCCCCCTCAAGTTGGGAATATATATCGATCATTCTCAGCTTGCTTGTATTGTTCATGAAGTTGCCATGACTTAACCCCTTGGTAAATACGTTGGCAAGTTGGTCATGTGAATTCACGAACGGAGTGCATATGGGTTTATCAAATGTCAGTCCACCTCAACTTGCTTCGTCCTATCATGTTGAGAAGGATTATGAGCAATACTGATGGCGGCCTTGTTGTCGCAGTAGATAGTGACTGGCTTGTTCACCTGAAGACTCATATCTTGGAGAATTGTCTTCAACCACAAACCCTCACATACTCTTTGCGCCATAGCCCTATATTCTGCTTCCGCACTTGAGCGAGCCACAACATTCTGTTTCTTGCTTCTCCACGATACAAAGTTTCCACCCACAAATGAGCAAAAGCCGATGGTGGACTTCCGTCGTCTTGACTGCCGACCCAATCGGCATCTGTAAACACTTTAATATCCAAAGGTTGGTTTGCAGAGAACAATAAACCACATATTGGAGACTTCTTGAGCTATCTCAGTACCCGATATACTGTCTGCTGATGGCGAATAGTGGGAGCATGCATGTATCGACTTAGAACCCCTACGACGTATGTGTTATCAGAGCCAGTATGAGATAAATATATGAGTCTCCAAACCAATCATTGGAATCTCGAAACATCCACCTTTCCTCCACTAGTGGCAGCATCGACCTTGTGGTTAGCCTCAATAGGAGTATCTGCAGGAGCACAACCAAGCATCCTAGTTTCTTCCAGAAAATCAAGAGTATACTTTCTCTGAGAGAAAGATCCCTCGATGAGACCTTACTACTTCAATTCCCAAGAAATATTTCAACTTTCCCAGATTCTTAACCTCAAATTCTTTGCCCAATTATTTTTTAAGTGATCTATCTTCTCTAGATCATCTCATGTAATGATAATGTCATCTACGTAAACAAAAAAATTGAAACTTGGGCTCCTCTTTCTTTGATAAAGAGCGTGTGATCATATTGTCTTTGAGTATATCACAGTTGGAGCATGGTCTTGTTAAACCGACCAAACCAAGCTCTAAAGGATTGCTTCAGGTCATATAGGGATTTTTGTAGACAACAGACCTTATTACTGGACCCTTCTTTAGTAAAGCCAGGAGGGACTGCCATGTAGACTTCTTCTGCCAGATCACCATGCAAGAATGCATTCTTAACATCAAGCTGTTGTAATTCTCATCCACGACGCACAACACAAGAGAGAATCACCCGAATATAATTCATCTTTGCAACTAGAGCAAAAACAAGGCCGCCATCAGTATGGGTGTTTGGTGCCACCCGTTTTACCTGTAAGACGAGCAAGAGGAACATGGAGGTCATCTTCTGAATCTGGATCAGAGACAGGCACCGACTTCGGTAGAACTGCCACCGTCTGTACTTGCTCAATCATTCGAGGTCTACGAGAGTAGGTATATCGAATCAGAGGGATAGAGGTGGTAGGGACGGAAGTAGAGCTCGGTGGGCTAGGAGCTGGAGGAGCGGGAATATGAGGAGCAACAATCAGTGAGCTAGGAGGCAGAGGAGTGTGAATATGAGGAGAAGCCACAATCGGGAGAGGAGAGTCATCGGTCCTGTCATGGTTACCACTCGTAGGACCGAAGTAGGACTCCCCCTCACGAAAAGAAACATCAACGGTGCAGTAATAGCGACGAGTAGAAGAGGATGATAACACTGATACCCTTTGGTTGTAGGAGAGTAGCGAACAAAGATACAATGGAGGGAGCGAGCATCCAACTTATCGCGATGTGGGGTATGCATGGACAAAGCAGACCGAGCCAAAGATGCGAGGAGCGACGTGAGAGGTGTGAACAATGTGGTTCCTGGCTAAACGGCCAAGAGGCGTATCATAGGAAAGACGTTTAATGAGATGAGTAGCAGTCAGAACTGCATCACCCCAATAGGACTTGGGAAGGTGCATTGCAATCAACAGACACCGAGCCACTTCCAATAAGTGTCTATTTTCCGTTCGACAACACCATTTTGAGAAGAGGTGTGGATACATGTGGTTTGGTGAATTATGCTATGGTCGGACAGATAGGTACCAAACGCTCCCCGATCATCATACTCCCCACCATTATCACTACGAAGAACACGAATTGTGTCGTTGAACTAGTTCACAACCATCTTATGAAAGGACTGAAAGCAGGAAAAAACATCACATTTTTTAATTAATATAACCACGTAGTACAAGAATGACAATCAATAAAGGTAACAAACCATTTATAGTCAGATAAAGATAACACTGGGGAGGGACCCCAAACATCAAAATGAATAACATCAAATAGAGTGGAACTAGGAAGAGAAACATGACTGATACTATGATGAACATGTTTTGAACGATCATATGTGTCACACTTAAACAATTTAATTAAACAGCTGAAAGGAAGAAAAAGTTTGGTGAGATATAAATGAGAGGGGTGGCCAAGGCGCAGACGCCAGCGCTAGATGTCGTGGGAGGTAGGAGCCCTGGTGGTGGAAAGAGCATTGGAAGATAACGACTGGTTCAACAAGTACAGGCCGCCAACGTTCCTACCACTATCAAGCGTCCGCTTCGTATCCAGATCCTGAAACACACAAACATCAGGGTAAATTGTTATAGAGCAATTTAATGAAGTAGTTAAGTGGTTTATGAAGAGAAGATTGCGAGGAAACGAAGGGACATGCAAAACCAAAATGAGTGATAGGTCGGGGGAATATACAACAGTTTCTCTGCCAGCAATAGTCAACAGGGAACCATTAACGACAATAACCTTATCACGACTAGAGAGAGGAGTATATGAGGTAAAATCTGAGGCAGAGCCCAGTCATGTGATTCGTCGCACCCGAGTCTATAATCCACTCAGAAGGGGATGAAGACACGGCATGAACACTGGAGATACCTGAAGTAGCAAACACAGCAGTGGGATCAACCGATGTAGGGTCAGGCTGGGAGTGCAACAGACGGAGAAAGACCTCCAATTCCATAGCAGAAAGGCCCCCGAAGTTGCCCTCATAAATCTCAGTCGAGTGAGCAGAAGACTGTGTATGTTCCCGGTACATGGAAGGAGGCACTTGGTCACCCAAAATGGATAATGGCGATGAGGGATCAACTGCAGGATATACAAAAGAATCATACATGGGACCTGGTTGATCTCTCTCCAGGTTGACCTCATCTTGCTGAGCTACAACATCAGGAACTGGGTCCTCTGGAAGAGCAGTTATCTGCCCCTGGATATCTGTATCTGTATTCAGAAAGATTTCTTCTTCAGTCTCCTTGGAGACTGCATCTTCAATCTCCCTGTCAGGCTTTTCCTGTTCAGGAACCTCTACATGTTCTAGAACAGTGTCTAGCTCTTGAACTACTTTCATTACTATGATATTTACAGAATCTTGTACTAGGTCAGACAGAGTATTGAGGTTCTTCCCCTCAATATGATCCATCTCTTGTATTGTCTCAACCTATGGAGAAAGCTCGCTGCTCGCGCTAGGTTTTTGGGTGAGCAGGTTACGCAAAAAAACTGCGGCTAACCCGGAAAAAACCAGTGGTTGGGTTTATACATGAAACCGCTGACACAAGTAAACACGGTTTTCAAAATTAGACGCGTCAAACGCTTCTTACTCGTTGCAGTGCGTTTCCATCGCACCACTGGCAAAAGCCCAACCAAACGCCACTTAAGAGAGGAATGGGCCCAATGGGCCATTTATAATGGGCTAAGTACAATCTCTATGAATAAATTATCTATGGGCTTTCTACAACACTCCCCCGCAAAAGGAGCATACAAGTCATAGGCGCGAAGCTTGGAAAGAAACTGCAGATATAATGAGTGAGGCAAGGCCTTATTGAGAATATCTAAAACTTGATTAGCATCTGTCACATGTCGTAGAATTTGTCAATGACTTTTTTTACAGTAAAACATAACTCTAAAGGTATAGTGGAGAGATTCAAGACTTGATTGGTGGAAGAGGCTACACCCAAACTCATGATATTGACTACCAAGAGATATTTTCTCCCGTGGCAAAATGAATACAATATGAGTCCTATTATCCTATGCTGTCAGTAAAGGGCGGGACCTTCAACAGCTAGATGTAAAGAATGTTTTCCTTCAAAGCGAGTTGGAAGAGGAAGTCTATATATCGATGCCTTTAAGTCTTGTCCCTATCAGCTCTGAAGGGAAAGTGTGCAAATTGAAGAAAGCTATATACAAATTAAAACAATCTTCGAGAGCTTGGTTTTGAAGACCTCACAAAGTCACGAATTCATTTGGCTATACCCAAAGTCATGCTGATCACACTATTTATTAGACGGAATGAGATGAAGGTGACTCTCCTGATTGTATATGTTGATGACATGGTTATTACATGTGATGATATGGATGAAATTTGTGCCATAAAACTCAAATTTGCTAGTGAATTTGAAGTGAAAGACTTGGGTATGCTGAGATATTTTCTAGAGATTTAGGTTGCAAGATCAAAATATGGTATTCATATTTCACAGTGGAATTATGTCATTGATTTATTAAAACAGCCAGGAATGAGTGGTTGCAAGCCTTCTGATACTCCTATTGAAGTGAACCACAAACTTGGTCGTGATGATGACGAGTTAGTGGATGAAATTTCTGGTTATTAGAAGCTGGTAGGTAAACTAATATACCCATATGTCATACCCGTTCTGACATTTCATATGCAGTAGGAGTGGTAGGTCAATACATGCATTCCCCTAAGCTCAGACATCTTGATGATGTGCACAGAATTTTGAGGTATTTGAAGAATTTGCCTGGTAGGTAGTGATCACTTAAAAATTAAAATATATACTGATGCATATTGGGCTGGATCAGTTGGTGATAGGAGATTTACTATCGGATATTGTTCCTTTGTTGGGGCTAATCTGGTCACTTGGAGAATCAAGAAAAAACATGTAGTGGCTCGCTCTAGTGCGGAGGCTGTGTTTAGAGCTATGACTCATGGTATATGTGAGGGGATGTGATCTTGTTCCCTCTTGAATGATGTTTGTTTGTTGGAAACTGACCCCTTCAATTTGTATTGTGACAACAAAGCTGCAATCAACTTTTCTTAGAGCCCTGTCCAACATGACCGAACCAACCACATTGAAGTTGACCGACACTTCATTAAAGAAAATATTATGAAAGAGATTGTATGTACCCCTTTCGTTCACGGAGGGACAACTTGCATATTTTCTCATCAAGGCATTGAGTGAAAAAACATTTGTATCTATTATTAGCAAGTTGGGCATTAAGAACATTACATGCCCAACTTGAGGGGGAGTGTTAGAACTATTTGAATATTTTTGTTTTATTTCTCCTCTTGTATCACCTTCTATATATATAGAAGGCTATATTATTATTCAAGAAATGATATGATTTCACGGTTTGACATGAGTGATTGTGTTTATTTTAATTATAATTTGTATAATTAGAGTTCTATTCATGTGACTATTGTGTAATGATGTTAAGATGATCATTACACGGGGTTTTTCTATAAAGTTGTGACCTATGCCCGGGTACTCTCATCTTTGAGATGTGATATGCCTGGTTTTTTTGAGAATTTAAAGTCTTATATTCTGACTATATCTTATCCTGTCCTGTGACACTGTGACCCTTGAATAATATTGTTAAATGAGAATTGATGACCGTAATTACCAACCCGCTCTCTCTTAACTTTGTGTTGGTTGTAAGACACAGCGTTGTTGGATTTGATTGAGAGATGGAAAGGACCTTTGCCCAACTGTGCCTTTTTGCTAATAGAGACAAACTGCATTGTAATATTTACTTTTATTGTGTGACCTATTTGTCTCCTCGGCATTTCTCTCCTCTAAATTGGGACGATAATCTCTGGACTCTTCTTTCTCCAACCCATCTCTTCTCTCCTACCTTTCACTGCCTGATTGATATGGATAGGGAGACTGATACTTGCGTATTTTGTACTTGTTGATGCTGTGTAAGATTGTGTGATTAATTAGCCTTGTTTCCTTCTTCTTATTATATATGCAACTCGTTGAATGAATTTGGAAAAATGACTTCCTAAGTGTTGAAAGAAGGATTTATATGTGCTTTTTCAGAAACAGGCCAGCCAGGCTGCTGTGAACTATAGTCCAAGTTCTTCTATTGAGAATGCAATTATAAAGTGGGAATGGGTTCAAATTTAAAACATTTGAAAGGAAATGGGAGTAAATGTGAGTTCTCTCCTCTTTAAACTATGCACTAATTCTGGGAACTTTGAAATGAAATTTCGTGGTGTTATATTTACAAAAGAAGTATAAGGGGATGCATTTAAAAAAATATTATGAATGGGAAGTTTCTTTAATACACTCTTTCCTTGCATGGAAATTGTATCTGCAGTGTATTTGTGGTGTGGCCATTTCTCACCTGGTCAGAATTTGACTTAATTTTGATTCCTCTCGTATTTTGATTTCCAGACTGCAGTTTTGAGTTTAATTTGGATTTTTTAGTCTTCGACTTTAGTTTTTAAGTGTTGGAGATTTTAAATTTTGTGCTTGGTTTTCATTTGCATTGGGATTTTATGTATTAATATCAACATGTGGTCTCTGTGGAGATTATCAGTTCCAGATATTTTTGACCTGAACCGTACTGGATTTTTGCAGCTCTATTGGATTATGATTTCAGGCTTTTAAACTGTACTCTGTTGAAATGTAGTATCCATGTCTTGAATCGAGTTGTGGATTGTGATTTAGGTGTTAATTTGGTTCTGTTGAAACGTTGATGTTCTGCCTTCAGAATTTACTTCTAGTGGAAATTTGATTTCTTGGCTCCAGCTTTGATATGTAAATAAATCCAGATTTTTATTTCAGAGCTCTTCAAATGGTTTTGAATTCCTGAGATTTTGAATTCGGCTTTGTTTTCTACTTGAATGATGGGCCTACTGCAACATAAGTTTGCTGTTAGTGCATTCTTTTGGCTAGAATTCTTTCCAGGTTTCAAATTTTGATTCTATTTGGGATGTTGTGAATTATGATAGGCAAGTGGTGTAAGTGAATTACCTCCCATGTGATGAAGATCACCATGCGTAAGGTGATCCACGACCCCAATAGCCCACTTGTGTTTATTTCTATAGGAGGCATTGATTTATATTCTGTCTGAACTATCCGAGTCTACAAATGCATTTACTTGCTCGCTTCAACATAGTTTCATGTTGTTATGGTCTCACACGACTAGTTATCTATGTCGTTAAGCAGTGTTGTCGTGTGTTCATGTTATGTGTCTTTTATTAATCCATTCTATTTACAAGCCCGTAAGTTTTTATTGTTGCGTGTGTTTCTCTTTAATTGGGGTTATTTATCATCATGTCACTTATAGTGTTTTAAATAAACCTCTTGGGTCATTGTTTGGGATATGAAAGAAGTAAATCCAATTTCTCTTTTTCTTTGTAAGTTTCTCTCGCTCTCTCAGTTCTTTCTCCGCTTTTCATTTCTACGGTTAGTGTTGAGCAAGCCTCCTGACGCAGGATGGGCCTATGTGAAATGCCTGTGCCGACACTTTAATGCAATCCTACATGCTTATGTGTGGAATGAATGCGATTAAGCTCAAACTAAATGATGCATTCAAATGGATTTAAAATTTTCCATCCGGAAGTAACGTTAGCAATAAATTTATACACGGCTAGCAAATCAACACAGTGCTTTCAATAATTTTCGCACACGTAAGCTAAAAATCACGTTCTTTCGCACAAGTTGCTATCCACTACAATTTGCAGGAATAAGTTTTATAGAATTTGAAGAAATAGAACAATAGCACTAACAATCACAAAACTCAAACAAATATGGTATGTTCATATAGCATGTAATATGATAACTACAACACAAAACAATAATACTGACAATCATAGAGATCTGGTGGGGGCGATCGGTGTGGCTCTGCGAGATAAAAGAAGCAACTTTATTGTGACGATCAATTTCTGTCCTAGATGGAGGAATGAGGAGAAGCGTTGCATGAAGGTTGAATGAAGCTTGCGGTTTGGGTGAATTAACAGTGAGAACTTTTAAGAGTGGGATTCTCGGAAAATAACCAGTAGTGGCCTCTTGGGGGAGTGGATGTGAGGTGGGCTTGTAATTCTGTGAATGGGAGGTGGACTGGAGATTCTGTGAATGGGAGGTGGACTGGAGATTCTGTGAATGGGAGGTGGAGGAATAACAAGAGGGCGGGTGGAGGAATTTGGGTTGGTGGTTGAAGGTGGTTTTCCGGCTGATAGTGAGAAAGGGAGGATGATGGGTTGCAGAGGAAATGAAGGAGGGGAGAAGATGTATTGTTGGGCACTAGTGATCCACTTTATGGCGCAGGCCTGAAAGAGAAACCACCACTCACCGGCTATAAGCAGCTAGGAGGAGAAAATGCACGAGAGGGCTTCAGTGGACCACAACATCGTCGTCGATCATGGGAAGAGTGGGAGTTAACGATGAATTCCCTCGGTTAGGGTATGAAGATGTGCGACTCTACGAGGGGGGGAGGTTACGACGGCCTCATGAAGAAGATGATGATAAAACGAGTGTCATGCGATTCAAAGATGAATAGTGGTGGTTTTGTCGTGGATCGTGGAGTACACATGATAATTTCATGGGAATAATAAAATAGCAAGGAAAAGAACGAAAAATGATAAATAAATGGGGGCGTCGCTGTTAGATTTCCTCTAGTTCACATTGTATATGCGCAACGTAAAAATGTGTAGAGAAACCTAAAAAGAGAATCATACGGATATTGCAAAAATCATGATTCAAGAAATAAAACAGCAGATGTACCTATTGCAGAATCGACTCACGATACTCGATCGGGCTTCAAAATCTGCAGATCCTTCATTTTTCAGAGTCGAACTATGAATCCATGTGGAATGTCTTTCTGTGTCTGATTCGAAATCAGAGGCCAACCATCAATTGAGTCCCGATAACGTAGGAGTAGATCTGTGCCTTTTTGGATGTCCACACTAACTCTAGGAAACACCTGCTATCGTTGAATGACAAAGGTTTTGAAAAGATCGAGCTCTTTGTCTCCACGGATCCGTGACTAATGAAGATCGTCGGCGCTAGGTCAAACCCACCGTCGCAGTCGCTGCCACTCTTCTAAACTTTTCATAAAGGGGCGAGTGAATAGTTGTTCTTCATAACCTTAGAACTGAAATTATATCTATATATAATTATTAGTGAACCGGATTCAAGTTCAATAGGGTTTAGACACAGGAGGAAAAGGTATCTCTGGTTGTGTCTGTTTGATGTCTAGTCGATGTACACTATATCGATTAGATTTATAGTCGATATGCACTGTGTCGACCTATAATCTAGTCGACAGACACGATGTCAACTTGATGTCTAGTTGAGATAGACTATGTCGACTTGATGTCTAGTTGATATACACTATATTGGCTAGATGTTCAGACAACTTCATGTCAATATACACTGTATCGACTAAAGGTCCAGATAGTTTCAAAGCGATATACACTATATCGGCTAGGTGTCTAGACAGCTTCAAGTCGATATGTACTATATCGGTCTGAGCTTCAAGTCGACTATGTTCAAATCGCCAGACCATCAAGTCGGTCGACTTGATTTCTAGTCGATAAACATTCCAGTCGACTATAGCCAAGCGTGTAGTCAAGTCGATATACTCTCTATCATCTTGATGTCTAACCGATACAGTCCAATTGATACAGACATGTTCTAGCCGATATACATTATATTGACATCCAATCTAGTCGAATACTGTTTAGTCGACATAGACACAGTCTAGTCGATATACACTTTATCGACTAGATGTCTAGTCGACAAAGACATAGTTTAGTCAATATACACTATATCGACTAGATGTCTAGTTGAAACATGCTTTCTCCCGCTCAATTCAAGTTTGGTTCTTCACTCATATCCCATATAAGTTGAGCCACCCTGGTCATTTATCCAATTTCTCGTACATTTTTATGTGCAACCCCATAAGCTCATTTTACGTTGACAGTGAGACTAATTCCTTGATTGCTTCTAGATCATATAAGATTCCAACAGTCCTCACTTGATGAATATTATGTCTTCAGGTCAAAGAATCACAAACATCATTGTCACTTGAGACCTACTTGTGATACATTTATATAACAATTCACAAACTAGTCTCAGGGTGGGTCTGTCTAGTACAACTTATTCTTAACAAAGAAGTCTCAGGGTTGGTTCTGTACTTTTTTCTTAAACTTTTCAAAAGATTCAGATTTGTAAAGAAAGACGATAAATTACTACGGCAACGAAACAACACTTGCTTTCTAACACAGGTTAACCTCTCCTTTACCCAGTAATCATCCCCTTCCCAGTTCTCGCACATTTGTACAAATGTGAACCACATCCAATATTTAATTCCAAGATGAAAAGGCAGAAAAGTTTATCTCTAACAAAAATACCTGAAACGGATGTCACACTTCACATCTTCTTCCGCAGATCCTCTAGATAGGACAATTCTTCCTCCAGTGCCCTGCCTTCCCGCAATGGTGACAATTTCCTTTCCGAGCCAGTCTTTTCTTCTTCTGTGTTGAAGACTTGGTATCAAGATAAGACTTAGAACCCATCTTTGACTTCTTGGATCCCTTGACCTTGTCATTGTCTTTATGCACCATCAATATGGGGCTAACATACTTGGTCTTCTTCATGTTGTTCTCGGCAGTTCTAAGCATACCTTCGAGCTTGGACAATGTCTTTTCAATTTTATTCATATCACAATTCAAGACGAACAACTCATAATTGTCCGATAACGATTGCAGCATCAGGTCAGTAGTCAACTCTTGGCCTATTGGAAAACTCAGTCTCTCAAGGGTTTCAATTTTTAATGTACCCAATCATCTTGAGTACTTGAGTCTATACTAGGTCTCGAGCTCACATCTTGAACTGAAACAACGCCTTAGAGATGTCAATCCTCTTTTGCCGAGCCTGACCTTGAAATATTTTCTCCGGGTGTTTGATTATCTCGTAACCACTCATGGTCTCATGTTGCTTCTAAAGTTCATAGGTCATTGTAGCAAGCATGAGGCATTCAATATCTAAGGAGTCATCTTGATAATTCTTGTAAGCATCTTTATCTTCTTGAGAGGTAGATCCAGTTGGCTCCTCGGGGGGATCCTCTTCCAAGACAGAGAGCTTGCGCTCTTGCCTGAGGATAATCCTCAGGTTCTTATAACAGTCCAGAAAGTTTGTCCCGTTGAGTTTATCCTTCTCATGTATAGCTCTCAGAGATATGGTGGAGTGTGAACACTTGACATGGAAATTCTACAAGAATTATGCAAAATTATTTTAGTATTATATTTCAAAATACATTTTATTTAACATTAAATTTTATTAAATACTCATTATTTTCTTCAAATCAATAACCCTTAATATCAATTTGTTTATGTGAGTTATTCTCTAGTGGACAAGATCCGTATTTCACTCCATCATAGTCAGCTTTGGCTGATCACCCATAATGTGGATATTTAGATAGACAAACTTTGTCAATTGCATTACCATGCAACCTATGTATGGTTGGTGAATAACTATTATTCGCATCTTATGGTGTATGTTAACCCTATGCCTCTAGGCACTCTACTGTTGAAGTCTCTTAGTTAAGTTAGACCTGATGTTGACAGTGAGATATCACAATTATCCACTCATATTCTTATCAAGATAGATTAATACACCTTACTTTGATAAACTCACACTTCATCGATCGAGGAAGGAAGAGTGTCGTCCATCGGAAGGAATCCGTACACTTAATATAAGGTTTAAGAGATTTCATGATATTTGATTAACATTTAATCGTGATTAACAATCAATCACTGTGCACACATTTTCACAGAATCATGAAAAATTACAACATTCTCATTCCAAATACATTCCAGATGCACATGAATGAAAACCACCAACAATTAATATTTTATGAATAAATCTGAACACTTTGAACGATTTTAAATCTTCAGATTACATGTATTGGACAGAGGCAAAATCATCTCTCCGTATAGCAGTAGACAAGCTCGTTTTTTATGCTTTATTTTCACAAATTAGACAAGGAAAGACGATTATTGCGAAGGAATCAATTTCTGAAAAATGAAAATCACAGTAAACTACCTTCGATATCACTGTTGGGTTTTCTCTCTGTCACATCGTATAGATATACCTATTGCGGAATCGAGTAACGATACTCGATCGGACTTCAAAATCTGCAGATCCTTCTTTTTTAGACTCAAAATTTGAATCCAAGTTGAATGTCTTTCTGCGTCTGATTTGAAATCAGAGGCCGACCATCAGTTTAGTCCCGAGAATGCAGAAGTAGATTCACGTCTTTATGGATATCCACAATAACTCCAAGAAACACATGTTATCATCGAACAATAGAGGCTGGGAGAAGATCGGGCTCTTCGTCTCCACAGATTGCTAGATCCGTCGCTGGAAAAGATCACCGCCGTTAGGTCAAACCCGCCGGCGCACTTGCTGCCGCTCTTATGAACTTTTCGAAAAGGGCGAGTGAACAGTTGTTCTTTATAACCCTAAAACTGAAATTATATCTATATATAATTATCAGTGAACCCAGTTCAGGTTTAATAGGAATTAACCTAATAACAAGTGAACTAGGTTCTGGGTTTAGACGCAGGAGAAAACACTTTCTCTGGTTGTGTCAACTTGATGTCTTGTCGTTATACACTATATCGATTAGATGTCTAGTCGGTAGACACTGTGCCGACCTGAATCTAGTCGACATAGACTATGTCAACTTGATGTATAGTCGACATACACTATGTCGACTTGATGTCTTGTCGATATACACTATATTGGTTAGATGTCCAGACAACTTCAAGTCGATATGCACTGTATCGATTAAAAGTCCAGACAGTTTCATGGCGATATACACTATATCGGCTAGATCTCCTGACAGCTTCAAGCTGATATGTATTGTATCGGCCGAAGGTTCAAGTCGATAATGTTCAAATCGCCAGACCATCAAGTCGATGGACTTGATTTCTAGTCGATAGACATTCCAGTCGACTGAAGCCAATTGTGCAGTCAAGTTGATATACACTATATCGACTTGATGTCTAGTCGATACTGTTTAGTCGACATAGACTTTGGTCTAGCCGATATACATTATTTCGACAACCAATCTAGTCGACACTGTTTAGTCGACACAGACACAATCTAGTCGATATACACTATTTCGACTAGAAGTCTAATCAACATTGTTTAGTCGACAAAGACACATTCTAGTCAATATACACTATATTGACTAAATGTCTAGTCGACAAAGACTTTCTCCCACTCAATTCAAGCTTTGCTCTTCACTCGTATCCCATATAAGTCTAGTCACTCTGATTATTTATCCAATTTCTCGTACATTATTATGCGTGACCCCATAAGCTCATATTACGTTACAGTGAGACTAACTTCTTGATTACTTCTAGATTACATAAGGCCAAGGTTGCAGATGTCGGATGTCAGGCTCATGTCTGTAGAGTTTTTATATTGGATGTCAGATTACGGGGATATGTCGGGGACATTTCAAAATGCCAGATTGTATTGTTATATATATATATATATATGTTTCATAATATTTTCATCAATTAATTAGATGGTAATTATTTTATTCGATTAAATGTAAACTAAAATTCATTAGAGAAACTTAAACTACTAACGAGTGTTTAATTGTATTTGATTGGTGTCATTTGGATTCACCTTCTCACCAAATGCCCAACATAGATCTCTACATGCTATGGAAGAATTACTAGGTATCTTGCTAGAATCTTCTGATGAATTCATTCTATAAAAAATATTTTTTTTTGAACAAAAAAACCCGGAATATTTTGTCGACATTACCCGACATTAGCCGACATTTGCCGCAATATTGGGTCGACATGTCCGACATGTCGGCTACAATACTGGAAAACGCCAGAATTGTCATATGTGGCGATAACGTGTCATTTCCCCCTCAAAACTGACATGTAGACCGACATGTCGGATATGTCGGCCGCAATCTACAAGCTTGCATAAGACTCCAACAATCGCACCCCGAGACTCGCGACGTCGCACCACGAAGATAGGCGGATCAAGATTCTCTCACAAAACTCAGCAATTACTGAAAATGAGAACATTATCCCTGATTTATAACAAGAGGGGGCAAATGAACATCCGGCGTGAACAACTATGGTCGTCTGATACGTCCAGTGTCCTAAAACACTAAATAAAAGCCAATAAAATAAAATAAAATATTTAGAAAATACAAAATGATGCTCTGGACGCGCTTGCGGTCTCGGATCGCCGATCCGATCAACGCATCTCCACCAAATATGCAAAAACAGGTCCCGCCAAGTGTTGTGGCGACTTGGTCCATGAAACACGATCATGCAGCTGATCCCCATCACCTCCGCTTCTTCATCTCCTTTTGCATTTTCCGTGAGTTGAGCTTGTTGGAACATTGTTTTTGCATCTCTTGTTTTGAGAATACAAATCCCAGTTTGTATTTGATTATTTTTGTTGTGTGTTTATATTATGCATGAACTATAGGTTCAGCAACCCTTAGAAGACGAGTCGACAAGACAGATGCCAAAGTTCTATTGTTATCGCCAGACAGTATCGCTACCGTTGGCACTAACACTAGCAATCTGATAGAAAAGGAAGGATACCAGCCTTGGAAGGAAGCTACTGAAAATGGAAGGTGCTACCGCCGTGCGGTATAGATATCGTCGGGCGATATCTTTTGGAGAGTCCATTTTTGGAAGAAAAAGTTGTCAAAATGCTGGTTTCCAAAGTCCAAAAGTTTCCTAAAATGGCGTGCAAAGGTTTCCTAAAATGGCGTGCAAAAGTTTTCTAAAATGGCTATGGAAAGTTGCCAAAGATGATGATTTTCAAAGGAGACGAAGGTTGCCTAAAGAAGTTATCGCAGTGTCGTAGTGCTACTGCTAGTGGTAGGTTTCGTGCCTATAAAAAGAGCAGTCCTCCTTTTACAGAGAGCGACAACGAGACACCAACCGGAGGCCACGACTGGTACCAGAACTCTCATAATTTCTTGAGAGCCTCCTACGTGGTGACAAGAACTCCACTCAACGCTCGTGAAGGCTACGGACTCGGAGAAAGGATCGATCATGCATATTCACCGACGAGTTTATCTCATTGAGGGAGTTTCTTTAGTATTGTTGTATCTCATTTCTTTTATTTTCTCTAAGTTGTAAATTCGCCGCAGGTAGGGGCAACTAAGTCTTGTGATACTTAGGGCGCAAAATCGTTCGGTGTGGATGTTGGTTTCCTAGGAGGATTCCACAAATTCGCCGCGTGTTGTGGCGACTTGGTCTAGAGTAAATCTAGGGGGCGGTTCGAGGTCTTATCTGAGAGAGATATGATATAACCAACCTGTACTTGTGAGAAGGGTCAGTATAAAAAGAAAAAAAAAGAAATTTATTATTGTCTCGATCCCAAGCGTAATTGGAATCAAAGTTTTGTAAACATATCTTCTGAAATAAAATTACTATTTTTCTTTAATTGTTTGTCTACTATTTTTTAATCTGAGATTTTTTAAAGAAAGCGAAGTTTCTGGTACTATTGTCTGACGGTATCACTATCGCTGATGTTATCACTATCACTGAAGTTTAAACTTGTTTTAAAAACCCTTATTCACCCCCCTTAGGGCGCTGCACGATCCAACAGAGCTCTGCTCACTTTATATCACCTCCGACGACGTTACGTCGGAACCTCCACCTCTGACGACGTTACGTCGGAAGATGAATTCACTCGGATACCAATATGTTATAGGCCTAGCCCGTAACGTCGTCGAATGTGGCGGTGGACGAGGAGATACAAGGATAGTCGAGCTCACAGAGAATGCGAGAGGAGAGGAAGAAGGTGAGCCTTGCTCAACCCTAACCCTAGAAATGGGAAGCGAAGAAAAAACTTGTGAGAGAGCCATAGGAACTTAGAGAGATAAAGAAAAATTAGATTTACTTCTTCCATATCCAATGTTGCAATGTCGGACGGGGAATGGTTTGGGTTTTCACTTTTTTATATATCGGGGGAATATCAGGGTCTATTTAAAAATTAATTATATATGTAATTAAATGTTATTTTTTAATTTTTATACAATACAACTACTTATTTTACAACCTATTGTTTTAAATATTAAAATCTATATGACATTTAACATACAACACTTTAAATATGAAAACTCAAACATACCTCATTCTTCATCACCTGTCATCTATAGTAAATAAATATGATCCCCAAATAAAGAGAATGACATGCAATAGTAAAAACAACATTAAAAGCCCCATAACTTCATTAGGACTCGTACTTTTATTTATTCATGACTTTATTTATCCAACAAAATTTTACATTCTCAGATTAATAAATTATAACTATCATTCAAACTTTTAAAGACTCATAACAAAGCATTCAAGAACAAATTTTCACATCTCACACTTTATTTATTAAAAGACACAAAACAGCAGTGAAATTGCTTGGATATACATAATTGATTGCAAAATGAAGTTGGATAAATAACATTAATAGGGGTATTTCATATTTGTTGATTAATAATGCTAAAAATAAAATAGCAACTAATAAGACAAATAAAACAACAACGCATACTATACTACAACCAGGAACCAATAAAATATCGGACCGACATGTCCGAACACTCTGGTTCTTTCTTCTAGCACAGAGAGTCACAGGGCAATAATGAAAGCTTGGCAGCAACTGACAAATAAAGCAACAAGACAGCCACCAACAACTAAATGGTCGGCAGCCACCAGTAACAACCCACAAGGCAGCCACCATGCTACAGGGGCATGAGAGCGATGGAAGGGGGAGGTAGGGAGAAGAATGAACCCCATGTATGACAACTGCTTGCCGACAGCGCGCGAGAGAGGGAGAGCCCCAACGAGCTAGAGAGCACCAGAGAACCAGAGAACCAGAGCACCAAAGAGCACCAGCGAGTTGTGACGACAGCGCGCGAGAGAGGGAGAGCACCAACGAGCTAGAGAGCACCAGAGAAACCAGAGAACCAGAGGGCACCAACGCACCAAAGAGCACCAGCGAGTAGGGAGAAGAAAGAACCAGCGAGATGTCCGACAACGCGCGAGAGAGGGAGAGCACCAACGAGCTATATATACTTGTGCAAATCTCTTTCTTTGATTTTATGCAAGGCGGCCCGCTATAAAACGCCACACCCAGAATTTGTGCCGGTTTTGTGTCGTTTTTGCTCCCATGGTCTGTCGGCCGATATCCACAACAATGTATCCCAAACAATGAGTCTATTTAAAACTTATAATAACCCCAAATAAAGGTGCTATCAAAAACCTAGTGAACACACGATAATTACATAACGATGTCTGGAACCGTATTGAAGCTGCGGGGCAAAACCCCATGTCCTGCTTGTTTGTGTTTGTCTATATATACTTGTAATTCTTTCTTTGATTTTATGCAAGGCTATAAAATTTGTGCAAGCTTATAATGGGCTATCAAAAACCTAGGACATTGTCTTATTGAAGAAAGTAGTAATTACATACCCGGGGGACAAAATACCCACAAAATTTCAATTGGATTAAATTTTCTGAAGCTTTCTATTCCTAATTGTTTCTTCTTTTCCTTGCATTAATCCCGCATGATAATTTATAGCTTGTCTTGGTTGCATGATATCATTCATTTGCATAATAAATTATTCTCGAAGTCATGTTTGTGGATAATGCAAGTTCTGATCGATTAAGTCTATTATACACATCTATGGTTTACTTTAATAAATTGTGCTGCCTTTTAACTGGTAATATTGCTTTACTTGGATCCACTATAGGGACATTTTTTAATGGGCATCTAGACACTTATTTTTGTAGGTTTTGATTTCTATTCATGTTTATGTGAAACATTTTTTGTGTAGATTTTCTATTCTTGCGACACGTATGGAGCAATATATCCAGGGAGAATCTAGGGATTTGGTCGACCAGGCATATACAAAAATTGTAAGTATTTATTATTTAACTACTAATGAGTGTGGAACTCCAAGCAACAACAACAACATTCAAGCCTATATGGATCCTTTGTCGCCATTGTGCCGTATTTTTAGTCATAATCTCACCAATGCCTAAGTACATCATGTCTTTCTTTATAGTTTCATTCCAAGTCTTTATTGGTCTACCCCTCCCTCGTTTAACATGCCTAGTGACTAGAGTCTCACCTAACAGGTGCCTCTAATGTTGTGTGGAGCTCCAAAATTGCAAATAAAAGAAATATCTTAGTTCATTTGAAAACATTATGCCATATAGAAAATTTGAAGAAGAATTGTCATATAGAAACTTTATCAAACAAATCAGTTTGCATCATCTTCAGAATACACCAGCACCAATATTTTACTGGAGTTCTCAATTTCTTGTTATTTTTGCTGTAACAGGTTAGCATAATGTTTGTGTGCTTGGAGAGAACTGCACAAATAGACCCAAAATATTCTGACATTATACTTCTAGAGAACTATGCAGCTTTTCAGAACAGGTCATAGAGTTTTTTTATGCTACATATATATATATATATATATTTCACTATAGTTATACCTATGGGCAATAACTATGTTCTATCTCCTTTCATTTCCATCTACTCTACTCCAGTTAAAATTTTCTATTGCACATGAGTATTGTTTCTTTTTAAATGAAGAATAAAAACCAGTATTTACTGATGAGAATTTATGTGCCTGTAGTCTCTATGATTTAGCCAATGTGGTACCAACAATAGCAAAATTTTATCATCAAGCCAGTGAATCGTATGATCAAGCTTGTACACGACACATCAATATGGTCATTTTTATTGTATGTACAACATCCTTAAGTCCCCCACTGTCTATCTATATATCTCTCTCTTCCCAGCAACAACAGTTTCTTTCACATATTTTACTTTTACACCCCTATCAAGTGATTAAAACATTATTCTTTTGCAGACATTTGAGAGATTATTTCTCTTTGCTCGAAGGATTGAAGAATTAATGTTCACCATTACTTCCGAAGAAGTGAGTAACTTTTGAAATCCCATGGATACCTCAATTTTCTTTTTTTCCTTAAGTTAATCATTTTCTTGTCTATTAAAAACCGATTTCTATTTGTCAACTTGATTCATTGTTCGGTTATTAGGATCAAGGTAACATGCTATCTTGAAATTAAAAACTCTTTCACCTTTTACACTTAAAGCATACAGTTAAGCATGGTCCAAAGTTGGTTATATTAATTTGACAAAGTTGAAGTCCACAGTCTGAGCGTTGCTTTAATAAAATAAAACCGAAGGATTAGGCTTGGGAGATATTAGTTTCTCATGAAGTATACTGTGTGACCTTCTATAAAGTGAACCAAATCAAATATATAGAATCATTTAGGCTCTGTTTGGCACGGTAGTGGCGGTCATGAACATGGGGGTTAAATTGTCATTCGTTAATGCCCACCTAAGGAACTTCATCCACTATTATGTTCAAACGGATGATGTTTGTTAGGTGATCCATAACGAATGACAATTTAACCCATCCGTTTATGACCGCCACCACCATGCCAAACAGAGTCTTAATGATTACTTCTTTTGAGTTACATTTTGCACATACACTGAAAACCTAGCTTATGTAGGTATGTATCTAGGAAGTGAAACTCGGCAGGCCGGGCTACTTGCCTTTATAAAACTTTCCATCTGCAGAACCATTTTAGGAAAAAAACATATTTTAAACTTTTCTAAGCAAATGATTGTGATTCATCTTCATTAGCCTTACCTAAAATCTTGTTGGTTAAGCAAGCATTTGATTAATTTTATTGAACCCTCTTTTGGTGCATCACCATTCCAAAAAACCTGAGCTATTGTGAAAAACACATGATTATATGATGATACTGAACCCATTATCTGAATATATAGTCTATTTTCATAGTCAATGATTCGGTGATAATTGAACATCAACCTTTTCTAATTTGGATGCGACAGAATAAACAGAAAGCTAACTAAAGAAAAGAAATCTTATATAATGGCATTTAACACACCTTAAACTCATGATGTGAATAGTCAGGAGTGTGAAGGAAACCAATAAAAAAGGGCAGCCCGGTGCACAATGCATCCCCGCGCAGCGAGGGTCCGGTGAAGGGTCTCACCACAAGTCTATAGGAAACCAATAAAAAAAATTAAAAGCCATTACTCCTCTCGGAACACATGTGTACCAACCAATGAGAGTTTCCTCAAAGAAAAGAGTGTCTCTAAACATTATGGTCCTTGGTGAAGAACTCAGTTATAGATGAAACATGCGGCAATAAAGTACACTCAGAAAAATACTATTGGTGATCATAATGACGATTAATCTCTAAATATTTCCTTCATGAAAATCCAAGTTATAGATGGCATATACGCGACATTGGTTCCATCACCAGATAAATGAGTAGATCTAGAAATAGTTATTCCTATATCAGTAAAAAGTCAACAGAGCTAAATTAACTTAGTAGAAGTAGTAGTCATAGCACTATACTTGGTCACAAAACTAAATCAAAATATCACATCGTGCTTCTTATATTTTCAAGAAACGCACAATACCCAACATTGGATAGAGGATTAAGACATCATGCCAATCGACATCATAATATACTCAAAACTTAAGCTATCAGGTCGAGAACAATAACAAAGATCTCTATCTTGCACCTCCAATGTACCGAATGATCCTCAACTAAACAACTTGGTCAATAATATTAAATACAGAGACATTGTCTGACAATATGAATTGCATTAAAAAGACTAGCAGTGAGATAAAAAAAACATAGCAATAACTTACATGTATCTGGCATTTTCTGGGATATTATCCCCATCCTTAGAGATCATTTTGAGATTTAAATCTAGAGGAGCAATCATTTCTGTGTGTATCAATATGATTTTCTCTATCAAGTACCTCATTAATGAGCTTCAACTTTAATCATGAAATAGTTTCAATCTTTGGATTGACCAATACTGTAAGGCCGGAAGCTAAGACAGGAAAACATCCACAGTCTGAGTGACCAACCTCCAATCCAAGGGAATAACAAAAATGAACAAGATCCTTCATCTCGAAATGAGTGCATAAGTGATGTTTCACTTGCATTAACGCTTGTCAAATCTACCCCTCCCGGAATAATCATGTCATCAACATACAACAAAAGGAGAGTCTTTGAGGGTGTGCGCAGAGCCACATCAAAAGATCTGGAAGCATAACCAGTAGCATGAATGATAGCTTTGCATCTATAAAAGATATGCACCAGGAGCCATATAGAGGATGTAGAGGACCATACTAAGATGAGAAATATTTACGATACTAATATGAAACCAACCAGCAATATAACAACTATGAACAACCATTACAAGGTGTAAAGGACTTTGTAAAGAATTTTCCTAAATCACTCGAGAAAACAACAATTGGAGCCTAAGAAGGATATGTGAGATATTTCCTTGTGCCAAATGTCATATATAGAAGGTAGAATAATAAGGTCAAGGATGGTGGTGGTGGCATCAACTAAGAGTAAAGGAATGGTCAGATGTTCTATTTAGTTACAACCATTACACCTTTGACGTGTCCCAACAATCTTACAGAGATCTTGAATGATATAAGTATACATGGTAAAAAAATATAGGAATCAAGTATAAGGTTCCGTCTATCATTCAAATGGACACAGAGGAACTAGTATGCGTGATATTCTTTTTGTGTCAATAATCTAAGTCGAAGAAATTTATTTTTATACAACGAAAAAAGAAATCTGTTATGGGCCTACTCATAGGTTGTCGGAGGAGTGACCGAAGGTGGAGATGACGGCGGAAGACATTCTATAGAGCCTTGACCGTGGTTGTCTAAGCGGAGCGTGCTCAAGATAGAGCTTCTAAGATCTCTTTTAGGATATGGTAAAATAGACTTTATTTATTGATATCCTTTCTTACATGACACTATGAGTTTATATAATACCCCACAATGACATGAGTGTAAATAACCCGAAAACTAATTAAACAACATAACAAACTTGACTAATAAAACAACATGACTCAACTCGTACAACTTGACTCGATACACCAACTTGACTCGATACAACAACTTGACTCGATAACAAGACTCTAATATAATAACTTAGATAAGGTGTCAGAGGATTCATAAAATCTAATTTGTCATCGAAATCGAGCTTCCCTCAAGCTCGTACGGTTCTGAATGACTCCATCGTCAGGCTCCTTGATTACGCGCTAAAACATTACCGGATAGCGCGTTGCGGAGGCCAGAGCGATGAAGAGTAACACAAGTATCTTCGAAAGAACAAGCGGCAGAAGGAATGCATTTGGCGGGACTGGGAAAGTGCGATGAACAACGACAATAAGGGGGACAGGGAAACAAATGTCGGTCGTTTGAACGAATTTGGATGGATCAGCATGGCGGGACCGACAGAGTAAGGGTCGGCGAGGTGGTCGGAGGGACTAGCAAGGCAGGGGCCGACATAAGTGGTGGAATGGCGACCACCATGGAGACAGGGGAAGGTTCTCTATGCAGTGGCAGAAGAGATGATTCTGCCTTGACGACCTGGAGTTGTTTGTTATAGAGTTCCTCAAACGACATTAGAAGCTCAATGATTCATGTGCCAAGATCTTGGAAACCAATATGGGCATCCATATTGCAAGTATACAAAAATAATAAGTAATTAATCTAGAGATTGATTAATTAAGCACAAAATAGTTCCTAATTAGTAGTGCCAACTGTGAACGTTGGTCTGTTGCGTGCATATGCTGCTAAGCAAGACAACTGTGGGGATCGAAGGATCAGACCTGCGAGCGGCTCGATTAGAGCAGGCGGCTCAATGGGAGCAGATGGGGGCGATGATTCAGCGGGTGTGGCGCAGTAAAGGGAACCACGCTTCGAGTGTGACAGATGGTGTCGATCAAGTATTCATATAGGAAACTAAAGACGATTGCGGTCTTAGAAGAAGGATAAAAGGGGGGTTGCTTGATGGAACGAGTGGCTGCTAGATGTCGAGGGTCTCGAGAGAGACGTGCATCCCTCGTTGTTGAGCGACGATGAGTTGTGGCCCTTAGTTACAAAACAACGATGATCTGCTTGCAAGAAATCTATATCTATCTTTTCAAGCGTTCGACGCCGTACAAAACAATCTATATACATGAGTTCTAAATAATGCACAAAAAATGAATTTTTATTCCATCATAAACCTTTATACAAGAATACAGACTCTGAGCAATGACTCTCAACATAACATCTAACACTGCAAAAACTACAAATTGATGGGAGTCCATCGGATCGTGCACATGATGGGGCGGGACCCACGTTCATTTATTCCCGCCGGAAGACGTGATCGGATCGCCGATCCGACCCCGCGGTTGCGTCCGGCACGTCGCCGCTAATCTGAATCATATATTTTTGTATTTTTTTGGACATGTGTTAGTTTATTTAAGGGCGAACCCACCGGCCAATCATAGCCGTTTGATGGGATGCCCTAATGCTTGTTTTTCTTATAAATAGCACTAGTGGCTGGTTTAGGGTTTTTTTATTGCTGAAGTTGGAGAGTTCATCTTCCCTACTTCCGGTGGTCTTCCCGCGGTGCCGACGCCGTGGACCCTTGGTGCCGACGCCTTGGGGTAAGTCTTCCTCCACCTATCCCTCACTTCCTCCTCCCGACTGCAACCCGCCAGCCCCTCCTGTTTCCGCCCAGGTTCGGCCGACCGAACCCCCTCCTCCGCCTCCCCATCCAACCCGCCAGCCCCACCCTGTCCCGCGCCTGGAACCAGCCAGCCGCCGGCCTATTCCCGCCCGGATCTGGGCGGTCGACTCATCTCCCGCCTCCGCCTCACTCCGGCCAGCCATCCAGCCCCCTTTCCGCCCCCTACCAGCCCGCCAAACCCCTTCCCCTACCCTAAATCCGTGGATCCACTCTCCCTAAACCGGATTCGGCCATCTATTACCGGATCCGCCCACCCGAGTCCGGATCCGCGTGCATTCATCCGGATCCACCCGTTTTCCGTCCCGATCCCTTCACCCACCACCAAAAACAGCCCCAACCGTCATCTACACCTCCGGTTCCACCACCCGGCACCCGATCTACGCCACCTGAACCTTCCACTTCCATTGCCCGAAATCAGCCCCTAGTCTTGAGTTATTTTGTGATTGGGTTGTACTATTTTCTTGATATTAATATTGGATAATCTCTTATTTGCTTGGAGCTTGTTTGGGGCATTTTGGTATCGATTGATTATTAACCTGCAGGTGGATCTCTTCGCCTCGCGCTTCGCTTTTGGCCCTCCGAGCGGAGGAAAGCCAACTAAGGAATTCGCCCAATATTAAAATTAATTCTTGTTGTAGTTATTTGCTTGTGGCGTTATTATTTTTCATTGCTCTAATAATTCGTCGCGTGAACCAATTGTTGTGTTGCATATAGAGTCTAGGTGGTGCACTCCATAGCCTACCCTACATCAGTTGGTATCAGAGCCCAGGTCGGGCCATTTGCATGCTCCGTAGTGGTAGGACATTTAGAAGCATGGTAGATCCACCCGCCACAAATGACCGGGCAGCGGGCTCGAATTCGAGCACCGCTACCACAGACTTTCAACGCATTATTCTAGAGCGTTTTGACGCAATGGGTACCCAGTTCGAGAATGTGCGTCACGATATCGCCGCGGTGACGCGTCGCCTAGACCTGATAGAGCACGCGAGAGGTACTCCCCCCCTACACGACCATGAGGCGGGTGACCTGGGCGACTCTCCCCGTCGTGGGCAGCGGATCAGAGATGATCCGCCACCTGCGGACCGCTACCACCGTGAAGACCCCGTGAGAGCCCCCACCCCGCCAGCATGGCGAAACCCAGAGCCACCTCGTGGCCGACCCCCACCCCCGTGGGAGGATTACCGTATGCCACGACAGCCTGGCCCTAGGAACCGCGTATTACCGCTCGGTCGCCACGACCAGCGTCGTGACGAGTATTACCCGCCGGGTCGACGTGGGCGCGGACCCCCGCCCACTCGACACGATTATGACCGTGACGATGATCCTGATGATTATCCTGACCCGCAGAGAGGCGACCGCGCCTTTGACATCACCCGTCGGATTCGCCTCGATGCCCCGACGTTCGATGGCCGCTTGGACCCGAAGGCCTTTAGTGATTGGCTCCTTGACATGGACCACTATTTTGACTGGTACGACATGAGTGATGAGCGTTGTGTCCGGTTTGTCAAGATGAAGCTAGTCGGGCAGGCCAAGGTATATTGGATTAGTGTTGAGAGATCCTTAGAGCGTGACGGCTACTACCATATCACCAGATGGGGAGAGATGAAGCAGAGACTGAGCGAGAAGTACCTCCCTGCGTCCTACCGGGATCAGCTGTTCGAGCAATTACAAAACTTGCGCCAGGGAACGCTCACGGTGGCCGAGTATATGGCCCGATTCGACGAGTTAGTGGTTAGGAGCGATATTTCGGAGGAACCCATCGCCACTGCCTCTCGATTCAAGGCAGGCCTCCGCTCGGACCTCCGGAGGGAGTTGATTCCCCATCGCTTAGAGACGGTAGACTAGATATTCCAGCTCGCTCTGGAATATGAGCAATACCTTCACACCTCTAGTACGAAGCAGTTTCCTTCCCGGACGGATTCGTCGACATTTAGGAAGCCCGCTCCGACCCAGACTGCTACAACCACCCCACCCCCTCGAGTCACTCCTGACATGAAGGGGAAGGCTATCACTACTGAGGGCCAGAGGCCTAGGGGTATTCAGTGTTTTAGGTGCTTGGGCAGAGGACACATAGCGGCCCACTGCCCTACGCGGACTCTGTTGATTGAGGATGAGGAGCACGATCTAGAGGAGGATGCTGAGGGCGCGGAAGAAATTAGAGCCACTGTTGAAGAAGGTTGGGAGAGCGACGCCGAGAGGTCCTTAGAGGTGGGAGTGATTAGGCGCCTCCTACACACCCCACGTGCAGATGAGGACTGGCGCCGCACTACCATCTTCTACACCTATTTCCCTAGTGCAGGCGGACCCTGCAAATTAGCCATCGACAGTGGGAGTTGCGTGAACATCATAGCCCAGAAGGGGCTTGATCGTATGCAGGTGAAGGCAAAGTCTCACCCCCACCCCTATCGTGTCGTCTGGATCGACAAGACCGCGATTCAGGTGACCCAGCGTTGCTTAGTACCGATCAGCATCGCATCCTTCCAGGATCGGGTATGGTGTGACGTCATTCCCATGGACGTCGCGCATGTGCTGCTTGGACGCCCCTGGTTGTTTGATCGTGACGTCACATGTTTCGGCCGCTCGAACACGTGTGTCTTGTATGACAAGGGGCGGAAGATTATCTTAACACCCACCCAGCCCAGGGAGAGATCGAAGGGCGTGGTTGAGCCTTCCGTGAGTACAGGTGCTTCGAGACCATTGCACATTCTGAGACGTGGCGAGTTTCTCCGCGACAATATCGAGGCAGATGTTATGTATGTTGTCGCCGCCACTCAGGTATCGGACGACCCCTCTGTTGACCACCCACGAGCGGCACGTCCCCTTTTGAATGAGTTCGCGGACATTATGCCCGACGAACTCCCCGATGAGCTACCCCCGCAGCGAGATATCCAGCACGCTATAGATCTGATCCCGGGAGCTTCCCTCCCGAACCTGCCCCACTATCGTATGCATCCAGATGAGCACGCTGAGCTCAAACGGCAGGTCGACGAGCTTCTACGGAAGCAATTTATTCGTGAGAGTATGAGCCCGTGTGCTGTTCCCGCCCTTCTTACCCCTAAGAAGGACGGCAGTTGGCGTATGTGCGTCGATAGCCGCGCCATAAACAAGATCACGGTCAAGTACCGTTTTCCGATTCCTCGATTAGATGATCTATTGGACACTATGTCTGGTGCCCAGATCTTTACCAAGATCGATCTGCGTAGTGGGTACCACCAGATCAGAGTGCGTGAAGGGGACGAATGGAAGACCGCCTTCAAGACTAAGGATGGTCTCTATGAGTGGCTAGTCATGCCATTCGGGCTTTCAAACGCCCCTAGTACGTTTATGAGAGTCATGACGCAGGTGTTGCGGCCCTACATGGGCAAGTTTCTTGTTGTATACTTTGATGACATATTGGTCTACAGCCAGACACAGGCCGCCCACCTCGATCATTTGAGGCTTCTCTTCGGCACCCTGCGCCGGGAGAAATTGTATGTGAATTTGAAGAAGTGCGCTTTTCTCTTCGAGTCCGTCCACTTCCTTGGATTCATTATATCTTCGACTGGCGTATCTGTTGACCCCGAAAAGGTCCAATGTATTCGAGACTGGCCTGTGCCTACGACTATCCACAAGGCTCGCAGCTTTCACGGGCTTGCCACCTTCTATAGGAGGTTTGTCCCGGGGTTCAACACGATCATGGCCCCCTTCACGAGCTGCCTCAAGAAGGGAGAGTTTCAGTGGACCCCCGCTGCCACTAGAGCCTTCGAGGAGATAAAGGCGAAGCTGACGACGGCCCCAGTCCTGAGGCTTCCTGACTTTGGTCGTGCCTTTGAGGTCGCTTGCGACGCATCTGGAGTTGGTATCGGTGGTGTATTGAGCCAAGAGGGACACCCGGTCTCCTACTTTAGTGAGAAGTTAAACGAGGCGAAACAGAAGTATTCGAACTACGATCGAGAGTTTTATGTGGTTGTCCAGTCCTTACGCTACTGGAGGCACTACCTCCTTCCCCGGGAGTTCGTGCTTTACTCCGACCACCAGGCATTACGCTACTTGGATTCTCAGCGCAAGCTGGGGCATCGCCATGCCAAGTGGGTTGAGTACCTGCAGGACTTCCACTACGTTCTCAAACACCGAGATGGTGTTGAGAACAAGCCTGCGGACACCCTGAGTCGTCGTGTCTCTTTGCTTCAGACTATGACCGCCCGTGTCGACGGGCTTGAGCGCGTGATCCTAGAGTATCCGACGTGCCCTGATTTTGGTGAGATTTACACCGCCCTATCCCGAGATCCCCCAAACCCCGTTGAGAGATATCAGATCTTCGAGGGATATCTATACCATGGATCCCGCCTATGCATTCCCCGGACATCGTATCGTGATTTTCTGATTTGGGAGTTGCATGCGGGCGGAGCCGCCGGACATTTTGGGCGCGATAAGTCTATAGCCATTGTGGAGGACCGTCTCTACTGGCCCACGCTTAGGAAGGATGTGACTAGAGTCGTCCGCCACTGCCGTACCTACCAGACGGCCAAGGGCACGAAGCAGAATGCGGGCCTATATACTCCTTTACCGGTCCCACATCGACCTTGGGAGGACCTTAGCATGGACTTCGTTCTTGGACTTCCCCGCACTCTTCGGAAGCACGATTCCATCTTCGTGGTGGTTGATCGCTTTTCGAAGATGGCTCATTTTATTGCATGCCGCAAGACGGCGGACGCGACCCACGTTGCATCCATTTTCATGAGGGACGTTTTCCGATTACACGGCCTTCCCAAATCCATCGTATCGGACCGCGACGTGAGATTTATGAGCTACTTCTGGAAGATCCTGTGGCTCAAGACTGGCACCACCCTTAAGTTCTCGACTGCCTACCACCCACAGACGGATGACCAGACAGAGGTAGTAAATAGGAGTTTAGGGAACTTGTTGAGGTGTCTGGTGGGAGAGCGAATGAGTAGTTGGGACTTAGACCTGCCGGTCGCCGAGTTTGCATATAATAGCTCCGTCAATAGGACTACTGGGTTGAGTCCATTTCATATAGTATCAGGTTACGACCCCAGGAAACCCCTTGACCTTATTTCGAGCCCGTTAGAGTCTCGTCCTAGTGAGTCTGCCGAATCATTTGCACAGCATCTGCATGAGTTGCATGAGTCGGTTCGCCGACGTATTAATATGAGCAATGAAAATTATAAAACCCACGCAGATCAACGAAGACGAGAGCGTATTTTTAATATTGGCGAACGGGTGATGGTACGAGTCCGCCCGGAGAGGCTCTCTTCGGGGTCTGCCAAGAAGCTAAGTGTCAGGCGAATGGGTCCTTTCTCAGTTATTAGTCGGATCGGGACAAACGCCTACAGGCTAGATATCCCGGCAACTATGGGGATTCATCCAGTTTTTAATATCGAGGATCTGACACCCTATTACGAGCCTCATGACTATGGGGACCCGAGCAGTGGAGGTGCGCCACCTTCTTCCCCCTTGCCTTCCTTCCCCACCGCCCCACCCACGCCTGTTTGCCACCACAGCCCGCCCACTACTGACACCCTTTCCCCTGGGAGTTCGTCGCCTTTGGTACCACAGCCGGCATCACCACTCGCACCGGATCCCACCATGAGAGACGAGAGCATCACGGAGATCAGATCCCACCAGATTGTTCCCACCACGGACGGGCCGCGCCTTCGCTACTTGGTTCATTGGCGGGGTCGTACAGACGCTGACGACGCTTGGATACTACCGGCAGAGCTTGATCGACTTGCCCCCGGACTTCGACTCCAGTACGATCGTCTCCATTCCTCGGAGATGAATGCCTTTCAGTCGGGGGGAGTTAACGGGAGTCCATCGGATCGTGCACATGATGGGGCGGGACCCACGTTCATTTATTCCCGCCGGAAGACGTGATCGGATCGCCGATCCGACCCCGCGGTTGCGTCCGGCACGTCGCCGCGAATCTGAATCATATATTTATGTATTTTTTTTGGACATGTGTTAGTTTATTTAAGGACGAACCCACCGGCCAATCATAGCCGTTTGATGGGATGCCCTAATGCTTGTTTTTCTTATAAATAGGACTAGTGGCTGGTTTAGGGTTTTTTTATTGCTGAAGTTGGAGAGTTCATCTTCCCTACTTCCGGTGGTCTTCCCGCGGTGCCGACGCCGTGGACTCTTGGTGCCGACGCCTTGGGGTAAGTCTTCCTCCTCCTCTCCCTCACTTCCTCCTCCCGACTGCAACCCGCCAGCCCCTCCTGTTTCCGCCCAGGTTCGGCCGACCGAACCCCCTCCTCCGCCTCCCCATCCAACCCGCCAGCCCCACCCTGTCCCGCGCCTGGAACCAGCCAGCCGCCGGCCTATTCCCGCCCGGATCTGGGCGGTCGACTCATCTCCCGCCTCCGCCTCACTCCGGCCAGCCATCCATCCCCCTTTCCGCCCCCTACCAGCCCGCCAAACCCCTTCCCCTACCCTAAATCCGTGGATCCACTCTCCCTAAACCGGATCCGGCCATCTATTACCGGATCCGCCCACCCGAGTCCGGATCCGCGTGCATTCATCCGGATCCACCCGTTTTCCGTCCCGATCCCTTCACCCACCACCAAAAACAGCCCCAACCGTCATCTCCACCTCCGGTTCCACCACCCGGCACCCGATCTACGCCACCTGAACCTTCCACTTCCATTGCACGAAATCAACCCCTAGTCTTGAGTTATTTTGTGATTGGGTTGTACTATTTTCTTGATATTAATATTGGATAATCTCATATTTTCTTGGAGCTTGTTTGGGGCATTTTGGTATCGATTGATTATTAACATGCAGGTGGATCTCTTCGCCGCGCGCTTCGCTTTTGGCCCTCCGAGCGGAGGAAAGCCAACTAAGGAATTCGCCCAATATTAAAATTAATTCTTGTTGTAGTTATTTGCTTGTGGCGTTATTATTTTTCATTGCTCTAATAATTCGTCGCGTGAACCAATTGTTGTGTTGCATATAGAGTCTAGGTGGTGCACTCCATAGCCTACCCTACATCACAAATAGCTTGCTCGCTAGATCCAAACTGATCTACATATGCACAGACTCTCGCATAAACACATACACACTTCATTGCTAGCCCCAACCAATTCAGTCTTCATTACATTCTTGACATTGCATAACCTGACACTTCTCCTTATGCTTCACCATGGCTTCTTCCATACCAATATATAATTTTACTCATACCTTAGCTCGTTCCTCAGCTATTCTCTTCTTTTCTTCATTGATCAATCGAGCTTTCTTCTAAGAACTCGAGGTTATGACCGCTTCTTAAAAAATTAGACAACGAGTTTAGTCATAAAGAATATTACCAAAAGTGTAACTTATCTCTTTAATTGTTGAACAGACAAACAAGAAACATTAGTATATGTAGAAAAGTACACGAGTAATGCAGTAAATCCTGTCAACCTTGTATATCCTTCTTGTGTATTTGAATACAATGTATGAGTACATATATATTGGAGGAAGAGAGAGAGGAGTCCCATATACAAGGTGTGTGGCTAATATAACAAGAGAAAAGAAAACAAAATGGGTTATTAAGTGGGCCTTTACAATGTCTTTTCTAACACTCCGCCGCAAGCTGAAGCGTACAAGTCGTATGCACCAAGCTTGGACAAGAACTTATAGAATAGAGTACTCGACAAGGCCTTAGTGAGAATATCATCATCTTGGTCAGCAGCCGAAATTTTTCTCAATTCCAGTTTCTTCATTTGAACTTTCTCTCTAATGAAGTGACAGTCGACTTTAATGTGTTTTGTTCTTTCATGAAAGACCGTATTCTTAGCTATGTTTATAATATCTTGACTATCACAGAGTAATTTAGCTGGTGAGGGAAGTTTTACTCTCATATCACCTAGGAGACTTTCGAGCCAGGTAAGCTCGGATACAACAGACGTCATCGAACGGTATTCAGCTTCAGCTGAAGATCGAGCAACCATAGCTTGTTTCTTGCTCCGCCAGGTAACAAGATGACCTCCCAAGTAGGCACTAAAACCATTGGTAGAGTGTCGATCATCCAGAGATCCAGCATAATCTGCATCTGAATACGCAGCTAGAGTTAGAGTAGAAGTAGAGGAAGAGGTTTTATATACCAGCCCTTGACCAGTGGCTATTTTTAGATATCTCCGGATGCTTTCGACGACCTGTAGACGAGACATCCGAGGAGAGTGCATAAACCGGCTGACAACCCCAACAATAAATGATATGTCAGGTCTTGTGACCTTTAGGTAAATCAGTTTTCCAACAAGGCGTCGATAGTGTTCCGAATTTGAAAGAAGTGGATCTGTAACTACGCCTTTAGCACAAAACTTATGATTGACATCCATGGGATTTTTGGTCGGCTTGCATGCAGAGTAACCGGCATGCTGAAAGAGATTGTGACAGTACTTCTGTTGAGATGGAACAAGGCTAGCCGGACATCTTGCAATCTTAAGGCCGAGTAAGTATCGTAGGTTCTACAGATCTTTAGTTTGAAAAACAGAGCTCAGATGTTGTTTGATCATTTGTATTTCCTTTGAGTCATCGTCTGTGATTCGGATGTCATCGACATATACTAAGAGGAGAACAACGCATGTTGTGTGATATCGAGTAAACAGAGAGAAGTCTGCCGAACTCCGAGTAAAACCGACCTCCCGCACAACCTTACTGAATTTGTTGAACCATGTCTGGGGGGATTGCTTGAGACCATAAATCGACTTTTTGAGGTGACAAACCTAAGGCTCCCCCGTGGTCTCAACCCCCGGAGGTTGTTGCATGTAGATTGTTTCTTGCAGATCACCATTGAGAAAGACATTATTAATATACAGTTGATGTAAGGGTCATTGGCGATGCACGGCCATGGAAAGGAGGACCTGAACCGTGTTGAGATTGGCGACTGGAGAGAATGTTTCTGCATAGTCGAGATCTTGTTGTTGAGTAAACCCACGAGCCACCAATCCGGCTTTAAGACAATCAATCGTCTCATTAGGAGCATGCTTGATAACAAAGATCCATTTACACCCAACCGAAGTCTGGCTTGGAGGAAGAGGAACCACTTCCCATGTGCGGTTATCCCAGAGGGCTGTCATTTCATCATCCATGGCTGCCTTCCAGCCTGGATATTGAAGAGCCTTCTGCACAGAGTTAGAGACAGAAATAGAGGATAACGAAGTAGCAAAAGTGTGAAGTGTCGGGGACAACCGATGTAAAGACACATAATTTACCGTGGGATGGGCGGTGGAGGCCGGTGTCGGATCAGCAAGTCACAGTGTCAGAAGTCGAAGCCGACTGCATTGGGGCGGCGGAGCGAGGAGGGCGACGAGTATAAACATGAAGAAGATGGGGTTTTGGAAGAACGGGAGCCAGGGCAGGTAGGAGTGGTGGTGGAGATGTAACAGAGATGACAGGTCTTGGCAAAGACGGTGGTGGAGGAGGTAGGTTTGGAGCGGTGAAGTATGGTTGATCTTCCCGAAAGGTAACATCAGCAAAGACGGTCACCTTGCGGGTAGTAGGGGAATAACACACATATCCTTTCTGGGTACGGGAATAGCCGACAAATATGTGTTTGGCTGCCGAGGGAGCCAACTTGTCCGAGGACGGACCAAGAACATGAACATAGCAAGTGCAACCAAAGATGCGAGGCGTGAGAGAGACAACGAAAAAGACGAGAAAATGAGACTAAATGGAGTAGCATTTTGGAGGACATAGGAAGGGAGACGGTTATTGAGATAACATGCTATCGAAAAAACAATGTTCCAATACACCTTTGAGACCTGCATTTGAAGCATGAGGGAGCGAACAACATCCAGAAGGTGTCTATTTTACGTTCGGCGACACCGTTTTGTTGTGGTGTACAAGCACACGAAGTCTGGTGAATAATACCAAATTCAGAGCAGATGTTAGCAAACTCATGCTAGTGTATTCGCGGGCATTATCAGTTCGGAGCGTTTTAATATTGGCAGAAAATTGTGTGCGAGTTTCAGGAATGAAAACCCGAAACACACGGGGAAGCTCGGAGCGATCACGAAGCATGTATAACCATGTCGTCCGAGAATAGTCATCAATAAATGTGCTAAAGTAACGATATCCAGACACACTATGTATTTTGTGCCGGCCCCAAATATCAGAATGCACTAGAATAAAAGGAGCAGAGCTCCGAGTACAATGAGCAGTAAAAGATGAACGATGTTGTTTTCCCAAAATACATGAATCACAAGAAAAAGGGGAAAGAGAAATGTCAGGGAGAGCCTTCTGGAGGACTGGTAGAGGAGCATGCCCAAGACGCCGATGTCAATCAATAGAGGAGACTGATGAGAGGATGGTAAAAGAAACATCAAGAAGGTAGAGTCCGTTCTGCAGTCGTTCTTTACCAATGATACTCTGCGTCCGTTGATCCTGCATCATAAAAGAAGTAGAGGTGAATGTGACAGAACAATTCAAATCTTCAGTGAGGCGACTAACAGAAAACAAATTAAACGGAGAGCCCGAGACATGATACATGGCCATGCGGTAAGATTCACCATCAAGAGAGTTGGGAATCCATGTCTGAACGTGCCCATCGTTTCGAAGCCAGTCATCAGTAGGAGCATCGGGAACACCCTGTGTTACATGATGCAGAAAGCCCTATGACTGAAGAACCCGACGAACAGAATGCATCCACTCAACAAAGTTATTCTTCCCTGTGAGAGAGATAGTAGTGATGCGTAACTAATCACAGAGCTCAGGAGTAGGAGCAGCGGACTTAGCAGGAGAGGAAGTAGCAGTAGACGAATCCATGATCAGAAGGATAATCGACTAGAGCAGTGGGTAGAACAACGACTAAAGCAAGCAGCTAGATCAGCGGCTAGAAAATGCGGCTAGATCAAGCCGCAAGAGCAAGTGGCTATAGCAGCGGCTAGAGGCAGCAATCAGAGCAGCGGCTAGATCAGCGGGTAGAAGAAGAGGTCAGAGCAACAGCTAGATCAGCAGCTATAGCAGGAGATCGTAAGCGTCTAGAGCAGGAGACCGCAAACGGCTAGATCAACGGCTAGTTCAGCGGCCAGAAGAAGTCGCCAGAGCAGCAGTTAGAGCAGGAGACCGTGACGAGAAGAAGTCGCCAGAGAAGCGGCTAGATTAGCGGGCTGATGGAGCAGAGCAGCAGCTAGAGAGGAAGAGAAGATGTCGCAGCGGTTTAGAGGAAACCGCACAAGAGAAGGCCGCGGTTAGATACGCGGAGATCGTGCGGAAAAAAGGTCTGCGACGGAGAGATCGGTAACGAGATGAGCAGTGGCTAGAGAAGAGAAGAGACGCGCTCGAAGCACAATGATTAGACAGAGATCCGTGGCTATGAGGGGAAGACCGCGCGATGAGTGGTTCCACGGGAGAGAGAAAAGTTATAAAAGCTGAGTGAGAGAAGGAAAGGAGGGTGGTTCCACGGGAGAGAGAAAAGTTACAAAAGCTGGGTGGGAGAAGGAAAGGAGGGTGTTTCCACGGGAGGAGAGGAGACGCCGGGTAGAACGAAAAAAGGCCACGAAGACGAAGCGGTTAGAGAAGAAAGAGTGGGTCGGCGGTTAACCGCAGACGCTGGGCGGGTAGAATGGGACTAGTCGCCCGAAACAGGAGGTAGGACCGGATTGCTCTGATACCATGTAGAAAAGTACACGAGTAATGCAGTAAATCTTGTCAACCTTGTATATCATTCTTGTGTATTTGAATCCAATGTATTAGTACATATATAAATGGAGGAAGAGAGAGTGGAATGCAAAACTCAATGATTAATTAATTAGGAGAGTGGTTCCTTACTCTTATATACTTAGTAAGGAAAACCTAAACACAAAGTAAAATTATAACACTACCTCGACTTGAACATAACATATTACAACTCTCTCGCTCAAGTCGGACGGAAGATATCAGTCATCCCAATTTTCTGGATATCATCAGTAAACACATCACACCCTAAGTTTTTGGTGAAGACATCGGCCAGCTGATCCCTGGAGTGAACAAACGGAGTAACAACTGTTTTCTTATTCAAGTGGTGCTTAATAAAGTGTCAATCCACTTCGACGTGCTTTGTCCTGTCGTCCTGGACCCGGTTATGAGCAATAATAATTGCAGCGTTATTGTCACAAAATAAGAAGAAAGGAGCTGTCACGGGAAAGTCTAAATCCTGTAACACGGCACGCAGTCATAATCCCTCACATAAGCCTTGAGTCATGGCACGATATTCTGCCTCTGCACGTGACCTGGCCACCACATTTTGCTTCTTGCTCCGCCACGTCACGAGGTTACCACCAACGAAGGAGCAATATCTTGTTGTGGACTTCCTGTCATCCTGACAACCGGCCCAATCAGCATCATTAAAAACCTCAATCTTCAAATTTTTGTTCCTAGAGGATAGGAGGCCACAACCTGGAGCTTTCTTCAAATACCGTAGTAGACGATACACCGCTTCCTGATGCCTGATTCTAGGAGAATGCATATATCTGCTAAGAATACCAACTGCATACGTAATGTCGGACGTGTATGTGAGATATATAAGTTTTTCGACCAATATTTGGTAACGTGATACATCAGCATGATCACCATCACCATCTTCATCAATCCTGTGATTTTCCTCCATAGGGGTGTTCGCAGGAACACAACCAAGCATACTAGTTTCCTTTAGGAGTTCCAATATGTACTTCCGTTCGGATATAAAGATACCCCGCTCTGATCTAATCACTTCGATGTCTAGGAATCGTCTCATGTCCTTCACTTCAAATTCAGCCGATATGAGGGTCTTGAGGTTGACGATCTCCTCGGTATCATTTCCAGTAATCACAATGTCATCCACGTAGACAATGAGGACCACAGCACGTTGTTCATGTCTCAGGATGAACATGGTATGATCTGATTGGGCTTGCATGTACCCAAACTTGAGCATTGCTGTGAGGAATCTTCCAAACCAATCCCTTGGAGATTGTTTCATGCCATATAATGATTTCCTTAGGCGGCAGACGAGCTCTTCAGTTCCTTTCTTCACAAAACCAGGAGGGAATTTCGTGTACACCTCCTCCTCAAGTTCACCGTGGAGAAACACATTTTTCACGTCCAGTTGATAGAGCAAAAGTCTCCTGGTAATCAACTCCTTGAGTGTGGGTTGTATCCTTGAGCGACAAGACGCGCTTTGTACCGTTCCACCTTGCCATCTTGGTTATGCTTAACCGAGAAGACCCACCTGGAACTTATAGCTTTCTTTCCTGGAGGGAGATAGGAGATGTCACACGTATGATTTTTGTCCAAGGCGGACATCTCATTACGCATAGCCTGTGTCCAAGTCGGTATAGCCAATACTTCCTGCCATGTCTTGGGAATAACAACTAGAGAGAGTGATGAGACAAAAATCTGATGAATCGGAGTAACATGACTATGAGCCACATGATTAGAAATCGGATGTTGCATGGAAGTAGCTTTACTCTTTTTCAGCAAGGCAAGAGGCATATGCAGGTCGGCATCATCAGAATCCAAGTCCTAAGTCGGCACTGGTAAAGGCGGAGCGGAGGTGACCTGTGTACCTGAACGACGGTGGTATACATGGGGAAAAGGAGAGATCATAGTAGAGGAGTCCGGTAGTGGGATAGGAGGAGCTTTGGGAACATCCGTAGAAGGAGGTTAAGGGATAGAGGAGAAGGATGACAGAAGAGGCAGAGGGACAGTAGTAACATCATCCGTAGTAGATGTACTCTCCCCCTGACGAAGAACATGAGTCGAGGATGGAAAGGAGCCCCCCTCACAGAAAGTAACATCCTTGGTGCAGAACATATGCCGGGAAGGAGGGTGATATCAGCGATACCCTTTGGTCGTGGAGGAGTAGCCAAGGAAGACACAATGTTGAGCCTGAGGGTCAAGTTTGTCAAGTTGAGGTTGGTGCACATGCACGTAACATACGCACCCAAAAACACGGGGTGGCAAATGGGAAGTATGAACCACGCCAGAGGTAGAGAGACGGGCTAGAGGAGTAGTAAAGGAGAGAACACGAGAAGGAAGACGATTAATAAGTTGTGCAGCAGTAAGCACAGCATCTCCCCAATATGGTTTAGGAAGATGCATCGTCAAGAGGAGACAACATGCAACCTCGAGGAGATGCCGATTTTTTCGTTCGGCCACACCGTTCTGAGTACATGTGTAAGCACAAGTTTTCTGGTGGATGATACCGTGAGAGGTGAGGTACGCGCCAAATGTACCACGATCGTCATACTCCCCCTGTTATCACTTCAAAGAACACAAATAGTGGCATTAAATTGATTTTTCAACATGTTATGAAAGACTTAAAAACATGAAAAAACTTTATTTTTCTTTTTAATAGATAAACCCATGTAGTACGCGAGAAACAATCAATAAAGGTGACGAACCATCGAAAACCAGTCAACGATACAACGGGGTTTGACCCCCAAACATCAGAATGTATAACATCAAAATGGGTGCTACGAGGAAAAGAAAGATGTGAAGAGGTCTGTCGCACATGTTTAGACCGATCACAAATATCACAAGAAAAATTCTGAAGAAAAGTTGAAAAAACAGGAAATAATTTTTGCAGGTAGACAGAGGACGGGTGTCCCAAACACAGATGCCAACGGTGGACATCCTCTGCAGTAGCAGTAGAACTGGAAAGAGCCTGAGAACGAGGAGTGTCGAGGTAGTACAAGCTGTCACTGCACTTACCACTGTCAATGTTCTGCTTCGTACCCAGTTCCTGAAAAACACAAGAATCAAGAAAGAATGTTACAGTGCAGTTAAGAGATTTCGTAAGATTACTGATGGAAAGTAAATTGCGAGAAAAAGAGGGAACGTGAAGAACAGAGGTAAGAGAAATGGATGGTGAACAAGAAATGTTGCCCTTGCCCGCAATAGAGGACAACAAGTCGTTAGCTGAAATAATTTTCTCCTTACCAGACAAAGGAGTATAAGAGAGAAAACCTGAGTAGAAACCAATTATATGGTGGGTGGCACCAGAGTCGAACACCCATTCAGAAGGAGAGGTGGTGGCAGCATGAGCAGTAGACATAGCAACAGTGGCATGAGAAGTCGAGCTTCCAGTGACCGGATCAGACTGAGAGTGAAGCAAACAGCGAAAGACATCCAACTCATGAGCAGTAAGAGAGGAGGAAGCCGAAGACTGGGACTCGTCATAGACATCAGTAGTATAAGTAGCATCATGAGAACGGTAGCCACTATGCCTATGGCCCCCACGGCCAGGGCCACGGCCCCGACCGCGACCGCAACTAGGAGGAGCCAAATGCGGATGAAGTTTGAAGCATGCCTCCCGAGAGTGTCCCCGTCGACCGCAGTAATCACAGATAGGCACTGAAGATGCATGAGTAGGGATGAGGCCACGACTAACACTCGTCAAGGCAGAACGATCTGGAGGAGTCATAACACTGAGAGACTTCCAGCGATCTTCATCACCCAGGATCATGCTAAACGCCTCACAGAGAGAGGGAAGAGGAGAATGGTGTAGAACATGTGTCCGGATCACATCAAATTCCATATTCAACCCCATTAAGAAGACATGAAGACGGAAACGGTCCTCCCGTTGCTTCAACGGGATAGCATCCGCTGTACACGCTGGAGTGAAATGATCAAAGTAGTCCAGTTCTTGATACAAGCGCTCAAACTCCGAGAAGAATGATGAGACAGTCATTGACCCTTGACGCAGCTCCAAAATGCGGCTAGCGAGCTCATAAACTTGGGTGGAGCTACCAATCTGAGAGTAAGTTTCACGAGCACGAGTACAGATCTCAAACGCAGAGTCCATCAACATATAACTCTGATAGACCTTGGGCGACATCGAGTGAAGGATCCAAGACACAAACAGAGAGATTTCAAAATCTCAGTGCTTCCAAGAGGGATCAGACACAGGAGGCTCCGTAATCGACCCATCGATATAGCCGAACATCTGTTGACTACGGATGACATGCTGAGCAGCATTAGACCATTCCAGGTAATTCGTCTCATCCAGAGAAATTGTGGTAATCTTCAAGGAGCTAGAGTGGCCATGGGGCCGCTGAGACTCAACCATCGAAGGCTGGATCACGCCCGGAGAAGAGACAGATAACTCGGGTTCACCCATAACGACCAAAGAGACACGATAGATCAGCGCCCCCTAATTCCAGAAGCAGGACAGTAGCCCGGGGAAGCAGCACAGGCAGCGCTGGATCTGGATCTTGCAGCCCAGTGGATCAGCAACATCAGGTTGTACGTGGATCGGCAGCAGGTTGGTGATAACAACAGGCTGTAAGTGCTAATAGCAGCAGGGTGATAGCAGCAGCAGGGCTGGTCTTCACGGGATCTGGATCCAACAGATGCTTCGCGGGATCTGAATCGGTGTACGGGAGCGGAAGCTTCACGGGATCGGGATCGGTAGCAGCATGGCAGCAGCATTCATGAAGAAGAAGCGGTGGGCTGCTTCATGGAGGAACGGCGGCGGCGTTCCTCTCAGCAGCCGACAGGTGTGTCGCCCGGCATGGACGATCCGCGTGACGGGAGCGACAGGAAAGCAGGGATCGACGGGATTCGTCGATCGACGGGAGCTCGGAAGCGACGGGAGAGCGAGATCGACGGGTTAGGGCACGATACGCCTCTGATACCAAGTGGAATGCAAAACTCAATCATTAATTAATTAGGAGAGTGGTTCCTTACTCTTATATACTTGAGTAAGGGAAACCTAAACACAAAGTAAAATTACAACACTACCCCGAGTTGAACATAACATATTACAACTGAGAGAGAGGGGAGTCTCATATACAAGGTGTGAGATTAATATAACAAGAGAAAAAAAACAAAATGGGTCATTGGGTGGGCCTTTACAATGTCTTTTCTAACAGTATTGATATGCATAAGTATTTAATGTGAAGTAAAGAATATGCAGTATATATAAGAAAATGCTGCAACAATAATGAATAGTAGAAGAAAGTGCATTATCTGCAGAAAAATAACAATCTTAATATTCTGAATTATTTTCTAGAAGTTTCAAATCTTTTGGTTTTTTCAATTTCTTTTCTTCAAATCATATATTCATAATTGTTTATCCATTCTTGTAATTGTTCCGATCATAGTTCATTCAAGTCCATTTTCAGTCATTTTCTTTGTTGTTCATATTTATTTTCTGGAGTCAGAGTTATCACTTATCTTTATTTATAATTAATTAGAAAATCATAAGAGTATCTATAGATTCATTCTCACCATCTTGGCCTTCAACGGTCTCTTGGCCTTCAACGGTCTCTTGGCCTTCAACGACCTGTTTGCCTTCAACGACCCCCTTTGTTAGAACAAAATTTTCAAATTCTTTCTCTGTAGGTAATTCACACCCCCGCTACGTGGGTTAACTATTTTCATTTTTTATGCATCGATGCATGTTGTGTTTTATTTGTCTATTATCTTTTCTTTCTTCCCGGGTTCTTATTTTCGTACATATATTCATCTTCAATCCTAGTATTTGCGTCAAATTTTAGTGTGCATGTATAAGTGTTATTTATTTGAAATCTTTCTCAATTATTTCATCGCTCTTGCTATTCCAGGTTTGGCATCTTTTTGCAATTATCCTATTTATCAGTGATTAGAAAATTCGAACTATTTCAATTTTATGTATTTGCACAAGAAATAAAATAGTTTCTGTATGGAAATCTAATCATGTGTATACTGAAAATAATTCAAAGATAGACATAATTAAAGAGATATGTACTCACCACCGTTTTTCTCTTTTTATCGTTACCCGGATTTTCATCGCACTTATCCCGGGTCGTCATCCACTACAGTATCAATGAAATCATTTATGTTAGGGTTGCGCCGCTAAATAGCTATGACTCAACTTCTTGACGACAACAATTACGACTCAAACAGAGTTTTCTAAGGAGGTATGGACACAGGTTAACCAAATTATTCAATTAAAATTTCCAAATTTCAGAAATTTTAAGAGAATGATATTGAGGAAAGAAGAGAGAGAGAGAGGGAGAGATAGACAACTTCATATCATAAAGCTATAGCCGATCAAAATCACAACACCCACCAACCTCAGCCATCAAGAATCAATTCCTCATATATTCAGTAGCATAATTCACCGTTAGGACATGAAAAATCCTTCCCAAAACCTTGTAAATCATAACCAAACAGCAATCTACACTTAATATACATATCTGATCTGAGCATGAAGTATGAGTATAGAATAAGAGGGGGAGTAAGAAAGTCTTAGAAAAACCACCCAAATCAGGGCTTAGAAAAGCCGGCCAACAAAATGCTTACTTAAATCAAGTATTTTTATATTCAGAAATTGAAAGTGAGAAGAGGAGGGAGAGAAAATAAAAGAATCTTTTTATGTGCACTATAACATCTCTCCCTGGAAACAGAGTGAAGAAGTCCAAATTTCAGAAATCCAGAACAAATAAAGGAGGAAGAAGAGGGGGGCAGAAGAAAAGCCATAATTCTACCAAACTCTCAACTTTGGATTTTATCAGTCAACACCATCCAAGTTTTCAAATAATGAAAGCATTAAAGAAGAAAAGGTGAGGAGGAAAATAGGCTCACAGTGAAGATGGAATAGAAACATAAATGTTGTTTTGCTGGCACCACCCAGACCTTGACCTTCACAACAGACCGCAACAAGAGCAGAGGAGGCACGGCCTGCTCAAGACCTCCCTGCCTAAACGACAAGAGAAGAATTGTCGAGTGAGAAGAAGGAAAAAATGTTAACCCAGTTCTACCAACTTTCCTTTCATAAGCCATCAATAAATAACGAAAATAATAATAAAAGAATCGAGTGAGGATTAAGCCACCGCCTCAAAGTAAATGCCCATTTAGCTTAATTAATCATTGCTTTACTTAACTCATCAAAATTAACCAAACTGAACCAATGCCTCATAAATATTTAATTCAAAGCCAACTTGATCTGCCAAAAAAAACCTCACCTATAAATTAATTGACTGGCTCAAGCCCCAAAAGCTCCAATCAGAAATAAGTCAACCCAACAATACTAAAGAACCACTAAATTATAAATACATATTGTTAGACTCATTGCTCTCATATCATGTATTTTTGATCGTTTGTTGTTTCCTCTTTATATATATATATATATGTATGTATCTACCGTGGACCTCTAGGAGAGGTACCAAAATATCCCAATACCGTGTAACATGGTATCAGAGACGGTTTAGAGCGTTCTCGCTCGATCGGTCAATCTTCCACTCTGTCTCGCTCGCGGCCAATCTTCCGCTCCGTCTCGCCGCGGCTTCCGCTCCGTCCCTCTCGCCGATAACTTGCCTTCCTGCGACATCCATTCTGTGCGCATCTCATGACCTAGTCGGGGTTGTGCCTCTGTGATGATGCTGCCTGCCGTCAATTACTGATGCCTCCAGTCTTTGTGATGAAGCTTCCAACCTCTGCGATTAAGCTTCCTGTCGTCGATCTCAGCCGCAGCTCTACCTCTACCGTCGGTTTTTGATGCTCCAGCGGCCGTCAACCACAGATCGTCGACCCAAATCTCTCGCATCTGTTGCCGTCTTCTCAGATCTCTCGACAGTTTGTTCATGTCGTCCACCTAGACGTGCCCTAAGATGCTAGTTTCTTCCTTGTCGTCGATCTTTGTCTTCTTGGTGCTTTACAACTAGGTCATGAGTTCCTCAGTTACGAGCTCCATTCCGACGACCGTTCCCTCAGGGGATTCTACCAATACATTTCCTCCTAATGCGAGGCTTGCTACTACTATCCTTACCTCTAACTTTCAATTATGGAAAAAGGGGTTACTATGTCCCTGTCAGGTATCCGACGTACCCACCATCTTACCCGTCTCCCAACTCATGTTTTGGGAAGTACAGAATATGAAGATTGGTATAGTGATGATTACCGCATCTTTGCTTTTCTCCTGAGATCTATGGATCCATTCATTCAGCAAATGTGCAAGAATTGTGACAGCACTAAGGAACTATGGGATACTCTACATATGATGTTCTCTCCAGCGAACAATCTCTCTCGTCTTGGTGAACTCTTCCCCAAGATGGCTGAGCTGAGACAACGGGCGCGCTCCGTCACCGAGTACTTCGCGGAATGGAAGGTTCTTGCTGATGAAATCTTGGATCTTTGGGAGATTCCCTCTACTAGGGAAGAGCATCAGACTCAACGTGAGCCTCTTGTACTTCATTGGCTTCTGAATGGACTTGATCCAAACTTCTCGACAACGAAGACTGAAATGCTAGCGAGTCCTTCTACCCCGCAAACTGCTAGTGTGTACCATCGTCTGACTAAAGCTGGTTCAACATGTACTCCATCTGCTCTACATATTTCCTCCGGAGAATCAATTGCTCTTGCTTCTCGGGGTGGAAGAGGAACTAGTCGGGAGGCCCGCTCTGGTCGTGGTCGTGATACTGACGTGAGACATTGTACCCATTGCGGGCGTCGGGGCCACACGAAGTATACATGGGTGGTTTATGGGAAGCCAGACTGGGCATTCAAACCTCCTCCTTCATCTCGTTCTGCGCACTTGGCCGACTCTACTTCTACATCTCTGAATCCGAGAACTGTGAAAATATCTGAGGACGAGTATCGTCGCTTGCAGGCTCTCCTGATTGACTCTCCGACTCATAGTGTTGTTGTGATCCAAACCATCTAGTCTGTTTGCACCTCACAGCGTGCAGTCCAGTGGTTGACAGATTCTGGTGCTTCTGATCACCTGACTAGTACCTCGGATATCTTACACTCCTACAAACCTCATAATGGGTCTTCAACTACAGTTGCGGATGGATCAACTATACCAATTGTCGGGTTTGATAGCTGCAATGTGACACCTGACATGACTCTATCCTTCGTTGCTCATATCCCTCAGTCTGCTTACAACTTATTGTCAATTATTTAGCTTACTCGTGATTTAAATTGTATTGCTATCTTCGCATCTTCTGGTTGCATTTTTTAGAAACAGTCCACAAGCCGTATTATTGGTAGAGGAAAGTTGTGTGGTGGCGTCTATGTTCTGGACGAAGTCTCACATCTTGCTTGTTTTGCTGCTTCAACCAAATTCTGGGATCTTCACTATCGGCATGGCCATCCGTCATGCGTCGTTTGTATCCTGAGTTTGGGAAGGTTTCTCATCTCAGCTGTGAGTCTTGTTTGTTTGCTAAACTCCACAGAGTTAGCTATGTTTCTCGTCTTGATGTTCGTGCCTCCGCACCTTTTGATTTACTTCATTCTGATGTTTGGGGACCGTATCATGTCCATACGTTGTTAGGACACAAATATTATGTTACGTTTATTGATGATTTATCGCGAATGACTTGAGTGTACTTAATGAAAAACCGTTCTGAGCTGCCGTCTATTTTTCAAAATCTATGGAATGAAATCTTTACTCAATTCTCTGTTCATCTTAAGTGTCTTCCAACTGATAATAGTCGGGAATACCTATCTCAGTCTATGTCTAACTTTCTCTTTGACAAAGGTATCCTTTCATCAAACCAATTGTCCTGATACCCCCCAACAAAATGGTGTTGCCGAAAGAAAAAATTGACACCTCCTTGAGGTCTCACAGGCCATCCTTCACCATAAGCACGTACCCAAACACTTCTGGGGTGATGCAGTTCTTACTGCTGCACACCTCATTTATCCAGACCTTGCTTTATCATCTTCCCACTCAGATCAGGTTGCAGATATTCTTACCAAGGAAGTTACATGGGTCAGAATGAACTTTATATGTAATAAGTTAGGTCTGGTAAGTTCACACGATCCAACTTGAGGGGGGGTGTTAGACTCATTAGTCCCATATCATGTATTTTTGATCGTTTGTTGTTTCTTCTTTATATATATATCTACCGTAGACCTCTAGGAGAGGTACCAAAATTTCCCAATATCGTGTAACACATATATTTATATAATTTTCTCTTTATATATATATAATAGGAATTTTATAAAACAATCAAAACTTCGCTAAACAACAAATCAATCGCCACAAAAACATTGAAAAACTTGAACTCCAAAAATAAAAGAGCGGCAAAGAAACGACATTGATTTTTGTTATTTTCATCATCGGGAAAGCACTTAATTATTGATTTAGATCACTTTAAATTTTGGGTCAGTACAGGTTGTTCGAACGAAGACCGTCGGGAGTGCTACTGGATATGCAGAAGGATGGAAGGAAGGGGATTCCACGGCTTGAGGGGCTGAGGATGCAACAACTACATTGTTGGAATGGTGGAAGAAGATCTTAGCCGGAAGGGGTGGAAGGACTAGCTTGGAGGAAACTTCGACAGAGAAATGGCTTCAGCGGAATAGGACCGAGAGGAGTGGCCGGAGGTGGAGATGACGGTGGTTGAGATACCACAAAACCATGGTCGTGGCTACCTAAGCGGGGCGTGCTCAAGAGAGAACTTCCAAAATCTCTTTTAGGGTTTAAGAATATAGACTTTCTTCATTGATATCCTTTCTTACATGACACTATGGATTTATATAAGACCCCCAATGACATGTTTATAAATATCCCAAAAACTAATAAAACAACATAACAAACTCTACTAATAAAACAACACTTCTTAACTCATACAACTTGACTCAATACAAAAACTTGTCTCAATAATAAAACTCTAATATTATAACTTATATAAATGACATCATATGATCCATAACAAAATCATTGTTATATTGACTGACTTGCCTAATATTTATAGCATGCACATGAGTGAATGGAGACTACTACGAGGATTATACATAGTTGGGGGATGTAGTGTCAACAATTACATCATGGCATTGTTGAGAAACACACTTTTGGGCAATTAAGCTTCATAGGTGTTGCACTTAGTACGGTCGTAGTACTTTTATGTAACATGAGGACCACAAATAATTTACGTAGCTCACCGTTTCTAACCACCATGTGACTTTAGAATTCCATAAGTTATATGTGTTAAGCTCACCCAAACTATTAACGATAAATGAGGAGTGGGGTATATTGTGGCTATATTGATCATAAATCAAAGGTTAATGAAAGTGGCATTGCGATATGGCAGTGCAGCAGACATAAAGTGGAAGTGGCGCAATGATTGATCGATCAAGTACAACGATTGACAAGGAAGTTCTATCTAGGAAAGCATCATCGCTGGGCATCGAGTGAGCACAAAGCTAGGTTGGAAGTTGTTATCTAACTCAGAAGAGTAAGATGTCTCTACGATAAAGTAGCAATGAGCATCTCTCATGAGGATTGAAGAAATCTTTGTGGACAGTATATGACAAGCATCGATCATTAATTGCATTGTATGTTGGGACTTGTAGAGATTGTTTCCTCATCTTGGATGAGATGTTGATATTCATGATCGCACGACCGTGTGAATCTTCTTCGCACACGAAGTGTTTTACCGGTGTGCGTTCATTGTGCTGAAAAGTAACGTTCTGCCGCCGCTCGTGCGTTTTGGTCGCGCACGATCGATTTCTACCGTGCGAGAGTAAAATGCACGAGCTACCTGTTTGTCTAAAATTTTTATGATTTATGTTGGTCGTGTGTTTCCTTCGCGCATGGTTGATTTCAACTGTGGGAGAAGAAAATCGCACGAGCAGCTGCTTGGCCGAAATATATGTGGTTTGTCCCGACCCGTGCGCTTTTTGTTCGCGCACGGTTGATTCAACCGTGCATGAGTAAAAATCGCGGGCTGATCCTGGACTTGTTTGGAAATACTACGTATAAATATCGCACGGTTTCGCATGCACGGTCGTGCATTCGACTGCACGTGCCTATTTTTTTACAAAGTTGTTATCTAAGCGCAGGTGATCACCCTAATTTGGAACTTCTCTCCATTTCACAAATTCCCGCGCCAGTTTTGTCATGTTTCACCGCCCAACGTAGGGAGGAGCTCCAGCTTCCTCCAATTTCCATCCATTAGGGCTTTGCCCTAGGCCGCCTCCATCATCCCAAGCCATCAAGGAGAGGATCAAAACTTCATTGGTTGCATCAAGGAAGTAAAGATTTTCTAGAGACGCGGTCGGATTGTAATTCAACTGAAGAAGACGGGTCAACTAGGAGGAGGTGACAGCCCTCTCGTACCTTGGATGGTACTGAAGGACAGAGCGACGACGTGGAGTTACGTCCCGTCGATTCCTCCTGAGAACTCTCGACGAGTCTTCGGATTCGGTTGTATCTCGCGCACTTTCTTCATTCTTGTTGTTGTTTGTTGTTCTTTCTTCACATTTGGATGATGTACACATTTGACCCATGCTTTTAATTACTATTTCATGTCTATGAATGCTCTTGTGGTTATATGTGTTGTGGTGCGCCTCCATTTTTCCATCCCATTTGTGTTGTGTTGATTGGATTGTCACTCTAGCAATTGCTAGTTGTGCTCCTTGCGAGGAGGTGATTTTGTCCCTCATTTCTGCCGTTGTTGCCACTCCATCGGTCAAGCCAAATAGTGCTAACGGCCTGCATAATTCCTACACCAAGCGCAGCGGTGTTTGCGACTCGCATAGTTTTTAGATTATTTATTTTTAGTGCAAATCACCAAACCAAACCAAATCTTAGTTTTCAATCTGTATAATTAATTTTCTAAGCAATCAAATCATGCACTCTAACCTGCATTCCTCTCATCGATACTTGGGGAAACTCTCCCATTTTATATTACTTAAGCGACCGGTGCACTTGTCGTTACAAGTTTTTGGCGTCGTTGTAAGAGAATGCATGTGACGTGTGGTTCTTTGGTTTAGAAAAATATTTATAAGGATTCCTTTTGTATTTGTTTCTGTTTTTGTTTTGTGAGTTTGTATGTTAGGTCATGACCCTGGGAATATTATGATTTTGATCCTGAGATAGAGCGGGTGTTGCGTGCCCACCACCGACTTGCTACTGAAATGAAAGGGAACATAATTCATCTAAATTATCAACGGGGAGATGTTAATCCCCAGGTTTGACAAGTTGTTAATGAACAGGATGTTATTCTTCTGAGGCCAAGGATGATGAGAGACTACACCACCCCCGAGGTTGGGAGTGTATACCCTGAATTTGGCCCGACAATCACGAATAATCATTTTGAGATCAAGCCAGCCATCCTCAACATGATCCATTATAATGTTCAGGTCTCTGGTCTGCCAAGTGAAGACCCCATCTTCATTTGGCCAATTTCTCTGAAATCTGTGGTACCTTTCGCTATGTCGGGATCTCTGACGACACAGTGAAGCTCACTCTCTCTTCAAAGTTTTTAGCAAAGTTCTGTCACGACCCGTCTCAACAAAAGTCAGAGTGCGCTTTGGGGCAAGTCGTGATGTCACGGACATGGGAGGAAAGAAATTTCATGTCAATAAGACGGAAGAAGAGGAACTGATAATTAGTTTTAAAATAGCTAATTTGAAGAAAAATAGTTATTTTTATGCGGGAGCTTTTTAAAAAAAAAGACGGAGAATTAGATGGACATGTATTTTAATAAAATCCATATTACAAGGCAATGATATACAAATTTCATGCAACAAGGATCTCAGATAAATGAACATGCAAGAAATGTCAAATTTTAGTACATATATTATTGCCTAGTAGTTGTCCATGATTTACTGATCACAATTATTACATAAAAGAAATGTATGACAGTAAAAGAAATGAAATGTAAGCATAGAACATGAAGTTTGACGTAGATCGGGCTCAGCAGCAGACGGCGCAAACACGAACGCTAAGACAAATCCAAAACAAGAAGAAAAAGTTTCAAAACATTAAAATAAACATGTGAGCAAGTAAAATACATTACTAGTAAAAGAAGCAAAAATGTATGTGTACCAGTTTTCATGAAGCAGAACTAGCAGTCAGACAAGTAAAATAGGCAAACAGAAACAAACTAAATTATTAGACTACTCCGGAGTAAAACATATAATAGATCAAATAATATCATAAGTTGTAATCAATGAGTTGTGTATGTGTTTTTAGTGGGTGCACATGATGCACTTGGTTCGTATGCAAGTCTTATTAGAAGAATTCTTGTTTGCCATGACCATGCAAGCAGAGAGATACACCAATTGAACACTAACTTTCAATGATTGTTTAAGGTATTATTGAGTTAAAAGATTCATATTTTATGAGATTCCTAACATACCAAGACATGTTACAAATTTAGCAATTCAGATGTGTAAGAGTGGATTTACAAACACGTCAAAGGAGGAATCGAGTTATAGAACAATATTCGCTCAAGTCTTATAACCAGAACAGATATAAGGAACAGACTCGATGACGCAAAAGAAACTAGATAGAAATCTTAATATGTTAAGTAGGGTTGTAAGTACGAACCAACCAAACCGCATAACCAAACCGAACCGAACCAAACTGCACAGTTCGGTTCGGTTTTAGTAGCTTGTGGTTCGGTCATGGTTCCGTTTTTTGAAAAACCATATGGTTCGGTTCGGTTCACGGTTTGGAATGTCAAACCGAATCGAGTCGAACTGAACCGTATTACTTTTAATAAATTTTTAATATATTATCAATATAGTTAGGTCTTCACTCTTGTTAGTTGTTACAACTTACTAGAACTAGAAGTCACTGCTTTTTGGTTTCATAATTACTTATATTAGAACATGATTTATTAAAGAACATGACTTATTATAGAACACGATTTATTATAATCGGGTACATAATTAAAGAAATCTTTCATAAGAATAAATTTATCTAAATTTGTTTATCTGTTTTTATGTTCATGCGTTATTTATCTCCATGTCCCAATTATTTTTTCATATTTTTAAACCACTCAAATCGAACCGAACCTAACCATACGGTTCGGTTCAGTTCGGTTCCAATGGTGTGCACGGTTTGGTTTGGTTCTAGATTTTTGGAACCACGTGCGGGTGGTTCGGTTAGTGGTTTTAATCAAAAACCAAACCAAACCAAACTTGTTATAACCCTAATGTTAAGGGTTCAAGAATTCGCGAGTGGTACGATTTTTGCATCGATTTTGGTGAAATAGATTCTCATCTAGATTAAATCATTCTAAGACATGATTATCTCCCAAATAGATATGTGTATGATCCAAACATTTTATATCAAAACATAATTCATTTATTTGTTAGCAAAAAATCTTAACATTTACCCTAAGTGAGAATCCAATAAAAATAAATCACCTTCATTTACTAACTAATCTTCCCATTATTCATCCCATGAGACGCAATTCAACTTTGTAAAAACCAACCAGGATCACAAACACATGTCGATCCAAACAAATTAAATATTTAACCACTAACATATTGACTTGTCAGATTAGGCATTCGACATTCCAGTTTATTTGACAGATCAAAATATGCAAGGATGAAGACATATGGTCAAAAGAACAGATGCAATAAATTAAACACAATGCTTGCAAGAGAGAGGAATCTCTACTTGCCTTAAGGCGAGGCTGAAACTGGCGGCGGCGGCTAAGCGGCACAAGATAAAACAAAAACCCTATTTGGACCTATTTAAGAACAACAAAATTGATACCTGACATCACGAAAAACTCAAGCTAGCACATGAAATTATCATCGAATAACCTAAACTGTAGAAGGGTTAGAGATTTACCTCCATCAAAAGTGAGGGGGAAAGAGATTACCACGCGGAAACGTAGACTTGGCGGCGCTTAGGCTACGAAAACCCTAATTCTGAGAGGGATTCTTCACGAACCGTCAATTGACGTGACGAACGTTGCCGGAAATCACAAATACACAATAGTTAGACGATAACAAAGGGGGCACAAGCTTGGATCACAAAATATATGAAATTTGGGGCACGAAATCAATACAGGATTGACAGAAAAATCTGAAATAAGGGGAAGAGAGGAGATCTTACCAAGAGAAACCAAATCTGAGCCCAAGGAGGAGAGGGGAGGAAACCCTAGACGTCCCTCACGCAAATCCCGGCCAAGACGAAGAAGAAGAGACAAAATTAGGGCTCTGGAGGGAGAGAAGCGGTTGCCGGCCTCCAAGGAGGAAGAAGAAGGGGAAGGCTTGAAGTTGCCTGCCCTTAAGAGGAGGGAAGAGGAACCACCAGCTCTGGAGAAGCGATTGTCGGCCACTTGGAGGAGGGAGATCCACCGGCCCTCCCTAGAGAAACTGTCGGCTTGAAGACGAAGGGAAGCCGCCAGCCAAACTAAGAGGAGGAGAATTCAGAGACCATGACAGTAGGAGGCGCTGGCGGGAGGCGAAATCGGGAGCCAGGCTTTGTACGACTTGCGAAATTGGGACAGGAGCGGAAGCCAGGAGATGGGGGGTGCGGCTTGCGGGAAAATCAAGAGGGGGAATGCCGGTTTAAATAAGAAAACCTAATTTGGGTTTTTTTTAATTACAACTTGCCACTGGTGATATTATTATTATTGTTTTGATATTTTTAAAAAACATGGGTTGTTACAAGTTCCACCCGGTGGACAAGATCGTGAACACACGCCGCGAGATTTGCCATATTTTGTCATGCTGATCAAGAAACTCTCTCTCAGGCTTGAGAGAGATTCACCGACCTGTTGAGAAAATGTCCCCAACATGAGTATCAACCATGGAATCTCGTAGAAATTTCCTACTTTGCAATCGAGCCCAACTACTGTGCGATGATCGATGATGCATCCAGTGGGACACTTATGAATCATACTCCTGATGATGCCTTCAGGATTCTTCAAGATACTGCCTCTCGCAGTTCCTACTGGACAGCGGGTGGGAACACCCCTCGAGGAACTTGGGGACTTTTTGAAGTTAGCTCGTCTGTGCACCCTGCTGAACCTGCATCTTCTCAATTTGAGAATGTTGCCTTGTTGAAGCGACCTACTACATCATCTACGCCAGTTATGCAACCCAGGCGTGATTGATCCAGGTGAGAATAATGTACTTTAAGATGTTGAGAATGGTGAAGAAGTGACTGAAGCTGATGGTCCAGCGGAAGAGATCATGGTCTATTCTGATGCTGTTTTGATTAAGCTAGCTGAGGAATGCTACCGGGCCGTGTTTGTGTGTGCTGAAGTGGTGGGCTATCCCGCCAAGACTTTATTTAATTCTGACAACTTAAATTTTGTGCCTAAACAATCTAAGAAGGTGTGCTGGGCTGATCTGTTTACCTGCCGCGGGTCAGGAAATGACGCCCCCTGCAGATTCTAAAATTGTGTATGCGGATCCTGAACAAGTTGTTGGCTTGCGCTGGCACTCTCCCACGATGGAAAAAAAAGAAACAAGAAAATTTGTGTTGCGCCTTGCGATTTGTTGCTCTACGATGCAAGATGGAGGAGGCTAGAGGCAAGAAAGATAACAATTTCTTGGGCTCTAAAGCATTCACCTCCGGTCCCACTCAGATTTGATTGTAAACAAAAGCGCTAATGGGAGACAACTCAAATTTGATTGTTTTAAGTTTTTCTAATCCGCTAATATTGTCGTTTATTTATTTGCGCTTGGAATCATCTTCCTACACGTGTGGTGATTATTTTGGATGCGAATACAGATACCTTCTTAATATTCTTTCGTCTTCTGGTATGCTCAAATTGTGAGTATTGGATAATCTCTCCCCTAGCTTTTATTTTTATTTTTACTGCTTACCATGTTTAATACTGCTTAGTCTAAGTCTGGGGGAGAGCCGTCTTGTTTGTTACCCACTCCACGTGCACCATTTCATATGCATATTAGAAGCACCATTTTAATTTACTTTTATTTACCTATAGTTTTCATTTGCCACCCACCCCACAACACCCATGTGAGCACGCACTTATTCGTTGATGCGTCGCGGGTGAATTCTATTTTTTGTATGTGATTTAGAAAATTGTTTTGTTGGCATAATATTGAGAGACGGAGTAAAATGTTGATTCCTGTAGTGCTTTTAGTCGAGTGTTCGCGTCTCGCATAGAAATTCGTGTAGAATTAGCTTTTTTGTATGCACTTAATTTTGTAATTTTCTATTTGTTTAAATATGGTTTATTCTACTCGAAATTGTGAATCCAGTGAGATCTGACGGTAGTTAAACGATGTGTGTGTACAATTGCTAGAATCGTATTGCTCGAGTCGGGAGGAAGGATAGTATTTCTCAGTGGCTAAGAACTTACCCTTAACGACTCTTGAAGCATGGGTATAGGTTAGATCATTAGTGCGAGTGTGATATAGGCCACTCTTTGGCCCGGTTAAGCCTTTGCACCGATGCTAACGCTCTATCCTTGCTTAGCCCAGTTGTGTCTATCCCTTCCGTTTGAGTCAGCTCCACCATTGTTTCACCAATGCCAAAATACCTATCCTAATCTCACACTAAACGCCGAGCTCATGTTATTGTTGAATTTAAAATGTTCGGTGTGATATGGCATATCTTTTGTGAATATAGTGGCAATGTCGAGTTGAAAATTTAGCTGATGTTGATCTTTGAAAAAAAAAGAAGAAAAATGAATATTTGAGAAAAAATTGTGAAAGAAAAAATCTGAAATGAAAATAAAAATGTGAATGAAAGTATTTGGGAATAGGTGGTGCACACATCCATAGTTTCATGTTTAAATCTGGGGGAGCGGTGCACCTGTGTTTTTATTGGTGCTTGGCTAGTGTTGTAGTGCGAGCTCATTTGGGTTACTTGTGCTTTCATTGTTTACCCCACCGTAACCCAAGCCTAAATCTGAACCTAAAGTCCTATTGATTCACACCTGAACCATACCATTGTCATAGATAGTGTGAACGTGCGAGCTTATGACCATCGTCATTGATGGATTTCTTTGGAGGTTGTCCCGATCCCCAATCTTAGGCAATTTTCTTAGCGATCGATTTACTTTCTCCTTACGCGTGATCCGAGGATTCACAATGATTCAAATTACGTGTAGAAATAATACGTAGGAACGCAATTTAGAAATTTATAATCAATTTTGCATGATTAAAAGTTCTTTCCACTAAATTTCTACCCCCGCGGGTATGCGATTTTGCATGATACTCCGCATTTTCAATTGTTATGCCAGCTTTTGTTTTTCTTGTCTGCATGAGAGATGGTTTGCTTGTGCTGAGCAAACGGCTAAGTCTGGGGGTGTGATGAGTCCGATTTATATCGGGTTTTTCGGACTCATCTGGGCTAACTTTCGCAGTTTAGCACTTCACTTCTAGCACGTTATTTCTCATATTTCACTTGTTCTGGAGTTTCACTGGAAGTACACTTTTTGCCCGTTGTGGTGTGCAATTGCACACTCATTCGCTGAGGGTAAGCACATGATGCTCCCATTGCTTTATTTTTGTTGTTTGGCTTTTGCCTGTGCTTGTTGGTGGCATGTGGCCCCGATGTTGTGGTTTTGAACATGCGAGGGCAGAGCATAATCTATTTGAAGAATTCTGTGTATTTCGCACGATTGTGCATTTTCCCTTCGCACACGGGTGTTTTGCCTGTGTATTTCCTCATATTGGATGAGATGTTGATCTTCATGATCGCACAACCGTATGAATCTTCTTCGCGCACGGGGTGTTTTGCCCGTGCGCGGTCATTGTGCAGAAAAGCAAGGTTCGGTCGCTGCTCGTGCGTTTTGGTCGTGCACGGTCGATTTCGACCTTACGGTAGTAAAACGCACGAGCTACCTATTTTGTCTAAAATTTTTATGATTTATATTGGTCGTGTGTTTCCTTCGCGTACGGTGATTTCAACCGTGCGAGAAGAAAATCGCACGAGCCACTGCTTGGCCGGAATATCTGTGGTCTGTCCCGGCTCATGTGTTTTTGTTTGCACACGGTTGTTTCAGTCGTGCGTGAGTAAAAATCGCACGGGCAGATCCTGGGCTTGTTTGGAAATGCTAAGTATAAATATATCACAATTTTGCACGCACGGTCGTGCGTTCAACCGTGCGTGCATATTTTTTGAGAAAGTTGTTATTTAAGCACAGGCGATCGCCCTAATTCGGAACTTCTCTCCGTTCACATATTCATGTGCCAGTTTCACCCTGTTTCGCCGCCCAACGTAGGGAGGAGCTCTGGTTTCCTTCATCTTCCATCTATTAGGGCTTTGCCCTAGGCCCTCCATCATCCAAATCCATCAAGGAGAGGATCGAAGCTTCATTAGCCGCATCAAGGGAGGAGAGATTTTCTAGAGACGTGGATGGATTGTAGTTCAACCAAAGAAGACAGGTTAACTAGGAGGAGGTTATAGCCCTCTCGTACCCCGGACGGTAGTCAAGGACCGAGTGAGGACGCGAAGTGACGCCCCGTTGATTCTTCTTGAGAATCCTCGACGAGTGTTCGGTACTATTTCATGTCTATGAATGCTTTTGTGGTTATATGTGTTGTGGTGCGCCTCCATTACTCCATCCCATTTATGTTGTGTTGATTGGATTGCCACTCTAGCAATTTTTAGTTGTGCGCCTTGCGAGGAGGTGATTTTGACCCTCATTTCCACTGTTGTTGCCACTCTATCTGCCAAGCCAAGAAGTGCTAACGGCTTGCATAATCCCTATGCCAAGAGAAGCGGTGTTTGCGACCCACATAGTTTTTTAGATTATTTCTTTTTAGTGCAAATCACCAAACCAGACCAAATCTCGTTTTCAATCTTTATAATTATTTTTCTAAGCAATCGAATCATACACCCTAACCTGCATTCCTCTGATCGATACTTGGGGAAACTCTCACATTTTATATTACTTGAGAGACCGGTGCACTTGGCGTTAGCGCATTACAGCCTATGCCGTGATTTTGGCTCGATGCCACATGAAGATTGTCAAAGATATGTCAATCCCAGGTTGTTCCAGGCGGGTGACGATGTCAACACGGTCTAGGTCCTTGGTTCATTCAGGCATCGTTGATGTTCGAGGAGTCGCGGTTTGGGAGGCATCGCTGTCAAGTAAGACAAAGGACTGACTAAGAAGGGATCACATTCTCTGGTGGTTATTGCTTCTGCTTCACTTGATCGACAGTTTGGGGAAGGATGTCGACAAGGCGGAAGTTGCTTTCTTTGGACGACGAAGCTGTAGCAAGGCAGTTAACTGAGGTGCAGGACTTGTTTCAATGACCTTTCAGGTTCTGGGTCTGTAGGTATTAAAGTGCAGAAGATGGATCACGATCGTCCTTTCCTAATGAGTGTGCTACTGCTCGGATTGGCCTTAATGTTGGCGATCCCGTTAGAGATGCTGTTTGAGGGAGTGAGTGTAAGAGAGGAGGATTGAATGTTTTGATCCCATGTTGTTACGGGTAAATCTGTAGCGCCTCATTATCACGTCAGAGGTTGTGGTGGAGGAGATACAAGGGAGTTGAGCTCAACCTACAGAAAATGTGGGAAGGAACAAGGGGAAGCGTCGCTCAAACCTGACCCTACAAGGTTGAGACTAAGAAAGAACTAGAGAGAGATGAATAAACTTCGTAATTTCTTAAATGCTCTAACGGTCTTTAAACAACATTATAGTGGTATATGTGTATCAAGTCCCTACGGGTCTTATAAAAAAATATTAAAACACCTAATATAAACTCATATAGAAAAAAAGACTCAAACATGACACTTAAAAGATGTGAAATGAGTCGACGCGAACATAAATTGAAACACGCATAAATTAAACAGGATAACAGATTGTGTGGGTCCATAACGGGCATTGCCAGTGCACTCACAATTTGTTATTTAAAAAGCCGAAATGGCTTAAATTTATGATAAGGAAATGTACTTTCATATTGATGCCTAGCTATTCTGGCTGCTGACAGTTTACTCCATAATATACAGATACAATTTCAGGTTGGGATGTCGAAAGCAGACTTTCGGAAAATGCTGAAGTCCAGCTTATCCGGAGTAAATTAGCGCAACCCTACTTTGGCTTCAAGTATTTGTTATTTGTTCTCCCTTTTTAATGTTTACATTCTTCTTTCACATTGACAGCTTGACAAGTCAATTAATGCTATGTATAAGAAGTTGCAGAAGAATTTGACTTCAGAAGAGCTTTTGCCCTCTTTATGGGAAAAGTGCAAGGTCTGTTTCCTTTATCATTTCTATCAATATTAAGTTTAAATTTTATTGTTACTCAAAACATTTGCAAAGTCTATTTTCTCCAACTTAAATCAGTGTCACCGTTATTCACACTTTATCAACTATTTTGTATCGGGCTATTAATCATAGTTCTCCACTCATGTCAGCCAGGTGTTGCATGTGGTAACCTATCTTCTCAACTTTTAACACAATGTTGAACCAAATTCCTTTCAATATACTATTTATTTATTTCCAGTCCCTTGACTTCAACTTTATTTATCAGTAATAATGATGCACTTCTGACCCCTTCATTGTATTTAATCAATCTGGGCGAGTGTCTGCGGGTCTGGGGCGACCTTCAGCGACCACCGGGCGAGTCTCCAACTCGGCAACTCGGATTTGGGCGATCTCCATCTCGGCCTTCGTATCAGCGAGCTCTTGCTCGAGCCTGGAGATCTTCTTTGCCGTCTCAATCTCGGCAGTCTGCGAGTATCAACAAGCAGTCAGAAAAACCATCAAGTGAAGTGGCGACTAAGTCGCTCATAATCCTTCCACCGAACAGATTGCATCCCCAGATCGATCGCCTTCTGCGAGACGATCTTTAGTGCCTCCTGCGACTCGAGGAGCCTCCTCGCAGTGTGATGGCCCAGCTCGGTAGCCCGCAGGAACGCACAAGCTGTCTGATGGGCGTGCACCTTTGGGCTGAGATCCCGCCGTCATAATCAGAATCGACGAATCGTCACTAACCATATTGAGCGAGAAAGAGCGATAAAGAGCGAGCAAAGCTTGAGCAAGAAGGGAGGCGCGAGCAAAAACAAATTACTCGCGAGAGGAGTTCAGAAATCGCAATAGCGTACTAAAGGCTCACCTACCCCTTCTATTTATAGGCAGAGGCCACTGGGTACATCAACCTCGCGCGAGTATTAGCCTAAGTCACGTGCTAACTGGCAGATCAACCTATCTACGAGCCCTATCTCGCGCAACGCCATTTAGAAGCTCGCCGAAACCTGCGCAGACAACTCAAGAAATTGCAGAAAGAAGACGAGTATCATCACAGAAAAAAGATCAACACAAGCAGAAATCGGCAGGACAAATGCGAGATACAAACTCTCCATATTAAATCAAAAAATTTCACAGTTCATTACAATGTCGCCAGCGGCGAGGACAAATAGAAAAGAAAGAAAAATCAAAGTCCTAGGAGGCCACTGCTCGGGAAGAGGTGGATGTCGTCTGGACCAACCCATCTCGCGCACTCGCCGATAGTGCTCGCTCGCCACCACCATCGCATCGTCGCCCTGACGCAGCTGGTCATCCATCCTCGCCAGTCGGCCAACCGATCCCATGCTCGCCCGCATGCCAGCCAACTCCTCATGATGCGGCTATAAGCGATAGTCGGTTATCGATTGACGCCGCTCCAACTCGTTGATCATGTGGAAGCGGGCCTCATAAGCCGTTAACCGGTCCTGCAGCTCTTCTATCTTCGTCATCCTCACCTCGAGTGTCGAGATCCGGCGATGAGGCTTGCAGATGGCAGGGTTGGTCGAACTTGGCCTCCAGCTCGATGTATGCGTGGGCATCAGCTTGGCGATACTCGTGAGCAGGAAGCCTGAGGGCGTCGATGAAAGCCACTCCCGGGGTTGCAGAGCTACCTATTAAGACAAGAAGAAGTCGTTGAATTAGTTAGAAGTTTTTATCTGCAGTCAAACCAAATCAGCATCAGGCGAGCTACCTTGCTGCAGGGATCGAGATCGGCGAGGAGACGAGCTGCGGTGAGATAATTCTCGCTGGCCCGACGACGAGCCTCCTGGGCGCTCGACGGCTTTCCCCTGTCCACGACCTCTAGGGTCGCGACCTCCGGTCCTCGGCGAGAAATAGTTTGGGCGCCTTCTTTCCTGGTCTCGCGACGAGCTCTCGGGCGGGATCAGAGGGGCCGTGGTTTCAGGGTAGAATTCGGGGCGAGATTCGTTGATCGGCGGCAGAGGAGGCGGTGGAGGTAAAGGAGTGCTCTCCCTCGGACATGATGGACTGGCCGGAGGAGGAGGTGGCAGCGGAAAAGGAATGCTCGTCGTCGGTAGCGACGACGTGGTCGCGGAGTGAGGGCCTTTGCTCGCCTTAGGGATTTGTTTTTCAAGCCCCTTCTTGGGACCGACATTGATCTGAACAGTATGCCCGGATCGAGGCTGTGGTCGAGCTTCGACGGCGACCAGTGGAGCTTCTCGCAAGGGAGAGACATCCAGTTACTCGCCTGCAGTAGTCGGCGGAGGAGTTGCGAGTAAAGAACAAGTCAGCAAAGTAGAATTAGATTGATCGGCAACTTAACGACATCAGTATGATAACAACCTCGCGAGGCAGCGAGATCTGTCTACAGTTGTGACTGGGACACGACGAGGTCCGGGGCAGGTGGATAAGACGGCGTAGGTTGGCGGGAAGTTTCAGGAGCAGATTGCTCGAGAATGCCGCTCAACCCGAGATCGTCGAGGAGCTTCTTTGTGTGGGCTGGAATGTCAGACTGGTCGGCCAGGGAGGCGACATCCTTGGTGCCCGGCGGCGGGTTGTCATTTTTCGAGGCGAGTGTTTTCTTCTTCTTCAACTTTTTTTCTTGAGTGGAGGAAGGTCGGCAGCGACCTCGTCCTCTCGCGACCGTTTTGGCCTTGTTGGCTCAAGGAATTCAAACAAGGCGGAAAGACTCGCTTGTTAAACTTTCTCGGCAGACTTCGACATCGCGTGCTAGTTCAAAAGGCGTGCCTCAAAAACCAGCCACCCCCCATTTATAGAGTTCATCATGCATCCATCAGTTGCGAGTAACTCTGATACTCGCTCAAGAAGCTCGCCGAATAAGTGTTGGATGTTTCTTTCTGAGTTCCTACGTCGCTCGAAAGGAGCGGGGATTGTGTACAACCCATATTCGTCGAGGATGGACCCCTCCAGAGCCAGGGCAGTAAAAGTCAAAGTCAGCAGGTCAGGACAGAAGTCAGAGTCAACGCTCAAGACAATATAAGGCTTGAGCAAGTGTTGCGAGCTCCCTTTGCATACTCGCCAAGTAGACGACTAGACCAATTACACGCCCAGCCGAGCGAGCTTCCCCAAGAAGTCGCCTAGTCGCCAGGGGTGGGACTGTAAATAAGACCCCCCCCCCCCCCCCTCTTGGATTTGTCTATAAATAGGACCCTATGGGTACGAGGAGACAGACTTCGAAATCTCGCAAAAGATCTCGAGCACCTCATTTCCGAGACTTCAAGCTGAGCCTTTGAATCCTTTCTTCGGAGAGACAAGTCGCGAGCTTGCAACTATCCATCTTAGTCGCCTCCTTAACTTGGTCGCCAACTAGAGTCTACCTCGTACCCTGCTCGGCCATTTTTGGTTGTGGAGAGGAAGGTTCTTCTAAGCATCCAGGTACGTGGTGGGATCTCCCTGCCGCAGCACCTGGGGCCTTTTTTTGTTTCATGTCTATTTCTTTGACCTAGGTCGTTAGCCGTCGAGCCCGACCGCTGAACCGGTAACTTTATACTGCTTTGATTCGAATTTTGGAGTAGGGATTTTCCCGGCCTCAACAACACTATACATGAAGCATAGTTTGGTCCAAAATAAAGATTTGTTAGAATGGAAATGCATAAATAAAATTAAAGTTTTTTGAATAAATGGGATATCTAAACAGTCTTGGAAGATTTTGGATAATTTAGTGCTAGTAATTAGGAAAATTATATTAAATTATGATAATCACTAGCATCATCGAACGGGCTTCGCCCGTTCTCGATGCGTCGCTGCGGGCATCACCCGCAAGCAAGAGGGCTTCGCCCGATTGCCATTCATGCGGGCTTCGCCCGCTCCCGGCAACAATAAACTAAAGGGAAGATAAACTTTGTTGTCATTTTTCAAAGGCAAGCATGGAGAAGGGCGGTGTAAATGCTTTGAACGAGCTGAATGTGGATGAAGTCGATGTTTGATACAAAAATTAGATCAAAACAAAATGTTGTGGTAGAAATTTTGTATTTGATTGTAATGCATGACTTTCAGTCGCACTGTAAAAATAAAATCGTGTAGTCATGCTTAATGGTGCAAAGCAACATACCAAAAATTGAACTTTCAAATGTGAAAAACTTACCTTCAAACGAAGCCTAAGTTTGAAGTATCCAATGAACCCTGAAATGAAGACTGGCTTCAAACTTAGGCTATTTTCAAATGAAGACTGCAAACGAAGCCTAAGTTTGAAGCCTGCAATGAAGAATACTTCAAGCTACAGAACGGCGGGGGCTTCGTCTCTTGAATGGCTTGGAGGCCGAATCCAGGCCGTATGATGCAGTGAAGAATATTAGCAGAGAGTTGAAGTTGAGAGGGTTTTCGTGGATGCTTGAATGTAAAATGGACTTGGGAGGAGAAGTGACTGTGCGGGAGACGTGGGAGGCAAGTTCTGCTTCTGCCGCAGCTTTCAACAACTTGATGGAAGAAGCCCTTATTGCTATTGGCGAGATTTGTTTTAGCGGGAGCAGGGGCGGGATAAAATGAAGCATAAAGCAGGGATCTGGGGTCGTAATGAGTTGTCAAATCAGTGAAGGAATGATCTGTAGCATAAAGCCGGATATAATCTATAATATAAAGCAGGATATAATATGTAGCATAAAACAGTGAAGTTGTCAAAATCATGGACAGGATATAATTAATCATAAAGTATTTAATGAGTTATTTCCAGTAATTTGATCGGACGGTGCGAATTATTTGCTGCATTTTGATCAAACGGTCCAGATCATAAGTTCGGTGTGCTTTTCCAATATGCATATTGGTTTATATAATAAAGATATATAAGCGTTAGTCATGTAATGAAGTGACCGTAGAAGGTGTTGAGTAATAAAAACAGGATTGCATATTATAAGAGAGCTCCTCTATTTATACATGTAGAGGAGATATAATATCCCACTCACAATGTGCGACTATTCATGAATTACCGTGCAGATTAATCCAAACTAAGGATTAGTGAGCTTGGAAATGTATAAGTAAAAGTAAGTTTTAGGTATAAATGAGATACCCAAAGATTCATGGGAGATTTGGGAGAATTTACTTCTAGTAATTAGGAAAAATATAGTAAATAATGGTAATTATAGAAACTTTATTCATATAACGAATTGACAGTGGAGGGAGTTAATGAATAAAAAGCAGGATCAATATATCATAAGGGAGCTTTGCTATTTATACGTGTAGATAGGATATAATATCGCTGTCACAGTAGTGGATTATTCACATAATGAAGGGATGTGCTCGAACTATGCGCTCTTTCTAATAGGCTTAACCACTCCCTCTCAAGCCTGAACATATATATCAGTCATGCTCAACAAAATACATATATCATTGAATGAAATATAGTGAGGTTTGGTGAAGTTGTAAGAGAGTTCTTTATTTTAGGGAACAAACATAGTTTGTTTGCTTTGCCCTTTGATGACTACATCTTTATAGAACTAACACTCAACTTCTAGATGTTTGGTTCTGTTATGGAATACTGTGATCTTTGATATGTAAATTGTTATTTTGTTGTCATAGTACATAGGCAAAGGAGAACTCTATGTCTCTCCTAGGCCATTCATGAGGGATCTTGTCCATTTTAGCTCACATTTTGTTTTATCAAACACCATGATATTCTGCATCGACATTAGACATAGGGACAACTGTTTGTTTCTCACTACACTATGTGACCAAATTTCTTCCTAGAAACGTACACTATCATGTAGTAGATTTCTTGTCTACCTTGTCATCTGTGTATCTAGCATCAAAATATTCTGACACATAAGTGTCCATTTCTCTTGCACTAGAGACCTTCGTGGGAACTCTTGATGTATTCTAATATCTGCATGACTACCTCAAGTAACACTCTTTAGGAGTATGCTTAAATTGACTGATTTTTCCTATTGCAAATGCAATATTAGACATTGTTATCATCAGATAAATGAGTTTTTCAGCAAACCGTTTATAGCGAGTGACATCTTGAAGTGATGCCTTTCCAAATACCGTCAATGCTTATAGCCATAAGTGCATGAGGAGGACATTCTCAAAACGACATTCCGAACTCATGAAGGCCACTTCTAGTTCGGCGTTATGTTTTTTGACCTGACAAACGAACTCGCTATCTTTTAGTCCACGGTGAATGATGTCTTCCGGTCGATGCTTTGTGAGCATATTTTGGTGTTTTTCAATGATATTTTGGTATGCAACTTATCTTTGGAGGTCACCTCCTCCACCCCGAGATGCGCAACTTTGCTACATGTGCTTTCAGTCCACATAAATAATTGTTCTTTTGAAAATACTGAGATTAGATACTTGGGCACACCATCTCAACTCACGGTGTCTTCATGGGTCATGATCGGTGGTTGCTCCAGCTCAATTGGGTCCACGAATTGTCCAAACCAGGAGCCAATCATTGTTGACGGTGAGGCTCAAAATGGCGACTTGGTGTGACATTATCATTTTCTATAATTTAAATAGCATTGAACATAATTCATTTTGATCTATGGAGTTCATTACCATTTTGATCTCATGGCTAAAGACGCCATGATCAATAGGATACTAGTTCGATTGCAAGTTCGATTAGAATGTAGAAGGCGTTGGGCTCGATACTAAAAAGTAAATATGTTGCGGTTGCGGGCTCGAAGAGAAAGAACATATGGCTCGTGGATGAAGATGCCATGTGGCTTCTGCATGTGCTGGCAAGGAGCAGCAAACCCTCGATCGATGTTGTCGACAGGAAGCTAGATGTCATTGATGCCAATGGGAAGCTAGATATAGTCGATGCTAACGGGAAGATACATGATGTCGATGCTGACGGAAAGCGGGACAAAGCTCGATGCCTGTCTAGGAAGCCCTTGCTGCAATTCTTTTGACTAAGTGTGGCTAAGTCGTCGATGTGCAGGTTGACTAGGCGAGGATGCAGACGGGTCTCAGTGCTACAGAACGCAACTGCAGGTGATCGAGAAGGCTCGCATGCATTGTGAGACACACATAGTTCAGTATTGTGTGCACGTTGGATAGTCTCTCAACCCGAAGTATCAGTTTCTGGTGGATGATGCATCACCAGAGAATTAGGTTGAAGTTGTTGTCATTTGCAGAAGAGAGAAGGACCCAACCTTGCTTTGATATGAAGTTGTTAACGGGCTAACCAGTCGTGCATCAATATCTTGTCGGAGGGGGTTGAGGAGGCGGAGATACAATGGACCTATGGTCAACCAACAGAGAATGTGATAATGGAGCCAGCTCAATCTAAGGGGAGAATGAGGAAAAAGAGAGCCTTGCTCAACCGCAACCCTAGCTTGATGGAGGAAGAGAAGAAGGAAGAAAACTAAGACAGAACAAAAAGTGTTAAGTCTTACATATCATTTACTTAGCACAAAGGGACTTTAAATAAGATTATATGACTTAAAGTTAATTATCAAAATACCCTTGCATGAAATAAATTAATTGTTTCATAATATCTCTAATTAACGATGCCTAATAATAGCAACGTAACACAATAATACATAAATTAATAAGATAACTAGTCAAGTGATTCCTTAACACTTCTATAGTGTCCTAAGGACCACATGGTAGTATACATGTCCATATCTCATGTAGAGTTTATAGCTTTCTCTTCTGCCAGCTTCTCATTATTTATACTCATTGGTTGTTCTTACTGCCTGACTGTTACTCTGATTCCGTCCGGAATAATCTTAGTGAAGTCCTAAAGAACTAATATTTCAGTGCGGGATCTTATGTTTGATCTCAAACTCAATGATTCACTTTATGCAATCTGTTGGAGGAACTCTTTGAATTGCTAATGTTCAAGATGAACCTTTGATAGAAGTATGCTAGCCAATGAAAAATCTGAACATGATGTATGCAATGTGGTGTAGGCTAGTCTTAAATGACTTGCTTCATGGAAGGATTATTCTTCAATTCATCTTTGGCAACAACATAACCCAAGAGCATGAGACTAGTGTCCATGATATTATACTTCTTAGCAATTTCATATAATAGTTCCCTCCTTAGTGCATTAAATATCTCGTTTATGTTTTGCAAATGGACTTCAATAGTGAGATTGTATTCGTGGATGTCATCAAAGTACAAAACTTCAAATTTGTTAAGGATTGTAAAACAAGAGTCATCAAATGCTTAAAGGTATTGGGAACATTAGTGACTCTGAATTACATTACCAACCTCTTGTGGACTCCATCCTATGTTTTGAGCATAGTCCTTTACTCATCTCCAAGATTGATGTGCAATTGATGAAGACTACTTTTGAGGTATATCTTGGAGAATATGTTCCCGTAGCTTGCTGGCCCATGCCAAGCCTGGTATGAGAATTGTAATTTATTGTAATTCGGTAGATTGCTATCAATGCACATCCCCCTGATACACCCTCAAGTCGATTGCCTATCTACAACACAATGATTCATACTTTCTCAGATGTGTCTCCTATCAAGCAACTCACAGAATCACGGGCATAGATTGTCCTAAGAACACTACACAAACTGCACATTGAGAAGAACATTCTCTCCACCAGCACCAACAACCCCAGCTTTTCTCCACCTATCCACACCTGCTTGCCATGCCACCATCGTCATCCCCCAACATTGCCGTGCTCAATGATGCCCTCGAGCTAGCTTCCCATGCTTCCTCATTCTTTTCTCCCTGTTTTTTTCCCTTCACTTGATTTGATCCCTGCTTTCTTCTAGACATACGTGATCTTCCAACCTAGGCTATTTGCCACTGAATTCCCACACCAATTCTCACATTCCCATCAATCTTACTTAAATTGCATAACCAGCTTTCACTCCTTCAACTCACTAGCGCCAATGATTTTTATTGATGTTTTCATGAACCACATTATTCTACTCAAAACTACACCCAAATCACGCAACATTCTCCACCCAAATCTCGTTTAACATCTTTTGAACATTATCATGTGTCCTTAATGTCGCATCCATCTCGTTCCCCACGAGTTTTCAATGAAAAATTATTCTCATGTCATCTCACACTCACTATAATCTGACACTTCTGAGTAATGACTCATCGCCACCGCTTGTATTTTATTGTGACGCCGACCGTTATCCCTCGTTAAGATTATTCTTGCCGCTGTTATTATTAAAGATCCAGGAAAAAGTCTCGCCTTGACTTTGGGGACAAAATTATTTCATGATCATGATATTATTCCCTGCAACGACGAGAGAAGATCGCCGAGCTGCCATCTCGGCACAATGAGCACGCCCCTTTTTTGTGGATTATATGTATTTTGTATTGAAAACAATTCATAATAATTAGTTACTTGATGTAGTTGATTAATTTTATTAATTATAATTATTTTTGTTAATTAAATATTAATTGTTATCTTATTAGACGTGTCATCCTCATTCATATAAAGGGAGGTTAGGAGTGTGTTAGGCATCTTTGAACTTTGTGTTTTCTCTCATTTTTGGGAGAGACTTCATTATAAGTAGGAAAGTAGTTGTACTCGAAATAGAAATAATCTAATGAAGATACCCGCGCTCTATCTCAGGAGGCTGGTTCCTCCTTGAAGCCCCCTTCAAAATGAGAGATCTCAAGTATCAGGTGATCCAAACTCCAAAGATGCTTAAGAGTTACAAGTCTCCTCCTTATATACAGATAGGGACAAACTTACAAATTTCCATACTACCCTTCAAATGTAAAAACACAAAATGACAATACAAAATAAAATGCACCATGTCATTATCGTCGTGTATAACCATATATCCCTCTGGAAAATCTTTGTTGTCCTCAAGTTCTAATCTTGTCCTGCGACTAGTGCTATTACATCGTTGGTTGACTATAGTGGATGTACTCAAGGAATTTTCTGGTGGTGCGCATGAACCACATTATCCTAAGTAATGGGTTATCGCTTCCCACACAAGCGTTCAATCACGCTATCAGGTAGTGATGGTCGTGACACTGTATGAGTGCCTCCGCGAGAGTGGCCCAAAGAGACACGGAGAGAATGGGCGGAGCTTGCAAGCTTAGTGAAGCGCAAACCCTTATCTTTCATTCAGGTCCGTATAAACTTGCGCTTTTGTTGACCAGTACAGGTCAAAATACTACTCTTGTGCAATCCAACCCAAGGGTACAATTACTTGTCTGGATGGCAATAATATGGTGATGAGGGGGAGGCAATCTGACAGAATCAACCTCCCTATGGAATGACTTGCTTGGAGATCTCAGGGTGAAGATAATGTTGGCCACCGAGGGTTGGTCTGGCTGTTGGGTGTGGATCAATGCCAAGATTGATGTGAACTGTTTGTCTTGGGTGTCGAGTCGAGTTTTGATGGTGTTGATAGTGCGCTCGAGTGCATCCTTATGTTTGTCTGTTATTTTCCTCCCCTTCGACATTTGAGGTAGAGGACTAAAGTTAGGTGAAGGGTCGGAAAATCCACAGGAGTGGTTGGATTGTTGGTCGGTAGTGGGTTACCAGATGTGAGTGCGGAGGAGGATCTGAAAGGGGTTGTGAGTTTCGGGAAAGCTGCTGACCAAAGACCTGATGATGTTAATGGGAGTTGGCGGAGCTATAGGTGCATGGATTGGTCGGTGTTGAAGGAGACCTAGTTTACAAAGCAGTTAACGATTGACGGGATTGGAAGGAGACATGTATGACCGTTAATTGTTGTCGATGAGTCGGCATGGCGGAGGAATTGGGCAATAGAAATCTATGTTATCAAGGCGCGAGCCTAGGCGCTCCTAAGGCGCCGAGCACACTGGGCACACTCTGTGGTGCCTCAGCAAGGCTGAGGAGGGCGAGGTATCTGAGGCGCTCCTTAGGCGCATCTGAGGCACCCAATTCACTGAAGTTTAGAGTGAATTGGACGCCCAATTCACTGATTTTATGTTTTTTTTTTCATTTTTGTGTCTTACGTGCCTAAGATGCGTGCCTACGCCTTGCACATAGGCTCCAACTATGTTGTTAAAGGTGTGCCTCAGGCGCGCCTAAGGCTCCAGGCTCAACGGCTCAGAGACTTGAGCCTTCGTTCCTTTTTTGCCTCTTTAGAACATAAACGGCACTTTTGGGAGCGATTTTTGTTTCAAACCTTTTTTCACAAAAGAACGAAAGGAAATAATATAAGAACTCAATAGTTTTTCATTATTTAGAGTTTGTGAAACATAATCAAATGTTAAGACTTAGATATGATGCAAGCAATCACATTAATTATATTTTTAAGAGATATAAATGATAGTAATGAATGATTAGTGAGTACAATATATGAAAAATCTGATCAAAAATATGAACTTATGGAGAAAACCTCAAACTTGTATATACTTTCTCAATAATCAAATACAAGGTATGAATACACATTTATAGGAGGGAGAAAGAGAGAAGAGATCTCTATACTTGATGTAACACTAAAGAGGAGAAAAGAAAAAAACTAAATAAATGGACTCCAACATGGGCCTCTTTACATGGACTTTTTCAACACTCCCCCGCAAGCTGGAGCGTACAAGTCGTAGGCACCCAGCTTGGACAGGAACTGATAGAATAGGTACTTGGTAGGCCCTTTGTGAGGATAGCAGCAACTTGTTCAGTGTCTAAAACATGCTTCAATTCTATCTTCTTCATTTGAACTTTCTCCCGGATAAAGTGGCAGTCCACTTCAATATGTTTCGTTCTTTCATGGAAGACCGGATTCTTTGATATGTGTATAGCCGCTTAGCTATCACATAACAGGATGGCAGGTGAGGGAAGCTTTACTCCTAGATCGGCGAGGAGACTTTCAAGCTATGTAAGCTCAGGGACAACTGAAGTCATCGATCGGTATTCTGCTTCAGCTGAGGATTGAGCAACCACGGCTTGTTTCTTACTCCGTCAGGTAACAAGATGACCTCCAAAATAGGTACAAAAACCACTGGTTGACCGACGATCATCTAAGGAACCAGCATAATCTTGCATTGGAATACGCAACCAACGCTGCAGTAGAGGATGAGGTTTTGTACATCAGCCCTTGACCCGGAGCTGTTTTAAGGTAACTTAGGATGCGCTCCACGGCATGAAGGTGAGATGTTCGAGGGGCATGTATAAACCGGCTAATCACCCCAACAACAAAGGATATATCTGGTCCTGTGACTGTTAGGTAGATCAATTTCCCAACAAGTCGTCGATAGTATTCCGGATTTTTGAGAGGAAGATCGGTATCGGAAGCATGTGCACACTGCTTATGATTTGCATCCATTGGAGTAGTAGTGGGCTTGCATCCAGAGTAGCCAGCATCTTGAAGGAGATCCAGGCAGTACTTCCGTTGGGAGAGGACAAGTCCATCCGGACGTCTCGCTATCTCAAGACCATGGAAGTATCAAAGATGCCCCAGATCTTTTGTCTGAAAGACGGAGCTAAGGTGTTGTTTGACCGCTCGGATTCCCTTTAAATCGTCTTCAGTGATTGGGATGTCGTCAACATAAACTAACAGAAGAACCGTCCTTATTTTCTGATGACGAGTGAACAGAGAGAAGTCTGTTGAGCTCCAAGTGAAGCCGACTTCCTGAACTGTCTTACTAAACTTGTCGAACCATGCCCGAGGGGATTGTTTGAGATCATAAATGGATTTCTTCAGATGACACACTCGAGACTATCCCGTGGTCTCAAACCCTGGAGGCTGCATGTAGACTGTTTCCTGGAGATCGTCCGTTCCGAAACACATTTTTGATGTCCAGTTGATGTAAGGGGCAGTTGGTGATGCACAACTACGGAGAGGACACGAACGGTGTTGAATTTAGTTACGGGAGAGAATGTCTCCTCATAATCGAGACCATGTTGTTGGGTGAATCCATGAGCCACCAGGCGGGCCTTCAAACGATCAATTGTCCCTTCAGAAACATGCTTGATGACAAAGATTCATTTATACCCAACAGGTGTCTGCCCGGGAGGTAAAGGGACTAGGTGTCAGGTCTGGTTAGCCCAAATAGCAGTCATTTCTTCTTTTATGGTCACCCGCCAGCCAGGATGTTGGAGAGCCTCCTGCATAGAGTTAGGTACATAAATAGAGGATATTGAAGTGGCAAAAGTTTGAAGTCGTGGGATAGGCGATGTAGGGATACATAATTCGCCATAGGATGAGCGGTTGATTCTGGTGCCGGATCAGCAGGAGAACAGGAGGCTGAACGGAGTGACATTGTGGAGTATGGAGAACGGTAGACGGTTAATCAGATAGCATGCTATTGAAAGGGCAAAGTTCCAATAATCTTTCGGAAATGACGATTCTTACGTTCGGCTACGTCATTTTATTGAGGGGTATACGCACACGATGTTTGATAAATGACTCCAAAATCCGAGCAAAGGTTCGCAAACTCGTGGCTAGTGTATTCGCGAGCATTATCAATGCGAATAGTTTTGATGTTCGTGGAGAATTGCGTGCGGGTCTCAAGGAGTAAAGCCCGAAAGACACTGTGGAAGCTCGGAGCGATCCCGAAATAAATATAGGCATGTTATTCAAGAATAATCATCAATAAAAATTAGAAAATAGCGATAGCCAGAAATGCTAGTGATTTTGTACGGTCCCCAAATATCGGAGTGTACTAACATAAAAAAGCAGAGCTCCGAGTACAATGAGATACAAAAGAGGAACGAGACTGTTTGCCTAAAATACAAGATTCACAATGAAAAGTAGGAAGAGATACATCTGGTAGAGCCTTCTGGAGGACTGGCAAAGGGGCATGCCCAAGACGTCGATGTCAATCGACGAAGGAGATGGAAGACAGGATAGTAGGAGAGTCATCAAGAAGGTAGAGCTCGTTCTGCAGTCGTCACTTACCAATGATATTTCGCGTCTGTCGATCTTGTATCAAAAAAGAGGAAGATGTAAAGATTATAAGAGCAATTTAAATCAGTATAGAGGCGACCAACATAAAGTAAATTAAATGGAGATCCTGGAACATGAAGAGCGGAGCGTAGAGATAGAGGAGTGAGAGGGATATCCGCAGAACCGGAGACCGGAACAGTGTCCCCATTAGCCACTGTGATACACTTAGGATGAGGAGAATCCAGGTACCGATGTGGCCGCAGGGAGGTGATGTGATGAGTGGCACCTGAATCCATCCACTGCGGACTAGTGGAGAAACAAGCGATACCTTCATGTGAGATGGAGGCAGTCGAGGTAACAGAGGCAGGTGGGTGACTGAGCAGATCTTGAAGTTGTTGGAGCTGAAGCTGGACTTCTTAAATGTCAGTACGAGTGATCGAGGAGTCCTAGGGCAGCAACGGCGGCCCGTGGACGAGGAGGAAGCCCATGTTTGCGATTGCACGTGACCTCAAGGTGGTCATCCTTACCGCAGAAGGAACACCTTGGGCATGGCCGGCCTCCTCGGCCGCGAGATCTAGAACCCCCCCCCCCCCCCCCCCCCCCCCCGAGCATAAGGTGGAAGTGGCAGTAAGGGCGCAGAAGTGTGTTGCAGGAGAATCGGTGATGGAGGTCCAGAACTATCAGGAGGCGGGAAGACCTTGAGCAACATGGAACATGCATTTGATAGTGACGGAGTAGCAGCAGAGGAGCGGATCTGAGCCCGAACGCTCTGAAGATGTGGGTAGAGAGAAAACCGCGCGGATAGGGAGACAAGGGAGAAGGCCCCACCTGTCAGAGAGTCCTATAAAGAGGAGAACGGGGAAGCAGTGAAGGCCACAAAATCGGAGGGGAGGAAAGTTTCTAACCGCAAGCGGGTAGAAACCAGGCCGCGCCCTGCTCGAGAAGAGGAGGCCAGTCGGTTAGACACAACCAGGCCACGATAAGGAGAGACCGGACGGTTAGCAGAATGCTAGCCGCACGGCGAGACCGATTGCCTCTGATACCATGTGGAGAAAATCCCAAACTACTATATACTTTCTCAATAATCAAATACAGGGTATGAATACACATTTATAGGAGGGAGAAAGAGAGAAGAGATCCTCATACATGATGTGGGACTAAAGAGGAGAAAAGAAATAAATTAAATAAATGGGCTCCAACATGAGCCTCTTTACATGGGCTTTTCCAACAAAATTGATGTTTGATGCTTATTTTTTAAAATGAATGTGGTTGCGTCTTGCCTTCCTTAGTCGCGCTACTGAACTTTGAGTCTTGCGCCTAGTCTTCAAGACCTCTTTGCGCCTTAGTGTGCCTTGCGCCTTTAATAACTAAGGGCTCAATCGATCGATATGGACATGTGCGTACAGGAATTTAGATCGAGTGGTTCTCAGATGCGTAACAAGGCCTGATGAGTCCAATATTTATAGTGTTTTTTGGACTCATCCGGGCTAGTTTTCATTCACTCGCACTTCACATTTAGTCCATAAATGCTTCTATTCCATTAGTTCACAATTCTCACACAGTGCGCTGTTTAGGCCCGTGGTGGTGTGCAATTGCGCATTATATCGTTGGGGATAAGCAAAAGGTGCTCCCCATTCTTTTTCCTGGTGTTTTGCTATCCATCCCCCCATCGTGAGTGTGGCCGCACTAGCAATTGCTAAGTGGTGCGAACCATTTTTTCTACTATCATTCTCGTCCATCTGCCTACCGAAGCAGTACATCACGGCCTGTGTAGCCTCCATCCACCTTGCGAAGCGGTGTGTGCGGCCCGCATTAGTTTAGCTAGTTTTTATTGGGCTTTTCAAAAACAAATTCAAAGCTCGCCGTTTAGTTTAAATCTTTATAGTTGGTTTTTCAAACAATAGAATCACGCGCCCTAATCCCCGTTCCTCTGAGATCGATACTTGGGGATTTACTCCCACATTTTATATTACTTGAGCGACTGGTGCACTTTCCATTAGCGCATCAAGGCCCTGGATGGTCGAATGAATTAGGAAAAGGGGGTTGTTAGATCTTGAAACCGACAGCCAATGCATGCGACATGTGACACGTCAGATCGGACCAATGTTATGAAGAGGAAAATAGTTGTACTTGAAATAAAAATAAATGGAAACAATTCATGAGGGATACTCGTTCCCTGCTTCACAGGTTGGTTCCTCCTCGAAGTCCTCCAATATGAGAGATCTCAAATGTGAAGTGATCCAAAAATGCCTTAGACAAGGTGAATCACTAGTCCCCTCCTTATATAGTGAGAAAGAGTCATTTAGAAAGTATCGTGCTACACTTCAAAAGTAAGAATACATAATGACTACAAAATAAAATGCTCCATATTGTTATTGTCGCGTATGCGTAACCAACTCTTTGAGGGAATAAACCTCCAAGAGTTTGGCTGGAGCTTGTCTCTCGAATATGTATATCTTGTTTATTATCTTAAAGTGTGATTTTCATTTTTGAATGTTCACTTGTTATGCAGTCGGGGGTTCCGAGATATAAAAGGGGAAAATTGATAAGAGTAGAAGGAAAGGGGGAGAGGAGTAGAAGTGAAAACCGATGAGGTTAAATTTTCATCTTACTTCCAAGGTAGTCCAAATGAGATATACTCATATGCTTATATAGTGTCTAATTCCAAAATATGCAAGGACAAACTATAAATATCCTATAATCCGAAATTCATATGCGGTAATAAAAAGATAAGGTTGATGCCTGCGCTACTCCCGTGCGCACTACTAGCGAACGTCCGTCGTTGAGTTGGGATCTGTCTACATCGCCATGATCCGGATACCAACATATGCGTTGTTTCCTCGTCTCCTCGTCCTTTGCCCTCTTCAGTCTTTGTAACATAGCCACCCTCTTGAAAATTCGCCTTGTCCTCATGCCAGAAACAACTTCCTGGATGCACTACAGTTGTGATGGTGGAGGGCACCCGGGTGGGTCGGCTCGACGTCGTGTTACGGGTATGCGGCAAAATCTACCGTCTCTTGTTACTGAGGTGGATGGGGTGTCCGCGGCATATGGGAAAAGGATGTCTTTCCTGCCAAGAGGAAATGGACTCCTGCTTGAGAATAGTGCATTGTCATGCAGATCCAGTTGATATACATGTCCCTGAGGTTATGAATCTAGGCGACACCGAGTATGACGTCAAGGCCACCGACCTCAAAAGAGTAGAAATGTGAGTGGATAGAACAGGGGCCCATAGTCATGTGTAGGTTCGTACCCAATGGTAGTGTGGTGGCCATCGCCCAAGAAAATAGCGTGAGCAGGAGAAGGAGACTGGTGAATGTCAAGTTGTACCAACAAGCGCAGGGACATAAAATATTGACTTGCCCCACTATCAATCAGCACCGTCAAGGGAGTGCCAGACAGGGATCGGCCAGAAATGTCGTCAATCGCACGACACATTAGTTTTAAATGATGCAGACCTTCAGGGGCACTCCTAGAAGTTGGTGAGTAAGCACCTTATAGGGCTTTGAAATCCCCATGGGTGATCTTCAGGTCCTCATCGTCAATGGTGATGTGGAGCTCCTTCAGGGGACAATCATGAGTCAAGGAGTAGGGTTGTTTACAATATAAACATAGGTCCCACGTGCGAAAATCGTGGTACTTTTAGTTGGTCATCTGGGGGCCATTTGTGTCCCGGGCGGTCAGGGAGGTGGTACGAGACACGGGGGAGGCGCGGTATGTACCTGGTTGGTGTCCAAAAGGGTGTGTGAGGGTAGGAATCAGTGGGGGCATAGAACTCCCAGGTGGTTGTAGGTATTAATGGAGGTGACTTTGAAGTTTGCTTCCACCAAGAGGGTTATTTCCATGACATCAATAATCGTCCGGGGGTGGTGGGTGAGAAGGCGGGACCGGATGTGGGGGAGGAGCCCTTGCATGAAAAAGCCCAATTAGTGATCTGACGATAAGTCTTGAACGTGCGTCGCCAAGGCAATGAACTCATCGATGCAGTCGTCAAGGAGGACTGATTTATGGATACCACACGAACGTTCAATTGTTGTCTCAGAATAGCGAACATCATAGCGGAGGATGAGGTCATGCTGGAGTTCTGCCTAAGAGAGCAAAGAGTTGCTCTGCCGCAGCTGGCGGACCCAATGAAGGGCCGACTCCTCCATGCTGATGAGCTGTGGAAACCTTTTGCCGCTCCAGAGTCAGATGAATATCAAAAAATTATTCCACACGGGCTATCTACCCTAGGCGATCGGTGCCATTGTTGGATGGAATATCAAAGAAACGGTGAACGAGAGGCAAGCCCTCCGGGTGTGGACATCTCGTCGATGATTTGGAGGAGCGCCGTGAGGTGGAGTGTCCGCATTGACAGTGGAGGAACTCGTGCGACCGGCGAGGAGGTCGACAAACTTAGTCCATCAGCAGTACGAGGGCTTGAAACGAGGCGATGGACGCCTCATGAGCAACGAGGCGGGCGGGTGTAATCTTTATACAAAAAATGTGTTTAGAAGAAATTTGAATTAGATTCTGACACAAGATCATATAAGGACCTCAATCTTCTCTTGCCCCCTCCGTTTTTGAAATGTCTTTTGCAAGGCTTGTTTGTTGATATGGAATTTATGTTGCTCTATTTTTTATTTTGTTTGTGTACATGCTACTCTATTTTCTAAATGGATGCCTTTCGGTTTTCTATAGGGATAAGAGAATAGAAGCTTTCTTACCAAAGAAAATAAGGATGTGTTTGATATTGTTTTGTTGCAGAATTTATGTGTTTGATATTGTTTGTTATTCGTTGAACCAATACCATCAGTTTCTATTAAGCTGATTAAAAAGCTTGCAAATTTTGTTCCGTGCAAAGTAAAATAATGCTGTTATGAACTTGCAGAAGGACTTTTTGGACAAGTATGGGAGTTTTGTGAAGCTAGTGAACAAGATATACCTTGGAGAGAGTGTCCCCCAAGTTTCCGAGATGAGAGACCTTCTTACTCAAATGTAGATATTATAGAATATATTTGTGTATCCCTCTAATATTGAATTATGTTAGTTCCTCAATAAATGAAAATGTATAAATAATAAATATTAAGAATGAATGTGAGGCTAAAACCATTGTTCCAAGCTGTCTCGTGGGCCTTTTTTCGTGCAGGAAACAAATAAGTCTGCATTGCCTCCTTTTCTTCTGATTGTTTTACTGCAATTTATGGCTAAACTAATATTGTAGCATTTATTTGAATAATGATATGCTTTTATTGTGTTCTAATAGTTGTTAATAAATCCTTTTTTCCTCAAAAGATAAAACATTGTATTGTTCATGTGTTCCTTATGGAATTAAACGGCAAAGTGAACATAATTGTAGCCTTTTTATGGCACATTCCCTGCACAAATAAGAGTCTTGAGTTCTCAGAAAGCTAAAGTGTTAAAGATTTTTACCAAGCAAAACCATAATATTGCTTTCTTAAACTCTTGTACGCCATCACTTTGTTTTATATTGTCCAATTAAACTTGTAAAGTAGGCATGTTCTATATTTAACTTTAAGATGCACAATCATTGATATTTTTGCCATAAATTGGACATGGCAAGTTTTGGCCAAAATTAGTGTGATATTTCTGATATTCAAAACAAGCTATTGCTTGTTTAGTCACATCTTTTCTATTATTGGCTTTATCCTTCCATTCAAATGAGGGGTGTAGTTGTCCATTTATGTAAAGTTCTTTATTTAATCATGTTCTTGTAAGTTTTTATGATCAATGTTTCAACCTTATCAAGGAATTTATAAACTTTAAAGTACATTCAACATGGTAAATAAATCATAAGCTAAATAAATCTACACTTGAGATGTAGTATTGATACCATCTTCCAAGCTTTAAGAGCAAGGATGGAGCACGACTCCTTCATATGGTGGCGGAGATATTAGTAATTATATTGGTTACCTTGAATTATTATAATTTATTACTTTTGTTAGTTTTTAATCCTTGTAGTTCAAACTCTTAATCAAATGTGCTCAATTTGACACTAGTCCTAGTTAGGAGTTCATTAATGTAACATTTTTTTAGATAATATTGAACAATTGAGTATCATTGATTCTAAGGACATTGATGCTCGCATAACAAAGATGAACAATATTTGAGTATTCTTTCATGTGTTGCCAACGAAGGGTGAGATTTTCAAATATTAGATGTTATCGTATCTCTCTCCATGAAATTCTAATTGAAGAAGTTAACATAAACGTTCAAGGGTTAAACCGTCAAAGCAATCAGAAAGAAAAGTGTACACGCTATGAAAAGAGATACGATAACGCAAGGGTGTCGTAAACGCAAGGGTTAAACCGTCATTCGTTAAGGATCATTTAACAAACATCATCCATTTGAACATAAAAGTGGATGAAGTTCCTTAGGTGGGCGTTAACAAATGACAATTTAATTCCCTTGTTCATGACCGTCACCACCCTGCCAAACGGATCCTAAAATAATCACCAAGAACTTGATTTGGTCATTTTAACATACTTGTGGTTTCTTTTGCATATTTATAATGTATGGTTGCAATTTATTCTTTAATAAAAATGACATGAAATAATCGTTTTTATTAAATATTGATGGTATTGTCCTGTTTGAGGACGGCACTTTGGAAACTATATTAATTAATTTCGTGCGTACTAAGGAGTTAGGGAAATCGGGGGTTTAAAGTACAGCACGGTGCAGTGCAGTCAACGTGTGGCTGCGAGTACATCACAGATATAAATGATATACTGGGTTGCAACCCATTTGAGGCAAATTATATAATAGTTAAACGTGATAGATTCATGGTTGAGATCTTGTTAGCTACTGAAGTTTTTTTTTCCCTCATTTATCTCTCACAATAGACCTTATATTTCCTATGTTATTAGAATCTTGAGTCAATTTAGGCAATATTTTGATGAAATACATCAACAAGTTGCAATTAAGATTCTTCAAAGCTTGAAGTTTACTCTTAGGGGATCATTGAATGCTCTCTACTAATTCAATTCATTTAGGTTGCATTTGGCTCTCTACTTATTTGCACCGATGAGGTTGGACAAAAATGTCATTGTCATATCAAAATCTTATGTCTCAAACTAGTTTCTTTTTTGTAACATTTGTGATACTAAACATACATTCTATGACAATGACGATTTTGTCCAACCTAACCGGAACAAATAAGTTGCGATAAGCCGCGCCAAACGCAGCCTAAAATTTTATGAAAATACAGTTGTGGTTTCTTTTGCATAATAACCAAGTAAGTGTTAATGTACTAAGCTCATATTGACAATTTGACATTGAGGAACTTTACGGAAGGAAAATAGCAATGTTTTTTTATTCCTTTTTGTTAAATTGGAAGACCATTTTTACTATGAATTCAAATATCTGCTATTTACTGCTATTTAGGATAAATTGGGTATTGTTGATCTCCCTACTGTACTTGAAGAATGATTTATGAGTATTTAAATTATTTTTGTAATTATATTTTCTTAGGAATTTTTGTGTTTTATTAATTTGCCTTTTTATAACTTTTCCATCTAAAAGAGCTATTTTCCACAAACATTGAGTACTATTGTATATGGACTTAGGGTTTCCAGGCCTTTATTGTTCATGTCAAATGGATATGTATAGTGTCAACTTTAATGTTGCTCATGTCAATAATTATACTTCTGATTATCTTCTTCTCAAAGATCTTCTTTCACCTTTTCAAAGTTGCTAAGCTTTAAAGTTTTGGTGCTTACTGAATCATTACATTCTTTTTTTCTAATTAAAATGGTTTTAGTCAATTGTACAAAAGCAATTCTCCAAGTTTTATTCTATTAATTGATGTTTTTTTTCGTTCAAGCCTTTTTAAGCTCGTGAATTTGCAAATGCGGTGTCTGCTAAAATGGAAGCAGGAAAAACATCAAAACATATTTTGAATCTTTTGTGAGTACAGCATCCTTAACAAAATAGCAGGGTGAGAATGTTAATATAGAGGGGCAGGGATCTTGTTGAATAAGGCATTGTAAGGTTAAATTTTTTCTCTCCATAAGTTTTTAGAACAAGTATACAATGGGAATTGAAATGAAGTAGACTAAGTTGTAATAGCAATAACAAAAATGTAGGACAAGAGTTAATAGTATAACAACACAATATCTATTTATATTGACTGTTAGTTTCTTTTGAAACAATTGCCTTGTGGTGTTGTCTGGCATACCACCTTGCAATGGTAGCTATCCTAGAGATATGTTGAATTTGTCCAGTTCTTGGGACAAAAAAATGTACCCAACGAATCCACACTCTACAGCAAAGTAAATTAAGAGTGGTTGGCTACTTCGTTGTTGTCATGGGTGAGTTTGAGATAACAAGAAGAGTCGTCGAAAGCGGGGAGGTCAGACTTCATACAACAACTCGTTGTTATGAGTGATGTTATTACTAGCAGAGAACCGATTACATGAGGAAATGCATTAGGAGGAGCTCATAGCAGCTTGAAGGGTGCAAAAGAGAGTTCGTAGCTCGAGGGAGCTAAAACTCTGATCCCTTTCTCAGTACTGTGTGAAAATCTTTTTAAGGACAGCTAAACACCTAGAGGGGGTGAATGGGTTTCTGTTAAAATCTTTTAAGTCTTTTTAGAATAGAGCTTGATGTGTGTTGTTAAGTTAATAGCTTTCAAAAATCACAGATAAAACACAAGCAATTTATAGTGGTTCTCCTATCTAGAGTACATTCACTTTCTCTCTTCACTTATCCAGCAGTGTGCTAGATTCGACTAACTCTCCAATACTCAGATCAACAGATCCTACACCTCAGATCCATCTCTGGATCTTACTACTAAGAGTGACTTCCACTCCTACAACTCAGACTGCCCGCAGTCCTACCTCAGAGATAGCACCAAGTCTCCTACCTCAGGCTCACGGATAAGCCCCACTTCAGCCTTTATAACGCAGGTCTACCTCAAAGATAAACACACGTCTCGTACCTCAGGCTCACAGACAAGTCCTACCTCAGCCTTTATAACACAGGCCTGTCTCAGAGACAAACATAGGTCTCCTACCTCAGGCTCATAGACAAGTCATATCTCAGCCTTTATAACACAGACATACCTCAGACAAACACGTCTTCTACCTCAAACTTTTAGAAAAAGTCATACACTCAGATCTCATAGATATCTTACAACAGAGAATAAGATAGATTGAATACAATGACTCGAGAGAAAAAAACTCTGTACCCTTCTTCTATGGTTGTATCACTAGACAACCCTTCTTCAGCACAGCTACAGGAAAAAGATTCTTCAGATTTGATTCAGCTTGTACTGTGTTGATCTCTTGCAGAGGTCTTCTTCGTCTTCAAGCTTGAGAAAGATAGTTGTGAAGAACATCATGGTTAAGAAAGATAGTTGTGACTAGGGCGTGTAAAAACAAAATTGCTAATTTTTTTTTATTATTATTATTTTATATTCATATTTATATATTTATATATATTTAAAGATGATTTTTTGTTTAACTTTTTTAGTTAATTTTTTTTAGATTTACCAAAAAAACATAAATTACTGATTTTGAAGAATCTTGACGTACGAGCCTGATTGACCGTCATTTATCAACAAACTTCCAAACCTGTAAAAAAAACTAGACGTACAATTTTAAAAAAAAAACAACAAACTGGATAACCATGGAGTGTCTCCCAAGAGGGCTTTTATTTTTCTCGTCTTTAAGCTAAACGGTTATTGTTAGGAAAATGAAAAATAAAAATTAAAGTGTACGGGCAACTCCCTTAATTCACGCTTGGGTGAACGAGCCGAAGTCGTTCGCCCGGATACTCCTCCGCATATTTCTTGATTTTCGTTGTGTTGGTTGACTTGAAAATATAAATTCAAATCACTTATACATACCTTAGGTGATTTGTATTTTTGTAGAGGTGCGGCAAATGAATCAAGCACGACGTTTAATTGTGACTGCTCATCTTCTACGTGAAAATCATTAGTACAAAAAAAATCAAAAAGAAACGCGTCAGAAAAAATTTCATAATGAGGAGGTTCTTGCGAAACTAGATGTTCAAGCTTCGGTCGTTTATTTTCTAAAATAAAATTATTGTTGATAAATTCATTTAAAATTAAATCATTGGACATAATATTTTTATGAATTTGAATTCCGAATTATTTATATGTTGTGCATGAAAATTCATGATAAAGAGGAGAAAAAACGGGAGAAGTAGGAGAAAAAAGATGTTCTTCTATTTCATCTGGTGTGCCCATACAATAAATAAATTTTTGAAATAATAATTCTTCTTCATCTTCGATATAAGAAACTAAGGGAGTACATGAAAATTCATGTACCTTTATAGGAGAAATATTTGAAGACGAAGATAAATTAATTTTTGGGAAGAAGAAATAAATTGTATTTGCGAAAATTCTCCAAAATTAAAAGATGCAGCTTGCGGTGCAGAAGAAGAAGAACAATAAATCGGATCCAAAGAATTATTCTCATTACTCGAGAATTTTTCTGGGTGATCTTGCGAACAAGAAAAATCAACATCCGAGTTGTAAGAAAAATTATTTAAATCAGAAATATTATTCTCGTTAAAACTTGAAAAATTATTTTCATGAAAGTTGGAAAAATTAGAAGCATTATTTTCATGAAAATTTGAAAAAAAAAATTCATTAAAGTGAGAATAATTATTTTCATAATTAATATCAATATTATTTTCATAAGAAAAACTTTGATAATAATAAAGATAACAGGCCTCACTTTGTTGAGCAGCACCCCAATAATAACAAAAAATTTGACGCTTTCGTGCGGCTTTTAAAAGATTTAATTTATTTAAAGCTCGGTATGCTTAGCGGCAAATGAAATAGCATTTTTAAGAAAGAAAAGTAAAACAATCTTTACTTAATAGAAATAAATTTGAAAAAAAAATTTAAAAAGAGAAATGGAGGTAGAGAAAGATAATGATAAAATTAATAAAAATTTGTGTTTTCAAAATATCAACAAAAGAATTCCCGGGCAACGGCGCCAAACACTTGGATGAGTGAAATTTAGGATTGATAATATTTTCAAATTCTACGAACTATAAGCAAGAGCATCTATCTTTCATAGTATAGGATATTTTAAAATAAAATATCAAGTGTCGTATTCTTCCGGTCTTATTGATTACTTCTACTCACGCAAATTAATATTATTTTATCAGAATATAAAAGAGTGATTTGAATAAACTATTGAAAGAAAATGAAATAAAATATAATAGTTGATCTAGAATCTATTTGGATTAAAATAAACTTTCATGAGAAATAAAATGCAAGCTTCTAAATTACTTACTTCGATCGTGGAGATTCTCAAAATACGCAAGCGCCTCTCTTGAGAATATGCTCTCAAGAGAGGCGCAACTCTTTTTATCTTTGAGTGATCTTCTCGTATCCACAACCTCTCAGTAAAATCTAGGATACAGATCTAGGATCGAAGAACATATACATGAAATATGAATTCGATGTATCTGAATCCAAAGATAAATCAAAATGAATAATTAGAGAGCTTGACTATTTTTAGAAAAATAAATAAAGCTTATTTTATTCCAAAGTACATCATGACTAAGTGTTAAATAAAGATTAGCTACTCAACATGATGCGGGAATTACCAAAGAAAGTAGAGAGAGACGTGATTTCTAGAGAAAAGAAAGTACTTGAATTAAAATATACCAAAGATAAAAACTATTCTAAGAAATGGAAAAAAACAAAAAAGAAGTGCAAAAATACTGAAAACTAAATACTAAAATGTCTCTGATCTTCCTCTCCAAGCTTCTAACATTTCCTGGAATTTATAGTGAACTTTGCTCATGAGTCACGCCACTAGGTCACGTCCATGACTAGGGGGCGTGTAAGGTACGGAACCGACGTCTTGAAAGCACGAGAACGTTGGGAGAAAACCGCCAAAATATATTAAATTGCGGGTCACGCCCCTAAGTCACGCACGTGACCTAGGGCGTGTCTTGACTGCTACTGAAAACGGCGGTAGTTAATTTGGCGGTTGCAGAAGAGGTCACCCCCCTAGATCACGCCCGTGACCTAGGGTGTGTAAGATGGAACGTATTGGATCGAAAACTGGCTTCTTAAGGGCTGAGTAACACCCCTGAACTGGATGTCACGCCTATAGGTCACGCCCGTGACCTATAGGTCATGCCCGTGACCTATAGGTCATGCCCGTGACCTATAGGTCACACCCGTGACTGATGGCGCGTAACTTTAAATTGTCGTGTCATAGAATCTGGAGATCCTTCGGTCATCCATGCTCGTGTCCAGTGTCACACCCCATGTCACGCCCGTGACTTGGGGGCGTGTACTTTTAAATTATGTGGAAATCTGATCTGGAACATCTGGAGGCAGGCACAGCTGTGACAATGGTCACGCCTATAGGTCACGTCCGTGACCATGGGGCGTGTACTTGGAATTTTTGCAGATTTTTCTCCTAATCAGTCCTATCAGCTTCAAATTTATAATTGCAGCCCAAATTAACCTGAAATATTAAAAGAAATAAATAAAAAACTTAATTAATAAAATATAACTATAAAATAATTATTTATTAAATAAAACTATATAAAAATAAAGATAAATTAGAGTTATCAGAGCCACTCAGCTCATAGAAGATCTAATGAAGCCAGCCCAATGATCACTAATCGTTGATCGGTGTCTGCAAGCCTTGCTTCTCGATCTACGGTCACAGACCACAGATCAAAGAAATGTCGATCACATATCGTTGGCCATTGTCCTTTGATCGTCGACCACACTGCCCTCGCTTAATAAGCTCCCCTCAATGATTGTTGACCGAAGCGCTCAACGATCATTGACCTAAGAGCTCAACGATCGTTAACCAAGTTACAAACAGAATGCGGGTTCGACTATGACGAAATCTTTACCCCAATTTCAATAATGGAGACAATTTGACTTCTCTTCTCTCATGCGGCACAATTCAAATGGTTGATATATTAGATGGTCATCAAGTTGGCATTTTTGGATAGTGTGCTAGAAGAGGAAGTATATGTCGAACAACCTACCAGTTACATGAAATTTGATGAGGAGAAAAAAGTGTTGAAGTCGAAGAAAGCACTTTATAGCCTAAAGCAAGCACCTTGGGCAATATTACCTACAAAATCAATGAATTTTCTAATCATGTTGATCAATTCACATTGATCTAACTTAAATTATTGCAATTTAATTTGTGCAGGCATTGCAAGGCCTTGAAGGAGAAAACATTTGTGTTGAAGATATGGATATGTGGTTAAGCTTAAGCATTTTCAATGTGAAACTTAAGCACGTGTGAGAGGACATTAAATCAGTATGTGAAGTGTTCAATTTGTTTGTTAAACATGAATCATGTGTATTGTTCACATGACCATCAGTAGGAATGGGCTGGATTGATTGATGATCGACGTTCCATCTCAGGATGCTGCACTTTTGTTGGTGGGAATTTGATCACATGGAGGAGAAAAAAAACAACACATGGTCGCTAGATCACGTGCTGACGCTGAGTTCAGAGCTATGTCACATGAAATAAGTGAAAGATTGTGGATTCGAGCTATCATGATAGAGTTGGGCTTTTGGAACACTAATCCACTCAGATTTTAATATGATAACAAGGCGACTAATGCCTTCATCTATTCATGCTAAATGAAATTATCATTATATTTTACATTAAAGAGAAGAATAATAAAGTGCAGCTAAAAGTTTTCCTTTCGTTTCCCGAACTCCTTTTCCAAAAAAGCTAAGGTTAACATCATTTTTTTAAAAGAAAATTTATTAAACTCAAAATATTTATTAATGTTAAATATATTTTATTTAAAATTTATTTTAAATTATTTTGTAATGGCATTAAAAAACAGCGTTGCCAGTAAATTTGGCCGTGACAGCCTTTCCACCAGCAGCAGCCAGCCGCCAGTAAATTTGGCGGTGACAGCCTTTTCACCGCCAGCCGACAGCCGCCAGTCTCATTTTTTTATAGGCGTTGTTATAGACAAACCAACATTGACTATATACAAACCAATTTTTTGAAATTTTTAGGTATTTTTTATATACTATACACAAACCATTTAAAACCCTAAAACTAAGTTATTCTCTCATTCCAACTCTATTCAACATGATCACACCAAACATATTGAATTTAACAAACACTTCGATAAAGAAAACATAGTGAGATGAATTGTTTGTACTCCGTTTGTTCCATTTGAGCAAGAACTGCCAGACATCCTAATGAAAGGATTGGGTACAAGTGCATTTGAAAAGATCGTTACCAAGTTGGGCATAGTCAACATCGGGGGGTGGGGTGGGTGTGGGAGGGGGGAGGGGGGTTAGCATGTATTGTATTTGTATTTTCTCTTTATGTATTTTCACCTCCTCCCCTCACACATACACACACACACACACACACACACACACACACACACACACACACACACACACAAATGAGAATTTTAATTCCTTTAATTTGTGTGAAGAGGAAAGAAATTAGGGCTCGGTTTGGCATGGTGGCGGCGGTCATAAACACGAGGGTTAAATTGTATTCGTTAACATTCACCTAAGGAACTTCATCCACTTTTTGTGTTCAAACGGATGATGTCTGTTAGGTGATCCTTATCGAATGACGTTTTAACCCATGCGTTTACGATCGCCACCACTATGCCAAACGGAGCCTAGGTTCCAATTTCCGAGATTTTGATGACCATTTTGTCAAGGAAATCCGAGATTTATTTGACGATGGTATTTTTCTTTAGTGTTTTCATATTTTGATTTAAATGATTGCAAACAAAAAAAAGGAAGAATAGTATGCCAACATAGAATCTCATTTACATACATAAGACAACATTCTAGACTTAACCTTCTCACTGCACTGATTATTGCAAATAATGTTTTGAAAAAGTTAAGCCTAGTTTTCCCTTTTTTTATTACAAACTTCATTACTTAATTCTTATTTATAAATGGTTGTTCTTCACATTACATTTTGAGATCTTGCATTGTGGTTATTTGACTGAATCAATGATAGTTTTAGCGCAACTTGTCTTGAGATCTAGTTTATTTTTGGATATAGGCTTCGTTTGGGAGAACTTATTTTCACCGGATCTTAATTAAGGCCCGGTTCATACGGACGTAACTGCTTGACCGGTGAAAATAAGTCCCCCAAATGGAGCCTTAGTCTCTATTTGTTAGAGCTTTTAGTAATGTAGTTGGACCTATTTTATATTTTTATATCTTGTGGATCTCCTTAAGGACAGTTTGTGGCATCTCTAACTGGAAGTTTATTTGACTAGGGCCATATGGTGAAAAATATTGAAGCAGGTGACTGATTGTGTGGGGCTATACGTAGTCTCCAAGTGCCAGATTTGGATCCTTCAAATACAAACATGCAAGCTGTAAATCATCTGTTCACTTTTAATAATTGAATTTGTGTGCACTAAGAGGAGATTTATCCATTATTACTCTATTAGTCACTTTATGTTTAGATTACTTTGGAACCATAAGAGATTTAAACTAGGTTGCATTGCTTAGCAAAAGTTTATTGTCAATAGTTTATGGGTGCGTATTTATGATAATTAATCTAGCTATTTGCATCATAAATAAATTATTAATAAAATTCTCTCACTAATCAGGCGTTTAGTCGGTGGTTACACGTGAATCGGACGGCGGGGAATGACCTCAAACGGTCGGACGGCGGGGGTGGAACTCCACGGGAGGACGACAAACTCGCCGGCGAGGGGAGGACCGACGGCGGCGGCCGAGGAGGGGCGGCCGGCTCGGCCACTCCCTCGGTCGCGCGCCGACGGCCGAGGAGGCGCGGCCGGCGCGGCCGCTCCCTCGGCCGCGCGCCGGCGGCCTAGGAGGAGCGGTCGGCGCGGCCGCTTCCTCGGCCGCGCGCAGACGGCCGAGGAGGAGCGGCCCGCGCGGCCCCTCGCTCGGCCGCGGCCCCTCATTCGGTCGCGGCCGGCGCGGCCGCTCTCACGGCCGCGGCCGAGGGAGAGAGCGCCCCGCGCGGCCTCTCCCTTGACCGCCGACGGCGTGGCCGCTCGCTCGTCCGGCGGCCGTGGGAGAGCGGCCCGCGCGGACGCTCCTTCGGCCGCGGCTGGCGGACAAAGTGGAGCGGCCCTCTCGACCGAGGGGGAGCGGCCGACGTGGCGACAGGAGGGTGCGGCCGGGGAGGCCCCCGACGTCGGCGAGGCGGCGTCCACGGCGGTTCATTCATTACGCGTGACGGGATCGGTGCGCGGGGGGGATCGGGCGCGATAATCGCGTGTACGGTCAAACTCATGATCTCACTACCTTTGGGTGGAGATCATGTGGGTGTGGTTAGGTGCACACTTATACTTATAAAGATGGATTTCATTCCTAACAAATAGTCGTGTTCATAAAGTCCCCTGAGCCTAAACCAGGCCTCCCGGGCCCGGACTTTTCCTAATCGGGCACGGGCCCTGATTACAACCGGGTCAGGCAGGGCCGGGCTTCTGGCTCCGGGAGGGGGCCTACTAAGGCCCCCAGTGTAACGCCCCCGAATTTTTCGGCAATCATTTAAGTCCTCGTTGGCGTTACGTTGGCGCATTCCCGGCTCGTGCCGTTGTTAGAGTACCTCGTTAGGTGTTCTTAGAGGTTTTAGCCTGTTGTAGGGTTTCCCCAGCTAGCCGGTGTCTGTTTTGGAGGCCCGGCTGAGCCTCTTAGGGAATCCCTGTACTTTGGCTTCGGGCGAGGTTTGCCCAAGTGTGTGATCGTCGGAGGTTGTGTCCGACTTCGCCGATGTTTTCGTAGCCCGAGTATTTAGCTACGGTACGGATTTGGTCGGAATCCGAGAACGTTAGTTTTCGCGCCTTTTCGACGGTCGCTAGTTAGCGAGCCGTCATTTATGTGATCGTATTTGCATGTTTGCGCGTTTAGGGCATAGCGCGTGTAGTAGACATGCAAGGTTTTAATATATTGCGTGTGCGTGCCTGCGGTCAAGTGTATTTGAGTGTATGTGTAAATATATATATATATGTGGGTTAATGTGTATGTATGAAGATATATATATGTGTGTGTAAATAAGTGTATGTAAATATATGAGTATGTATAAATATATGTATTTATATGTGTATTTTTGTGTGTGTGTAAATATATATGGGAGAGTGTGGTGTGCAAACATAAGAGTAGGTGTAAATAATCAATAGGTTTATATATATATAGCTTATGCATCGGTTAGGTTAGAAATCCCCCCAAACCCGACGCAGGCGACCGAGCGGAAGAAACCGTCGGGCGGAAGCCTCCCGCAGCCTTCCGACCGCCCGTTCGCCGGCCATTTCTGCCCGGATCTCCAGTTCGAGGCCGGATTCGGACTCCTCTAGGCTAGATCTTCGTTCCGAGGTAATTTTTCTTTGGATTTCTCCATCTCTGTTTCCCGATTTGGTAGGTTAGGTTTGCGTTTTTTTTTGGGTTGATGATGTTGTTCTTCCCCGGTGGGGTTGTCCAGGATTTTCCGTACTTTTGCTTGCGGTCGGCGGTTGAGGAGAGGAAGTTTGGTCGATTGTTGTTCTTCAAAGGCAAACCAAGGCAAGTTGTGCCCTTGCCCTTGCCAAATGAGTTTATTCACCTCTTTCTTTGCTTGGTAACCGTATTTTTTTTCCTCTCTAGGAATTATTTTTGTTGTAGACATTGTCCAGAACATATCCTGTTTTGATTAATCGGGTTTTGCCTATTTTCTTAAGCTTGAGTAGTAGATTTTACTACAGCTTTTGCCCTCTAGCAATTTATATTATAGGTTGTTAATACTGAGTTTTTCTTGATTGGGCTCGGGTTGGTGTAAAATTAGGCTTGTTAGTGTAGAGGGAGGTGATCAGCAGGCGTTCATCCCAAGTTATGTCATTCGCTTGAATCCTATCCTTGCAAACCGGGCATTCAAAATTAATTGAATGACTATAGAGCCATGCGGAGAGGCAATGCCGGCAGAAGAGATGTTGGCATTGAGTCATCACTGGATCTTCTGCTACTATATAGCAGATCTTGCATATAAAATATTTTGTCATTGACATCAAAATAGTAGAATCAACTGCTAACCTGTGAAGAATAAAACCCCGATGTGAGGATTGATTTCAACCAAAAATGTATAAAAGTACATGATAAGATAAGAAAAAATGCTACATAAAATTAGAGATTTGTTTGGGCTGATTTTGTTAGGGTGATTTGTTTGGGCTGATTTTGGTGGTCTGGAAGGTTAGGTTGAATATAGGAATTATTTTATCAGTTCTCTGTTTGGAGTTGAGTAGGTATTAGCCGTAGATTTTAGAATATTTTGCTAGGCCATTTGTTGTTGAGTGAGTGGAGCTCACTCAACGTCATCTTGCCAGAGTAGGATCTTAGTCTAAGTCTTTTAGCTGGTTGCTTTGGACCGATGAGGGTTCATTTTGTTTTGGCCTCTTAGTGGTTATGGGACCACCAGCCTGGGAATATTCTTTTGTTTGTCTGTGTGAATCACTTAGTACTGGAGTTGGATCTGGATTTTTTTGAGGCTTGGTCGGACCGATACCGCCGCCTTTTTTTTTCTTGTCTTGCTAGACATTTGGACTGTTAGGTTGAGTGGACCGATGCCACCTCCACAGTACCTTGTGAATATTTAGGCCTGATAGTCTTGGTTGGACATGATGCCACCAGCCTAGGCCCGTGTTGTTTTTTTTTCCTGCTCCAGTATTAGATGATTCATCAGATTCTAGCTCGATGTTTAGGTAGTTGCAATCCTGCTAATCCTTCTTGCAGATATCCTTGAAGCTTGGCTTCCTCCTTGCACTTGGTGCATCCTTTATTTACCTTGTTTGATGAGTAATTTCCCTTTACCTGTTTCTTACCTACTTTTAGTTGACTACTCCAGCAATTTCTTTTTTTTTTGGATATGGTAAACCCTTATGCATTCATTTTTTTTTCTTTTTACCTTATTGCTCCTCCTATTGCTATTATTTCCATTTGCTGAGGTGTTCTTTACTTTGAATGCCTCAGGTTCAGGTTTATAGCCGACTGAGCGGCTAGGGATCTTCTGGAGTTTGCTAGTGCTGTAGCTGCTGCTGAGTTTCTTTTTCCTCACTCCTGGGAGGTAGTTCTGTAGACTTGTAGTACATATATACCTACTCACCAGTGGATTCGTGTCAGTTGTTGGCGCCCACTGGTGGTTTCTATTTTAGAAGCTTTGTACCTTGCTTACACTGCTATATTTCCTGTTTTGGAGTTTATTTCAACTTGCTTCTGGGATGATTTATGTTAGGTTGCTAGTTATTTTAAAACCTATAAAAGAAACTAACTATTATATCAAAAATATAGGCATCATGTTTTCCTTCCTAAAGAGTTTAACCACTATTTTCAAACCGCGTAAAAAAAAGGGTATTTCCTATATATGATATATAAATTAAATCTAGGGTTTTGCATAGTCTTAGGCGTCCCCTGGGGACGCGTAAGCACTCTCTTAGGATGTTAAAAAAATGAATAAAGTATTTTCCGCTACGTATAAGTATAATTTTGAAAGGGTGGACTAGTTGATCCACGAAGCCGAGGGATACGGCCTCAAAAATATAATTGGTTTTTTTTTTCACATCATTCAAGTTTTGAACTTTCTTAGTCTTAGCAGTTAGTGGTTGCCTGAGCGTCGACAGTTATCCCCTGTCCGACGTGGCATCACAACGCACGTTTTCTTCTACTCTGATACTTCTAAAATTTCGGAGAAAATGCGGGTTGTGACAGTTGGTATCAGAGGGAGGTTGCTTGACAAATTTGTCGGGCAACCTTTCCTTGTGAGTATTAGAAGTTTAGCATCATGTCATACACACACCGATATGTCATCGGCACGTCTTGGCTGAAGCACGAACACTACACTCATAGCATAACATGAAGTATACGGGGCATATTATGTAGTATGGGATGCATAATATGCGTTCGTATATGGATCCACCATAGGAGGCAACATGTGAGGGTTATGTAGTATGGGATGCATAACCTCACCACATGAATGCGACTAGCACGTTTTCTTTTCGTTGCATGAAAATGTTATGTAGTATGGGATGCATAACATTTTCATGTGTACGCCGCTCATAACATGCATTAGGGCCTTTTTAGAATGCATAGCACAATCATGCATAGCATAACATTGCATAAGCATAACGTGCCAAGCTAAAGGCTTGCAGGATGACATATGTACACACATGGTTTTGAGTCAAAAAGAGATTAAAAATTCATGCATGCTCGACTTAGGCACAAGAGTTAGTGGGATGGTGGTGAACCATCTTAGGTTAAGCATGACATTATTTCCCCTGTATAAATATATAAATACATATATAAAAAAAAAAAACCCCAGAGCAAGTTGGCAGTGAAAGCAAGTACTTATGTAGGTTTGTCTGTACCTGTTGTTTTGTCCTAGTAGTTGATCTAGGTTCTGATGTTTGTTTGTTGATCTTTTTAGGATGGCGCCTAAGCGTAGAGCGGCGAGATCGACTCCCCAATCTGAGGGCGGGTCTTCTGGTACTCAAAGCGGTACAGTTATGGAAAGTCTGAGGCAGAGCAATGAGGCTCTATCGAGGCAGATGGTGGACGTTCAGTCTCAGATCCAGTCCCTGTTGTCTGTGGTGGCAGGACTGTCCCCGAGAGCGCAGGACCCTGCTGCGGGTTTAGCTGTTCCCGCACCTCCTGCACCTCCAGCCCCTTTGGTGCCTCCAGTGGTGGTGCCCCCGGAGATGGCTTTCATCACTCAGTTCCAGCGACTGCGTCCCCCTACCTACGATGGTAAGGCGGACTTCATGGTATTGGATGACTGGTTGATTACTATAGAAGAGATGTTTCACTACTCTGGAGTGTCTGATGATCAGAAGGTGATGCTGGCCGCCTATCAGCTGAAGGGGTTAGCGAAGAGTTGGTGGATGAGGGAGAAGGAGGGAATGGTAGGAGGAAGTACTTGGGCTTCCTTCAAGGTGATCTTGATGCGGAAATTTCTACCGTCAGTGGAGCGAGACAGGCTGATGAATGATTTCTTACATCTGAAACAGAGGCAGCTCTCAGTCAGCGAGTACGAGATTGAGTTCAGCAAACTCAGTCGCTTTGCCCCCAGTTTGGTGAGCTCAGAGGAGGATAGAGCAAAGCGGTTCCTCGGTGCCCTGCGGAGCGAGGTACAGCAGCTAGCGGTGGCTCATGGAGCGGTGAGTTATGCTGGGGCAGTGGAGGCCGCCTTGAAGGTAGAGGCCATCGAAAACGCAAAGCATAGAGGACAGCAGGCGAGGAATGAGAAGAGGAAAGCTGCTGAAGCAAAGAGCCCCCAAGTGCATGGTGCTCCTTCGGGGAAGAGGAGCAAGGAGGTTTGTAGTTTTTGCGGCCGGTCGGGCCATCCTGCTGAGAGATGTTTCAAGAGGGTTGCGGCGCAGAAGGTGCATGTGCATGCTATACAGGATGCTCCCAGACAGAATGCGGTGTGTACTTTGTGCAAGAAAGAGGGGCATGATGTTGCCCGTTGCTGGTTGAAGGACAAGGTCTGCTATCAGTGCGGACAGAAAGGTCATACCAAGGCCCGATGCCCGCAGCTCCAGTCTGTGCACCGACCAGTTCCTCTTCAGGCGTTGCCACCGCCTCAGTCTATGGATAGAGGCAAAGGGAAGCTGAACGTGATATCTTCAGCGGAGGCTCAAACTTCGACGCAAGTCATTTCAGGTAAACCTTCTTGCTAGTCTTTTACTTTCGTTGCCGTTTAGTTTGGCTTTTGTTTTCTGTATTGACTGTGTAATTCCCCGTTGATATTTATATAGGGAGTTTTAAGGTAAAGAACCGCTGGGCGTGCGTTCTCTTTGACTCAGGTGCTACCCACTCCTTTGTGGCTAGGGCCTTTGTAGAGCGGTGTCAGCTGGTTCTTGATCGTGTCAGTGATGCCTTTTGCGTCAAATTCCCCTCTGGTGATTCTGTGATATCAGATCAGGGCATTCTGGATTGTCCTATTATGTTGGGGGATTTCCCAGCCAAGGCGGATCTGAAGGTTATAGACTTGGAAGATTTCGACGTCATCCTGGGTATGGATTGGTTGTCCAGATACGATGCGGTGATCCAGTGCAGGGGTAAGCGCTTGGACTTCAAGAAGGACAACGGTCAGCCTGGGAGTATCTATGGCGATCTGTGTCAGGCCTCTCCGGCGATTTCTGCGGTATGTGCTCAGAGGTTATTCAGTTCCGATTGTTTTGCTTGCTTAGTCTCGGTGCTGGGGACTGTTAGCAGTGTGCCGTTGTTGGATGAGATTCCTGTTGTCCGTGAGTTTTCGGATGTGTTTCCTAGCGACCTTCCCGGTCTTCCCCGGCCAGAGATGTTGAGTTCGTGATTGATTTGGAGCCGGGTACGCGTCCTATTGCTAAGGCGCCGTACCGGATGGCCCCGCGAGAGCTGGAGGAGCTGCGTACCCAGCTGGATGAGTTGTTGGAGAAGGGTTTCATAAGGCAGAGCTCGTCGCCCTGGGGTGCACCCGTTCTTTTTGTGAAGAAGAAAGATGGCTCGATGCGCCTTTGCATCGACTATAGGGAGTTGAATAAAGTCACCATCAAGAACAGGTACCCCCTGCCCAGAATCGACGACTTATTCGATCAGTTACGTGGCAGTTCTGTGTTCTCCAAGATTGACCTTCGATCAGGATATCATCAGCTCAGAATCCGGGAGTCGGACATTCCACGGACGGCGTTTCGATCGAGGCATGGACATTTCGAGTTCCTAGTTATGTCTTTCGGGTTGACCAACGCGCCATCAGCGTTCATGGACATGATGAACCGAGTGTTCAAAGATTTTTTGGACAAGTTTGTGGTCGTATTCATAGACGACGTTTTGATTTACTCACGGAATGCTGCGGAGCATGATCAGCACTTGCGGTTGGTGTTATCTGCCTTGAGAGATCATCAGTTGTATGCCAAGTTGAGCAAATGTGAGTTCTGGTTGCCGCAGGTGTCCTTCCTGGGTCATGTGGTGAACAAAGATGGCATTTAAGTGGACCCGGTGAAGATTTCTGCAGTGATGGATTGGCATAGGCCGAGCACACCCAAGGAGATTAGGAGCTTCTTGGGGTTGGCCGGCTATTATAGAAGGTTTGTTGAGGGCTTTTCTACCTTGGCAGCGCCCTTGACTAAGTTGATGCAGAAGCATGCGGCGTTCATCTGGAGTGAGCAGTGCGAGGAGGCCTTTCTGGAACTAAAGAGGAGATTGTGCACTGCTCCTGTCTTGACATTGCCCACGGAGGACAAGGACTATGATGTTTATGTGGATGCCTCGCATGTTGGGCTCGGAGGCGTGTTGATGCAAGAGGGGAAGGTGATCGCGTATGGGTCGCGGCAGTTGAAGACTCACGAGCGGAATTATCCTACGCATGACCTCGAGTTTGCGGCGGTGATTTTTGCGTTGAAGCTGTGGAGGCATCTACTTTATGGGGCTCAGTGCAAGATTTTCACAGATCATAAGAGTCTGAAGTACGTGTTTACTCAGAAGGAGCTGAATCTGCGCCAGCGGCGGTGGCTAGAGTTCGTGGCCGATTATGACGTGGAGATCCAGTACCATCCAGGCAAGGCCAATGTGGTGGCCGACGCCCTGAGCCGCAAGACAGGGAAGATCTTCAACCTCACGGCGGACCGTTTAGTGGAAGAGTTCTTGTTGATGGACATCTCTGTGGGAGGCTGTGATTTGCAAAGCAGTTTGGCAGTGGCAGAGCCATCTTGGATTTCGCTCACCAGGTTGCACCAGAAGGACGATCCAGATTTGTTACACCTGTACCTCAGGGCTGAGAGAGGGGAGTTGCCGGATTTCTCCATCGACGATTCGGGTACCTTGAAGTACCGCGGCAGGTTTTGCATCCCCGCGGTTGGAGACATCAGGAGCACGGTATGCAAAGAGGCTCATGGATCCAGTGTTGCCTACCACCCGGGATCCACGAAGATGTATCATGATTTGAAGCAGATCGCCTGGTGGCAAGGTATGAAAGGGGATATAGCTCGGTATGTTTCTGAATGTTACACTTGCAAGCGAGTGAAGGCCGATCATGGGAGGCCTGGTGGAAAGCTGACTCCTTTGGAAATCCCGACTTGGAAGTGGGAAAGTATCTCTATGGACTTCATCACGGGCTTACCAAGATCTCCAAGAGGATTTGATTCAGTTTGGGTGATCGTGGACCGATTGACGAAGTGTGCGCACTTCGTGCCTTACAAGATCGACTACCCGATGAAGAAGATAGCAGAGCTGTATTTGAGTGAGGTCATCCGATTGCATGGAGTTCCCGTGAGCATCATTTCAGACCGAGACTCCAGATTTACTTCCCGCTTCTGGAAGAGTTTGCAGGAGGGTTTGGGCACAGACTTGAGATATTCTACCGCTTACCACCCTCAGACAAATGGGCAGACCGAGCGTGTGAACCGCATTGTGGAGGATATGATCAGGTGCTACGTTCTAGATCATGGTGGGGCATGGGATGAGCGTTTGCGGCTCATGGAGTTTGCCTACAACAACAGTTACCAAGAGAGCTTGCAAATGGCTCCCTTCGAGGCATTGTATGGGAGGCGCTGCAGAACTCCGTTGTTTTGGACTGAGGCCGGTGAGAGGCCGTTGTTGGGTCCTGATGCTCTAGAGGAAATGGAGGTTGCGGTGAAACTCATCCGGGAAAAGCTTCGGTTAGCTCAGGAAAGATATGAGAAAAACGCCAACCGGCGTAGGTCTGATTTGGAATTTTCGGTAGAGGATTTGGTTTTCTTGAAGGTGTCTCCGATGGTTGGAGTGAAGAGGTTCGGCAAGAACCGTAAGCTGGATCCGAGGTATGTGGGCCCATTCAGAATTTTGGAGCGTATTGGCGTGGCAGCATATAGGTTGGATCTACCCGCCAACTTCCCAGGCGTGCATAATGTCTTCCACGTGAGCCAGTTGCGGAAGTGTGTGCGGAGCAGTGGGCAAGTCTTGGATGTCGTGCCCCAGTTGGAGCCCAACCTCTCGTATGTTGAGGCGCCGGTCCGCATCTTGGATACTCAGGACCGAGTGCTGCGATCAAAGTCTATCCCGATGGTGAAGGTTCTTTGGAAGAATCAAGATTTGGAAAGTGCGACTTGGGAGCTAGAGTCGGCGATGAGGGAGGCTTACCCTCGCCTGTTCTCGTGATTTGTCGGGTATGTTTTATTTCCAGTAACTTTTATATTGTTACTTTCTTTTGGTAGTAGTAGTGTACGTAAAGTTTCGGGACGAAACTTTCTTTTAGGGGGAGTGACTGTAACGCCCCCGAATTTTTCGGCAATCATTTAAGTCCTCGTTGGCGTTACGTTGGCGCATTCCCGGCTCGTGCCGTTGTTAGAGTACCTCGTTAGGTGTTCTTAGAGGTTTTAGCCTGTTGTAGGGTTTCCCCAGCTAGCCGGTGTCTGTTTTGGAGGCCCGGCTGAGCCTCTTAGGGAATCCCTGTACTTTGGCTTCGGGCGAGGTTTGCCCAAGTGTGTGATCGTCGGAGGTTGTGTCCGACTTCGCCGATGTTTTCGTAGCCCGAGTATTTAGCTACGGTACGGATTTGGTCGGAATCCGAGAACGTTAGTTTTCGCGCCTTTTCGACGGTCGCTAGTTAGCGAGCCGTCATTTATGTGATCGTATTTGCATGTTTGCGCGTTTAGGGCATAGCGCGTGTAGTAGACATGCAAGGTTTTAATATATTGCGTGTGCGTGCCTGCGGTCAAGTGTATTTGAGTGTATGTGTAAATATATATATATATGTGGGTTAATGTGTATGTATGAAGATATATATATGTGTGTGTAAATAAGTGTATGTAAATATATGAGTATGTATAAATATATGTATTTATATGTGTATTTTTGTGTGTGTGTAAATATATATGGGAGAGTGTGGTGTGCAAACATAAGAGTAGGTGTAAATAATCAATAGGTTTATATATATAGCTTATGCATCGGTTAGGTTAGAAATCCCCCCAAACCCGACGCAGGCGACCGAGCGGAAGAAACCGTCGGGCGGAAGCCTCCCGCAGCCTTCCGACCGCCCGTTCGCCGGCCATTTCTGCCCGGATCTCCAGTTCGAGGCCGGATTCGGACTCCTCTAGGCTAGATCTTCGTTCCGAGGTAATTTTTCTTTGGATTTCTCCATCTCTGTTTCCCGATTTGGTAGGTTAGGTTTGCGTTTTTTTGGGTTGATGATGTTGTTCTTCCCCGGTGGGGTTGTCCAGGATTTTCCGTACTTTTGCTTGGTGCGGTCGGCGGTTGAGGAGAGGAAGTTTGGTCGATTGTTGTTCTTCAAAGGCAAACCAAGGCAAGTTGTGCCCTTGCCCTTGCCAAATGAGTTTATTCACCTCTTTCTTTGCTTGGTAACCGTATTTTTTTTCCTCTCTAGGAATTATTTTTGTTGTAGACATTGTCCAGAACATATCCTGTTTTGATTAATCGGGTTTTGCCTATTTTCTTAAGCTTGAGTAGTAGATTTTACTACAGCTTTTGCCCTCTAGCAATTTATATTATAGGTTGTTAATACTGAGTTTTTCTTGATTGGGCTCGGGTTGGTGTAAAATTAGGCTTGTTAGTGTAGAGGGAGGTGATCAGCAGGCGTTCATCCCAAGTTATGTCATTCGCTTGAATCCTATCCTTGCAAACCGGGCATTCAAAATTAATTGAATGACTATAGAGCCATGCGGAGAGGCAATGCCGGCAGAAGAGATGTTGGCATTGAGTCATCACTGGATCTTCTGCTACTATATAGCAGATCTTGCATATAAAATATTTTGTCATTGACATCAAAATAGTAGAATCAACTGCTAACCTGTGAAGAATAAAACCCCGATGTGAGGATTGATTTCAACCAAAAATGTATAAAAGTACATGATAAGATAAGAAAAAAATGCTACATAAAATTAGAGATTTGTTTGGGCTGATTTTGTTAGGGTGATTTGTTTGGGCTGATTTTGGTGGTCTGGAAGGTTAGGTTGAATATAGGAATTATTTTATCAGTTCTCTGTTTGGAGTTGAGTAGGTATTAGCCGTAGATTTTAGAATATTTTGCTAGGCCATTTGTTGTTGAGTGAGTGGAGCTCACTCAACGCCATCTTGCCAGAGTAGGATCTTAGTCTAAGTCTTTTAGCTGGTTGCTTTGGACCGATGAGGGTTCATTTTGTTTTGGCCTCTTAGTGGTTATGGGACCACCAGCCTGGGAATATTCTTTTGTTTGTCTGTGTGAATCACTTAGTACTGGAGTTGGATCTGGATTTTTTTGAGGCTTGGTCGGACCGATACCGCCGCCTTTTTTTTTCTTGTCTTGCTAGACATTTGGACTGTTAGGTTGAGTGGACCGATGCCACCTCCACAGTACCTTGTGAATATTTAGGCCTGATAGTCTTGGTTGGACATGATGCCACCAGCCTAGGCCCGTTGTTGTTTTTTTTTCCTGCTCCAGTATTAGATGATTCATCAGATTCTAGCTCGATGTTTAGGTAGTTGCTATCATGCTAATCCTTCTTGCAGATATCCTTGAAGCTTGGTCTTCCTCCTTGCACTTGGTGCATCCTTTATTTACCTTGTTGATGAGTAATTTCCCTTTACCTGTTTCTTACCTACTTTTAGTATTGACTACTCCAGCAATTTCTTTTTTTTTGGATATGGTAAACCCTTATGCATTCATTTTTTTTTCTTTTTACCTTATTGCTCCTCCTATTGCTATTATTTCCATTTGCTGAGGTGTTCTTTACTTTGAATGTCTCAGGTTCAGGTTTATAGCCGACTGAGCGGCTAGGGATCTTCTGGAGTTTGCTAGTGCTGTAGCTGCTGCTGAGTTTCTTTTTCCTCACTCCTGGGAGGTAGTTCTGTAGACTTGTAGTACATATATACCTACTCACCAGTGGGTTCGTGTCAGTTGTTGGCGCCCACTGGTGGTTTCTATTTTAGAAGCTTTGTACCTTGCTTACACTGCTATATTTCCTGTTTTGGAGTTTATTTCAACTTGCTTCTGGGATGATTTATGTTAGGTTGCTAGTTATTTTAAAACCTATAAAAGAAACTAACTATTATATCAAAAATATAGGCATCATGTTTTCCTTCCTAAAGAGTTTAACCACTATTTTCAAACCGCGTAAAAAAAAAGGGTATTTCCTATATATGATATATAAATTAAATCTAGGGTTTTGCATAGTCTTAGGCGTCCCCTGGGGACGCGTAAGCACTCTCTTAGGATGTTAAAAAAATGAATAAAGTATTTTCCGCTACGTATAAGTATAATTTTGAAAGGGTGGACTAGTTGATCCACGAAGCCGAGGGATACGGCCTCAAAAATATAATTGGTTTTTTTTTTTCACATCATTCAAGTTTTGAACTTTCTTAGTCTTAGCAGTTAGTGGTTGCCTGAGCGTCGACAATTATCCCCTGTCCGACGTGGCATCACAACGCGCGTTTTCTTCTACTCTGATACTTCTAAAATTTCGGAGAAAATGCGGGTTGTGACACCCAGGGCCGGGCCGGGCCCTGTTTTTTTTTTTTTTAATATTTTTTTTAAAAAAAAATAAATATAAATTAAGTCTTATTCTTGCAGCATAGCTTAAGTAAAATTCATAGCCCTCCTCATCGTCCTCAAACTCCATGTCAATTTTTGGAACCCAATTCTCATTGTCCTCAATTCCCCCATGGATTTGGCCACATGTTGATGCCATGAAATTCTTGAAGATAGGCTTCTTTGTTAAATGTCTGCTTGAATTCCTTTTACTAGCTTTGACAGCTGCTCCAAATCCTACACTTGATTCAATCTGAGTTTTCTGTTTCTTCCCCACAAGCTCATGATTATGCTCCGTCTCAAATTCAGTAACATGGAATTTGACGTCATCCAAAAGCCTAATGATGATACCCAAAAAACCGGGCTTTGCCTAAAACCGGGTGTAGCCCGGGCCTAGAAACCGGGCTTTGCCCGGTCCGGCCCGGGCCGGGCAAATGCCCGTATATGTGGCCTTGTTAGGCCCCATGGCCCGGCCTGGGCCTGGGGAGGGCCTAGCCCGTGCCCGGGCTTTTACCGGGTCGGCCCCCCGGGCCCGGTTTTTATGCACACCACTACTAACAAACCAATATTCATGAATATCCGATCTCACCTAAAGAACTTCATCCACTTTTATGTTCCAAAAATAGGCTTTCTTTTTAGAGAAAATTTTAGGTACGCTCAGCATATATATGGATCATGGAGGACTGTATTTTCAGTTTACATTACAGTCGTAACTATAATTATGATCATGATTGAACTGTATTTTCAATTTAGATAATAATCGTATATGAGTTAAAAAATCACATTTTAACAATTGTATTTTCACAAAATATATATATACATATGAGTACATAAAATAAGCATACAAATACAAGAATCAATATTCCGGAACTTATTTTGCTAAAAAATAAAAATTATAGTCTAAATTCTCCGTGGAGCATGTCATCCTTAGGTACGCTCAACTTACCTAAAATTTACACTTCTTTCTACAGCGGTCATAATCATTGTCATCACAAACATAGATTTTAAGATGATGGCGACCAAACTCATCCGAGCGAAAAAGTCTGGCAGCCTCAGGCTACGTTTGACATAGTGGTGACGGTCGTAACGCATGAGTTAAACCGTCATTCATTAAAGAACGCCTAAGAAATATCATCAGTTTGAACATAAAAGTGGATGAAGTCCCTCAAGGTTTCGTTTGGTTCCGTGTTTTTCGGCATCGTTTGGCGCAAACGCCGTCAGACTGCGGGTAACCAAATGATCTGTGATCCCTGATTGTTCTGTTTGCACCCGCAGCAAGGAGGAATCCCCCCTCCCCCGTTCCAAAGCCCAATTTCGACCCGTCGGGTGCTCCCGCCATGAAGCCTAAATAAGTGTTAATGAATGACAATTTAACCCTCATATTGATGACGGTCACCATAGTGTCAAACCTAGCCTAAATGACAGCCAAGATCAAAGGCTGGATGCATCAGAAGAGCGTGGGCCAAAACCTCAAATCACTAATTGGCTCATCTTCCCCTTTCAGCCGCCCCCCTAGGGTTTATCTACTACTGTAATTCTCTCCCCCGAATCCAATTACCTCGAAACCCCCAAATTACTCTCGATTCCGACTACTCAATTCCCATCTCCGCCTCCATTAATGAGCTCCTTCACTTTCCCCCATGAGCCGAGCCACCGTCTCTCTTCATTAAAACCCCTGCCAGTTCCATCATAGGCTTAGCGCGAGGAAAATCGGCGCATGTAGAAGAAAACGGCAGCGAAAACTCCCCCCTGCAACTTCTCTAGAAGTAGCAGATCGCTCCCCTACAGAGAGAGAGGGAGAGAGCAGAAGTTATGTCGCCGGAGAGGAGATTGAGAGTGACGGAGTTGGGGCTGAGGATAGCCGTGTTAGGCCTCGGCCTCGCAGCATCGGCGCTTGTGGGAAGTGATAGCCAGGTGAGAAAATTCTTCTCTATGGAGAAGAAGGCGAAGTTTACCGACATGAAGGTTCTCGTGTAAGAACCATCTAACCTTTTCCAGATTTGTTTGATTTTTTTAAAAAAAGAGAAATTGATGGGATTTTTCTCCGGGAATTGCAGGTTTTTTGTGGTGGCTAATGCGGTGGCGGCCGGCTATAATCTGCTGCAGATTGTGCGTTGCCTGTTGGGGACGATGAAGGGGAGTTTCGTCTTCAATAAGGGCTTTGCTTCGATTATATTTTCCTGTGATCAGGTTAATCCAAACCTGAAATGTTTAATTTTTCTCTCCATTTTAGTGTTCCTTGCTTTCAGTTCTTGCCTTTTGATTTCTTTTCTTAGAGGTGGAATTTTGATATATTCATACTGTTACTTTCTCTTGGATTGCTGGATAATACTTTTATTACATTCTAATCATAGAGTGTTTTTTCTGCTGTGAGGTAATAGTCATGTAATTATCTATGAAAATTATCACATGAAAAAAGTATTTTTTGAAGAAATTGATGATGGATGGAATTAAAAAATTTAACACATTTCTTAGGAATCAAGCAATTTCCTTCTTACTTCCCTACAAATTATCTTTTTTAAAAAAATTTGTGGTTTCATGAATCCTCTTTTTCTAAACTTTCATAAGAGCTGAAGTAGGGAGGTGGGTTTTAAAAAATCATGTTTTGGGCTCCTATTGGCATGGCGGTGTTGATTTTGAACGCGGTGGTTATGAAACTGGGGCTCCGTTTGGCACGGTGGCGGCGGTCGTAAACGCATGGGTTAAAACGTCATTAGTTAAGGATCACCTAACAAACATCATCCATTTGAACATAAAATTGATGAAATTCCTTGGGTGGGCGTTAGCAAATGACAATTTAACCATTGTTCAGGACCGCCGCCACTGTGCCAAACGGAGCCTAGGTTTCTTTTCTTGGTGGCGGTCATAACCATTGTCTTAGCAAACGTGCATTCTATGTTAGTCGCTTTTTGTCCAAATTAACCGGAGCAAAAACGCCGCTTCAAAATGGAAGCATAATATTTTGTAATATTCTTCTTAACTTTAGTGTATCCCAAAAGAGAAGCATAATATGTGAAAACTATTTATTTTGTGATTTAGGCTCCGTTTGGGAGGACTTTTTTTCACGGGTCAAGCGGTCACGACCGCATGAACTTGGCCGTAATTAAGGTCCGGTTCATGCGGTCGTGACCGCTTGACCGGTGAAAATAAGTCCTCCCAAACGGAGCCTAATTCTGATCATGGAAAAACTATTAGAGTCAAATGCTAAAGGAAAACCATGCTTAAACATTCAATTAGCAATTGTAATTCTTTTTTCTTCACTTTTTTTTTTACTTTTTGGGCTTGTGGTTAGATAAAAATCACTTTCAAGCAAATCTCAAATTTATAATTGAGGTTTTTATTTGTGTCAATGTCATTCTTCCGGGCATCCTCCGGCGACATTATTTTTGGTCAAAAAACGATTCTCGGACGGAAAATTTTCGTCGGAGGATGACATTGACTGATCAAAACTTCAAGTATGAATTTGACATCAATGTGAAATCTCATGGATGAAAATAATTTTTACTGGCGTGTGATTATACCAAACTTTGTAATATATTTAATTGTATACTATTATTATATATGGATATGTCCCTTTTATTAAGAACATTGGGCAACCCGGTGCACAAAGCATTCCCGCGCAGCGAGGTCTAGGGAAGGGTCTCACCATAAGAGGGGAATGTAGGCAAGCCTTACCCTGTGTTTTTGCAAGAGGCTACTTCTAGAACTCGAGCGTGTGACCTCAAGGTCACACAACAACACCTTAATGGCGCTAAGGCTCCCCTTCTCTTTTATTTAGAACTTCAACAAAAAAATTCTAGTCATAGATTTTGTTCAATTATTATATCTCTTGGATGAAAAGTTATTGGTGGAAAGATCTTAGATATGGGAATTCTGGCCCACTACAATGAAAGCATAAATTGAAATCATTTATAACATTATTTATATTTGGTACAGTCTCATTTAATATGTTGACCTAACTGCTGGCTGCATCTGTTCCTCATTTTGTACTGAATGGGTTAATGTGGAGTTCCTAGTAAACATGTGTATGTTTTTCATTTTACATTAGAAAATTATGTCTGTGACTGCAGGAGAAATAGTAATGAGAAATTAGCGTTGGAATTAGAGCTGTTATAAAAAGTTCTAGAAAAGCAATAGAAAGATAAGGGAGATGTTGACTTAAGCCAAAAGAAGCGTGAAAATGCAAAAAAATCTCATTTTTAGCTTTTTCTAGAAGTGGGTTCACTGCTTTCAAATAAGTCATGAACACCTGTTTTAGCACAAGTTTTTTTCCCACCACCGAAAAACCAAACGCCTCTAAAACAATGGTATGATTGTGGTCGGAATAAAATTTTTCTCGCCGCCGCCGTTCCAACCAAAGCCTAAATTTTAAACCTTAAACCCAAAAGATTTAAGAAACTCATGGCATGCATGTTAGGGTTTCAAGAAACAACGTGCAAACCTGATCCTCTGAATCCTAAATTGTAAGCCTTAAACCCTAAACCTATAAAGACTTGGAATGAAATTATAAGAAAAGACATGATGTATTTAGGCATTACTGAGATTATGACTAAAGATAGGGCACAATGGCAACAATGGATTCATATAGCTGACCCCGCCATAGTGGGATAAAGGGATAAGGCTGAGTGTTGTTGTTGTAACCCCCCCCCCCCCCCAAAAAAAATAATAATAATAATAAGAAATTTAAATCAAGGATGCATTGGCTTTTCAACAAATCCATTCCATACCTAATACACGAGGCTCCGGTTAATAGTAGGCTTGAGGAGTGTTTGTGTTCTTGACTTGAACCCAAAACTTACAAATTGCAGTTAATTATGTTGAACTTGGTCTAACGGTCTCATAACTCGTGTAGGTAGTGGCTTATGTGACACTATCGGCTGCGGCGGCGGCGATGCAGTCGGGAATGGTCGGGCAGTTTGGGCAGCCCGAGTTGCAGTGGATGAAGATATGCAACATGTACAGAAGCTTTTGTACCCAGGCGGGTGAGGGGTTGGGCAGTGCCTTCATGGCCAGTTTTGGCATGATTATTATCTCATGCATCTCTTCTTTCAACCTCTTCAGGCTTTTTGGAAGTAAGAAGAGCAGTGTCAGTTTGTAGTGGTACATTGCTCTTATATATGTTCAATAATATAATGTTATTATGATGATGATAAAATGAAGTGGAGGAAGACTTTGTTTGCTTCAGTTATACAATTCTTCTTCATAATGGTCAACTGCTGTGACCAATATATTATGGCTAAATGTTTGTAGGACGTATCGTTGTCTAGTTGAGGGGCGAGTTGAGTTGAGCGACCGAATGAGGGTTCGAAGGTGTCGTTCATGTCTCAAAGCAATATACATCTGAGCTAAGATGTCGAATCTTGTTTGAAATTAAGATGATTGTTTGTTTTAGGGTGTTAATATTAATGATATGACAATTATGTTGATTGTTTGTTTGTCTATGTAAATTTCAATATGCATGCATATCCTCCATTTGCATCGTTCCCAAACGGCTCGTCTGCCCCTCTCTTTTCGCTGATCCTCACCCTGATCCCAATTTTCCAGTCACCGCTCCAGGAGGCTCGAGATCTCGGTTAGTGTTTCTGATCTTCTTCCTTGCCGACAACCGGAGCAGGTGCCAAACCCGTAAGAGCTCACAAGTGTCGACCCCCCTCATCTGTATCCCCCTTCTCTTTGCCCATTGTACGCCGGTAACCTTCTTACTGGTTCTTGTTATGCTTATGCTGCCAATCAGCTGCACTGCAGAGCAGAATCAGCTGCACTGCAGAGCAGAATCAGCTGCACTGCAGAGCAGAATCAGCTGCACTGCAGAGCAGAATCAGCTGCACTGCAGAGCAGAATCAGCTGCACTGCAGAGCAGAATCAGCTGCACTGCAGAGCAGATACTAGAAGTTATGAATAAGTATTTTATGTTTTCATGCATCCAAGTCCTCAACCCATGTTCCTGTTTGTTGCAAATGCCATCCTTTGTACAGATTTTAGTTGGTATACTAGTTGTTTACAATGTTTACTTTATCTTTTAGTTTTTACAGATTCCAGTACAATTTTTTACTAATATTTCCTCCAACATATTTTTTAAATCAAAGCTTTTGATTTTTAGTCATAGATGTTGATGTGTTCACTCGCAGTTTTGTTACCAAATTTGGTTGCTAAACCAATTATGAATGATTTTGTTATACAAATGTTTTGTTCATAGTTTTGTTGGTGTTATAAGTTTATATGTGGAGAATAACAATTATTTGTGTAGAATAGAAGTATTTCTATGTTATTACAAAATTTTTTATATTGCCACCACTAGATTTATATAAGCAACCCACGTATGGCTATTAGCCACTCATAGATAATAGCAGCCCAAGAAAATGTTGTCATCCAGTAGATATTGGCAACCCAAAATTCAATATACTTTTTTTAAATCATATAATAATATGCAATAATCAAAAACTACTAATAATATTTAGATAACAGTCCATTGTTTTTTTACAAACACAAAATGATGTTAGTTTCCAAAAATTGCAATATAAGATCTTTTTCCCTCATGCACAGCAATAAAAGAAAGATATATATGACTTTGTCAATATATTTGCAATAATATTCATTGTTTAGTGTCTTAAATACAACGTGTACATGAATAATAGTTATAACTTATGTTAAAATAATTTGAAGCGTTATTGTAGCAATATGCAACACAAAAAATGCATACAATATTAATCTTTTAAATGCATTATGAACGGTATGACTCATTGTTTGGCTTCTTTTGTATGATACCTTGCTCAGACTGGGAATACCCGCATTATTGGACATTATTCATCTAATTGCAATTGTATGTAATGATTTCTATTAATAAAACAAAGACAAATAGGCTCCTGATTTTCATGAGGAGCCGGATGTAATGGAAGGAAGTGATTGCTCCAATGAGTAGTGAACAAGTTGGACGTTGTAGAAAGATGCAACTACAAGCCTCATGTCCGGCATCGACATCCACTTTTCTACCGGTGCCGGAACCATTTGACAATATAGAGAGTTCAACAACTCAACATTTCCAGCCAACCCTGAGACCTCATTGCACATCTGATGTTGATGCAACTCTTGAGAAAGATCAAATCAGACTTGATTCCAATTATCATTTTTATACACTACAACGCAAACCACTTTGTATCTGCAGTGTCCATCGCCCATCACATCAATGACATCTATAATATGTGAAGAGATAGACGGCGGCATTTGATTCCTTATCTTCTCTCTAAAATTACATCTAGTTCTCACTACCTTTCGTGCAACCTTTTTCAAGTTTATATTTGTTGGTTTTTGATCAAGCATCAAAACATGCTCAAAGTGTGAAGACTCCCACTTTGTAGATTTGTAAAAATGCAAAGGCGGAAAAGAAGGTATGATTTTAGAAGTAATACCAACAATACAAAGAAGCGGTAATCGATAACGTTGGTCTTGTAGGTACAGTCAAACAAAAAAGTATTTAAAAACATATTACTTAATTTAACAGCAACTGGATGAGCAAAAAATATGCACTCTAAGTAAGGGAAAAGAAGCCACCTCTGCAGATTTTGATGCTTGAAAACGCAGGCTGACTGCAGAACTTTGGCGGCGGCCGAACGGGAAATGAGAGGCGACTTTTGTAGAGCTTTGGCCGGCGGCATTCACCGGCATTCTTCGCCGACCAGCGGGGTGGGAAGAATGCGAACAGGAGTGGCGACCTGGAGTTCTTCGTCGTTCAGTCGAGAGCGGAAGCCTTCCCTGGGCGGAAAAAGAGGGCTGCGTTACGCTTTTTTTCAAAAAGCGGGGACTGCTATTATCCATATAGGGGCTGCTTATATAAATCCCCTTTTATAAAATAGAATGTTAATGTCTGAAAATTATTGCATAAAATCTCGTATAATTTCTTGATATATGAGAAAAATAAAGGAAGGAGGGGGAATCTGTGATATAGGAGTCGAATGATGTATCAATATACTTATGCATCAGAGAACTCTAAGTTGGTTAATAGGCAATGAACAAATTTTAATAAGGATTTGTAAAATAATTTTGTGGCGAATTTCTAAGAGTAGATTGGAAAGAACACTTACTACACCACGACAACAACACTCAAGCTTTTATCCCACTATAGTGGGGCATGCTATATGCATCTTTTGTCGTCATTGTGTCCTATCTTGTCTCATAATCTCACTAATGCATAAGTACATCATGTTTTTCTTTATAGTTTCATTACAAGTATTTATTAGTTTACCCCTCCCTCGTTTAACATGCGTAGTGACTGAAGTCTCACAACGTCTAACAGGTGCCTCTAATGGTCTCCTTTGCACGTGTCCAACCATCTTAGTCGAGCTTCTAGCATCTTCTCTGCAATTAGTGGTACTTCTGTCTTATTCCTGATACATTCATTCCTAACTCTATCAAGTCTCATGTGTCCACACATCCGCCTAAGCATTCTCATCTCCGCAACTCTCATTTTTTGCTCATGTACACAATTCACTGCCCAACACTCAGAACCATAGAGCATCGCTGGTAATCGCAGTACGATAGAACTTGTCCTTAAGGCTCCGTTTGTTTAAGCTTTTTGGCTCCATTCCGTTTGCCCAAAACGAAACGCGCTAGTCCCCATTTATTTTTGCGCCTTCTTTTCCATCCGCACGCTCAAATGCCGGGCGTCAAATTATTCCGTGTCGAAACCCGGCCGATTGCTTCCTTTTTCATCGCGTTTTTAGGTTTTCTCCCCCAGGTCGATCGCGCGATCCACGACCGACGGCGATTTCTCCTTCTCCGACACCATCAATTCGCCTTCTTCTCTGACGGCCAGGGCTTGGCTTTCTCCGGCACACCTGCGCATACGCCAGGGCTTGGATTTCTCCGACAATCGATCGCTTCTCTCGTTGTCTTCTCTGACACAGCGGTCTTCTCCGGCACAGGTGGCTTCTTTCGGCCTCAGGTGAGCTTCTCTAGCGTCATTCTTCTCCTTCTTTCAATTTCTATAAGTTGTCTAGTCTATCTCACCTCTTCCCTCTTCTCCTCACCCCCCCCCCTTCCCGGTTTTGTGCAGAATGCCACTATTCCTCAAGTTTCCTGTGGAGTAATCGTCTTCTCCTTCGTACAGAACTCCTCCTTCGTACAGATCTGGTATTGGTTGTGCCTCTTATGCATCCCTCCAACACCAACCGGTATACCTTCCCCTCCCCTCCAATTTTTTGTTGCTGAATTTTTTAATGGATTGTTGTGTTTATGTGCAATGTATTTGTCGTGTAAGTGAGTGTGTTTGTGGGAGTGTGCGTGAGTAATGACAAACAGTTCTCTGTTTCGAACAGCTCTGCAAACGCAGACTAGGCAAACAGAACTCCATTTCCAGCATCCAGTTTTCAACAGCTCCCTTTACAAACATGTCTTTACAACAGCTCCTTTTACAACCGCCACCGCTAAACCAAATGAAGCCTAAATTTTAATGGTACTTTACGATGACACAAGATCCCTGACGCGCCTCTCCACTTCAACCAACCCGCTTGGATTCTATGTGTGACATCTTTATCAATACCTCAATCTTTTTGAACTATCTATCCAAGATATTTAAAACATTCACTACGAGAAATATCTTGACCACTCATCTTAATAACGAAATCATCCCTCCTTCTTGCACTGCTAAATTTAAGCTCCATGTGCTCTGTCTTTTTCCTACTCAACCGAAAAGCCTTCTTTTCTAAAGAGTCTCGTCAAGATTCAAGTTTTGCATTTACACCCTCGACGCGCGTCTCATTGATCAAAACTTTTTCTTTCGTAAATAATAAACACCAAGGTATTGCTTATTGGATATGTCCAGTGAGCTCATCTAAGATAAGGGTAAAGTGATAAGGGCTTAAAGATGAACCTTGATGTAAGCCAACATTGATAGAGAATTTATGTGTTAATCCTCCGGATGCCTTCACCCTTGTCACTGAATTTGAATACATATCGTGTCGGTTATTATCAAGTGTTATGATCGACATTGAAGCAAACTTGTGATACTTGAGCTGGAGAGCTACTTTTTGGTCATCCTATTGGATTTCTAACACTTTTTTAGAATGTCACAACATATAGTTCTTGATCGCTTGCAATCACATTATACATATTGTCGCATAATGAATTTATTAGAAAAACATGTGAGAGTTTTCAGCACTCAATGGAGACCATCAACGCCCCAAACATATTTCACTTCAAATATAGTTTTTACAAGTAATGGAGTTCACTAGAAATTTCAATCATTTTGGCTGGGTTAAAACGTCATTCATTATCGATCATCTAACAAACATCATCCGTTTGAACATTAAAGTGAATGAAGTTTCTTAGGTGGACGTTAACAAATGACAATTTAACCCCATGTTGATGACCGTCAGCACATTCAAAGTTTACCCTAAAAATACATGGAACATAAAATTACGATAATAACCCAAGTCAAATAACTACTGTTCTAAAGCACGAGCTCAAGCCAAATTGAGCTTCTTTTGCGTGCGGCAACAAACTTCACAGGCTTCTCGCGCACAAAGTTTACACTGTCAGATGACGTAATCGGACCACGAGGTGTGGTCCATCATAAGGCCGGCCAACCGGTCGAGCCGAACCGGATTCTCCTTCCCGCCGACAAGCCTCGCAGGGTTCCCCACCGCCGTCGTCCTTGCAGGTACATCCTTGAGCACCACGGCCCCGGCTCCTACCTTCGCCCCCTTTCCGATCCTCACGTTGCCGAGGATGTGTGTACCGGCACCGACCAGCACGCCGTCGCCGATCTTCGGGTGACGTTCGCCGGATTCCTTGCCGGTTCCGCCCAGCGTCACGTTATGGAGGATCGAAACATCGTCGCCGACCACTGCCGTCTCCCCAATCACCACGCCAGTGGCGTGGTCGAAGAGCACGCCGGCGCCGATACGGGCAGCCGGGTGAATGTCCGCCGCGAAAACCTCTGAAGATCGGCTATGAATTAGCAGAGCCGCCGCGCGACGGCCGGCCGTCCAAAGCCGGTGGGCGACACGGTGCGCCTGGCACGCTAGGAATCCCTTGTAGTAGAGGAAGCAGTACGCCATCTTGGAGCACGCGGGATCGCGATCGCGCGCCGCGAGCAAGTCCGCCCGCACCGCGCGGCGGATCAATTCATCCTCAAATATTGCCTCGGCGAACAGGCACCGTAGATCGGCCGCCGGAATGAGGTCGGGGATGCTTAATTTCACGGCGAGGTGTTCGGCGAGGGCAGATTCGAGGGAATCGTGTCGCAGAATGAGATCGGAGAAATACCTGGCTAGAATGGGCTCATCGTCGACGTCGGCCAGCACTTCCGCCCTGATCTGTGCCCAAACGTCATCCGCATCCTCGCCGGAGTCTCCGGCGGGTGTAGGGAGGTCGTCTGAAGGGAGGACGAGATCGGGAAATCCGATCCAGTGGATCATTGTTCCATCGATTCCAGATTGGGAGGGAGTGCACGAGAGTGGATTAACCGCCGGGGAGTTAGTCCTGCAGCAATCAACGCATGTGGCCATGTATCGAGGAGAACTCCGGCGATATGACGGACGGAGAGGATCGGTAACCGCCGGTCGGCAGAGGATAGATGTGGACATAAAGGAAGATGAAGAAGATTTGGGTCGCCGCGAGGAATTAATGGAAAGGAAGGCAGCATGAAGCTATATTTATAAGGATGGAAATTTTTAGCAAGAACTCGTTGAAGCAGAGAAAATTGGAAGCATATGCGCGAGAAGATCACTGGAAGTCGTGCTAGGTTTTTTGGGCAAACCCTAGATCAAGTCAATAATCCCATCTAAAATAATTGAACTTAAATTGAATTAAAATATTTGAATTTTTGTTTTAAATGATTTGAATAATTGGGTTATTAAATGGATGAATTAAAATGATTGTTACGAGCAAACTGATTTTTGATATGGACAAATTAATTATACGAGCAAGCCAAAAAAATATATGTGCAAATCAATTACGCGGGCAAATCAAATTGTTGTTGCCGCCTTCCTAGCCCGCAAATCTTCACCGCCCATGCAGCACGCTTCACAGCAAGCTCACACTCCACAGTAAGCACACACTCCCTAGCCTGGAGATCTTCACCACCTCTTTCCCCCCATTCCTTATCTGCATCATCCTCCCCACCGCCCCATCCACACACCTCACTGCCTCGAGAGAGATCGGCTACTTCCCCTCGCCGCAACCCACATCAGTCTCCATTACCTGCATCGTTTTTTCGGCAACCGTCGTCGGTATCTCATCCCTCTTTGTTGTCATCACAGTCACAAGCGCACTAACTACACCCGCTTTGACTGTTTCTACCCTCACAATCCTCATCAATGAAGGTAGCGACAATGAAATTGGTAAATCCTTGCCAATGAGCCTCATCAAGCATCGCAATCCCGCATCCATCACATCCACTTCTCTTTCCCAAATTAATCTCACCAATTCCATTATCAAATCCAGCTTCCGGACTATTACCGTCCTCACCTTCGAATTCGGCAAAGTGGATGTCGATAGATTATTTTTCAAAATTATAGTAGCCGCGATCTGACATGATGAGAATCGCCCGCTCCCTTGAGAACCGGCGCCGGAGAAGGTAGAAGTCTTGTAAAATTGTTTAGCTTTCTCATTGGCTATGAGTTGACAGATCAATAATATTGTATAACTCATATTCGTCGAGTCGGGCATGTAACCCCAAATGTTATCGCTATTATAGAGAGTGGACCATTGACCAAAGGATTGTTGAACGAAGGCCACGTGCAGCTCGCCTATGGCCTTGATCAACTCGCCGGTGACTTACGACGGACTATAAGAACTCGCCGACGACTTTTATCAGCCTGCCTCCCAATAGGCGACTTGATCGAGTTTGTATGTGGTTGGGATCCACCGACTGAGATATGGGTGCCTTCAACCGACTAGTTTTGTCTGCCTATAAATAGGACCTCATGCTCCAAGAAAAAGACATCAACCAACTGTTCACAAGTGTGATAGCCTAGACTCCGTTTGGGGGGACTTATTTTCACCGGTCAAGCGGTCACGACCGCATGAACCGGGCCATAATTAAGGTCTGGTTCATGCGGTCGTGACCGCTTGACCGATGAAAATCAGTCCCCCCAAACAGAGCCCTAGTTGAACTCACCTGCCTTGTCTTGGTTTGGAAGGAGTTCTTCTATGCACTTAAGTTGTTGCAGGACCTACTAGCTGCAACTTGTGGCATGTAAACTTATGAAGTGCAGGCTCTAGCTCTCTTTAGGCTCCGTTTGGGGGACTTATAAAGGTCCGGTTCATACGGTCATAACCGCTTGACCGGTGAATATAAGTCACAAACAGAGCCTTGGTGTTTTTGCTTGTCAATCCCTTGGTCAGTAACATTTGCCATATTTTTTGGCCCGAACTTTGTGAGCCGGGTTTCCAACTCCAGTAAATATTGTACAGAGAATTTATACAAAAAAAGTCTTTGTGATCAATGTGTTTATATTGAATCTTCCTCTTTGCTAGTTTTGTGAATTTTCAGACATCAGAGCTGGAAATGGTCCGTCCATTTGTTACAGCCATTCAGGCTCTATTTGTTTGAGCGTTTCGCAACTCCGTTTTGGGCAAATGCCGCCGGAAGAAGGGTAAACAAATGAACCTCCGACGTTGTTTGCTCCGTTTCCACACGCCCGCCTTGAGAAACACCACAAAATGCTCTGTTTGGAGCAGCGACCTCCCCCCCCCCCCCCCCCCCCGGTCGGGCCTCACTTCAGTCCGACTGAATCGGACTGAAGATTGGCCCTTCCGAAAATACCCCCGGCTCTTCCCTAAAAAAATCGCGAAATCCTTTTCTCCCGTCCCGTTCGCGAGCCATTACTGGAGCGACGACTGCGACGGCGACGAGGCACGCGACTTCTGCGACGGCGACGAGGCACGCGACCGGACTGCGACGGCGACGAGGCACGCGACTTCTGGAGCGACGACTTCCGGCGCTTGCTTCTTCTACCTTCCACATCGCCTGTGAGTATAGTAAATCTCCTCTCCTTTTTCCGGGCTCTTTCACTATCCCCTCTCCTTTTCCCTCTCCTGATCGCAGTTCTTCCAGTCGTATCCGCACTCTGCCCTCGGCCTCTCGCGCTTGACCTCGTCTCCTCCCTCTCACATCCGGCGGCTCCCCTCCTAGGGACGGCGAGCAACGGTAGATCACTGCCCTAATTTGGGCGGCCTGGGGCATCTCGACTACTCCACGAAGAGGAAGACGCACTCTACCACCTCCATCGCTCAGCGTCACAGCTTGAAATGACAGTGAAATAGATCCACCGGCCTCAATTTCTACCTTCTTCCTCCTGGAGAATTTCAGATTTTTGGTAAGGATTCCTTCTCTTGTCTGGTTTTGAGCCGCTATGGAGCATGTGATTTTTCAGCAATACACAAGTTTGATTTGTACGCTACTCCTGTTTATTCCCTTTTGGTTTTGAGCGGATGACTGCGGTTACTGATTTTTTCTGAGCTTGGTTCTGCTAGATTGTTTGGAATTTGATTTTAATTCAGAAATTTTTCCTTGATTCCTGATGTCTATCAATAGCTATAAAGTATTATGGTGTCTAGTGGCATGCAAATATCTTTTGAATTGCGTCAATTTTTTTCATCCAATTGATTTAAACCTATGGATGCTAGAATTGTGGTAGATTCAGATTATTAGGTTCATTTGCACTGAAAGATAAATGTGAGCATTTGAAAGATAAAATATTTATTATTCTCTAAGATCGAAAAATTACATAAGAACTCCCCTCTGTATATATAGCTGAGGAAGAGTCTTCATTTGGAGATGTGAGACTAAATTCAATGCATAGCAGAACACTTCATTCACTGGGATTTCAGAAATTTCTTTGTAGCTGGGCTCAATAAGGACACATTGTCTTTTCTGCAGTAGCTAGGAATCAGTTCCCAGCATAGATGTCAAGTGCTGCTGTATTTTTGATAGCAGAGGGAAGGTACTGAGATAGTGGTGGCAGAGTCTAGTAGAGGTGGGATGTGGAGGTGTGGGGGGTGTTGATTTCTCAGGTAAGGTTTATTCAGAATAGGTTGGAAGTTGATTTTCCACAACCGATGAATCAAATGAAGAATGGATCCTTGAATACAGAAAGGGCAACAAAACATTCTACAGCTCGATCGTGTTGTGGATTTCAAAAGATTGCTCTGCCCAAGTAATCAATCCAATGGGATCCAACCTTTCAAAAATCAAAAATTTTTAGATGGCATGAGATGAGAGAATTTTGCTATGTACTAGATAGGGGGTAACTTAGGTTGCAGTGTAGATGTCGGTAAGAGTACTGGCAGATGCTGATAAGTCTATCAGCGTTGGGTAATGAGGCATTGTGATGTTGTCCTTAACAACACTCCACAATATATGAGAGAGATGCCACCATGTTCTCTAACCCATTGATGCATTCAGCCATGAGGTGGGGTAGGGTGATGCAAGGAGTGATTAAAAAAGGCAGGTCAAACTAAATTGTTAGAGTGAAACTGGTGGAAAATTTCTTGACGTAATCAATATTTGTATTTTACCACAAGTCTTCTCAATATCATGATATCAATTCTAAGTTTAAAAAATATTTTTGTTGATGTAAACAAAAATTAGCTTTCCGCGAGCTATTAGTACTAAGTGATTCTTCTTTATTGAATTCATGACGGAATCACGAGAGCTTGCTTTTTGTTCGTGTACAATTTTGCTTTATGCCTGAACACATTCATTTCTCTTCAGGGCTTGGCTATTAGTACTTTTCAGGTTTGATATTCTTCTATTGCGAGGTAATTGTTACTCTCCTCTTCTCCCGCCGCCTGAAGCCACGACAGCCTTGCTGGAGCTATTCGCTTCCGACAAGCCTTCCATCTTCCAGCCACTACAATTATAAATGTGTTAATTACTTTCATTGAAATTTCGACAAGAATCTTCGCAATTTGTTTTTTTACTGTGTTATAAAATGATGTTTTTCGATCTCTATAAAGTTATAAGTTATCCTGAATGTGTTATACATTAATTGATCATAAAAAATCTTTGTTAATTATAGTGGTATATAATGATATTTCATCTAATTTAAATTGCATTATTGCATATACTTCAGGGCCTCAGGCTTGATCAACACTTTGGTCTTCATCCTCGAGTCATCATCGACAATGAACGGTATCGATCTTGTGCTGCGGGACATTGCGAAAACACAGCGATCGGAGGAGACCCTCGTCCGTCGCTGCCCTGAAATTCCATCGGATTCGATTCCGACCCAAACTCCGCCATTCTATTCGTCAGCATTCGACCGCCCTACTAGCGAGCCGTGCGTTTGTGGCAAGCAATCTGGCACGTTGAACAAGATTCAGGAGGATTGGATCAAGATCCAACTACAACTGATCGAGGATGGCCTGCGCCCTCCTATCCGAATTGATCCGCCTGTGCCACTGTGGAGCAAGCGCCCCGACCTGAACGCTTATCTTCTGAAACCGTTGTTCGTGATCGATCCGGAACGACAGTACAACGTCAACGTGACAGCGGGTGCATGTCCGTCTTGCAACAAAATAGGCTTTCTTTTTCGCAAGCAATTTAGTGCCCCGCGAATCATCGATTGCATCGACACCACCGGATTTGCTATCTGTGCTCGATACGTGTGCAAGAAGTCGAAGAACTCAGGCGGTTGTGGTGCCACGTTCCATGTAATGGATGAGGCCAAAACAGAGAAATTGATCCCGGCGCCTATCATCCTTAACTATCCCGTGCAGCTGTTTGAACAGAGCGCGCACGACGTCGGTCTTGTTCAAATGGCATACGACTTGTACACGTCCCGTTCTGGCAGTGCTGATGCCGCCAAGGTGATTCGTTGTGCCCGAACGACTCGATACATGCGTCAAGCCGCGCTATATCGTGGTCACGTGTCGTGGTATTTGGAAATGCGCGCTCGGGATGTCGTACTCTGGCAATCGTCGTCGTCTCAGGATCTGACAGTGTTTCCCGATTTTCCGTCGTTCTTTCAGCATTGCAACGGGTACAATGGCACTCTCGGTCCAGTGGAATCGACGCTGACAGGCCTGGTCAACGACTGCATTGCTCGCCAACTCCCGTTCTTCAACAGAATGGAAGGCGCCATCACCGGGACTCATCTCTCGGCCGACCATCATCACAACGTGCCGGGACGCATGAAATTAACAGATGAGTTCAACGGCAGGAAATTCGCCCCCGTTGCTGGATTGCACTCCGTCATGAACGAGCGCCAACAAATCCTCTCCCATCAATTCACAAGCACGACGGGCAATGCGGAACGTCGATCAGTTTGTCGGGGTTTGCTTAGACGGTACAACACTTACGGTATTGATACTTCGCTGCTCATCATGTACCTGGACAAGTGTTGCGATGATCGAGAATGGCTGGAAGAGTTTGAGAACATCATTGTTCTCCTCGACAATCATCACCTGATCACAAGATACCGGGACAATTCGAACAGCGCGGATCGTGCTCGGCATGAACAATTCATGTCTGCCGTGGCCGAAATCATTGTTGGCACTGGACAAGCTCCGATGCGGGATGGCTCCATCATTGAGGCTGAATTGGATGCACTGTTGGATCGCATTAAAAAGTGGGAAATCGAGACTGATGTGCCCTCATCCAAGCGCATCGTGACGAGCAAACTTCTCGCTTGCCACGAGACACAGAAAAAACACATCAGAAATTGCTTAACGCCGCCAACATCCGCGTTGACTACCGTCGTGGATCGCTTCTTTCGTTCGAGTATGCGTCGTGGATCGGGGAAGAACGAAAACTTGTGGCGTCATGGACGAGCTATTTGCCCGGAGACCATATCCCTGGAAGGAGGGAACTTGCTGCTACATGCCGTTGTCGCTCAAATCAACTTTCGAGGTGAACTCCAATTTGATCCTCGCTGGGCGTATTTGCCAATCTCTGGGATGCATATCATTCTCACTCAATATCTCGCACTGTTTTCGACTGATGGCATCACTCCCTCGCCTACGTCTCTGTCGACGATGTTTCACTTATTGCCTCTCTCGATTGATGAATGCGACGACGAATTTGGATTGACGACAGCGTTTGGACAATCCCTTCCTCAATTGCCCGAAATTCCTGCAGGGCAACTGAAATCGCTTGGAGTGATCGCAGAATCAATCGCCGATAATGCAATTTGGTCGAGTCACACGTTCGATGCGATTGTTCACGATGCCCTTGATGCTGTCGCTGCTGTTGTTGAGCGGGCTCACGATGATCATCGTATCGTTGAAGAAGACAATGATGCACCGCGGGACGATGATGATCTGAATCATGTTGACGACGCTGCTCCGTTGATTGGCTCCGAATCTGGCGTCAAATTCAGCAACATGCCTCATTCCATTCAGTCCAATCGCAAGCGCCGCAAGCCAGGACCAACATCGCATGAGTGCAGCTCTTCATCAAGCCACCACAAAAAACATCGCAGTCTCAACGCATCGGGCAATGAACGTCAGTCGGCATTACAAGGGCTTAATCTATGGGAAGCTGTCATGAGCACTTCACCAATGATCAACCCCTTGGAGCGTCGCTTGCTCCGAATGATTGCCATCAAATTTCTTCTACCCGATGAACTTCAGGATCTGAAGGATTTCCCTGTTGAATCTTTGCATCTTCCACAATTGCACCGAATCTGGTCCGTTCTAGTCTCGGCTCTGCGTAGCACCAATTTCTCTTTCAAACGGTTCATTCGGCCGAAATCGGAACAAGTCTTAAAACAACACTTGGAGGATATGGTTGCCCAGGCCCGATTCAGATTGCCCATTCAACGAGCAGCGCCCAAACGCAGCATCATTACTGCCCTGAGTCAAGCCGCGTCAGTGATTCCTCCATTGCGGTCGCCCCCTGTTGACAGTTTCAACATTGTGCAGTTGGAAGAGACCGTGACAACGACTACAACTCGAATCGTCACCTTGGCAACCGACGCCAGTCACAGTTTATGTCAACCCCGTGCATCAGATCTACAATCTGCGCCCGAACAACTCATTGAAGGGTCATCAGACGATATCATTGATCGACTAGTTCAGCAAGAGATTGATGATGGACATGCCGGCAACATTCATTGGACCAAAGTGATCGCCCCCGCGTACGCCCGCATTGCTTCCCGTCGTGATGATTTGGTAGAGATGACCCACAAGGAGATCCAGAATCGTTGGGAGTATCTTGCACGCCTCAAGAAGCGTGTGTCATCAACCACATCAGCACGACCAAGTTGTCATTCTCGTTTGCAATTGCATTCCGAGGCTGCCCAACAGCACGACGATCCAAGTTTCCTAAATATTTCGTCGTCGCCATCGGCCGAACCATCAGTTCCAGCTGCATCTCCGACCACCCGGAATTCAAATCAACCGACCTCTTCTACAGTCATTACAACGGCGGTGGAACCTGTTGTGGCCAACACGTCTGTTGTCAACGAGATTGGTTTGCGTCCGCCATTCATGGTCGATCATCAGTTGCCTGCTTTGGATCAGATATTGACGGCCACCGTTCCTTCCCCATCTGCAGGGGAGCCGTTTTCCCAAGCGGAGAAGGAGCTGCTCAATTACTTGCTGACCAGCCCAGGAGAGCGCTCCCATGTGAAATCATCGACTGGTGATCAAACGTCTTGGAAGAGTCTGGCCAGACGTTTCTTGTACTGGGCGCGAGTCGCGCGGGTATTGGGGATGAACCAGTTTCGAGCCCGATCTGATGGGCAGCTCAAGCAAAAGGTCAAGGATGATAACAAGAAAAAGAGCTGATAGCAGGTAGACAATACTTGGCTTTTGGTTTCATTTCCATCTTAAGAATTTTTCTTCTCAATTATTTGAATTTTCCTTCTTTTAATCTCACTAGGCTTGTTGAGGTGGCTCTGCTTGCTTGCCAACTGTTATTTGATGAGAAGGTTATAGATCAGGTATGTTGTTTATTGTTTGTGTTGCTCTCTTCATTAAAAATTTATTTTTTCAACTCATTCTAATTAACTCATAAATTATTTCACAAATATATTATGTTTGGGCTTAATTTTTGTTTACTTTTGACAAGTGAAACCTCTAAATTGAACTCCACCGTCTTTTGGAATCTGTCGTGTTTCCTTCTCAATAAAGATTGTGAGCGGGATTACGATAGATGTGTTGTGTAGGAATTATAAATCAAATGAGAATAGACATCTTTTGAAGATAATGTAATTAAAAATAAATTATAGTGCTTGTATATGCATTAAAATAATGAATAGTTGACATGTTATCCTGCTTTGATGTCATTCTTACTATTCAGTTAAGTAGTTCTCCTTCAGTTTCATCAATTATGAGAACACACAATAATACATGATTAATTAATAGTTGTTGAAAAGAATGGAAGAAACTAAAAGCCAGGAATTACTACAAAACTTTTTTACTCCAGGTACTTCATGTCCCTTTTGAAAATTGCATCTCAAATATACATATAAAAATATCAAAAACATGGTTTCATTATATTCCTAAATAACAGGAAGTCGTCGACGCTTAATGAGTCACAATTTTGCACGCTTACGAAGTGGTCAAGTGGGAATATGAATCCACCACAACATGATGCATATAATATAGAAAGCGAGGGCAACACCATATTTGTGAAGACTAAGCATGAACATTGGTTGGATTAGCAAACACACCATCCACTTCTCACCAAGGTGAAAATTCAACATCAACGCATCCTCCAAGGATAACAATCGGTAGGTTGATATACCATAACTTTGTTTATATTTCTCATGACTTCATTTTTTAAATCATAACTAAAATAACTATATTTCACCTCAGTTCCCGCTTCAATCAACAAAGATAGTGCTGGGTCAGAAACTAACATCGAAGAAGAAAACGGTGGAGAAATGTCCACACAACCACTAGGTCGTATATTCAATATAACTCTGCAAGAAATTTCTATCTAGCGCAAAATGAATGCAAGTTTGTTATATAAGAGCTTCCATCAAATCAACATCAATACAATGTTCCTGCAGCCCATTGCCTATTGAAGACTTTTTCTGCATTCAGATAGCCAGCTAATTCCCCTCAGTTGTTTGTTTACAAACAATGAAATGTAAATCCTGAAAATATATAGTCGTCAAATACAATACGTTAAGATGAATTTTTCACTAGCAATTATATTACCACTGCTTCAGGCCGGTTCATTATTTATTGATTCGTGTTCACCAACAATGGTTCATTTTCTATGCGGATTTTGGTTTGCAAATCTGCAGTTTCAATTTTGGTTGATAATAGACATAACACTGCATTTGCTTTCCAGATATCTAGAATGCTTATGTCACGGTGTTCTTGATCGATTTAGCTATGTCTTCTTGTTGGTTTTGTTTGTGAAGTGGCATAATAGATACTGTAGATGAATTTATGCTTAGATTAGCATCATCTTCTACACTCTAAAACTCGGGTGTTTGTGAATTGAACAGGCTGTTGGGAAAGTGCTCCCAGCACCCTGAGTGTAGGTAGATTTTGATTAGCTGGGTTATTCAAAGTCAAGTTTAACTAAACTTTGCCTGCACAATGCATTGTTTTTTCCAATACTGCTGCAATTATTGGTGTGTTAATATTGCAGTTACTACACATGCAACAACAATCCTGTTGGTTTTATTGATCTTAAACTTTTTATATAATGTGTATGTGCACATTTTGTTCCTTAAAAACTTGTAAAATCTCAGCATGTTGAAATTTCACGCTTGTTCCATTTCAGTCACTGCGGTCTTTGCTGATTATATATGATTTCATGTGCACAAAAACTTTCTTTAGATTGCTAGACCTTACTGAGTTTGGATGTTGTGTAGGTCCCATTTCAGGTACCCCTTGAGGTTAATGTTGTGCTTATTGGTTTCAATGGCATTGGAGGCAATATGTACTTACTAAATGCACACAAGCTGGATGATTTTTTGAAATCCAGTTTCCTAACACATCGGCCCTCTTGCTTTGAAACTGGCGAACCTATTGATATTGTGCATCACATTGTATACAATACAATTCCTGTTCGATCTCTTACTAAGAAAATGTTAAGAAATGCTTTCTCGTGATGATCTCATATCAAAAATGTTATGAGAGGGATATATGTGATAATAAAACAGGAAAGTGTTATTTTATATCTACGTGCTTGCATCAAGTCATTGATAGTCCGGAGTTTGATGGAAAGAGTGGATTGGTTTGCAATTTTCATAAAGTTTAGAAAATTTTATAATGAAAGTCTGGCTTTGAAGATCCTGGATATATAGCCTCGATGCTGCAATTTTCATAAATTGAACTCCCCATCTTCAACATTTTGGGTTGCATGGCTTTGAAGATCCTGGATATATAGCCTCGATGCTGCAATTTCTTATGTTTGCAATCTCTTATGTTTGCGTTAGTAAACGTTGAGCACTATTTAGCGAGGTAATCAAATGAGAATCTTCCAAATATAATAAAATCTCTTGCGAAAAAGTCATAACAAAAATATTTCATCACGATGATGTTTTTGTCTGAATTTACAGGAGAAAATGTCGCACCAAATGGATGACGATTGGTTCACGACCATCACCGTCGTGCCAAACATGCACTCGAGTCGAGCCTCAATGTTTCAATAACTCTATTATTTGTGACCAGCTCATTGACAAAATCAGGAATCATGGGGCAGTTGCTTTTAGTGATATATTTTTGAAAGATTTTCATAGACATTGTTGTATGTTCTGAGTTATAGCAAGTGAGAATTTTTTTAGTTCGTCAAACAGAACTTAGTAATTGGTTTTTATGTTAGATTTGGGTAGATTCTTCACTTTTACACATATAAGCAGCGACAATACATCCATTGTTGTTTTGCCAAATATAAAATGTAATTAAGAGAAGGATTGCATTCTTTAATATATATATATATGTATATATGGTTAATTACCGGGACCTCCCCTTGGAGTTTGCATAATTACAGGTTGCACCCCATCTATCTTTCAAAATTACATATACCTCCCCTCGACGTTTTCCCAGCTTACAAAAATATCCCTCCCCCCTTTCTTCTCCCCCCTCTTTTTCTCTCTTCCCCCCCCCCCTTTTTTCCCCCTCATACCGGAGTAGAACCCGGCGCCCCCCCCCCCCCCCCCCCCCCCTCTCGTCGGTCACCAAATTTGAAAACTTTGGTTCGTCCAAACCAATTTTCAAGATCGCGATGAAAACTTTGGTTTGTCCGAACCAGTTTTCAAGATCGCGATGAAAATTTTTGTTCGTCCAAACCACTTTTGAGGAACACCCATCGACACTATATATATAAGTGAGCGTGCACATCCCCCCCCCCCCCCTCCCCACCCCACCCCCACACGATAGTACTTCGGTCACCAAATTTCCCCGGCTCCACGCAGCCCCCGCCGGTCTCAAACCCCTATGTGCATGACAAAATTGAGCGAAGCGCAGAACACAACATTCGAGAATTTGAAAGGAACGAGAGCACCATTACACCTGCACAATAGCGTAGCAAGAATACTATCGCGCAGGACACGAATGCTCCAATACAGTATCACCCGACACTCATTTACTTAGACCCCCATAAATATTTTACTTTTTCCGAACTCAACTTGTCTTGGAGGTCAAGGATTGGGAAGAAGCCGACCTATTTGCAATTTTACACATGCTTTATTAATTAAATTTAATAGTTAACAGAAAAAAATCAATGGCACTGCAAGTTGGACCGTTGAACTTAATTGTACGAGGCGCGGGATGCTCTTTCATGTCAGCCGGGTGATGTAGGTATAACCTTTTCAGAACCGTCAGATTAGCATTGAGATTAACGTTCTACAGTTATTAGGAAGATCAACGGCTTAAACGTCTGAAGTATTCCTATCCATGACCGCTGGATCTCATGTGTGACGTTTGTGATTACGTGTCGTGGAGGTGCGTAGATTCGAAACTTGTTGGGCCCACTTTACCTGAAAGAGCCAATTTTGGGTTTCTTAATTCTTATTAAGATTTTGCACTTTTTTAATTATTATAAATAAGTTAAAGAGTTTATATTTTAAAATTAGAAATATTATTATATTATTCCATCAATATTTGTGTATGGCCCAGCGGCCCGAGCCGGAGCGTCAGCAATGACAGCTTCTATTTGCTGTTGGAATACAAAATTACAAATTACCCAAAGTGTGTAAATTATTGCCCAATTAGAGCATTTTTGACAAGAATTTCGCAGTATTGAAATGCGATCAAATTTATTGATATACGATTGTATTTTTTAAATCAAGATTTGTTGTAGGAACCGACGGTCTGATAGCAACTAACACACAGTATTCGTAGATGAGAGTAACGTACGAAAAAGTTTTCTTTCGTCGCGAATGGTGACTAGAAGCATCACGTGAGGACGGTAAAGATGTTGGAGGGATGGAATGCAAATTGATGGAGGATGATTGTTATTGTGCGTGGCATGTTCACAAAAGGTTCAAGCGGCGATGGTGCATGCGTTGAGCGCGTGTCTAAAGCGACGTTTTATGGCGCGTATGGATATAATGCTTAGGTCTTGTCTTTTTTTGGTAGTTTTGAATTTTTAAACATACGTGTTTAATCTTTCCCATCAACCGGCTGCTAATATAGATTCTTCTTCAAGTCATTTATGTGCTTTGAATGGACACATGCGAGGAAGCTTATAGGAAAGGAATGGAAAACTATGTGAAATGACTCAATAAAAAAAAAGAGATAGGAAAGTTATGAAGGGCATACCAAAAGCCAAACCAAAAGAGGTAGCGCCTTGAAAATGAGAGCGGTAGTACACGACCGAAGGAGCGGTGGGCGATGATGGGCGTCTACATCCGATTACTGGTTGCATGGGCACCGAAGTGTGAAAGCATGTGGGTAGAGGCAAAGAGTCTGATTTGCAGAGAGCGACAAGTTGTGTGGTACTCAGTGATTGCATGCTCGTATGTGGTGTGGTTGTGCACAAGTGGCAACATTGGCGGGTTGTGTGTTTGTGGCATGATCAAGTCATGACTTGGATCTCTTATCGGCGGTAATAGCGGTGGTTGTCATCTGATGACGATAAAGATTCTCTCTGGTACAAATATTGTGCGTTCGTTTACGCATTGCAGTCGAATTTATATTACTCCTCTTCAAACTTTCGTAGTCAGAGTTTTTCTGCAGTATATTTTCGAACATGTAGCATGATTAGCGTGCGTGCGTGTTTCTTCACGCACGCGTATGCAATTACTGTGCAGGTCGCGTGCACGTCCAGTGCCAATTTTTGGACCAAAATCAAGTGTTCTACCAATGCATGTTTTTTTTTTTAATTTGGTTCACGCACGGGCTTGCGTGCGCTAATCCTGTGCATGCACGACCAATGCTTCATCTTGATAGATCTGCTTTATTTGCATTTGTGTATGCCCTTGCGGTTTGTTGTTTGCATGCATGCACGCGTCTTCTACCGACTCTATAAATTTTAGTTTTAGGTCATATTTTTGGATCGATCCTTCAAGGTTCCGCCCAAAAATGAAATGTCACTCTCTTCCGGCTGTCAAAAGACGCCTTCCATCCATTTCCAAGCTGGATTCAAGCCACCATTATCTAAAAACAAGTTTTTTTTCATCATTGTCAAGCTATAGAGAAGCAAAAGGAATGTGAGCTTAAGGTTTCAAGGTGGCTTTGTTGTAGTTGCTTCTTTATTGAATAAGGGAAGATCTATGAGAGAAAGCAATGTAGGAGGTTAATGACAACAACCTCCGGGACTCTAGAAGGTAGCTGCGACCGTGTTTTACGAAGACATATTACATGTCCGAGCTTCTCCTTCAACGGCTAAGGAATAGTCTCTTGTATAGGAACTTGTAACTTTTTATTCTGAATGTGAAGTATTCGTGTGAACAGTTTAACCATCAAATACAATGTGTGCCATCTTTGATGTTAAAATTCTAGGAATTTTGTTTGGAAATGAGTTCTAAAATTGCTCGGGACAGTCAAAATACAAAAACGTCAATATTTTATAACAAGAATATCAAAATAATGATCAACGTCCGATACAGAAACGCCGCGGAGAAGCCGGACACGCTCGGTCCGCGGGAGAGAGGACAATCTTGACTGCAATCCGCTAACACAGCGGACGCACCAGATTCACCGAACCTTCAACGTCGAGGTCCGACGTTCAACCGCAACCACCGCCACCACCGGAGAACGACGCCACCACCGGAGAGAAAAACTCCGTCGAGGCTAACTGCACACGCGCACGTCGTCGACGCCGCGCCTCTCCACTCCCTAGAATGTCCACTGCAACGCCGGCAAGAAAAACCACCAAGCACGAACAAGAGAGAGAGAGGGGGGGGGGCTGTTTTTCTTCCTTGGATTTCTCACGGGCAGCTCCAAAAGCATTCAGGCGGACTGCACTTTTGCGAAAAAGCTTCAGGCCATGGTTGTGTTGCTAGCTTCACACCACCCTCCTTTTATATATAAAAAAGCCACACCGGCAGCCATTAAATGAGGGAAGAAAAAAAAAGGCCTCCCTCCATAAAGCTCCAAGAGTTGTCATGGCCGGCCATTTCAAGGCTATTAAGGAAGACCAGCTGGCCTTCCTAACTGCCCCCATGAAAACAGCCTCACCAATCAATGCATTTCCCAAATAAAATTGCTACAGGTGGGCTGCCCTACCGGATAAATGCAGGCGGTTATTACTCCTACTGCTGCGGTTTTGTTTTGTAACATGTGTGCCCCGGTTTACTTGAACCGGGTAGGAGCCAAAAACCAACAAACACCACCTTGGCTCATACACCGGTTCCACTACCACCACCTGCACGAAGCACACAACTGCGCGAAGCACCACCTCAACGACTTGAGGCGTCAGCCGACCTGCTCCAGTCGACTCATCCCTGCTCGGCTCAACCTCTGAACGTCGTCGCCAACAGATCGCAAAAACTGACTCGTCGAACCCGAGTCCCTGGAAGGCGATCCACTGCACCACCACGACTGTCGCCTCTGTCGGCCACAGAAAACATGGGCTCACCACCTCGCATCGTGGTCCCCATCAGCCGGTACAAACTACCGTGCTGCAAAGCTCGCATGAGCACGGTGCGCCCTCGCCTCACCGTCAGAACTTCATCTCTCGCTGCAAAACTGCAACCACTGGAATCACATCTGCCCAACGATATCAGATTCCTGCGCAGCTTAGGTACCAGATGTACCTGATCAAGTCTACGCATAGCTCCGTCATGCGTCCGTAAGTTCACCGTCCCAATCCATGTGACCTTACATGTTGAGCCGTCACCCAGAAAGACCGACCCAGACGTAACCTCCAGTGAACTGAACATCGCCGCATCTGAGCAAATGTGCTGCGAAGCACCAGAATCCAAAATCCAGCTATCAGAGTCATTCTGACTCTCAGTGACGCAATAAAATCTGTCATCTCCTTCCAGGTCGAGTGTCACCATGCCCGCATCTTGGACATCCTTCGAAGTTCCAGAACTTCCTGCACGCTGCGGACAATGTCTCCTAATATGATCAACCTGTCCGCAGTGGTAACACGTCACTGCCTTCTTCGACGCCGACCGAGCTCGTGCACTGCTCGATCCTTTGTTAAAACTCCTCCCGTGTTCATGCGCTACCAAGATCTGGTCACCCCTAGGAGTGGGGTCTTTTAACATCTGACTGGATAACAGCGCCGACGTGACTTCTTCCAGCTCCATCGTATCCTTCCCATACAGGAGCGTAGTCACCATGTGCTTGTATGACGCTGGGAGCGAGGTAAGAAGCAAGAGGGCTTTGTCTTCTTCCTCTACCTTCGAGCCAACCACATGCAATTGACTCAGAAGACCATTGAACATATTGAAGTGTTCATGCAGGTTGCCACCTTCCTGCATCTTCAGCGCATAGAGGCGCTGCTTCAGCAACAATCTTGTCGTCACAGATTTCGCCAAGTACAGTCGCTCCAGCTTCTCCCAAAGCTCGACTGCCGTCTCTTCAGTCCCGATGTTGAAGAGCACCTGGTCAGCAACACACATCCTGATTGTGCTTGTGGCTTTTTCATCAAGATCTTTCCATTCCTCATCTTTTACTGCCGTGGTTAATTTGTCATGCCCACGCAAGACTCGAATCAAACCTTGTTGAACCAACATATCCTTAACTCGAATCTGCCATAGGCTAAAATTCTCACTGCCATCGAACTTCTCTACGGAAAATCTGTCCAAAATAGCGTTCTTCCCTGCCATGACTGTCCCCGACAAACTAGAAGACCTGATTTGTTCAAAGGTCGGATCTGAAAGAGTGGGAAGAGGACCTAGTCGTTCACCACCGCAGTCAAACCCTTCCTAGAACGTTCAATCACGGTCGTCTACCAAACTTGGCTCTGATACCACTTGTTTGGAAATGAGTTCTAAAATTCCCCGGGACAGTCAAAATACAAAAACGACAATATTTTATAACAAGAATATTAAAATAATGATCAACGTCCGATACAGAAACTCCGCGGAGAAGCCGGACACGCTCGGTCCGCGGGAGAGAGGACAATCTTGACTGCAATCCGCTAACACAGCGGACGCACCAGATTCACCGAACCTTCAACGTCGAGGTCCGACGTTCAACCGCAACCACCGCCACCACCGGAGAACGACGCCACCACCGGAGAGAAAAACTCCGTCGAGGCTAACTGCACACGCGCACGTCGTCGACACCGCGCCTCTCCACTCCCTAGAATGTCCACTGCAACGCCGGCAAGAAAAACCACCAAGCACGAACAAGAGAGAGAGAGAGAGGGGGCTGTTTTTCTTCCTTGAATTTCGCACGGGCAGCTCCAAAAGCATTCAGGCGGACTGCACTTTTGCGAAAAAGTTTCAGGCCATGGTTGTGTTGCTAGCTTCACACCACCCTCCTTTTATATATAAAAAAGCCACACTGGCAGCCATTAAACGAGGGAAGAAAAAAAAGGCCTCCCTCCATAAAGCTCCAAGAGCTGTCATGGCCGGCCATTTCAAGGCTATTAAGGAAGACCAGCTGGCCTTCCTAACTGCCCCCATGAAAACAGCCTCACCAATCAATGCATTTCCCAAATAAAATTGCTACAGGCGGGCTGCCCTACCGGATAAATGCAGGCGATTATTACTCCTACTGCTGCGGTTTTATTTTGTAACATGTGTGCCCCGATTTACTTGAACCGGGTAGGAGCCAAAAACCAACAAATTTGAGTTAATTAGTTGATATCTTGTGCACTTAACTAGAAGAAAGAACATTTCACTAACAAATACAGAACTTGCTAATAGCATGAACATCGAAGGATACTAGCTATCATTCTACGCTCTCTATGGATATGATAAACTCCGGCGTATAAGCTCACACTTTATTACTTTCGGCGGATATTCTTGTCATGCATCATGAAGTTGGGGGGTATTTTTTTCTTGCATGATAAGTACGTAAGAGGTGTGTATCATGCATATGAGCGTAATTGAAGGTTTTAAATTTCAAACCAACTCAATAATTATCAAGTATTTTTCGTGTCTCATTTCATTATATTCAACATATAGGTACAATTTTAAAGAGCAAGCAAGGTTGCATTGCTTTTGCAAAATAAAATAAAAAAGTTGCACTAAACATCATTGTGTAACATTATATTATTAGTTCTAAGTCATTTTTCGGCGGATACAATAATTTGAACAAGGGAGGCTCGATAGAAGGTGAACTAAAAAAATTGATAAATTTCAAAACTAAATAATAGATAGAATGGTAGAACAAAAATATTAAATAGTCAAAATATATTGAAATTTTAATATAAAATGCTATAAATTATTTCTTATTTTCTTATGTTTTTTTTTTTGAAATTTTTTGAGCTCATTTGACCCTCATTCAAGCAACAAATAACTACACAAGTGATTTAAATCATATAAGTCATTTTTTATTCTATTTTGGGATCGTCCAGTCAGCACAATATAGTTGCAACTATCTCAACTAAATTTAAACATGTTAGCTCCACATTAATCACTTTAATTAGTCAATTGTCATATCATCACCTTCCTCGTCTAGCCAAAAACAAATATTAATCATTTAAGTCTGATCATCGTTTTTGACATGTATGTATTCCATTTTGCAAAATATTCGGGGGAGGGGGGGGACGCTGGGTTCCACTCTGGTATGAGGGGGAAAAAAAGGGGAGAGGGGGAGGGAAGAGAAAGAAAAAGAGGGAGGGGAAGAAAAGGGGGGAGGGATTGCACTACAACCTTTAACGCATACGACCAAATTTTTTAGTAGTTTTTGCAACTTTTTAAAATGTCGCATATTATTTTCCGGCGTTTAATAAAATGCCGCAAAATCGTCGCAGATACTGTCATCGTTGTAGTCATTTGCGTCTAAAGGTGAGTTGGTTGCTTTAGATGGAATGAACTTTAACCTAAAACATGATACATTTATGAGACCTTCTAGCATTTGTCTACATGTTTGGAGTGTGTGCACAATGAAATCATGTTATCGACTATACCAGATTTTGTTGCGAGGTCCAATTGATGACCAATAGATGTCGATGTGCATTCTTAAATTATGTGTGATGGATTTTCACATGGTTTTTCTAACTCGATTAATTAGAAATTGAGAGGCTTTAAGTTGTACTTTAGGCATAAATGATTTCTACTTCTTTAACTCATACTAATACTCTAATGTCTTATGAGATTGTACTGTGTTCTTCTGGAATTACTAAATCTCTTAGGATTCCTAAGGCTCCATTTGGCACAGTTGTAGCAGTTGTGAACGTGGTGGTTATGAACCGTCATTCGTGAACGCCCGATCTCACCTAAATATCTTCATTGATTTTTATTTTTAAAACTAGTTTTTTCTTGTAGCGGTCATAACCGTTGAAGTGGAGCCTTGGCACACCAGTTAAGGTGTCGTTGTGTGACCTTGAGGTCACGGGTTCGAGTCCCGGAAACAGGCTCTTGCAAAAATGGAATGCGTGAGATTTGCCTACATTTCACCCTTGTGGTGGGGCTCTTCCCCGGACCCTCGTTGTGCGGGGATGCTTTGTGCACCGGGTTGCCCTTAGAGGTTGTTGAAGCCAAAAATGACCTCTGTGGAGTTCGGGTTCCCTAGAAATGGGTGACCTCGTACCTACTATACTCAGGAGGATGTCACGGATCAAAGGATCAAGAAGCTAGAAACAAACCCTCAGCTCTAGCGCGGAGGTCCCACCTCACACCCGGAAGACCTTTGAAGTCTCCCCCCTCCCTAGCCAATGCAGAGCTAGGGTGCCTTGAAGGATGAAGAGAGAGTGAAGAAGTGATGCTCTCCAAAGCACACCTAAGGGCCTATTTCTGCGAATACGGGGTTGTACAGAGGTCATAACCTTTGTTATGTCAAATATACATTATTATATGATAATAGTGTTTTTGTCTAAACTCAACGAAATAAAAACTCCCTGTCAAACAGAGCCTAAAGCACGATAAATGACTTCTAATTTCTTCTGGTAATTCTAGATTTCACACATCTGTATTTGCTAAATCAGTTGAATCCTACTTGAATCAAATTTGAATTTATTAAATATCGCGGCCAAAAATGCTCTAAAAATAGTTCAAACTGAAGATAGTCTCCATATGAACAACTACAAATCCAAAGTTGCAAAGGCAGCAAAAGACAATAAGAAGAAATAAAAGGACATACAAAAACATAATCTAACAAATAAGGCTCCGTTTGGCATGGTGGTGGTTGTCGTAAACGCATGAGTTAAAGCGTCATTCGTTAAGGATCACCTAACAAACATCATCCGTTTGAACATAAAAGTGGACAAGGTTCCTTAAGTGGGCGTTAACGAATGACAATTTAACCCCTATGTTCATGACGGTCACCATCGTGCCAAACCGAGCCTAAATAAAAATTGAGGGTGATGGTCAAACTGAGGGTGTAACACGATCACTTGCAGGAATCGCGATGCAATGAACAAAGTAAATACCCCTCAAGGAGTTTGAGTGATAAACAACCCGCATACCATAACAGATCCAAAGAGCCAAAGTAAATTTGCAAAATATCCCAAAATTTTCTATTTTTTCTCCTTATTATTGTGAACAAAACAACCCACTAATTTGTATTATAAACTGTTTAAAACAATACAATATCATTTCAACTACAATAAGAGAGAACAGATCATCAAAACTGCAAAGAAAAATGCAGGCTGGAAGTATTAAAACATTATAAAGCTGCTCCAAATCAGCCATATTGAAGCCTGCTCACATCAATAATTTCAAAAGACATAGGTTCGAACATGTAGTGCTCGCACAACTTCGACTAAGAATGTTTCAAGAACTCAAAATCAGCTCGATGACGGCTCCAAACAGCAGGTATGACAAACTGGACGGCTTATCAAAAGCTGGGCTCGATGACAAATAATTGCATGTGATACTCCTTGCTCCATTTCTGCGGTCAACATATTTCATCAATTCAAAATTATAAGCACAAAACCCAAAAATTATAATCTTGGAGGCATCGATCGAAGAAAATGTTTGTGTAAAAAATATATGTCTGTGAAATGCATATGAGCATGTGAAATACATATGTGCATGTGACATGCATATGTGCATGAATCGATCAAGATTTGAACTAGAAAATTTATTGTGTGGTGTGGGCATGTATGCATGTGTAATGCATGTATGTGGATCAATCTAAGTTCGAACAACACGTGCGTGTAGGTATATCATAGAAGTTTGTTTATTTCATATTTTGTCATAGATTTTTTTGTTATTTAGATGTATTTGTCATTTATATACATTTTTTTGCATAATTTAAGAAATGTTCTTCAATTTATTACTAGAACAATGTCAGGTGTTGAATTGATATATGAATAACCAAAGTCTAGAAAAGTCATTATACTTTAGTAAGTATAAACAATCCTAATTAGCAAAAACATGACTACATTAGATGAAATTACGAAAAATAACATATTAAGTTAGTATTTTACCTTAAAACGTGATCTAATGAAAATAACATACTCTAGTGAGTTCTTTTTTTCTTTGTTCGCTCAGTCATTAAGAACTTGATTCTTTTAAACTAACACAATAATAGATAGAAACAACGCTCATAAGGAGTCCTATTTCAACCAAGAAAGATAGTCTTGTGTGCCATCCACACCAGAATAAATAGAGTACAAGTGTGTGCGTGCGCGCGCACGTGTGTGTGTGTGTGTGTGCATACAGGGAGAGAGCCTAAATAGTGTTACACAATGTGGGACAAAACTATATACAAGAATAAGACATTTAGTGGGCCTTCATGATGGCATTCTTCATTGGGTTTCAACTGTTTCAACCAACTGAATGATGGAGTGTTCTGTTCACTGTTTCTAGATAGTAATGTTATGCACATGATAATATCTGTGTTTGGTTCAATGTTATCTAGAAAAATTAATGGTGTTTATGATAATTTGTTGTTGCTGTTGTTGCCATTTCTTTTAACTAACAGATACTGGAGCATGAGGATGTCAATAGATTTGGCATGTCATTGAAGAAGTCATTATAAAATTAGTAAATAAAAAGACAGTCAACCAAACAAACTATGAACTCTGACTCTTATCTCCACTCCATCATGCACATCTGGGCAGATGATAAAATGGGATGCTAAACACTGAGTTCCATGCTATGTTGTTCATTTATAAGCTGTTATTTATATATAAAGGGGAAACACAGATTCAAGAAAACAATTAGGTCGCAAAGAAGCTCTAGAAGCTTTTTTCAAAGATTATATTTAAGTCTTAGAACAACATAAAAGCTAATGATCATCTTGTTCGCACATGCATTCACTAAAATTTCACTTCTCCTAAAACATTCTAAGGCTCCATTTGAGGGGACTTATTTTCACCGGTCAAGCGGTCATGACCGCATGAATCCGGACTTAAATAAGTCCCGGTTCATGCGGTCATGACCGCTTGACCGGTGAAAATAAGTTCTTCAAAACACAACCAAAATTAATAAAATATGGAATAAGTTAGATTGTTACCATGCCCGTGCCTTGGAATATTAGGGTGTAGGTTGTCATGCAACGGACAATAGTTGCAGCAGTTTCAACCATCAACCTTAGTTTTAGGAGAAGCAGGTTCTGTGAAAGAATATACAATGGCTCTACTAATAACTCCAAAATACAGGCAAATCATGAGAATTCGTTAAAGCTGATGAGTATTCAAATGCAAATAAAATATATAATCAAAACAAGGTAGATAAGGATCAAATGTAAGGAATGTAACAAATAAGATTACAGATGCTAACAAAATGAATTCTAAATAATCATTATTCCCCAAAAAATGACAAATAAACTTTAAAAAATAACCATTAGTCCAAAAAAAAATTCGACAAATAAACTTTGATGAAATGAGAAATTGGTGAAAGAGATAGTTGTGTGGTCCAAAAGTGTTTGCTTCCCTGCCCATGACTCGTGCTTGTTATTCTCCATGTATTCTGCATGAAGCCTATCTTCTTTCAGGTTGTTGAGTTGTATCAAATACTTTGAATGAATGAAAGTCTGATAATTTGTCCTGCATCATATTTTTAATATACATTATTGGGGGTGGTTCGACATTAGGGGATGCCATTAGAAATTGGCCCTCCAACAAATTTTGAATCCCTAGATGATGAAGAGATGCAGAAAGATTTGTTCTCTTGTTGAGCTTTTTTTTCTCCGCTTCATTATCAGATTTTGAAAGAGGATTAGAAATGTTGTTAATTCTTATTTATTTATTATTTTTACAGTTTTTAACAATGGACTTTTCGGCATTTCCTTTTAATTTTCTCATTTGTTAAATTTCTGAATCCCAACTTTAAACCCTAAGCCAAACATGGTTAAAAAAAACTAATGAAATGAAATTTAAGAGTATGCCAGCAATTATTGGTCATAATGGTTCTCCTCCTCTCACAACAATGGCCATAATGTTTTTTAATGATTTAATGAGTCCAACCTTTGCCTCTCCAAAACGGGATATCAAATATTAATTCATAACACGAAATATAAAGATCTCCACAAAGTCTAATTTTACAAGCGATAGAAGGAAATAGCGAGAGAAGAAGAGAGAAGTTAGTACACTATATACCTCTAATCAGCAGCAAGATGAGTAATCCGATAGGGTAGAAGAGCAAATCTACTGAAAATAACTGGTGCAGCCAACAAAATCTTCCAGCAGGCAGCAGGGTTCGAAGAACAGGAGGAAGAAGTTGCAGGCTTGCAGAGTCGCAGGCCGCTGCGATGGCGTTGGCATCCCATCTTCGCAAAATCGCAGGCAGGCAGCTTCCCGGGAAGGAGAGGAGGAGGCTTTGAAATGTGTTTCTAGGGCGGATCCGGGAGCATGGTCGTTGGGGTTGGAGAGCTTGGCCAACGGAGCAAGCACCATGGCGGAGCTGGGAGCTTGGCGGAGTGCATAACAGGGGAACTCAGACGCCAGAGCTGAGCGCCTTAGCCAGTGGAGCACGAATATCACCGGGAACGCCGCACTCGAAAGGGGCGGAGGAAGACGGAACGCGGTTAATGAACGGCCGGAGATCGGCTTCTTTCCGGATATGGAAGACGGGAGGCGATCGATGATCGGCTTCTTTCTCTCCATGGTCGGCTTCTTTCCGGAGATCGGCTTCTTTCCGGTTAATGAATGTCTGGAAGAGCTGCGTGAGAGAGATCGGGAAAAGGAGAGGGGAGAGGAAAAGGATAGAGGTCGGGAAAAGGAGAGAGCTCGGGAAAAGAAGAGCGAGCTGATGAGGTGGGGGCAACTTGCCTCCTTTAAATTTTCCCTTACAGTCACTGTGAGTCTGTGATGCAACTTTCAACAACGTATTCCATATATAATGCACCATACTGACCCTTACATACTGACTTGACTCAACTTTCAACAACGTATTCCATATATAATGCAAATGTTACATTCCCTTCAACACATTTCCAAAGTTGTAATACCCGTAAAGTGAAGCAGTGGGAGCCTTGCTTTAGAGCACAACGGCATGCTATTCGCCCGTGGACCCGCCCAATTCGAGTCTACTCGGTCTCGCTCAAATTGGATCAATTTCGCTAGAGTCGGCTTGGCCTATACAGGTTCGAGTCCCACCTTACCGACAAAAAAAGACCGGCTCATGTTTCTGATGTCGCTTGAACCATTTCGGCCAGTCAGATGCATCCAAATTCCAAACTCGACTCGGTCGGGTTCATAAAATGTTCCAAAACCCGGCCCGTTTTATCCGCGTCAACTCCAAAACCCACAACAGTTCAGTCCACTCTTCAATCTCCACCCCGGCCGAAAAAGTTTTAGGGATAATCTCCGGCGCCGGCGCGCCGCTGGAGATGTTTTTCGTTCGGTGCCCGTACTGCCCGGGAACGCAGGGCCGCTGCGTCACCACCGCCTCCGGCCGCCACGTGACGGAGTGCTCCGCCTGCGGCCGGGTGGTCGAGGAACGGCACACACAAACCCACAACTTATTCCTCCTCCAAGCCCACGACTCCGTTCTTCCCCTCGTCACCGCCGATCTCGCCTCCGTACCCTCTTCCCCTTCCTCCAACGATGAGGATCCTTTCCACCCCACAGGCCTCATCACGGCCTTCTCCACCTGGTCCCTCGAGCACTCGCCGGTCTTTGCTCGATCGGCTTACTCCTTCTCCGGCCACCTCGCTGAGCTCGAGCGCGCCCTAGATTCCTCCTCCTCCGGATCTGCAGCAGCAGATCCTGCTGGGCCGATGGTCTCCGTCGATCACCTTCGCGCGTACCTTCAGATCATCGATGTTTCATCTATACTTGGGCTTGACCACGACGTGGTAGACCACGCGTTTCAGCTCTTTCGCGACTGCTGCTCCGCCACCTGCCTCCGCAACCGCAGTATCGAGGCTCTGGCCACCGCCGCCCTCGTCCATGCCATTCGCGAGGCTCAGGAGCCTAGAACCTTGCAGGTTTTCCCCCCACTCCCTCTTGTTTATCAATTCGGATTATTTGTTCCCTAGGTATTTTCGTCTCTAAATGGTTTGATCATTTTGTTACGGCCGTGACTCTGAGAACCGGTCTGGGCCCTCAGGTAGGTTGGTTCTTTCTGGGCAATTTTCACGGTTCTAACAGGCCCATGACCCATACAACTCAACTAGCTCTCTGCACCCATTTAACGCTATGGTAGGTTGTTGAGGTCGGGATTCGATCCCATGCCCCTCTTGATGAGAGAACTTCCATGATCTCGTGGCTCAGTTGGTGATGAGAGATCATGAAAGTTTTCTCATCAAGGGGGTCATGAGATCAAATACTATCCTCAACAACCTACCGCATAATTAAATGAGTGCGGAGAGTTGGATGAGGTGTTTGGGCCATGCCTTTATTATGGCACCCAGACCGAAAATCATGGGAATTACCGAGGAGGAACCAGCCTACTTGAGGGCCTAGCCTGATTATGAGAGTTACAGCCGTAACAGATTTATAGTGTATGGTTTTGATTGAATTGACTGAAAGTAGAGTTCAGATGATCAATTAAAGATGTATAGATCAATAAATATAGTTTTGTATTTTCTTGTTGCACTAACTAGGTTTGTGTAGCTTTTTTTGTTAAGGTTTACAAATGAAAACCAAGAGGAAGATTTGAGGAGAGAAGAGAAGATGAGGTAGTAGCAGCCAGTGACATTACTATTCAGATCCAAAATACCGGAGAAAGAACTTCATACCCTAGGAGACGGAGAGCAAGCAATAAATATAGCAAGAGCAACAAGATCATAGCCGTCCAACAAGATCAACGGCTATACAAAGCTATAATAAAATATTAGACTAATTCCTGGCACTATCGTTAATATTTTTGGTGCCAAGGTATTGATGTTCTTTAGGTTTGTAAAGCATCACTCTTAAATTTGTGAAAATATTTTGCATCAGAATGATAACTAGCAATTGTTGCAAAATAACGAAGGTCGCATGATTTGGCGAATTCGCAGAACAAGAGCAAGCCCTAGGACTGACTCTACTTTGTTAATTTTTTGAAGTTGCACAAAAGTGTTGCTCTCTTGACGACTATGATATTGACAAGCGTTCAATGGATGAGAGTCGATGGTGGATTAGAGGAAGGAGATGGACTCCATATACCAAAGGGAGGCATGTCGACGATGGTTCAACCTAGAGATGGTTCAACCTAGAGTCACCGACTTTGATGGTTTTGAAGTTAGAGCGACCAATGAAGAGGGTGTGAATCTCCCGCACCCCGACTTGAAGGTCGGGAAGGTAGTCTTGACTTGTTCCATGCAACTGAAAAAGAGGGGACCATATGGACAATTTCTTCTTGTCGGGTAATAATTGAGAGGAGACCCTCCACATACTGGAGGAAGCACGAACTATAGAAAGACATTTTAAACGCATGTGGTGGAATCTTGCTTATGGCATAGGGTTCCCTATTGGTGTTATGAGTCCTGCACCGTCAGTTATCTAGCAACTATATTATTATGAGTCTTTAGGTATCAAGTTGAGTTGTGTCAGTTGAGTCGTATCGAGTCGAGTTATATGAGCCGAATCGTAGTTACGGGTTATTAGAATCTTAATGTTTTGATGTTCACGCATCTCATTATATTGGGTATTTACGTCCATGTCCATCAAGGTTTTATATAAGGGAACCTTTGGGTCATATGAGGTATGCAAAAATTAAATCATAATTCCTCCAAGTCTTCTCATTCTCTCTCTATTTCTCTCTTCTCTCCATGTGGTTCTTCTCATCTTCTCCCCTATTCTAGGGTTAGCCCCTTTGTATCTCCGCCTCTAGCGCAACCTCAAACAAACCCCCAAGATATCTCGTAATAAACTCCGTATCAGAGCCCTTTGGCACCACTCAAACCTAGGGTTGTAGTTTTCAAAATATAAAATAGTGATCTCTTTAAAATAATTGCAACGCACGGGAACTACACGGGCTATTTTTAACAAATATGACGACCTAGGCGTCCCTCGCGCGCACAAGGTTACCGTACACACGTAATAATGTAACGCCCTAAATATCGTTGCGTGTAATTTTAATTTCAGGGCCAGATCGCGTGCAAATTAATCGAGCTAGGCGACCTGTAAAGGTAACAATCTTTTCTGTCTAATTAGATTAATATGCTTGGTTAACAGTTATTGAGGGTCGTATCGTAATTGAAAATTATATGTTTTGACCGGCGCAACTTTGAGATTTCAGGAGTTTTAGTATGCTCAAAATAGAATGTCAAGGGTGACATTATCCTTATTGGGAGCAATTAAATCAAATCAAATAAATAAATAAAATCAATTATTAAAACCGCCCCCCTTCCCGATAACTCTCTACCTTATTCAGTTCTGCCTCAAGCCGAGCAGTAACTCTTCCGCATTAGTCATCGCTCCGTCTCCCGTTACCGCGCGCTGAGAGGAACCGCAAGCCTCGTAGACCACTTTTGTCTTGTCCGGAATCAAACGCCGGTCTTTCCTCCTTCCTCTGCAGACTCAGGTGGCCCTCCCTCTTCCTTTCCTAACTCAGAGGGGGTTCCATTTTCAACCCTAGCCGGAGGAGGAAATCCTCTGTTTTTGCTATTTTTGGTCTGATGAGTATTGTTTCTCTTTATTCTTCCTTCTCTAGTGGAAATCGTCATGTTTGATACCCAACTATGATATCTTTGTTCCTCTCTCCGTAAAGCAGGAATCAAAGAACTCGGACTTCTCCAATCAGAAATCAACCACCTATTTTTGGGGTTTAGTCGTCGTTAATTTGAGGTGACACTCTTGCTTGCGTTCTTTTGCACCATAGATAGTTGTTTGATAAGTTTATGTGAAATTTCCACCGAAACCCTAAAGGGGAAAACACTTAGGGTTATCGTTGGATTTCAGTTTTTGGTGGTTGTTAGAGCAAAGGATTGGAAAACTATGCTTATTACTCCGATTCGAGATGAGACTTTTGATCTCTGAAATCCTTTTCAGTTGTTTTTGTTTCCAAACAACGTATTATATTCTTCTAAAAATTGCTCCTAATGCTAAGTATTGTATGAGTTTTGTGCTAAGGGTTTCCCAACTATTGGAAAGAGTGTTTTATTTTTCACCTCTAGTTGAAGCAATTATTAGGTGTCAGATCCTTTGGGAAAGAGCACCATGTCACCTCGTCGCGTGTACGAGCGTCGAAACATCACTGTAAGAAATTCGACTCATTTTAGTTTAACAGTTCAGATTATTTTTAATTCATGTATTAATTATGTTGGTTTACTCACTTAGAAATCACAAGTTCCTATAGTCAGAAGTCAGAACTAAGTTAATGAGGTAGGTAACGCTTAGGATAAGTTAACAGTTTCAGTGCCATGAAAACCCTAAGCCCGGTATGTTTAACTAGAGCGCTACTCCGTGTTTGACTCACTGAATACTAGTCTAAGTTATTTCAGAAAAGAAAAAGCGATGAAGGTTTACCCTCGTGATTATGGTGGAGACACACCACCGTGTTCTCAAGGCCAGTAGGCCACCACTCGAATTTCAAGCTCAGGGTCGATGACCCTTGCTACTGATATGTAACTCCTTAGATAGGAGTCTGTGTTACCCTTGGGGGACATCCAGTTCAGGGCACCATCAGGTTTGCCACTCAGACTGCAGTCATTAGTTTGTGCACAGTCGTCCTTAGTGACAATTGTTAATAAAGTAACACATAGAAGCTGGTTGAATCTTACAGCAGTCAGCAGTCAAAAGTTCAAACTACAAAAATCAACGATTTGTACAATTATGACAAGAGTGTGTCAGATCACTCAATAGGCCGATTCTATCCCAGATCATGAACTCAAGTGTCACGTTTTATGTTAGAGAAATTATGCAAATTTTAAATTTAAGTAAAATTCACTTATAATATTTTCTTTAAGTGTTGCTGGAGGGAGTGGTTTTTCTTATTTTTCACTTCTGACCCTTTTGGAACTTGTTTTTACAGGGGGCTCCGATCATGGAATCCGCTTAGGATAGGCGGTGCAGTTTTCTCAGTTGTCAGTTTTGTTCAGTTTTACCACTGTTGTACTTGTCTCTTTTTTATAGACATTATGTATATGTTGTATTTCACTCATGTTTTGATGTATCAGTTTACTTTAGTTTGACGGTATTTCAGTCTCTTAGTGTTATATTCAATTTTAGTTGGCTCTGTGAATTCAGCTTGGTAAGGTTTACTTTTACCCATAGATTTACTTACTCTTTTTCCGCTGTAAGTTTTCTTTTTTAACACTTTTATTTCTTTTACCTGATTTATACCAGTTATATGTCGTTACTTAGTGTACTTGTTATCGCAGGCCCAGCCGGACTGTTGATTTTCTGTTAAACTTGGTTGAAGTGTTACAAGTAACGTCAAGAGTCTCAATTCCACAGACACAAATTAATTGGTGGCATGCACGTGTTTGGAAATACGATAATTAAGAGATATGATTAGTCCGTGCAAACTCCAATAATTAACTATTCATTTGAAATTGAACATAAAAATTTAATACCTCAAGATTGAGCTAGGAGAGAGGCAAGGGTTTACCAACAGAGCTCGGGCACAAGCATTCCAAGGCAGAGGCTGGAGGGTAGCAGAAATCGGGCTGTAGACAGCAAGCTGGAGGCTCTCTAAGGAAGCTCAGGGAATGGAGGAATACGGAGCTGGAAGGGGGAGCTCGTCAGAGGCTTGCTGAAACCGCGGGAAGAAAATGCAGAGGAGGTCGTCGGAGACCTAAGGTGGCACTGGAGTACTCGTCGACGACTGGTGGGTCTTTAGGAGGTGGATTCGTCGAAGAAGAAGGTGCACCGGAAGGGGCGGAACAGCTGGAAGTACCCGTATGGATTCACCGCCGTCGCAAGGCACGGAAGGAGCAATGGCTTCAGCAGATTGCTCGACATGAAGAGATGAACGCGGGAGGTTACTTCGACGGAGGAGAGAGGCGCTGGCAGTTGTGGCTCAAAGGCTTCTGACGGGGGAAGGAGAACAGTAGCTCCGGAGGCGCCGGGGAAAAACCGATCGAAAATCCACAAAAAGGTTTCGATCGATTTAATTCCCAGCCGGCTTCCAACAATGAGGGAGGGTTTCTTTTATAACAGCGGGGTTAGGATTTCATGTCTTGAGTGTTTTGGCTAATGGCACACCCAAACAAACCAAATCAGATTGAAGTTTCATTTAAAATGTGAAGGGTTTTTTTTTAAAAAGGGGTCGGCTATAGACATCGGGAACAATTTAATGAAATTAATCAATTATTTGAGCTTGCCCTAAACTAACTATCTCATAAATTACCGGACCTATGCATTTAAGGTCTCGTTGGCCGGTCACACCAACGAACCAAACAAAATTTGCACGATACAAAATAACATCACAACGCTCATAACATGCGCAATACAACTTGACGCTACAAAACAAATCCAAAGTGTGTGAAAGCATGCACTACAAAAAATAAATAACTTGTGTGATAGTAATAATACAAATCGAAGCGATGCGGGTTGCATCAACAATTCTTCTCCACAATCCGCTGTCATGGGGAACCTCGCCCCCTTATCCTCCAGTTTTTACGAAAACGAACTCACGACCTCATTTTGGCGTTTCCGCTCCCGACTCTTCCAGTGATCATTTTTCCTGTTAAATCCACGCAAATACATCTTCTCGGCAACCTCACATGCTCGTCTCTTCCCGAGCTCGCAACACTTCCTTGACGGTATGTCCACGACGATCCAGCCACGCTACACCCACGACACCTCCGCCTCTAGTATTCCTCCTTCGGCTGGCTTCTCCCCCATTTGACCTCATCTAGAAATGCAAGTCTCTAGCAGCTCACTGCGTTTATTTCGTCGCCCTCTTCGGCTAGAAGTAGATTTTTGCATCTCCCCTTCGACCAAGCCCACCATCCTTTCGGGTGTTCAAATATGCTTTCCTCGCCTGCATAGGCCGTATCTTCCCTCTTTGATGCCATGGATCTCGCTCTCTTGGTGGAAGCAGACTTGAATGCCAAACTCATCGACACCGCCCATCCCTCCGGAGAGTTTTCCACTCTGATAGCTTGGCTTCTCCGTGTCTCGGCTACCTCCACGACCTCCCCAATCGTTGCCCAGACCCCAGATGACCGACCAAGAGTACCACGATCTTTGCATTAAGAGTCTTTGTTTTTATTGTAAACAACCCTACTCCCCGACTCATGATTGCCCCCCCTGAAGGGCTTTGCATCACCATTGCGAGGGTGACAAAAAGATCACCCTTTAGGATTTCGAAGCCCTGGAGGGCAAGGACACACGTCACACACCACACAGTGATGGACCCCAAGCGAGATTGCTTCATTTAAACATTTTGCGCTTCGCGGTTGGCGGCACCTCTGGCCCCCAAACCATGAAGCTCTCAGGTTCCCTGTATGACACTCATGTGATTGTGGTGATTGTGATGATTGACAATGGGGCCAGCCGTAACTTCATCTCTCAGCGCCTAGTGACACAGCTCGACCTTTACTTGTCTCCTCCCCGTTTTTTGTTCTTCTTAGGCGACGACCGGCGCAGAGCCACTAGTGGTCTTTGTACGGGCTTGGAAATGATCACGGCCCCCTGCTCTCTCCGAGCATAATTCTACTCTTTTTAGCTCGGCAGCATTGATGTCATATTAGGTGTATCGTGGCTTCATTCCCTCGGCGACGCGTATGTCAACTGTGACCACATGGCGATGCGTTTTCATAAATTGTCTGTTTCCTTACTTTTGAAGGGGTGGCCTCCCTCATCCATCAAGCAGTTACCTTCCAGTCTCTTCAGAAAACAGTGGAAATAAACTTTGTCGTGTACTTGTGGCACGTTGTCGAGCCAACCAACCACCCCCCCCCCCCCCCGCCTCCTCTACATGTCCTCAGTTGTAGCCCGTCCTAGATGCTTTCCGAGGAATCATTGCCGATGCCACCCACCTTCTACCTCCGTGCCAATGGAGATGACATTACCTCTGGCCCTGTTGGACATCTCCTCACTAAACTACTCCCCGCGGCTCATGCGGGATACACACACCTTACTCCGAGAGAATATCTCAGTGGATTCAGTCTTGGTGTTGTGGTTTGGCCGACCCCCATCCGAAGACTCGGGGTTGGACCGCATCACATTCTGCCCCTCGTTCCCGGACTTCGGGTCCGAGGAGATGAGGACACAAATACCAACATGATGATGGATGTTGGTCAGTTGCACACACGGGCATCACGAACCCCATTGGATCTATTATATTATTGCTTATGTAATTTGGGTCATGTGGTAATTTACTGTTTGTTCCTTTTTGTGTTTTTGAGCTAGACACTATATAATCCTATGCATGACTCATTTTTATTCATCTTGGAAGTAAGATCAATTTGGAGGAGTCCTAGCGGCTGAAATTTCTTTTCTAATTTCCCTTCTTCTTCTCCCCCCTTCTTCCTTCCTTCAAACCTCTTCCTAACATGGATACACATGGAACAATTGGGGAAGTTGCATAATAAAATATGCTTCCTCTTTTTTTAATAAATTGATACTCTTCATTATGGAAGACCGAAGAGTGTACATATGAAATGAAAACAGATGTTACCATTTTTTATAATTGTGTGTTTCCTCTATATCAGATAGTTAAGGAGAAGATAAGAGGATGATTATTGGACAAAGCCAAGGGTCGCTTTTAGGGTGAAGATTCAACAAGGAAAGCACTCCGACCCGTAGGGAAATTTTAATAATAAGAAGAGAAACATTGTGGAATCTTTAGCGTCAACGCCATCCCCATAGCATTGTGACTGTTGCAGCATCCTTTGTCAATGAATAGAAGAACACATGAAATTCATCTAGAGCTCTTTCGAGTCAGTATTGGACCTACTTTATAACCAGACAAAGATATTTCCTTGTAGGCAAGGTCAAAAAGGGAAGATGAGCATGTACTTAACATACCCTCACGAGGAACACTTCACCTTACAAATCCAAGTCAAGGATAAGTCATCACCGATATCATCCACGCTTGGAGTAAATGGCGTAATTTCCAAGAACTTGGTGGAAATACTAAGACTAGATACTCATCCTCACCCTTATGTACTCAGATGAATTATTGATGAAGTCGATTTTCGAGAAAGGAACAATGTAGCCTGCACCTTATGAATCACTGGTACATGTATGATTATCGGGTATGATACGTATTCGGTACCGTGATACACTTTCATAAAATAAATAAGGGTACGGGTCGCTCGTGGTACAACGTATTTAAGTTGATATATATATTATATAAAAAGGGAAAAACACACTTTGGTTACACATTCACTTTCCCATTTTACCACTCTATTCCAATTTCTAAAATTTATGGGTTTTTCTTTTATTTTAAAGAATGTGATCTTATATAGACAAAGTCTTCTAGCTACAATAAAAAACGTGCCTTCCCTGGCGCTCGCCAACCCCCGCACTCACCTAGTATACATCGACGAGATAATATGCAAAGTTGTTCCAATTTATATCCATTATTTAGGTTTTAGTATCCGTTATTTATGGGATAGATATGCATCCCTGTATTACAAGTCACAATGATATCACTTACTAAGGACGAGAAGTACCACTGGCGAGATATACCACAGACGGGAAATACCATCGGGTGAACCAAGCCAATGAGCCGGCGAACTAAGACGACGATGTCATTTTGAAATATATTGTGCAGAAAAGAGAGTTGTTGGAGTTTAAGATTTTTTTGTTGGAGTTTATGATTTATTTGTTTCGTCTATTGTATTTGTCCACTCTTATATATTAAGAAGTGCACACTAAATGAATTTTTTTCTTTTGATTTCCAACATGGTATCGGAGCAAATATAATCCCGCTCTCATTCGCCCTCTCCCGCTCGCATCCTGCTCGCATCCCATTCCCACTCCCGCTCCAACTCCCGATCGATCCCACGCCTCGCATCTCGCTTCCGCTCCGCCAAACCGGTTCTTCTCATCTCTCGCCTCTCCTCGCTACAACGCCCATCTCTCCACCGCCCGCTCTTCTCCGCGCCATTTTTGCGCCCGATCCGTCCGCTGCTTCCGGGAGCCGGCTCCATGAGGCCTTGAATTTCACATCTCCGGCTTCCGTTCCTTCTTTTGTTGAGGATGGTTTTTTCCTCCTTCCTATACCTGATTTGCCACTTTCACTTGGTTCCGTTGTCAGGACCTTTTGGGTTCTTCTCTTTTTACGAGAAAACCCTAGAGTTGCGCCCCTTCTCCTCATTTTTGCGATCATGTGGTTTTTATCCTTGGATTGTTATGGATGGAAGTGTTGATTCTACAAACACGTCCTCCGGGGTTTGTGCTGCATCCACCCCGATGTCAGCTTTAGGATTCGGCTGTGCAACTCATGACCATGGGACTTTTCAAATTATCACCCTAAAACTTGATGGCACCAACTACCTTTTGTGGGCTCATTTCATCACCCTTGCCCTCAAAAGTAGTTGTATGTTTGGATATGTCAGTGCCACAACCATGACACCCGCCCAGGCATCCACGGATTGACTGCAATGGGAGTCTTAACTCCATGATGATGTCGTGACTTCTGAACTCTATGCAGGATTCTATTGCTCGCAATTACCTGTTCATGGACACTGGGGCCATCGGATGTGCGCCTGAGCTGCACTGCCCGAGTTTGAGCTTGCTTGGGATTGAATGGCAGTTGGGGATGCCGGTGCTGGGGAATTTCCTCTGGAAAAATTTAAGCTTTATGAGACGAAACCGTTTTATAGTGTCATTAATAGCTAATCTACTTTTTTATCGATCTATACCCCTATTAATTTTGTTTGTTTGTTTTTTTATAGTTCTTGGTTGAATATGAAGCCTGATGGCCCTGATATTATCAGTAAGCTTAAGATTTGTGATTGAATTCTTCCCTATAATAAATATAAACAGTAAATTAATTTTTATTTTGAAACATGATATCTTAGTTTAACTTTTGGTGGTTTATTGTTTTTTTTGTAATTTCTAACTACAGTGCCATAATTTAATGTTATCAAGTTTTCAGTTTGATGTGCATATATATAAATTTTGGTTGCAAATAAAATTCTCCAATATGCATATATCAAAGGTGTGCAGACAATCATTTTAGGCATGCAGGTGAGTACTTTTTATTAATCTTCTGCAGATCGTTTAAGATAGTCCCACACCTTCGTGTGGTGTAACTCATGTGATGTTTAAAACTCTGTTTAAAACACTTGTTTTGCTTCGAAAAACCCATCACTCATTGTCTTCGGATCAAAACCGTTTTTAGCGCTTTTGCCCTCCTTTTTCCTTCGCCTTACAGATCTTATAGAACGTTTCTCCCCTTTGTCGGGGAGGGTAGAGTGTTTCCCCTACCTCCCCGAGAGGATATAGAACATATACCCCCTCTATCCCTCTCTGGTGGGAGAGATTTTTTGGGTCCGGGATACCTTAGGGATATCTTTTGCACTAAAGGAAGACATCTCGAAGACATCTCAGGTCTGCGAATGACAAAATGTCTGACATGCATTTTTGTGCTTGGGGCCGGGCTGGCTTACGTGGCAGCTTATTATTGGTCCCGGACGGTCCGGACCTTGAACGTAGAAATTTTGCCTATGGCGGACTCTTTGGATAATGGTTAGCAGTTATCATATAATTATATAAATAATTTTTTTGATTTTTAATTAACATGGGTATCAGGAAATCTCCACGGCAAGCAATCTTCCTCAGAAGGAGATAGGAAAATACATCAAAATCCTGGGCGAAGCTCTGAAACTGAGCCAGCCCATCAACAGCAACTCTATCTCAGTTCACATGCCAAGATTTTGCAATCTGCTTCAGCTCAACAAGTCCGCTCAGGAGCTCGCCGCGCACATCGGAGAAGTTGTCATCAACAAGTGCTTCTGCACCCGGCGGAATCCGATCAGCATATCCGCCGCTGCCATCTACCTCGCTTGTCAGCTCGAAGACAAGCGGAAAACACAGGCCGAGATCTGTAAAGTCACCGGTCTCACCGAAGTCACTCTTCGAAAGGTCTACAAGGAGCTATTAGAGAACTGGGATGATCTCCTCCCGCCGAATTATACTCCCGCGGTGCCTCCCGAGAAGGCTTTTCCGATGACGGCGATCACGTCCAGCCGTACCGCCAAAGCACCCGATGCGTCGGCGGAGGCATCAAACAATCTTCCGTTCCTCCCCGAGAAAGAAAAGAAATCCGGGAAAGCCGCAGATGCATCGGAGATGGATCTCAACAATAACCCGCGGAGTACTCCCCGAGCATCTTTCGCGGGCAGGGAGTTCTATCAAGCAGCGCTGTGGCAGCGACAATTCCCATTTGGTTCCACGACGACGCCCCTAAAGACGAGCGGAGACAAGGAACGGAATCAAGTCGGAGAGACAAATGACAAGAAATGTTCGCCTCCGAATAGCGAAATGAAAATTGATGGAGGACACACTTCGAATATCTCGACAGCACAAACTTCCGGGGCCACGTGGCAGCTCGGTGCACCGTCGCAAGCGCCCAAGTCATAGGTTTTGAAGCCTGGGAAGCAGCAGGTCGAGTTTGATCCGGAATTTGTTCAACAAGGAGCTGCTGGTATGTAATGGCTAGCTGTAGAGAAACATAGTTATGTTGATTTTTTAAACTATCCTGTGGATTACAACACTAATGAACATTGATTTGAAGGCTAATCAATCAAATGAAGAAGAAAGGCTGCATTAAATTTAGTACCTTTAAGATTGAATTCAAGGAAAAGAAGAGATTTTTTTTTTACAAAGCTTCATAGTTTAGAAACAAAGTATATAATATGTGAAAACATGAGTTCAACATATGTAATGCAGAATCATCCAAGCCTTCAGATTTCATCATCTGCGAGCAAACTCGTCCTGCGATGTGATTTCGCAATTTCGCTGGCGCCGGCGCCGTCACCTTCAAGTACCTGGTAGCAGCAGGGAGAACACCATCATTCATTCACTGTACTTCACATTTTTGTTTGGTATGTATTTATATATTTTTTATTCCTGAGAAATCGAGGGCACCTCTATAAAATTGAATGGAGTTTCTTAGTGAGGTCGGGCTTTCACGAACAACAATTTATAACCCCACCACATTCATGATGGCCAAAATATTATAAATTGAGATTTTGATAAAAGAATTCGGAGAGGAAAAAATTTCGTAAGGGTCTCTGTTTAGAGCGGTGTTTTTTGTTCTGATGAGTTTGGAGAAAAATCACCGTCATAAAATGTGTTTGGCATGACAACGGTTATGACTGTCATCGAATTCGAACAAAAACATTCCGGCCAACCGTCACCCAAAATTAATAATTAAAACAAAAAAAAAATTAACAGAATTTTTCATGTATTTTCCTATTTTCTCTTTTGAATTTTGGTTGGGATAAAGATTAAGGCTTCGTTTGGGGGGACTAATTTTCACCGGTCAAGCGGTCATGACCGCATGAACCCGGACTTAAATTAAGTCCGGGTTCATGCGGTCATGACCGCTTGACCGATGAAAATTAGTCCCCCAAACGGAGCCTAAATGATAATAAAAAAAAGATATTCATGAAGTAAAATAAATAAATAAAAATACATCATTAATTACCATAATTTTGTTGCTTTTTTGAATATTCATAGAAAGCTTTCAGAATAGCACCATATTTCATGGATTTCAGTGACCCCATATGTCTGCAATATAAAAGAACATGAAAATTAAAACAAAATTTAAATTAAACAGACGACCCCTAATCACTAATCCGTTGTTATTATTATTATTATTATTATTATTATTATTATTATTTATTTATTTATTTTTATACTCTTGAGATAAAAGCCAAAAATAATATTATATGTTGTGTCATTAACTTCCATGACTATAATCATTTGAAATATGCAAGAGGTTTATCTTTTCACTAGATCAAGAAGAAAAATGGTTACGAGGATAGTAACCGTCAATTTTTCAGTAGATCAAGAACAAAAATCTTTACAAGGATGTACATTTACAAAATACTCTTAGAATGACAAGGAGTTTATATAACACTCTGTACATTTACAAAATACCTTTGATAATAAGATGGTCGAGATCAACACCAACATCGTCTTTTGTATAGGATTAGTGGAATATAATTAACGACTATGCTATTAGAATAATCTCAATGGTTTTGCTACTTGTTACAAGCATCATAAACGCATAATGTATGCTAGTATTACATTTAGGCTGCGTTTGGCGTGGCTTATCGCGACGTATTTGCTCCGGTGAGATCATTGGCATACCAAAATTTATGTCTCAAAATAGTTTCTTTTTTGTAACATTTGTGATACCAAACATATATTTTATGACAATGATTTTTTGTCCAATCTCACCGGAGCAAATAAGCTGCGATAAGGCACGCCAAACGCAGCCTTAGACTCCGTTTGACATAGTGTTTTTGCTCCAGCGAGTTTAGACAAACACCATTGTCATAAAATGCATGCTTGAGAAGACAATGGCTATGACTGCCGCCAAGAAAAGAAAATTAGTTTTGAGCATATAAAAGTGATTGATGTTCCTTAGATGAGGGCCATTAGGTCAGGCGTTCATGAACGATGGTTCATAACCACCACACTCCTACCGCAACCGCCGTGCCAAATGGAGCCTTAGCCCAAGAGTAATTCCAATGAACAACAACATAATGCATGCTGCATTGAATGGTAAGATAAAATAGAATCACTATTGCATAATTAGCATTATTATATACATAAGAAACTTTGCAGTAGACATATGAATGTGGATGGAACATTGATATGTGCAGGCTAATTAACTTTAAGAACCTAAAAGCTCATGTTGCGAACCGTATTCGTGCGTAGAAAGGTGTTTTGAGTACAATTTTCATTGTGCGAGTGTAGAAGACACCTACAAGTGTGAACCATGTATATAGAGTAAGTACATGGTTTGCTAAAACAGATGGAATTCTTCACTGAATGCATATGTAACAACTGAATTTGCCATGAAAAGAAGCTACTCTTTTGCATCAATAAATGTATAAAACTCACATGATCTCCGTGTAGCGGATTCTCCATGCGGGGAATCCTAAATGGCACCGAACGGGTCCGTATATAAGAAGAAGATCAGGGTCAGGTCCACCACATCCTAGGAAAGAGGAAATTGAAGTCTCTATCAACATGTTGTAAACCAAAATATCTTCAAAAAATGCTATTTTTAATCTATAGGAAATTGTGGATGGATGAACATAAAAGTAGGGAACCAACCCACTGCATTTAGAGCATCGTCTATTTCGCTTTCTGTTAATGCAGGTTCTTTCTTGCTGGAGCTTGCGAGTTCATCGTTCTGATACTTGGAGCACAAAAAACTAGCTGCTTTCGCGACTCCCGCTTTACTATCGGCAAAGGAAAGCAGTTCTATAATCATTCTGTTTTGTTGGGATGCGGAAGTCATGCCCTTTTGTTACGAGACACGCCAATTTCAGTAAAGCGAGATATCATATAAAAAATTGGAGACCAAACAACATAGAAATGCATGACAATGTCATACAAAAACTTTAAAATCCTTCTTTCTTTCTCGCATTGCGTTGGGGTGGGTGGATACAGACGCGTATCAACATCGTTTCTATCTGTTTTGCTAATCATTCATTATTGTCCATGGTTGTTTTAAAGCCCTTTTTTCATTTTATCCAAAAATATTTTATTTTCCCCCACAAATGGGATAGGAAGGATCAAATCCTATCAAAATAAGATTGCTTCTAATTTTCAAATATGGAGGAACAAAAGCACTTTTTAACCCTTTTATGTAATTAGTTAGCATTGCCAATTTCTAAAATAGCATACATGATATTGGCACTAAGGTTCCGTTTGGGGGGACTTATTTTCGTCGGTCAAGCGGTTACGACCGCATGAACCGGGCCTTAATTACAAAGCCTAAGTCTGTGTTTGGGGTTCAGTGCATCTCCATTTTCCACCGAAGAGGTAAAAAGTGGAGGCTCTCCAAATAACTTGTGGGGCTTTGGCAGCATCCCTCCTATGAAAAAAGAGCACTTTTGGTGAGGAGTGAGGACTCCATTGTCAATCAGAAAGGAGGACCTCCATTTGCTACAGAATTCCTTTTGCTACAGGAATAGAGCCACACCGTTACCCCAAACAGAGCCTAGAAAGAAAGTTAATCTTTGATAAACAAAGTGAGGCTTCTTTTTCAATATCTTAATTCAGAAAAACAAAAACTTCATTGACAAATTACCTTTTATGCAATATATAAAATTCACAAATATAAATGAACAAAATCCCACATACTTATCACACTTCAAGAAGATGAAGGTAAGAGGTTCCTTTGATATGTACATAGAAATTCAAATGGAAATAAGGATGTATTATTTCTTACATTTGCAAAGCTACCCAACTCTCCCCCAAGAGATTTCTTCAGCACACCTACATGATAAAATCATAAAATGTCACCTAACAAACAAGAAGTGTATCCTTACGAAGAGCAAAAAAAAACTCGCTCCACTAAAAATCTTTGGTTCCTTACATTGTAACAAAATTAGGGCTTTGGAGGTGAAATTGAAGGTCTAATTTCAATGAAAATGAATCTTCAATTCTAATTACAGTGCCCCAATTCCGTCAAAACATACACACTATTAGTGATAATATACTATTATGTTGTCTTGAGAGAAAACTGAGTTTACCTTCCATGTCATAGAGTGCCACATGATTTATTCCATTATTTGACAACCAAAGCAATAGCTCTTTGACCCTTTGTGTGTTTCTAGCTTCCTCGCTGTCCACCACAATCGCCAAGTGCCTAAGGTTACGCAATTGAAAATTCCGATAATTTTGCAACAATCCGAGCGAAATAATGCACGATTCAGCGGCTTGCAACAAATGAGACCCGAACTGATAGATGATGAATAATGTATGGATCATCAACCAACATTGTTTCAATGCCAATCGCACAAGCCAAGGAAGTCGACATTTCTTCATGCCAAAGAAACAACACAAAAAAAAATCATCACAAGAAATTAAAACCATAGAAGATTGTTACAAAATCATTCACCAATAAGATAGCAAAAGAGAATTGAAAAAACAAGAGGCATGCGGGCGTCGGCCTTCATTATGATCTAATACGATTGCATGTGTTCGACATAATGCCATCCACAGTACAAAGATCTGGAGCCCATTCACCTACAACTACTTAATTTTTTTGTTGGATGAATATGTTATAGCAAGGCCTCAAAGCAAGCTATGATCAAAGGCTGACTCTCACGTCGCCCAATTAAAAAAATCCATATGTTAAGAGTCCCAAAAACCCTGCACATGAGAAAGCGTCTTCAACTTATGCAGACTTGTGCACTTTATATAAATCTTGATCTCATCCACCTACAATCAACTGATGTTAAGGTGTATTCATAGGTTCTAACAGTAATAAAATGAGGAACTTGTATTTTCAATTGTTTGGAGTGTGAATCAATGGGTGCCAAAGTTGAGCTTAATACACTAATCAATCCAGTTGATGTGTTGTGAAGGTGTGATAGTACACACTATGACGGTTTATCCGCCTTTACAGCTTCCCTAGTAGTTTTTTTTTGGACCGAAATTCTACTTTTTAAAGTGTAGCCTCTCATGATCGTCACACCTTGAGCGCAATCTTGACGACTGAGGTGGTCTTTTGGCCTAAAACATTGTTTGGTGCTCGCACCTATGGAAACATGTACTATATGTATTTTTCATAACTGCATTCATAACTGCCGTCATGCTACAAGTCTGCAACTGCTCTCCCAAACTTGCCTAAAGTCTGTATGCATAAACAACTCATGAACAAATATTTTTTCTGCCTATTCTACATGAGACTGAACCCAATACCATCACATACCTCCATAGTTAACTTCTCAGCATTAAAGAACACATATGGCATGCTAGAACTGAAAGATCAAGCACAAGAAAAATTGTCCAATTTCATGATGTAAACAAATTTCAACCAAATACTAATTAGGCACCGTTTGGGGCGACGTTTTTGCTCTGTGAGTTCGGACAGAAACGCCACCATAAAATGTATGTTCGGCATACAACGGTTTTCCACCACCAAGAAAATAAAATTAGTTTGAACATAAAGTGGAGTTACTCAGGATTCGGGCGTTCAAACGACGGTTCATAACCACCGTTTGTTGAAACCGGAGACAAAATTTCCGGCGTTCGTGACGGTTCATAACCACCACGCTCATGACTATCACCGTCGCGCCAAAACGGCCTAAATCTCTCGTATCAAAACAAAATGATGGCTTAAAATGAAGAAAATGGCGACGAATCAAGCGAATAAATCAATGAATCAAGCACACATACTGAACAGGTGGGGGAGCTACAGCGTTCCTCATTTTAGTGTTTCAAAGCATGAAGACGGTGAAACAGAGCTGTTGGTGCCTCCATAAATAAGAGAGTAAGCTGCATTGAACCAGAAGAACTGAAAAATACTTTGGTTTGTTGAGGGGTGAGGAGAGATATTAGAGCACTATAAGCGTGAATAGAGCATGCCTAATGTATTTCATACCATGTCTCCCTCACATTGTCGGTTGGTATATACATTTAAAGGGTTATTAGGGTAATTATAGCTTCCACCCCTCAAAGTTTGTGTAATTATAGCTTTTGCATCCCTTTAATTTTCAAAATTACAATTTCCTCCGCTCAATGTTTACATTTCATAACATGTATGCATAAAAAAGACTCCCGTGAAGATTTACTTCAAGGGGGTACTTTTGTGCACGGATGTTATGAAATGTAAATATTGAGGGGGAGATTTGTAATTTCAAAGGTTAGAGGGGTGGAAGCTATAATTATGCAACAATTAAAATTATACATATGCACACTTTCGGGACTTTGGTATGCGGCAGGCTTCTCCAAATCTTCGACCAGGACACACTCAATTAGAAAAAAGTTAACGTGATAACAAAGCGCGGGTGATCTTCCAGTGATCTCTTAATGATCTCCCATTGAGATCACATTGCTCTCCTAATGATTTGCCGACAGTCGTGTTCAAAATGCCCGGACCCGGCCCTAAAAAAGCCCGGCTAGGCCCGGCTTGGGAAAAGCTCAGCCCGAACCAAGGCCTGGCCTGGGGGTCTTACCAGGCCCCCATATTAGCTGGTTGCCCGACCCGGTTCCCGAGCCGGGCAAAGCCCAGGCACCGGGCCTATCCTGGGCCCGGCACCAGGCTAGGCGGGATTTCTCGCGTATTCCAGGCGGCCCTATCAGCCCCCTCTTTGAGAGAGTCTAAGTCTGGCCCGACCCGGCTCAAGCTGGACCCGAGCCGAGCCCGGCCCGATCAGGGTTTTTGGACAACTAGCTGCCGGTGATCTTTCATTGATCTCCGAAATTTCTACAATGCTTTTGATGCTAGTCGGGTGATCCTCTAGTGATCACCAGAAGCTCTCCCGATGGCCGTCCCGCGTTAATTTTGGAATCACGCTCCGTTATATCACTGTTAAGTTTCTATCCCACGTCCTAATCGCTTGCATTTTGAACGAAGATCAAGAGATACAATTTCTTGAAGCAAACATTCTCCATTTTGCCCTTTCTTTATTGCATCTTAAGATCTTAGACACATTCGCATCAAATGAGTCTACCGACACTATTTTGTATTGTGACATAATTATCGGGGGAATTCCTGTCATTTATGACTCATGATTGCACTATTGCAAATTAGGCTTTACTTGGCGAAGCAGGGGGAGGGAGGAGACGCAGGTCTCGAACCAGAGGGACGGAAGCGGGGATCAAAATGCTGCAGCTGGGCAGCTTTTTCGCCTTGCACGGGGACCAGACGTGACAAACGGGCCCGAGATTCATTTGATTTTCTGCCTTAAATCAATGTTTGCTCCAAACGCCTAACCCTAAACGCCTAACCAAACAAAGCCTTAGTAATAGCATCATTTTGGGAGATGAAATTATGGTGAATCACAATGTCAGTTTTAAGCTTAGGCATGCATTAAGCTTAGACATCGCCGGGCCAACCAAAGCCTAAATAAAGTAATGCGTCATAAAATTCTATAGACAGCAAATACTGTCCCCAACAGTAATGCATCATAAAATTCCATGCCCTGCTGAATCAAAATGTTATTGAGCACACGCGCAGAGATGTCACAAATTTACATGGGCCAAAAATGCACATAAAATACATAAATTCAAACAATTTAAACCCCAAAAATGACATTCTCCAAATTCGGCGCACATTTCCGCATCAACAAGTGCTTCTGCACCGGCAGGAATCCGATCAGCATGTCCGCTGCCGCCATCTGCATCGTCCCTCAGCTCAAAGACCTCATAATTTAGAGCGAAAAAAACAGAGTCTGAAGATATCTGCATTGTTACCACTCTCACCAAAGAATCTCTCCCAAAAGACCACATAATTTAGAGCAAAAACTTCAAAATTTAGAAATATATAGTATATGGTACTTGAAATCCAGGCCTTCAGATTTTTGCTGCAAAATTCATTTCACAATATTGCTAACAATGGCAGCGGCGGCGGCGGCGGCCCCTTCAAGAGCCTGGCAGCAGCAAGAGAGGACACAACCATCAATTTTCTGCATTGCAATTATCTGCTCGGTACATATATTTATATAAAGTTTATCTCGATAAATCATCATTTCATCATCCTCAATTTTATCCAAACTGTTCTGTTCAGTGTTAAACCTCAATTTTATCCAAACTGTTCTGTTCAGTGTTAAACCTAACAAAGTTGAGAACACAAGGCAAACCCGTAGAATGTCGGTAGTCATCGGAGGAGCGTCCTGAGGTGGAGATACAAGGAAGAGGATACTATGGAGCCAGAACTTAGGTAGGGTGTGCTCGGAAGAGAGAGAGCGCTACCATAATCTCCTAGCAAAGCAAGAGGAGATATTCTAATTTCTTTTATATGCATTCACTATGAACAAAAGTAATATATATACATGTACAAGCGAGGGTGATCCTAACACCCACGGTGACTCAAAGCTAACTCTACCACTCAAAATGCACATCATATCTACCCCCCCTCCCCTCTTCACAAACACCCGGGGGATCTTACACCGAGAGTTTGGACAGTAGATAGGCAGGATGGGTCCTCGTCTGCGACTTTGTCATCAAATCAGTAATCTGCTGCTCGGAAGGAATAAAGGAATGGGCAAGAGTGTCCCGACCATAGTGCTCACGCAGGAAGAAAGCATCCACCCTGATATGCTTGGAGAGAGAATGTATCACCGGGTTTAGAGTAATCTGAATGGCACCGGTGTTATCACAGTAGAGGGGAGTGAGATCTGGAGAAAAGACACCAAGATGCTCAAGAAGTCAACGGAGCTAAATAATATCCTCAGCGGTGGTAGTCATGGTTCGAAGCTCAGCCTCAGTGCTGGAACGAGAAACACCAGTCTGTTTTTTGGACTTCTATGCAATAAGTGAAGAACCCAAGAACAAACAGAAACTAGTGACAGAACGACGGTCAACAAGATAACTAGCCCAGGTGGAGTCGGAGTAAGCATGTAGCTGCAGAGAACTACTGCTGGAGAAGAAGAGACCACGACAGGGCGTCGCCCGGAGATAGCGCAGGAGCTGCAACAGATGACTATAATGCACAGATGTGGGTGCACTAAAAACTGGATCAACACATGAATAGCATGGACAATGTCGGGCCGAGTAATGGTAAGAAAGACGAGAATCCCCACGAGGTGGCGGTATCGAGTAGGATCAGAGAGTGGAATCCCATCATCCGGACGTAGTCGAAGGTGGAGCTCCATAGGGGTGTTCACTGTGCGAGAGTCAGATAGAGCAGCTCGAGCAAGGAGATTTGATGTGTAGCGCTGCTGAGAGAGCTGAAACTCGCGATCTGTAGAGCTGACCTCAGACCCAAGAAGTGGCTCGGTTGTCCAAGGTCAGTCATCTGAAACTGCTGATCTAGGTGATGTTTGACGAAGGTCACATGAGAAGGATCAACACTGGTAATAATCATATTATCCACGCACAGTAACAAAAGGATCCGACCACGAGAGTAAGAGTGCACGAACAGAGTCAGATCATGTGGACATGGTTGGAACCCGGCGGCTGTAATGGCTGAACTGAAACGTGCAAACCACTCGTGGGGCGCCAGCTTGAGCCCATAAAGAGCTCGCCTAAAGCGGAAGACAAGGCCTGAATGAGAGGATAGACCCGGAGGAGGAAACATGTATACCTTCTGCTGAAGATCACCGTGAAAAGAAGCATTGCTCACGTCAAGCTGTGATAGGGACCAGTGACAAACATCGGTAACAACAATAAGAGTATGGACTGTAGTCATGTGAGCAACTGGAGCAAAAGTCTCGGTATAGTCTCTCCCCTGCTCCTGCTAAAAACCACGAGCAACTAGCCGAGCCTTGTATCTCTCTACAGAACCATCAGAGTGAGTCTTGACCTTAAAGACCCACTTGCAAGTAATAGGAACAACACCAGGTGGAAGAGGAACAAGCTCCCATGTGCGAGTGTGCTCGAATGCCTCCAACTCAGCAGACATAGCAACCTGTCACTCAGGTATCTGGGCAGCCTCACGATAGCAAGTCGGCTCCGGAGTACTGTAGGCAGTAGCAGGAAAGGCGGGTAGGTCCAGCTGTAGGGTAGCAAGGCTAAGGCCGTCGGGAGGACACCGTTCACGAGGTGGGTTGCGGCACACAGGAGGATCATCCACAGGACACTCACTGGAGGAGGTAGGCACTGAATCTGGGGGCACTGGAGGCGAGGAAATAGGAGGAGGCTGAGGAGATAAGGAAGAGAGACACGGTCCCAAGTGAGCAGCTCATCAGAGGGAGAAGTGTGTGACGGATAGAGGAGTGAGGAGATGACGAAGTAGATTGCGGCAAGAAAAGAGAAGACGAAGTAGACTGCGACAAGGGAGGAGGTGACGGAGTAGACTGTGACAAGGGAAGAGTAGGTGGACATACCAGAGGGGAGGATACATGAGGCGGAGAGATGGGAAGAGTGAGAAACTGCATGTCAGAGGGAGTAATGGATGCGTGCGAGGTCGAGGGAACAAAGGACACAAAGAAAGGATGAGACTCATCAAAAGTGACATCATGTGAGATGCGAAGTCGACGAGCAACATGGTCATAACATTGATAGCTCTTGTGCTCAGTACTGTATCCAAGAAAGGCACAAGGAGCAGATTGAGTAAATAGCTTGGTATGCTCACGTGGAGGGAGAAGAACATGACACCGACAACCAAAAACACAAAAATGAGTGTAACGCGGGGGGTTGAGAGTACAAACACTCACAAGGACTCCGGCCCTGAAGGAAAGTGGAAGGTTGAAGGCTAATAAGATAAACAGCAATGGAAACATCCCCAGCCCAAAAATGAGAAGGAACGTGGGAGGAGATAAGAAGGGTGCGGGCTGTCTTAATAATGTGGTGATGCTTCCTTTCAGCGGTGTCATTTTAAGCATGAGCACAGAGACAAGAAAGCTGAAGGAAAGTGTCGTGCGTAGCTAGCGGGTCTTGAAAAGCATAAGACAGATACTCCCCCCCCCCTAAATCAGCAGAGAGAATGCGTATGAAAACAAAAAACTGTGCGTTAGATCTGAAAAAATTTGGATCGAGAATGCATAAAGTAGACCGAACAATAACAAGAATAATCATCAACGAAAAGAACATAAAACCGGCATTCACCCTTGGATACAAAAGGTGTGGGTCCTCATACATCAGAATGAACTAAATCAAAAGGACGCTGAGATCTGAACTCACTAGACGGATATGGGAGTTGTAGTTGTTTACCAAGCTTACAACCCGAACAAGACTGAGACCGATCAATAGAAACATGACCAAGGAAACCATGACTAATGAGAGAAGCTAGATATGAGCCACTGGGATGACCAAGACGGTAATGCCACTGAGAGAAACCCGTCGAAGGAAGACAAAGGGAGGAAGTTGCAAGTGACGATGAAGTGGATGGAAGGTGGAGACGATCAGGGATGTACATCCCGCTATGACGACGACCAACTCCAAGGAGTGACCCAGTCAGACGATCATGCACACCACATGTAAACTCATCAAAAATAACAAAAAAACTCTGTGATGTGAGTTGGCTGACGAATATAAGGTTCATGGATAACTTTGGTATGTAGGCAACATCAGGAACATGAAAATGACTAGTATGAGGCCACGACTGGTGATGCGGTGAGTGGTGTCATCTGCCATCATGATACTAAGGGCAGAGGAGACGGACTGACAGGACAAGAGGTGGGGTGGTATCATGGGTCATGTGAAAGGAGACTTCAGAGTCAAGCAGCTAGTCGAAGGGGGAGATACCTGCAGAGGCGTAGGCAGCTGGCTGAGAGGAGCGAGACAATGAAGCCTGCTGGGAGAACTGTTGGGAAATCAGCTGATTAGCTCAGATGCAGAGAAAGACTGCACGCAGAGTCGGAAAGTGAGTGAAAGGAGTACTAGGAGCACGTTGCTGATCAGACTCTTGAGTCCTCTGAAGTTTGCGACACTCAGATTTGACATGACCAAGACACCGACAGTAGTGGCAGTGACAGACGGTGACGAGCACCAGACCGAGCTGCAGAGGGCGCTGGAGGAAGAGTCCCCTCAGCAATCACCAAGGCATTCTGGAAGAAGACAGAAGGGGAGTGGGATGATGTCATAGAACCAAAATTGGAGGATGGAGGGGTCCGGAGGGCTGCAAGAGCAGCGAACGGGCTCGGTGAGACGAGCAAGGGCAGCGAACTGGCTCGGCGAAACGAGCAGAGGTAGCAAACGGGCTCTACGAGACGAGCAAGGGCAGCGAGAGACGATCAGGATCGATTGGTGAGAGGAGCACGACAAGAGCACCTTGACTCTTCAAAAGTTAGCTTTGTCTATGTCTACCTAAAATTTAATCGAAATTCTTCTGCATTCTCTCGAGAGATAACCCTAATCTTGTGCCTATTCACAGACTTCAATGGCTCGCACGAAGCAGGCAGAGATGGTCGGCGGTCGAGCTTGCGGCACGCAAAAAAAAACGAGTAGCAGCGGTTGCTGCATTGATCCGGAGAAAGCGGCACTGATCGAGGGCGTTAGGCGCGTTGATCGATCGATCGGGCACGACAGGCGCGGAAAACTGCCGGAGCATCGCTCGACGGGATCAGAACGGAGACGCCCTGGAAGTGTGATCAGAACCTACTACAGAGGAACTTGCAACAGGATCGAGCGTAGGAGCTTCGAGCGGCTAGGGTTTGCAATCTGGCTCTGATACCATGATAGGATGGAATGATTTTCTATGTATTCACTATAAACAAAGGTGATATATATACATGTATAAGAGAGGGTGATCCTAACACTCGCGGTAACTCTAAACTAACTCTACCACTCAGAATGTACATCATATCTAACACTAAACACTAATAATGACTCGGAATAATAATATTAACAATAAAAGACAACTTAAACTAAAGATGACAAGGCATGAAGCCGCTAACGACAACTAGGCTCGGAAGCCCATAACATCACTCTCACCTTGCAAAATGAGTTTGTCAGCAAGCTCAGAGATCAAGGCTCTGTGTCTGGTTCACCAGAGTCCTCTGCTTCCATACAAAACATCCTTTTGAAGGAATGGTCGTGAGTGTAGTGCTCATCGCAGTTATAACATAACCCTTTTGCACGTAGTTCAAACAAGACAGCATGAGACAGACATCAGATATGTTGAGGTTAGCCTATCTGGGTGTTTGAGTGTCGCCTAGGGGTCGATAGTGATTGTGATCCATTTACAGTCGACACTCACAAAGTATTGTTGGGCTCATCACAGTACCTAAATCTAAGGGGTCTTCAAATTCGATGTCCATTCACAGTCATTTTTGAAAGTCTGCCATAAAAACTGCAGCATGCATCTTTGGATGTATTGTAACATGAGCCAGAAGAACTTGAAAGTGTTCCAGATATGCATCCATTGACCCTGTTTGTTGTAATATAGTGAGTGCGCCCAGGGGATTGTTGTGGATGGGAGGATGGAATCACATGTTGCATAATTTTTGAAGTCACACCAAGCCATCCCTGACTGTTCAACGTGACGGGCAAACTATAGCCGAGTTGAATAGAGAAGGTGGAGGAACGCTACGCTAGAAGAATCCATTCCCCTATAGAAATTTGTTGGTGGACGAAAAGTTGCTCGCACCAGTTGATCCATCCCAATAGATTTATCTTTCCAATATAGGTGGGAAAGTCCAACTTAGTGTAGCGGGGAACAATGCGAGCTTCCTGTCATACAAAAGTTGGTAGCGCAATATGTAACAGGCGTGATAAAGGTCCATAGCTGCTATTGTTCTGGTCTTGTGTTGGCACTGCAATGACTTGGAGGGCTAGTGTGAGACCGTCGAGCCTGGTCAGAATGGAAGAAAAAGCTTCTTGGTGTCATTTTTTTGTGTCGGTTTAAGTCACAAATGAAAAAGGGAGCAGATGACAGGCCGACTTTAGTCCACGGGAACAAATGTGGATGGCGTGCTCAAAGTGCCACAAGATCCAACGTCAATTGATAAGGCCACCAAATCTGCCTGTACCTTGAATTAACTAACCCCAAGTCACTTATTGTAAGGGCTCATAAGTCATAACAGGAGCTCTTACTCCTGTTTTAACGGGACAAGGTGCACAGCTCGACTGCCAAGCGTTGGGCTTTGATACCAAGTTGTTATTTACAAACCCGTAGAACGTCGGTAGTTGTCGAAGGAGCGGCCTAAGGTGGAGATGCGGGGAAGAGGATAATATGGAGTCAGAATCGTCATTGCCTAAGTAGGGTGTCCTCGGGAGAGAGAAAGTCACCACAATAGTATAATCATTTAGCAAAACAATTTATTTGAAACCTTCATTTGAGCATCATTTGCCTTTAAATAGGCTTACAGGACTCTCAAATGATAACTACTAACTATAAACTTCTAATCACTAATAATGACTAATAATAATAAAAGACAACACTTGAAATAATAATAATAAAATACAACTTAAATTAAAGATGAATGGGCACAAAGTAAGTCATTAATGACAACCAGGCTCGAAACTCATAGCACCTTGTTCACTTAATGTAGATCTATTAGGCTTCATTTGTTTTAGCGGTGGCGGGTCGATCCGGTGGGTGGAAACGGAGGATTCGAACCGGAGGGGAGAGGTGGCTGCTCCAAACGGAGCTTTTTGGGGCGTTTTTCAAGGCGGGCGGGTGGAAACGGAGCAAACGCCGCCGGAGGTTCATTTGTTTACCCTCCTTCCGGCGGCGTTTGCCCAAAACGGAGTTGTGAAACGCCCAAACAAATAGAGCCTTAATGTAGAGCTTGGGCCCTCCACTAATAACCAATTAACTTTAGGTCAGGTACATAGGTTCTAATATAGAATCAAAGCAGGCTAGCCTAAGCCCATTGACGTGCCGTCCGAATACAGGAAAATATACATGCTACAGACCAAAGAGTGTATGTCTGAGGGGTGCATTGAAAGTATAGTCCCAAATCACGGAATTCTTCTAATCTTGTGCACTTAATGTAGATCTTGGGCACCTCCATCTATAACCAGTTTGGATAAATAGGTTCTAATATAATACCAAGCAGGCTAGCCTGAGCCCATTCTCGCGCCAACCAATTAAAAGAAAAATCTGTGTTAGAGACCAAAGAGTGTGTGCAGGGGTGCGTTGAAAGTATAGTCCCACATCGGGGAAGTCATGTAACCTTCTAAATTTAATGTATATTTTGTACACATTCACCTATGACATTTGGTTTAAAGTTGAATGCATAGGTTCTAAGATAGTATCAAAGTAGGCTAGCTTAAGCCCACTCCCACGTCATTTAATTAAAAAAATCCACCTGTTAGAGACCAAGACATGAGGGAGGGTCTTGAAAGTATAGTCCCACATCGGGGAACTCATACAGTCTTGTGCAGTTAATGTAGATCTTGGGCCCCTCCAGCTATGACAAACTGATTAAAGATTTGATGCATTGGTATTAACATAGTATCAAAGCCGGCCAGCCTCAATTCATTCCTACATCATCCAATTAAAATTTAAATTAATGAATTAGAGACCAAATATCATACAAGTGTGGGGGTGCGTTGAAAGTATATTCCTATATTGGGAAACTCACATGGTCTTGTGCAGTTAATATAGATCTTGAGCCCCACTAAGTCTCTACCTATAACCAATTGTTTTAGGTTGGATGCATAGGGTCTAATAAACTACATAAATCAACTTAAATAACTTTTATCATGTTGCCTTGCGCACCTACATCTTCTCCCACCTAATCCTTCAACATTAATTCTATCTCCTTGTCTGATTGATCTATTTTCTAATATTTATTGTAGCATGGTCGTGAACTACAAAACAGCGATAACACTGAATAAAAAAGTAACAGATTTATGAAACAGAAGATTAAATAAAACGCATAATGAATTACCGTAGTTTTGTTGCTTTTTTGAAAATTCAAAGAGAGCTTTCAGAATGGCGCCATATTTCATGGATGATAGTGAACCCATATGTCTGCATTATATTTAAAAAAATGAAAAATAAGTTAAAAAATAAAGTGGCATTACATATTAGATAGAAAAAATGCTACAGGAGAAGAGCTAAGAAGATCCTCAAAGATGAAAGCGAATACAGTCATAATATGAGATTATCGTGAGGATACATAATGAATCATTAATTAATAACTTAAATAAAGATAAACAATTTACAACATGGTGTGGCATAGCATATAAATCATTGAGTATTTCTAACAGTAAGAAGAGCGGGATGAGAAACTTAGGAAGAGATGTTTCATTAACTTAATAGGACTATTACAAAAATTCTCTTCAAAAATTGTTACTATTTACTAATTTTAAGATACAGTGGAAAATAAAAGGAATAAACTTTTATTATTCTCATAACTACTTTACATTAATAAATATCACCCTTGTATACACACACAAGAGGGAGAGCCTAAAATAAAATCTAAGATGTGGGACTAATCCCAAAAGAAGAAGGCCGCTAACGGCACACCAATTTGTACTATTTGCACATACTCCCCCTCAAGGTGGGCGAAAGATATCCACTAAGCCCATCTTGTCACACAATCTACATAAATCTAGTGAGCTAAGTCCTTTGGTTAGGCAATCAGCCACTTGTTCTTTTGTAGTAATATGACCCAGCTTCAGTATCCCACCATCCAGTTTTTCTTTGATGAAAAACTTACCGTTCTCTATATGCTTGGTTCTATCATATTGGACGGGATTGTTTGCAATGTTAATGGCTGACTTGCTATCACACCACAATGTATCTGTCCGTCATTATCTATCTTGAGTTCACTAAGTAGGGCTTTCAACTATAACAGTTCCCCTACACCTGAGGTCATGACGATGTATTCTGTCTCGACTGTAGATCTTGCAACTACAGTCTGCTTCTAGCTTTTTCAGAAGACAAGGTTTGATGCAGTAGCAGGTCAATTGACCCGGGGTGGACTCTCTAAATGCAGCCATATATGCAATGACGTGTAATGCTAGTGCACAAGTAGTCCGCTAAAATTACGAGTAATTAATTTTATACAAAATTAGTAGGTGCACAAACTTTGACAAACTTTGATTTAATTAAACAAGCAAAGTTCACGATTCAAAACGAGGGGCAGTTCATTTCAAGCAAACACAAAATAGACACCGCGAGTAATACGACAAATGATCACATAGCACAATATACTAAACATCCACAATAATATGCGTAGCTGAGAATAAACAGCAATAAAAGTAAATAACTTTTACCACAATTCACATATGTAAGCGGCGGTGGCGGCGGTTGTTGGCGGACATCCAAGGCTAAAGGCGTGATGGATGGCGGAAATAAATTCCGGGCTGATAGGAGGACGGCGATGATATCTAGGGGGTAGGTATGGGAAATCTGGGCTGTGGAAATAACGAAAGTAGTGGGGAGAAGTGTGTATGGGCTGATTTCTGATGCAGCATGCGGAAGACTAGGCCTGCGTCGGGTTAGCAAGGGAAGGGTGACAGCGGGGTTCAACGGGAATGGAGAAAAGGCAGTTGTCTTAGGGCTTACTGGACTGAACAGAGAGGAATGCAGAAATGGGGTGGGACGGCTGGACGGGGAAGGAAGGGGAAGGCCGGATCTAGGGTTCCGCCGGTGGAGGAGGTGGGGAAGAAAAGTCGGACGGCGTTTGTAGAGGAGCAGGGCGCGACTACAGCCGTCGAGTACAACCGGAGGGGAAGGAGACGGGCTGGACGAGAAAGAAAGGGATAGAGGGCTCACCGGAATGGAAGAGGGAGGCGGAGGAGCTTCCCGGTGTCGCACCAGAAGGAGGAGAGGTGGAGGGGGGCGGCGTCGCACCGAACCGTGATCGCAGGGTTTTCGGGATTTTCTCCAAAAACTCAGGGTGCCTTCTCCATCCATCAGCCGCCTCTTTTAAAGCCCTAAAACTAAAAATAAAAACTATAAAACAAAACAAACCACCTGAATCGGACGGCTAACGCCGTTCGGACTGATCGGGGGCAAAATACATCTCAAAATATAAAAGCCATATATGAACTTGACTAAGATTGACCATCCGGACACAACTACGGTCTCTGATCGTCCATCAGGGCAGCAGATCACCGCCTCTTGCGGGAATACACGTGTGTCGATCGTGGCGCGCCGTCAAGGTTACCCCTCACAAACATGCAATATCCTGATGTGGATCTCTTGTCATCTGCACAGTTAGCCCAGTCAGAGTCGTAATAGCCCTCTATATTCAAATGTCCATTCTTTCAAAAGATCAGTCGCTTTCTTGGTGCACTCTTAAAGTATCTAAGAATCTGATACACTGCATCCAAGTGCACATCTCTGGGATCATGCATATAACGGGCTACTACGCTCACAGCAAAAGATATGTCGGGATGAGTGTGGCTCAAAAAAATCAGGCGACCTACAAGCCTCTGATAACTCTCTTTATCAGTTAGCTCTCCTACCTCAGTGTTGAGTTTGGACTTCTGATCAATAGGAGCGACCGCGGGCCTACATCCCAGCATACTCGTCTCTTTGAACAGATCAAGCATATATTTTCGTTGAGATAAAACGATTCCCTCTGTACCACGAGCTACTTCTATCCCAAGAAAGTATTTCAGTTGCCCCAAATCTTTCACCTCAAATTCCTTGCTCAATCTCGTCTTTAGCAGAGTGATTTCGTTCTTGTCATCGTCCGTAATAATCATATCGTCCATGTACACAGCAAGCATCGTAGTGTGATCTTCATTCTGCCTAAAGAACACGGTATGATCAGCATTGGCCTGTCGATATCTCATGCTAACCATCGCTTTTCTAAACCTGTCAAACCAGGCTCGAGGAGATTGTTTTAGCTCCTACCAGGATTTCTTGAGTCTACTCACCTTGCCTACCGTTTGTTTTGTGTCAAATCCTGGTGGCACCTTCATGTATACTTCTTCCAACAAATCCGCATGAAGAAAAACATTCTTTACGTCAAGCTGGTGCATTTTCCATCCCCCATTTTTCGTCAAGGATATTAGTGTTCGTACCGTGCTCATTTTGGCGACGGGTGCAAAGGTCTCATCATAGTCAATGTCATAAGTTTGACGGTAACACTTTACTACCAATCGAGCCTTGTAGCGCTCGACCTGACCCTCTGGGTTTTGCTTCACAGTGAACACCCACTTGCACCCAACAGCTTTTTTTCCTGGTGGTATTGACACAAGGTTCCGGGTTTTATTTTTCTCCAATGCGCCAAGTCCTTCTAGCATTGCAGCTTTCCATCGAGGATCCTTCTTAGCAATCTGCCACCACTAAGGAATAGAAACAATGTCCAAAGATGTAATGAATGCTCCATGTGCATGAGATATATGGGAGTAGGAACAAATTGGGCAATGTCATGTGAAAATCCATATCGATCAGGTAAGACTCTCGCATTCTTGCGGGAACTTTGTCTTACCGACAAAGGAGTGGGAGTAGAGAGATGAGGGGTTATCATACCTGGGATATCTGAACTTGTGGTGGATGACGCAGGTGTCTCAAGGATCGGAGTAAGCAGAGGCAAGGGACTTGACACGGGTGGCAATCTAGCCTCGATAACACGGGTGGCAATCTAGTCTCGCTCGCTGTCTTCTTCTCGTATACACACTTAACAGTCCCTGAGCCTGAGATCCATCATCAACAGATTCTCTCTCCTCAAGAACCGAAACCTCAACTGACTTTGATTCCTTTAGCACAGATGACAACGGGATACTCATTATCCACCTCTCACCATCACAACTATCCCCCCCACTTGTCTCATATTTTCTACACCTAGTGATTCTCCAAGAGGTGAGTCAATCGAAATGGAGTAATATGACTCAAGCTCTTTGAATGTGATATCCATGCTGACGAATAACTCTCTCCACAGGACTCCAACATACAGACCCTTTTTGGGTAGCTGAATACTCAACAAAAACACACTTCAGTGCTCTTGGATCCAATTTTTCCACATTTGGTCTTTTATCATGCACAAAGCACACACAACCAAAGGTCTTGAGGGGAAGAATATCTTCATTCTTCCCTCGCAGTATCTCAGTCAGAGACTTTTGATCAAATACTTGTGAGGGCATCTGATTGATTAAGTAGGCTGTTGTTAGCACGGTTTGTCCCCACAAGTACTTTGACACCTTCATTGTTATCATCATACTTCGAGTCACTTCTAGAAAATATTTGTTCTTACATTCTGCTACTTCATTTTGCTCTGGTGTGTATGGACAAGTAGTTTGATGTTGGATTCCTTCTCACGTGTGACTTGACTCTATTTAATGAAAAACAAAAGTGATGCGCTTGCTTGCTTCAAGGATTTTCATAAAAGAGTTCAAACTCAACACGATGCGTTCGTAAAGGTTTTATGGTTTGACAATGCGACTGAGTACACCAACTGAGTTCAAACTCCCCTAGATACGCTCTGGGACTGCTAGGGGAGTATATGAAAGGAATTCCCTAGCATCCCCAGTGACGTATTGAGAAGCACTCGAATCGACTATCCAATCTTGTGATCTAGTGTTGGATATAGATGCGGGGGCAAGGGTTTCTCTCGTACCTGTGGTTGAATGAGCGAACGAGGCAACATTACCCCGTGATGAAGCTGGCATGAGTGCATTGTCAATCACTCTATTCTGCTTTCTCTGCATCAGTTGGGAATAAGCGTTCACAATCTCCTGCTCCTTTGAATTACCCATATCATCAATACTTTTGTTTGTCTCTTCCTCGGCTAACATAAGGTTTGCTCGGTAGCCTCCTCTTCCACCATCTCCCCCGACCTCGACCACGGTAGCCTCATTTTCCCGGTTTACCCGCATCCCGCTCTTTTGGTGGCTTGGGGCAAGCCAGTCGTAGATGACCTATCTCGCCACAATTGTAACATTGTCATGTCTCACGCTTGTATCATGTGCATCTAGGATTGGTTACCACTAGGGATGATTTCCCCTCGACGAGTACAATTGCACCAGACTGAAGCCTAATTCGGCTCTCCTCTTGCATCATAATTGAGATTGTCTCGTCCAAGGTAGGAATCTTTGGTTGAGAGAGCAGCATTGCACTTCTTTGCTCAAATGTCGAGTTCAACCCCCTCATAAAGTGCATAATCCTCTGTTGAGCATCTTGCTCCCCTTTCGTGCATTCAGTATCTTTGCATCGTGCGGTTGGTGAGAAATAATCATAGTCTGCACATAGTCGCTCCAAATTTGCGGCATACTCCTGAATCAAACGATCTCCCCGGGTTACAGTCTCAATCTCCCATTTGATCTGAAACACGTGCATGTTGTCGACTACTGCGTAGAGCCTCTGTAACTTCCCTCAAACATCGCTTACAGTCTTTATTTCATCCATCGTGATAGTGATAGACGCGACCATTAAGTTTAGGAGTCAGGTGTGTAACATACTGTATGCAGTCGTCCATTCATTGTACCCATCAGAGTTTTTTCTGGCTACCTCTTCTCTCCAGTCAAATAGCCCTCAAGTTCCTTCCGGAGAGTGTCATTTTCACCTCATGCGACCAACTTAAGTATGTAGTTGGTCCATCGAGCCTCAACTCCACATGGGGAAGATCCAGTTTTACTAGAGACGACGACGACTAAGTCAATCCCTCGCCTTTTGACATCCGCGGGAACTCGAAGAATACTTTTAGATATGCCTCCTCTATCTTGAAAACCAATTTCTCCAAGAGTGTTGGTTACGCATGTGGTAGTGGAAAGCAAACTTGGATTCCAGACACGGAACTTGGGCCCTCGTCTGCTTCCGTTTGGCAGCAGAACTTGTCGTGTCCGTCTGTCGCGGCCCTCATCCTCGTTTTTCTCCTAGCAGTTGTGTGCGCCTATGTGTCTGGAGGACCCTTCTCCCTTTGTGAACGATCCTCTGCAAGAGGCCTCACAGCAAGATCCTTCTCTTCGCGAGTCAGCGAACAATCTGTCGCACAATTTCTCTTTCCAGAGTCGAAGCCGCGCGTATTGTTGCAAGAAGTGTCGCACTTCTGATGCTTCTCCATGCGCAATCCGACGCGGCAATGCTTCTTTGCGCAATCTCGTGTGTACTGTCGCAAGTTCTGTCGTGCTTCCCTGTGTAATCCCGAGCGTACTCTTGCGCAATCCCGAGCGTACTCTTGTGCAATCCCGAGCGCACTGCTGCAAGAAGTGTCGCACTTCCGATGCTTCTCTTTGCGCAAACGAGGGCCGCGACGATGCTTCTCCTCTGCGTGATGCTTTTACATAGAACACGCGGACCACGCGTCCTTCCGCCGCGTCACACTGCACTACTGCGTGCGAGAATCTCCCAACTGCTGTGTCGCTTCTCTGCGCAATTGTGGATACAAAGATCCGCCCGACACCACTGTGCGATGGATCCTTCCGCTCACGCCAGGAAAGGAAAGAAAATAAAAAAACTGTTGGAGAGGGCTATGATCACGGAAGCGGGATTAAAGGGATTTCTCCTGACCGATTTTTATTTATTTCCAAACTTGACTGTGATATCAAGTATAAAATAAAAGGAATAAACTTTTATTATTCTCATAACTACTTTACATCAATACATATCACCCATATATATACGCACAAGAGGGAGAGCCTAAAACAAAATTTGAGATGTGGGGCTAATCCCAAAAACAGGAGGCCGCTAACAGCACACCAATTTGTACTATTTGCACACCAAATTCCAACAGATATAAATATGTTTCTTTACATCTCTTTCAACAACATTCATGTATTTTACATGTTGTAATTTCACATGAATGAAAGAGGGAGAATATTGCCATTTAAGAAGAAAATACAAGATCAAGAATAATAATATGGTTTTGAATAAAAATAAAAATGTCCATAGTACCCTAATAATGACCAATGTGACTATACAAATGACCAAGATTGCTGATGTGTTTGTGGTTCCTATATTATTTTTCTTTCATTATTTTCATAGTTCCTATATGAGAGAGCAAGACACGCAATTGAGTGCGAAAAAGTGAGAAATTAGAAATACGGTTGTTAGAATTCTCATATTGCTAAGAATAAAAGATAATGATGAATTTGAAACTCATTAATGACACGAGGAGGGCAGAGGAACCATCGAACGGCCAATCGATCATGCGAGCCTGCTTCTGGAAGGGTTGTGCAGTTCACGAAGGAGGAGGCTAGTGATGGTGGCACTTGAAACAAGAGGACTTCTAATTTAATTTTAAAACTTTTTATTATTATCTTGATTTTATTTCAAAATGTCTGTTGTTTTGTGGGCTTCTACTTAAGAAGATGGTTGTACCAAGTACTTTATTGCAAATTTTTTGATGGGAAATAGAAATGAGCACAACGAGCACTAGTGAGATCGTTCCTCGTAAGTTTTGGCTTCAGTAGTCGCTCATGAGGCTCGTTCCTCCCCTTCTCCCTCCCTTGATTCCCTATCAATTACAAAGTCGTACATTAGCAAGAGCTACCGGTTTCGTGTGATAAGTTTAAAGAATAGGGTGATGTACAATTAAATTCATAATTTTTTACTGGTAATAACATTAAAAATCTCTCCAATATAACTATGGATAATACTAAGAACCAGTTGAAAGATAATAGGAACAAAAATAAAATGGAGAGGCAGATAAGAACGAGAAAATTAGAGAGAAAAACAATATATTTTGTAGGATACTCGGTGCTCAACAAGGAAAAAGAGAACGAAGAATTGCAAACACAAGGAAAAGTGATTTATTAGCTTCAAAAATATCAATGAGTTCTCACTTTCTAAATACATAAGCATAATACCTTTTCTATTTACCATAACTTTACTTTTGCAAAATCACTTCAACGGGTGGGGAGTTGAAGCATGAAGTCTACAACGTTTACCACTGCTTCCAAATGAAGGGATGAACTTGAAAATTGACAGCTATGGGGAAGCCCAAGGGTGGCTTGAGACTGCCCTCGTAATCCGTTGGCCAAAATTTTTGCGGCCTCATCTTGATCATCTCTCTTGAGATGCGAGGGAACAACACTCACGTATTGACAAGACTACATGAACCAATGGGCTATGTTACAAACTAAGAACGAAATTAGGCCCACTATGTCACATCTGCAAGAGACAAGTTGAATGATACGGGTTAGCTACGCCGTATCGCAAACAAGAACACGAATAAGGAATTGCAATGCATGAGAATAAAAGATACAACTCAAAAGACACGCTCCTGCCATGCACTCAGAGGTTGGGTCCTTCAAAGAGTAGAAGAAAGTAATAATCATCATATCTTAAGAAAGAGGCTCTTTACTCATATATACTAGAGTAAGAGGAGCCTAAAGACATAAATACCTTTATTCGGTAATATGAAGTAAAAAAACTTCAAACGGTAAACTACATCAATTACAACTCTCCTCCTCAAGTCGGATGGAAGATATCAGTCATTTCTAGTTTATGGATGTCATCAGTAAACACATTACATTCTAAGCTTTTGGTAAACACATCGCCAGTTGATCTTTGGAATGAACGAAGGGAACAACCAAGTTTTCTTTATCTAAGTGATCTTTGATAAAGTGATGATCAACCTCAACATTCTTAGTCATGTCAGGTTGAACCGGGTTGTGAGCTATACTGATATTTGTCTTGTTGTCACAATATAAAGAGGGGGTCATTCTCGTGAAGTCCCAGATCTTGTAACACAGAATGCAACCATAGACCTTCACAGCCTTGAGACATTGATCGATACTCAGCCTCAACACTAGATCTGGCCACCACATTTTGCTTATTGCTACACCATGTCATCAAATTTTCACCAACAAAGGTGCAGTGCCCCTTTGTGGATTTCTTGTCGTCACAGATTCCAGTCCAACCAACATCAGTTAAGACTTCGAATTTTAAGTAGTTGATCTTGGAGAACATAAGGCCACGATCAAGTGCCTTCTTTAAGTACCGTAATACATGGTATGCAACCTCCTGATGTCTGATCCTAAGAGCATGCATATATCTACTCAAGATACCTATAACATACATAATATATGGATGTGTGTGAGATATGCATAAAAGTCTATGATAGCTCGAGGAATCCATGGGATCATCATCACTGTCTTAATCAATCATACGATTCTCCTCCATAGGAGTGTTAGCTGGAACACAACCGAGCATCTCAGTCTTTTTTAATAGATCCAAAACATACTCAAGTTGAACAATGACGAAACCTTAATTTGATCTAATCACTTCAATTCTTAAGAAGTATTGTAATGTCCCTAAGTCCTTTGCTTCGAACTCAGTAGATCACAATATCATCAACGTAGACAATAAGAATCACAATTTTTTGTCTATATCTTCTGATAAACATGGTGTGATCAGACTGTCCCTATTTGTAGCCAAATTTGAGCATACCCTTGATCAAATAAACATATTCAACGGCATATTGATTACAGATAATGAATTAAGAAGTATGCGTTAATTAAGAAGTAATTGAAGCATAAACAATTCAAGCGTACGACGAATAAATCTTGCAAGTCAGACAATCTCGCAGAAGAAAAGACATGATATCAAATCCAATAAATATAGAAAACCAACTCGGAACAACCATCTGGACACATCCGTGGACTTGGATCGCCTGAATGAGAAGTAGATCACCGTCTCCTGCAAGAATAAATGTATGTGGATCGGCGATCTCCATCAACATGTTTGCCAAAATGGAGAGAATTCTCATACGAATACAAATAGAAGTAATTAGAATGACACAAAAAGAAGTAATATTTCTTGTTGCATCAATAAATGCTACAACTCACATAATCTCCGTATAGCGGATTCTCCATGCAGGGAATCCTAAATGGCATCTGACAGGTCCATAGACAAGAAGGAGATCAGGGTCAGGCCCACCACATCCTAGGAGAGAGGAAAACAGTGTCTATCAACATGTTGTGAACTAGAAATGCTTCAAAAAGTGCTAAATGAATGATATTATCTATATTATGTTAAAAAGAAAAAATAAGGGCATGTTTTTTAAAAAAATATAGGGGTTATTATAAAATCAAAATATGTTTATGAATGCTAGCGGAGGCGTGCATGGTCCTTCAGTGTGCGGTGACAATAACGCTCGCTCATCGCTCAAGTGATGGTCGAGTAATATCGCAATCGCAGACTATAAACACGGCTACCCCGTGCCCGGTTGCTATTGAGAAATAAGAAACTGCAGTTAGATGAAAATGAACACATATACATGCAGGGAACCCACCCACTGCATTTAGAGCATCAGATATTTCACTTTCTGTTATTTTGGGATCCTTCATGTTGTAGCTTGCAAGTTCACCATTCTGATACTTGGAGCATAAAAAACTAGCTGCTTTGGCAAGTCCTCCTTTACCATCAGTGAAAGAAAGCAGTTCGACAATCATGACCTTTATTATCACATGAACAAATTTCAGAAAATTAAATCAGGACATCACTAAAAGTCCAAAAATATAATGAATTTTAAACAAAAAAGTGAAACAGTAATCCTTAAAATTTTCTTCATATTTTACTTGAGTTGGGTGGGAGAGGAAGTGCAGAGAGTAATTTAAGGCACAAATCAGTAATGTTTTTATCAGTTTTGGGATTTGTTATTTTCCATGTACACTTGTTAAGATCACACGTAGTGCTAACTCAAGTAAATCTTTTTAAATAAATTTTAACCATGTCATTTGGTGTCACCATTTTCTTTCTAGGCAAATAATGTTTTATTTTTCTGCCAAAACGAGTAATAGCACATAAGACAATGGCCAGAGCATCTAATGAGATGGTAAAGATCAAATCCTATCCGAATAAGATTACACTTATTTTTCAAATTGGCAAAAATATCAAAACACAAGGACTCTTTGACCCCTTCTAGTAATTAGTTTATATTATTCGTTTTTCCATTAGCAGGTGCGATATTGACACAAAAGCATCTTATATCAGCATAAACAAAATAATGCATCGTTCTTCAATCTGTTTATTCAGAAAAATAGAACTACAGTGACAAAATACCTTTTAAGTAACCCATATATTTTAAGTATACAATTTAAATATGTAAATACACAAAACAACATATGACTAGAGATAAAAATAAAGTCAAAATCTGCCATCTACAACATCTTATTTTCTATTATATTTCATCAATTAAAAGGTTCTTATGATATGTATTGAAAAATTTACAAGGAAATAAATACTAAAGAGTGTACTACTTCTTACACTGGCAAAGTTGCTCAAATCTCCATCAAGAGATTTCTTCAGCACACCTGTATGATAAAATCATAAAAGGCACTTGACAAATGAGAAGTCTATCCAATCAAAGAGTAACAAAACTCACTCCACTAGAACTAAGATAAAATAACAGATGAACTTAATTTTCTTGAGGATGACCGAGCTTACCTTCCATATCATATAATGTTAAATAATTCACTCCAATTTTTGACACCCAATGCAAAAGTTCTTTGACCATTAGTGTGTTTCTAGCTTCCTCGCTATCCACCACAATAGCTAAGTGCCTAAGGTTATGCAATTGCAGATTCTGATAACTTTGCAACAGTCCAAGTGAAATAATGTAAGATTCAATGACTTGCAAAAAATGAGACCCAAATTGATATATGCTGAATAATAGGTGGAACAGCAACCAGCATTGTCTCAATACTAATCTCACAAACCAAGGTAGTCGAAAACTCTGCATGTAAAAGAAATTCCATCAAAAAATAAAAAGAACATGCATAAAATATTGTTAATAAATCATGCATGAGAAATACACCAATAGAAAATTGGGAGCAGATAATAAGAAAATAGTAAGGGAATAGAGATATTTGGACGCCAGCATAACGATCTCTTATAGTTCCATGTATTGGACATAAATCCATACACTTCATGATGAGTAATACTCTTAGTTGTAATTGTTGAAAATTTAATGTCACATTAAAAAATTCATGTAATCTTAGGGTTGAGCATAAAAAATGAAACTAAAAAATCATTCCATATTTGACTCAATTCGAAACCTACTTAAAATGATTCAAGTCAATTTAAGTCGAAACAAAACAGCTTGAATTAAATTACAAGTCAACGTTGGCTCGCTTAAAATTTGATTCGAGTTGCCTTGAAATGATAGTTAGCATTCGATTTTTATATCATTTATATTTCTATTTAATACATTTTACTTCATATTTTTTTAAAACACTAAAACATATTTAAAAGTATAAAGCCCTTAAAAAAATAATTTATTTTAATTGTTAAATAATATAGTTCCAGATTTTGAATAGACTCCGATTGATTTCAAATTGGCTTGAAATAGAGTTTTTTTAGTCCAGATGGATCGCCTGAAAATTATTTTTGATTTTTGAATCAACCTCGAGCCGAGCCAGAATTGAAATTTTTTTATTTTGGTCAAGCTTGATAGGCTCAGAACCGGTTCGACATTAGTCCTATATAGTACAATGCACTTTATATAGATCATGAGCGCCTTCCTCTAAAGCTACTTGATTTTAGGTTGGATGCATAAACTCAAGCATGGTATCAAAGCAAGCTAGGATCAACTCTCAAGCCACCAAATTTAGAATTCCAAGTGTTAAGAAGCCAAGAACCCTACACATGAGCGAGCATGCTGAGAATGTAGTCCCATGTCGAAAAACTCATGGAGGTCATGTGCCCTTCAAATAGATCTTGTGCTCCTTCCCGGAAAACCAATTGTTTTTAGGTTGGATACATAGATTTTAATATTAATAGCATTAGATACTGCATATTCAAGTGTTGGGAGTATGAATCAAACTAATTCCCCACCCAAAAGTTTAAGCTTTATTAACAAGGGCCAACAACTTTGTATCCGCACAACAATGTATTATTCACCTATCCTCTATGAGACTAAACACAATACTCTTAAATAATGTAAGCCAAAACTGAAAGAGTACAGATTGCCAGAACTTTCCAATCATATAACTCGGCAAAGTCATCCTATTGACAATAAATCATCAACATAGTTCAAGATTAAGGCTTCATTTGGTACGGCGGTGGCGTTTGCTCCGGGCGGGTCGAAATGGAGAGTTGGAACCGGAGGGGGGAGGCGAGGTTGGAAAAGCAGCGTTTAGGGGCTTTTTCTTCTTGCGGCGGGTGCAAACGGAGCAAACGCCGCCGGCGCCCCGTTTGTTTACCCGCCGTCCAGCGGCGTTTGCTCCAAACGCCCGGCGAAAACGCCCAAACAAACGAAGCCTAAGAAGCTTCGAGCTGGTTAGAAATGCTGATAGGCCCACCATGCCGCCGGCAGGTTCCGAATCGGGGTCCCACCTCCAGGGTATACCCTTTCAGGCTCGCACTGATCCGTGGCCCCGTGGGTGCCTATCAGGTCCACAGGCTGTACACCCCAAACCTGTTTCCGCACCTGTTCTCAGCATGGCGGGTTGGGGTGTACGGCCCGCGGACCTAATAGGCACCCACGGATCAGTGCGAGCCTAAAAGGGCATACCCTGGACGTGGGATCCCGATCCGGAACCGGACGGGGGGATGGTGGACCTATCAAATGCCCTCAATTTAATCAGAATTGATGATCTTACCTCAAGTACTAAGTAAAAACATTCTTTTACTTTATTTGATCTAAACAAATTTAAACTAAACTTTCAAAAAAAACTCCAAATGAAAGAAAACCAACAACTTCAAATGAAAAAAATGGTCATTGCATCGTCAGTGTAATTGATTCAAGCAATCAAGCACCAAGTTAATGAATGTATGAATCAAATAAATGCATGCCTTCATTCATGGAAGAGAAGTCTACATACCGGAATAGGCTGAACAGGTGGGGGAGCTAATATGTTCGTCATTGTAGCATTAAATTCCTATATCTGCATAAAGTAAATGGATACACTTATAAATGACAAATCCCACATCTTATTTACCTAAGTAGTTGAAAACATGAAGACAATAAACAGAACTATAGGTACTTGTATAAACAGAGAAGCACTGAAGGAAAAAAATTTGTTTGTTAAAGTAGAAAGTGGAGGGGGGGAGTGGGGAGACGAGAGAAGAGAGAGAGGGAGAGAGAGAGATTGTTGGGAGTACTAGAAGTGTGGAAAAAGATCCGTAGAACAGAAAGACAACCAAAAACCGAACTCAATAGATCAATTTGGAACGTTCTGGCGATTCTTGATTCGGTTCTAGTTCCCCGAAAAAACTTGAAACTGACCCTTCGAGTCAGCATTTTGATACTTAGGGCCAGGTACCCGAGAACCGACCCAAGAACAGAATTATACTTAATTAGCAATTGATTAAAAATTTATGTACCATTTAATACTTATACATACCTATTCTTAATAATTAATATTATTATTTAATATCTACTGTTTAATGTTTATAGTTTATTTCGAAATCTATGAAACAGCAATATTAATATTCATTTTTCATGGATTTTGAAAATATTTGAATCCTCAAATAATAATATTATGTTAAACTTGCTCAGATTAACAATAGTAAACATTACCTTTTATTAACATGTGAATGCTACATTTTTTATATGAATAATATGGAGACAAATTCAAATTCACTACTTCTAAGATTTAGGGTCAAACTTTTTATTATTGTTAGAAAAGACTATGTAAAGGCTCATATATTGGCCCATTTATTTCTCCTCCTATTATAATAGTCTCACATCTTGTAAATGTGACTCCTCTCTCTCTCTCTCTTCTACCTATATATATGTACTCATACATTGTATTTACATACAAAACAAGGATATACAAGGTTTCACTGTTTTTCCTTCATTGTTCTTGTACTTCTCTACATAGTATCAGAGCCAGGTTCTATCTCCTGCTTCGGGCGGATAGTTTTTTGCCTTAACCGCCCGTCCTACAGCCTGCTCTACCCACTTCAGTTCTCTTTCGTGTGGTTTCTCCTTGGCTAACCACCGCGATCTTGCGGTTTCTCTCTCCAAACTCTGGCGGACAGCTTCTTCTCTATCCGCAGGGCTCTCGGCGTCTCCTTGCCTCCTTCCGTTCTCAGATCTTCTCCTGTTTTTATAGTTTTCACTGTTGGGTCCCACCATTCTGCCTTTTGCAGTCTCTCTACACCGCCGCGGTCTGTCTCAGCCCGCTACGGTCTGCCCGTTTCACCCTTGTCTTATCTAATTGCCTCTTACCGTGCAGTCTGTCTCTTTGTCGCGCGGTCTTTCCTTGTCTGTGGTTCGTGGGCCTCTCCGTTGCGGTCTGTTCGTTGACCTTCCATTGTCGGTCATTGCTCCTCGTTTCTCGCTGCAGTCTCTTGTTGTGGCTTCACCAAGGTTTCTTCCTGTTGCTAACCTTGATTATCCTAAGTCGCGCAGTCTCTTGCTACTTCTGTTCGTAGGCTTTCTCTCTGATTGTCGTTGTCTACTTGCGGACTCTCTTAGTCGTGATTTGATTGGGTTTCTTAACCGAGTTTGTTGTCGGCTTCTGCTTGTTGCCGGTGGATCTCTCTTTGCCATTGCAATCTTCTCTGGCCACTGCCTCTTCAGACCGCCTTTGCTCCTCGCCAACCGTCGTTGTTCGCCGGAGGTTGACAGTTTCTCTTCTCTTTTCGCTGCTACTCGCGGACTCCTTTGGTTCGGTGCTCCCCGCGGTCTCCGTTTCTCGCCGCTAGCAAGACCGCCCCGCCTTATCGCGATCTGGTTAATCGTGTGTGCTTGTGTTGTCGCGCAGACTACTTGTCGCGCGGTCTGCCTTCCGGACTGTTCTTCTGTTACTATTCGCGGTCTCTCATTGATCGTTGGCCGCTTACCCACCTAGTCGGTGAACCATTTCTCACTGCGATCTCCAAGCTCTAGCCGCTTCTCTTAACCGCCGGGACATGGATTCGTCTACTGCTACTTCCTCTCCTGCTCCGGTAGTTGTCCCTATTCCCGAATTTTGTGACGAGTTACGAATCACCACTATTTCTCTCACTGGGAAGAGGAACTTTTTGAGTGGGGGCATTCTGTTCGTCGGGTTCTTTAGTCAAAGGGATTTCTGCATCATTTAACACAGGATGTTCCCGCTGCACCTACTGATAACTGGCTACGTAATGATGGTCGCGTTCAGACATGGCTCCTCAACTCCCTTGATGGCGAACCTTATTGCATGACCATGTATCACGAGACAGTCAAGGCGATGTGGGATGAGCTTCATTCCCTTTACTCCGGCAAGAACAGTCTCTAGCACCTGTATGACATCATTACTGATCTTCAGACTCTTGACACCGGCGGTGCTGCCAACTTAACCTCATTTGTTGCTCGGTCCAAAACACTAGTTGAAGCTGGATTCAGCATCAGCCCCGACTACGGATCTTGCTGCCTAGCGCGCTCAAAAGGAAGCAGTTGGTATTGACATTAAGATGGCTCGTGTCCCGCCTCATCTTCAGAGTGTTCGGGATCAGATCCTCTCGTCTGCTACGACTCCCTCGTTCTTTGATGTGTGTTCCATGCTACTAAAGGTTTCACCGCCTCCTGATGTCATCGACACTCCTTCACCGGCTCTTTTCCAGCACTCTTCTACGCCATTACTACCTCTCCCTCCCCTACTCGTGGGGGACGTTCAGGCTCTCGGGGAAGGGGTTGAGGTGGCCGGCCACGGCCTAAGTGCTCATTTTGTGGTAAGGATGGACACCTTGAGGCGACCTACTACCGCAAACATGGTCTTCCTCCTCGTCTGACTGCCTCTGTTGCTGCCCACAGTCCTTCTGCCACTCGGGCTGATCTTGAAGAAGTCATCCTCCAGCTCCAGCAACTTCACGGGATGCTCAGTCACCCGCCTGCCTCCGTTGCCTCCATCTCTAATGAAGGTATCGCAAGTTCACGCTGGATAGTGGATTCAGGTGCTACTCATCCATATCACCTCGCTGAAGTCAAATCAATACTTGGATTCTTCACATCCCAAATTTATTACAGTAGCTAATGGCGACACCGTCCCTGTCTCCGGCTCGGCTGATATCCCTCTCAATTCTTCTATTTCTCTCCGCTCAGCTCTCCATGTCTCGGCCTCTCAGTTTAATTTACTTTTTGTTAGTCGCCTCACTGCTGATTTGGATTACTCTATCACATTCACCTCTTCTTCTTTTTTGATGCAGGATCAACGAACGCAGAGTATCATTGGTAAAGGACGACTACAAAACGGGTTCTACCTTCTTGATGTTTCTCCTACCATCCTCTCCTTCGTTTCCTCCGTTGATTGACATCGGCGTCTCGGACATGCTCCTCTTCGGGTCCTCAAGAAGGCTCTTCCCGATATTTCTCTTCCAGCTTTTACCTGCGATTCATGTATTTTGGAAAAACAGCATCGTTCCTCTTTTCCTCCACATTGTACCTGAAGCTCTGCACTTCTTGTTTTAGTGCATTCTGATATTTGGGGACCGTACAAAATAACGAGTGTTTTTGAATATCGTTATTTTATCACATTTTATTGATGATTATTCTCGGATGAAATGACTGCACTTAATTCGTGATCGCTCTGAACTTCCTCGTGTGTTTCGGGTTTTCATCCTTGAGACTCGTACACAGTTCTCCGACAAATTTAAAACTCTCCGGACAGATAGTACTCGTGAATACACTAGCCATGAATTTGCTAATATCTGCTCTGAATTTGGAAATTATTCACCAAACTTCGTGTGTCTATACCCCCCAACAAAACGGTGTGGCTGAACGTAAAAACAGATATCTTCTTGATGGTGTTCGCTCTCTCGTGATTCAAATGCTACCCAAGGCTTATTGGCACTTTCGCTTTCAACGACATGTTATCTCATTAACCGTCTCTCTTCCTTCGTCCTCCAAAATGCTACTCCGTTTAGTCTCCTCTTCCCCTCTACTCCACCATTCTCTCTCACACCTCGCATATTCGGTTGTACCTGCTATGTTCACTTACTTGGTCCGTACACAGACAAGTTCGATCCTCGGGCAGCCAAACACATGTTTGTCGGTTATTCTCGTACTAAAAAAAGGCTATGTTTGTTACTCTCCTACTACCCGCAAGGTGACCTTTTCTGCTGATGATACCTTTCGGGAAGATCAACCGTTCTTCTCTGATCCAAACCCACCTCTTCCACTACAATCCTTGCCAAGACCTGTCATCACTGTTACCTCTCCACAACCACCACTCTTCCCTGGCCCGGCTCCCGTTCTCCACAAGCCCCATCTTATTTGTTTCTATACTCGTCGCCCTCCTCGCTCCGCCGCCCCGATGCAGTCGGCTTCGACCTCCGACTTTTTGCGAACTGCTAATACGACACTGGCCTCCACCGCCCATCCCATGGCAAATTATGTGTCTTTACATCGTCTGTCCCCGGCGTTTCACACCTTTGCTACTTCATTCTCCTCTATTTTTGTCTCTAACTCTGTGCATGAGTCTCTTCAACATTCGGGCTGGAGGCCAGCCATGGACGAAGAAATGACAGCCTCTGGGCTAACCGGACATGGGATCTGGTTCCTCTCCCTCCAGGCCAGACTATTGTTGGTTGTAAATGGGTTTTGTCATCAAGCATGCTCCTGATGGGACAATTGACTGTCTTAAAGCCCGACAAGTGGCACGTAGATTTACTCAACAAGGACTCAACTATGAAGAAACATTCTCTTCAGTGGCCAAGCTCAACAGAGTTCGTGTCCTTTCAATGGTTGTGCATCGCTAATGGCCCTTACATCAACTGGATATCAAAATGCATTTTTAAATGGCGATCTACAAGAAACATTCTACATGCTACAACCTCCGGGGTTTGAGACCACGGGGAGTCCAGGGTTTGTCACCTCAAGAAGTCGATTTATGGTCTCAAACAATCCTCCGGGGCATGGTTCTTTTTTTCACTGTTTTTCTTTCATTGTTCTTGTACTTCTCTACAATTATCTTTTACTTGCAACTTGTTCTATAACTCTATGTAATACGGGAAATAAACAGTCAAATGAGTCAGGTAGAACCGAGCACGGTTATGGTGTATTACGTGTTTCCCCCATGCATAGTCAGTTGTTACGGACAATTAAATAAAATTGTAATTATAATTATATATATTGTTTTTATAGAAACATGTTTTAAATTATTAAAAGGGTACGTAACAAAAAAATTAAAATGTTTCTTAATAATTTTATATATAATGGTTATTTTATGAATATACTACATAAATCTACTAATATAATTGATGCAGTGACAGACCGACTCAAGGTGAACCCTCTAATGCAAACCTATATGCAGTGAAAATATGGATAATGCAAGAGAAGGTCCGGACTAGCAATAACGGTTAGTAATTAATTATTATAACAAAACGACAGAGGTACACACAACCTCAAATAATTAATTAAAGGAGAACAACTATCAATTTTACAAACGATAGAGGCGCAATTAATTTTAAACACGCACAGAATAAGTCCTGCAAATCATACAATGTGTAATATTATAGCAATAAAATAAACATCAACTACAAGTTCAGGTGCCGAAATACGCAACAATAAAGGATAAGACTACATACCACAACTCACATGTGCAGGCGACGGCAAAGACGGTTGGGGGACGAGCAACCACAGTCGAAACAAGTGGGGGCTCGTGTCGGTAGCAGGAATCGGGACTGTTAGTGGCTTGAATGGACTAAGAGATGGCTGTCAGAAAGATGAGGGGACTGTTTGGGGTATTTCCTGGTGAGGATGAGAGTTAACGACAAGATTGGGGGCTGTTTGTGGTATTTCCTGGTGAGGATGAGAGTTAACAGCAAGGGAAGGGTGAAGGTTTGACAATAGAAGGGGTGGACGGTGGAGGAAAAGCTTTGGAAGGGTAGGTTGACGGGAACTAGGGGAAAAGAGGAAGGAGGAGGCTTTAGGCTGTGGTGGTTTGGGGAAGGATGGAAGCCGACAGGATGGGGATTGAGGCTTTACTTGATAGTGGGGGCTGGGACTTGAAGTTGGCTGGTTGTCGAAGAGAGGGGAAGGGATGGTTGTGGCATCCAGCAGTGGATAGTGGCTTGAAGGAGCGGCGGAAGGAGGACGCGGGTGGAGTTGATGCAGCAGCGGGAAGGGGAATTTGCAGACGTGAGGGAGAGGGGCGGGGTGTCGAGTCGCTCATAGCGGAAACCTAGCGTCGTACCCAACAGGATGACCGGCGATTTTGGGTTTTTCCTCTAAAACTATTGATAGCCTCCATCAGATGAACCGCTGCATACTTATAAACCGAAGTAATAACTGCCCAAAAATTGAAAATCAAATAAAACTTGAATCGGATGGCTCACATTGTTTGTACCGATCGGATGCCAAAAAACAACTCAAAACAACAAAACTCATATATGAAATCGACTCTGATCGACCATCTGGACGCAACCACGGCCTCTAGTCGTCCGTCCGGGCAGCGGATCACCACCTCCTGCAGGAATACACGTGAATCGGTCGTAGCACGCCGTCAATAATTATCATAAAATTAAACTATTGTAAATTGAAATGTACACTGTAGGAAAAACTTTATTTGAATTGTTATCTATAATTAAGTCAATCATCTCTTATTATTATGTACAGCTTCTGCTCAATATTCCATTCTCTATTTGTAACTTAAAACATTGGGAATGGGCCTACAGATAGATAAGCTGAAGACCTAAATTTTGTCAATTGAGGAACTAGGACCCAAGTAGGGGTGGAAGTGAAAAAAAATCAAATTGAATAATTTGGCTTGATTTTCTTGTGACTTCAAAGACCGACTTAAAAGTTGCATCCAACCCAACTAAAGCTAGACGACATTAATAATTATAATATGTCTGCCTCATACATGATTAACCGAGTATAAAAAACTTGGTTGCGGACGCTTCTAGATCTGGGTAGATCAAGGAATATAGACCATCTTTGCGAAGGCATCAAGAAAGGGGAAATTCTTGGGGATCTCCAAGTAAGAGAGGGTGGGTAGTCATCTGGGTATGGTCTAACGGTAGCCAACCGAGTTGGAAGGATTTGGTATAGAAATGAAACAGATTTGTATTATTGTTGCGCAAAAAGTGTAATCACACCACTCGCAAGAGCTAAAAAGAGACGGGGACACTTGTCATGGAAGAATAATTTAAATCACAAAATTCTATAACAAAATCATTTATAATTTTAAATAACCCCTCCCACAACCAATTATGGTCAGATATTTTACAAATAATTATGTCTAGATAAACCTATGCACCAAAGTAAAGAAAATAAATATTGGGTGTTACATTGTACAATGATATAAAGAACAATCATAATTGTCAATAAAGTGCAAAACGTACATTGATAAATGGTGATTTTACAAAGATAATCTCTAGAAAACAATGAATGTCTAGTAATAGCTGATAATAATGCCACTGAACATCTTATGATGCAATCACAACTCACAAGGGCATCAACGAAGTAACCGGGCAAATTTGACAGAAATCATAAAATGACAGATGAGAAAATCCGCATAGATACCAAGAGACAAGAGCATGGATATTAAGGATTACAAAAAAAATCAATGGAATTCCATATTTGAGCACAGGGTCACTGAAGGCGAGTTTAAACCAGTGGGTGACGACTGACGACTAGCAGTGCAAACAGTGATAAGATTCATTGACTGACCAAGCAAGGGAACAAGGGACGAGAAATGACCGGTCAACAGAGGAGCAACAATCACCAGTGAGCAGAGCTGCAAAGGCGAGCAGTAAGGAGCACTGCAGCGACGGTTAGCATTTAACAACGGGTGCTAGACTTGATGCTCTGAATGCCAATGAAAGAGATATCTTTGACATGTGGCGGATAACGAACTAATGGGGGAGGCACGACCAGGCTGCCAGAGGACAAGCTAGCGCAGACACATTTAATAACGATTCAGGCTCTGCATGGGAGAGCGATGTTGGGGCTAATGGAAATGTAACAAATGGAGGTGGCAAATAGAACAAATGAGAAGCTGTTGGCTCAAAATAGAGAAAATTATTTAAATGAACTATGCTTGCAGTGTAGTTTAAAACAGAAAATAATTTAACTGTTTGGTAAGCCGAAATGTCCCGGTTGCTTAAATTTAAATTATTGAAATGCTCCAGTATACAATTTTATAGTAAAACTAAAACTGTGTTAAACATTCTTTTAATGAAACAAAAGTTGGCCAGTGCGGACATTTCATCTTTTAAATAAAAACTGAAACTTCAACAATAGTTGCTGACAAGGCCTATTAGCCTCATGTAGTAGTTCGATGGAATTGCCTAGTGCAGACATTTCATCTTCATCATTTCCTCCACAACTAATTTCATCTTTCATCATTTCCTCTCACAAATGCCTAAGTACATGTCTTTCCTTATTGTTTCATTCCAAGTCTTTATTTGTCTACTCCTCCCTCGTTTAACATGCCTAGTGACTAGACTCTCAAAACGTCTAACGGGTGCCTCTAATGGTCTCCTTTGTACATGTCCAAGCAATCTAAGTCGAGCTTCTCGCATTTTCTCTGCAATTGGTACTACTCATGTCTTATCCCTGATGCATTCATTCCTAATTTTATTCAGTCTCGTGTGTCAACACATCTACCTAAGCATTCTTATCTCCGTAATTCCCATTTTTTGCTCATGTACACAATTCACTATCCAACACTCGGAACCATAAAGCATCGCTGGTCTAATTGCAAGCTGGTAAAACTTGCCTTTTAAAGTTTTAATGTACTTTGCGATCACATAAGATCCCTGACGCACCTCTACACGTCAACTAACCTTCTTGGATTATGTGTCACGTCTTTATCAACCAAGCTGCTTAGATTCTTTATCAACCAAGATATTTAAAACACTACGGAAAATATCTTGATCACCCAACTTAATAACGAAGTCATCTGTCCTTTGTGCACTACAAAATTTAAGCTCCATATACTCTGTCTTTACCCTGCTCAACCTAAAACCCTTTTTTTCTAATGACCAAAACGATATCATCCACAAACAATAAACACCAAGGTATTGCTTGTTGGTTATGTCCGTTGAGCTCATCTAAGATAAGGGTAAAGAGATAAGGGCTTACAGCTGAACTTTGATGTAAGCCAACAATGATAGGGAATTCTTGTGTTAATCCTCTAGATGTCCTCACCCTTGTCACTGAATTTGTACACATATTTTTGATTATGTCAACGTATGATACATTTACACTTATCTTTTCTAAGATTTTCCATAAGATCTCTCTGGAATTCTATCATAAGCCTTCTCAAGATCGATAAACAGCATATCCAAATCTTGTTTTCATTCTCGATAGTTGTCATGGTCGACCGCCCTGGCATGAATCCAAAATGATTCTCTAAGATGTTAATATCTTGTCATATTTTTCTTTTTATTACTTGTTCCCATAATTTCATTGTATGACTCATTAATTTAAGGGAATTGTTATGTGCACTTTACTTTTGGCTAGGTGCGTTTTTTGTTAGAAACATCACACCACGCTAAGGGTGCACAAAACTGTTAGAAGCACCGCACCATGCTTAGTCGGTGGAGGACCCATGGAGCTGTCAGATATGCCGACTTCGACTTTCCCTAAACGATCTTCGGCGTCTCATTGGTGGTGTCGGTGTCTTCTTCGTCTTCACATGCACCTTCTTCGTCTTCTGCGGCTTGCCGTCCAACCAGTTCGGCACCATCTTCTCCTTCACCGGAAGTAACACTCTCTACTCCAATAGTCTCGACCTCAATAGCTTATACGGCCTCTTCATCATCACCGGCGTAACATCCATACGCCATCTCCTTCCACCGCTACCGGGACTCCTTGGCCGGCATACGCCCAAGAGGAGACTTTGAGGAGGTGGAAAATAACCTCTGTTGCCAGCGTCGGCACTTCACCTTCATTTGATGTCACCAAATCTGAAAGCCCCTTCACGTTTTCCCTGGGAGCGGAGACTTCTTTATCGCAGGAGTTAACCACCTTGTCGGCGGCATCTTGCTTGGCGGCGGCGTCTTGGTCGGTGACGGCGGCGTCTTGGCCGGTGGTGGCGGCTTCGTTGGCGGAGGAGGCAACGGCGTGAAAGGGAGATGCCATTCGTCGTTTTCGCAAGAAGGGTTGTTGTGCACGTAAAGAAACGAGGAAACCTTAAAAAAACCTAATAATTTCTAAAATTGTGGTGCACCTAGCCAAATGTGATGTGCACCTAACAATTCCCTAATTTAATTTCTCTGTAATTAACACAATTTTGCATATCTCATTTGTTTTTATACAAAGGTACCAAGATATTTTCCCTTCATTGGTCTGACATTCTCTTTGACTTCAGTATCTTATTAAAAAAACATGTAAGCCACAAAATTCTTCGATTCCCTAGACATTTTCATACTTCGATTGATATATCGTCTGGCCCAACCGTTTTTCCATTTTTCATCTTCTTAGACCATCATATATCTCTGATACTTGAATTTTACGATAAAATATTATGTTCTTATAGTCCTCCGATTTACTTAACTTTTTCAAGTTCAATTAATTGTCTTTTGTTTCATTATAAAATTTATAAAAGAATCTTGTTCATTGCTTTTTAATATCCACATCATCTGTCAAAATTATATCTGTATCATTTTTATGCATTTTATTTGGTTTAACTATCTTGTCTTCTTTCTCTAGCTTGAGCAATTTTATATATGTCACACTTTCTATCTTTAGTATCTAGTTGCTTATAAAATTTTTCATAAGCTTGATAATGGGGATAGACCGTACGTTCGTGATCGGAGAAGATCGGGCCACCACGTGGAGGGATCCGCTTTTGCAGATTTGTCGTGGATTCGTTGATCGGATCGTCGATCCGAGACCGTGAGCGCGTCCAGAACGTCCGTTTTCATTCTAGATGTAATTTTTTTTATAATCTTTGGAGTTGTAATTATATTATTTTGAACATCAGGCGTAACGGACAATCATAGTTGTTCACGTCGGATGCCCAACCGTCCCATCTCATTATAAATAGGGGTAGATGTCCTGGTTTTCAATTGATTGCTGAGTTTAGTTGAGGGAATCCAGAATTCATGCAAACATTCGTGGTGCGACGCCGCGAGCCCGGGGTGCGAAACTCCGAATTTATCTACTGTGAGTATTTTTTATGTAATTTCACTATTCCTCTTCCCTGTTCTCGTGAAACCTACAACCCACGACTTCATTTCTTCATTCACTGAAAGAAAACTGTTGATTAACTTCTCCCCAAACCCATGATTCTTGATTGTCGGAAGGAGAAAACCGCCACTGCGCCCCTGTTCATATCTTTCGGTAAGCCTCCTCCGCTCGACATCAGTGTTCCTTTCGTCTGTCCATCGATCGTGGAATCACCGCCTGATTTCTAAAGGTGAAAATTGCTGACATTGTCATCTTCCTCCTCCAGCTCCATTACTCTCCACCAGAAACTTGCAAACGGAGTCTCGTTCCCTTCCGTGACTCCTCCAGCAACGTCTACGCACCGCCGCAAACTCCCTTCGCTACTGTATTTCTTCCTTCCCCTCGACCAAAACCATCGGAGGCCTCTCTCTGCTTCCTCTAAACTCATGTTTCCTCCAAACCCAACCACCATGGTAATTTCCCACTGCAGCAGTCCTCCATTTCCAGTCACGGCTGCTTCTCCTCCTAGTTAATTTTTTGTAACGCAGCAGTCCTTCTCCAGCCAGCAAAACTTGTTTCCAATCTCTTTGTTATTCACGGACCTGCCAGCCCCTGTCTAGCCTGGTTGATCCTCTATTTATCTACTGGAAGTCTAGCAAGCCCTCCAACAGCAAACCTTACCAGTCTGAGGCCAGAACATTGCAGGAATTGGTCCTTTGCCACCGGAACTCCCTGAATGTGAGTATTAAATTAATGTGTTGTTTAATTTCCTGTATTAAATATTGGGGATGTTATATGTTTGTTGGATATTGTAATTGTTAGTGCTTTGTTTCATTTCTTGTACCCTATAAAACATTTTTGCGTAATTTTTGGTGGATAGCACTTCATGCATAGACGAGGGTGATTTTGATCGCATGTCGGAAGATTGTCAAAGCTGACCTTGTGTAAATTTTGCAAACCTTATAAGATTATTTTTGCTAACATTGATTCCGAAAAATTAATTGAAAACATGCATGCAGCATTTAGGTTCGGCTTGTTCGCATTCTTTCCGTACATCCACGTAACACTGCATTAGCGTGTCGGCGCACACTTTCATTTTCACATCGGGTCGTCCTGCGTCACTTGACTTTTTGCTTTACTTGTTGCATGTTTAGCATTTTTTGCGAATTTATATCTGACTAAGTTTTCATCATTCCAACAAGCGTAGAGTTATTTATAATTGGCCCTCTTTACCCTTACTTTGTCTTACACTTTCTCTTTTCACCACCAAGATTCTTTATTTGGGGGCACACAAACTTTTGATACTCCAAGTACGTTCTTTCCACTTATCCTTAAATGTGAAGACAACTTCTCATGAGACACTAGGATCAACACAAGGGTAATTAACTAGTTGTTTCATAACTGTCGTCTTAAAAGAAATCTGTTATTTTCATCTTCAAGTTCCACCACCTTATAGTAGATAAATTTTTCATCAACTTATCTCCATTTACTACAATTTTGCTAAAAATATTGTGTATTTTCTCTTCCAGCTCAGGTGATATTCCTGCATAGCAAAGCTTCTTTGCGGCAGGTACAACCTAATATAAATGAACGTGCATTAATATAGAGAGCATATATCATTTGGAGATAAGCAAGTTTAGAAATGGAATATAGAAATAAATGTTAGCATTCAATCTCTCTTCCCATCAATCACATGAAACACCATCTGTTTTCCTCAATAAATTCCAACCTAAATCTGCCTCTCATATTTTTACTTTTTTATCATTTCTATATCTTTTATAGATTGTCCCATATGTTCTTCACATGTGCTCGAACATACAACTTTTTGTGGGTTCTGGGAAAATAACTGTAAAATTGCTCCAACCCTCCTTGCTAAATTGTGTTGTCAGTCTATTTCTCAATGTGATTTACTTCAAGCATGAGTTGCAAAAAATCATGGCATTGTTTGATTCCCAAGACAGACACTCCAATCAGAAAAATCGTTCCATCCATTATTTTATCAATCATAGTGAAAATGCAATCAAATCAGACATTTACATGTACAATTTAAGAGGTTTGCATAGTGAGGTGAAATGGTGGAAGAAGAGGCTTGCAAAGGATTTATATTTCCGTTGGTATCACTGTATAAAGCAATAAGGTATTTATGGGTGTTACAAAAAAGATGAAGCATCAAAGTATTAACTACATCTACATAATTAAGACTGATAGACAATCATTAAGGTGCTATCCTGATGTATAATTAAAAAAGGTAAAATTGGAGATCTAATTAAATTCCGCCACACTTTTCAAGTTTCCACATCATGTGAGAACCAATCTGGAGCTGAACCACCCGATAATATTTAACAATAAGGCGTTGAATTAATACGACTTAATACTCCACATGCGAGCACTTCGAAGAAATGAAAAAAATTACGAGACGGGCAAGATTTAAAATTAAAGACAAACATGTAAGGAGATAACTAATGCCAGCTCTTAATTTTAGGATTATAAAAATATTAAGCATAAAAATTAGACTAGTATGATTTGAGCTCAAGGGAAACCAAAGGTATATCATTAATGCATGATTGTTGTGTCAGACCAAATCCCTGATCAGAAGGTTGCAGATAAAGAAGTTGAAAACTCCAGTGGTTTGGAGTTTTCTAACAGAGGAGAAATGGTCGGAAGGTGGGGAAGAAATACAGTGGTGGTTTCTAAAGGGAAGCTAGGAACAGGTTGTTGGTGGTCGGCCGGCCTCCAGGCTGATGTTCTGGTGGCACTGCTGACTTCTGCGGTAGGGAGAAACGGAGGATTTAAGGAACAGAAGTATAGGCGCTCGTTCCCGTTGGAGATCGTGCGTGTGAAGCTCGCTGGTAGCAAGTCCGCCACAGGGAGGCTCGTCGACGATCGTACAGATCACGTGAAGGGGCGTCAAGGCTGAAGAAAGGAGGAACGGGCGAGAAGTTAAGAGCATATGCTGGCAATACCGATAGACAGGGTTTTATTCTCTGTTTCTCGATTTTGTCTAGTGACTCAAAGTGGAAGTGTTGAAGTTATTTGCTGACATCCAATGAGGCTTGACTCGGTTGGGTATGCTGAGGCACCATGACAGGGAGGTCATGGGTTTGATTCTCACCATGTATGAGTTTTGTCTACTTATTTAGTAGTTTACTGTTTGATTAATTGTTGTTTAATGATGTAATCATTGATGCTTAATGTTCCCAATATAATGATGCTTATACATTTATTACTCAAAAAAAAGTTATATGATGGCTTAATTAAATATTAAAGGAGTTTTTCAAAAAAATGTTAAATGAGGATACAAAAGGATCCTTTTCAGATAATATAGTAGATAGAAAATTTTATTTTGATGACCCCTTTTAATAAATGATAATGATGGTATAAAAGAAGTCTTTTCATTTCATATTCTCTATTAACATGGATTAATTTTAATTCCATAAATTAAAATATTTATATTAAAATTGTAATTTTTGAAATTACAATTAGACGTGCAAATATAATTTTTAATAATTTCAAATCTTGCCCTAACTGTATAACTCATATTCGCCGAGAATGGGGCCCACCTCGCCATGTCAGACGAAGTCAAAGTGAGACGAAGTCAAAGTTAGTTGAAGGCAAAGTCAGGCTGCACAGGCCATGACCACCCCAGTAGGCGAGGAAGTGATGCAAGTCGCTCCATAGTAGGAGAGAGTCTTGCAACTCGTCTATCATGCGAGGAGGTCTCACAAGTCGCTTCCTCGGCGAGGTATCCTTGTAAGTCACCCATCACGAGACGCCAAAGTTAGACGAAGTCAAAGTTAGACTAAGTCAAAGTTAGTTGAAGGTAAAGTCAGGCTGCACAGGCCATGACCACTCCAGTAGGCGAGGAAGTGATGCAAGTCGCTCCAGAGTAGGAGAGGAAGTCTTGCAACTCGTTTATCATGCGAGGAGGTCTCACACTCCAACCTACATCCTCTGACAAAAGAGCTCCATCGGCAACATCAGCCAGCGGCAAAGCTCGCCTCTCCTTGAGCTCAGGCAAGCCCTCTACTTCTTTGGTTTCGGCATTTCTTCAACTTCAAGATCTGATATAGCATTTCTTCTTCTTCGATGGAGCTTTTCAGTTCAAAATCTTCTTCTTAGATTTTAAGCATTTCTACAAAATAAGAGTTAGAGGGCTTGCTGTATTTCTTTTTTCAAGTTGATTTTATGCTTCAATGGGCTCACTCTATTTTTTTTTCTACTTCAATGAGCTCACTCGCTGGTGGTGCAAAGCTCACTCTATTTTTTTCAAACTTATTCTTTGTTTCAATGTGCTCTGTTTTTTTTCAAGCTTCTTTGTTTGAATGAGTTAAGTTTGTCGTTCTGATTTTATTTGGCTCGCGAGTTCTCCGTTTCTATGCAGTCGATTTTGCAATTTCCATTGAAGACATTTACATTTCCGTTGACGCCACTCTGTGTTTTTTTCTACTTCTTTTTGTTCTCTATATTAGTGAGAAACACATTTCTAAGTGCTTGGGTTTGTTTTTGTAAAATATAACTGTTGCGCGATGGACGCCATCATTCTCAACTGAAGGAGTATAATAATTTAGTTCTTGGAATATAGCAAACATTATTTGCACCGAAGTAATGGTGAGGCAAAATGATTTGTCCAAACAATCAGGTTTTATATTATCAAAGCATTTTTAATAAATTAATTTTAGTTTCATCCAAAACTGCTTTAAGATTTCAAGAAGATGTGTCGTCTAAAACTTTTGTTTATAAATTATTTGTGCCTTAATTCCAGTTTAAGAAATAAACTAGATTTTTGCTTCTAAAACTATTTTTGGAAATTAGTCCAATCTCAAGTATTGCTGCCTTAGTTTTGTAAATATTGGGATTTAGAGGCAGCAAAAATGCTCTTATGATACTTATTTGTGAAGGATTACACTCTTTTCAACATTAAATTAATGATAGCATACGAAACTTTTGTTTTATTTTATGAAACATTAAAATTAATGTCGGAGCGATATTTTATGAAGCATGCGTTTATTTTTCCTCTACACCAATATCCATGAAAATGTTATCACTTCATCACTTTAAATGCTTTAATATTTTTGGGTAGAAATAGTTATTTTAGAAACATAATTAGGGTTTATTCCTCTTTTTTTATGTTGTTAGCTCTCACGGTATACTTATATTTGTTTTATTCGTTATATAAAATATTAGGCACCTGGGAATCAATATTGCTCCGACAACAAACCTACTTTACAAAGACATTTACATCGACTTTACTAAGACATTTCTAAACATGTTAGTCTTGAAAAATGTGTTAGTGAGATAAATTTAGTGATTAAGAAAATTATGTCGAGTTTTCACATCTCCCCCCAAAATATAGTTTCTTTTCTTCGGATCATTTTCAGATGACTTTTAACAACATCAAAAAAGAGTTTGAAATGCTGGCTGTTCCAAGTGCAAAAGGAACGCCCTCTCTGTTAATTATAATAAAGTTTTCTTCTTATAAAAAGAATGGTATTTGATTGTTCAAACATTCCTCTTAGACAATCGGGAATTATTAACGCCATCAACAATGGAAGACACAGGAAATTGAGAATTACTTCAAAATCTACTGATTTCAGATACTATCTACCTAATTTTATAAACATCCTGACACGCAATAGAATATATCGTGTGAGTGCAACACATTAATAACACGCATACAACTACCAAATAGCCGTACACGCTTACTGCACCGCGATTCTACCCGCGTACAAAGAAATAATATGACTAATCAACAACATGCTGAAGAAAATGACAGAAGACGAGCACATCGCCATTGTCATGAAGCGCAAGCAAGAACAGCGACCATCGATGTGACCATGCATTCAATTTTTCAAATAGGTGATTGTTCAATGACAACGACAGCAGTAACTCCAACAATTACAAGCCAAGAGCTGCTTCAAAATCTACTTACTCCGGGTATTACGTACCCAAATTTAGAGATATCCCTCGCCACACTATCTCATGCATGTGGATGTAACTGTTTTGTTATCACACAACTACCAGAAAGTCGTACTCGCTTATTGCACCGCAATTCTACAAGCATACGAAGAAGCAATATGACTGTTCAACAACGTGCTGCCGAGAATACCCGAAGACGAGGACAACGTCATGTTCATGAAGATCAACAAAGAACATCTAATGTTATAAACACACATTCAACTTGCGAAATGGGCGAAAGTTCAGCATCCACGCGGGCTACAACAATCACTCATGGTACGCTAAACTATCTCTGTGACTCCACTCATTCATGTATTTGTACTTCTAAATAATCACTAATATGTTAAAATACTTCAACCTAGATACTGCACCGATCAACAATGATAGTTCTGACACATAAAATGATAGTGCCGAAGAAGACGATGAGGAACATATTAACGCAATCGCAAGGACGTATATTCAACGTAATTGCGCTAGAAATTTCTATCTTGCACACACTGAAACGCGCTTTGAACTACACTCGCCAACAACCTGTCCCCACTGTCGTGCTAGACTATTTCAGCGAGAGACAAGCTCAATGTGGTGTAACAAAGGAAGACTATCAATACCTGGAATCCCAAGAGTTACAGAATTGCTTAATCTCTACACCGATCAATCTGAGTAAGGTCAGCATTTCAGGCAACATCTGCGTGCATACAATCATGTTTTCTCCTTTACGTCGTGTAACGCTTGACAACACGATAGCCCCATTTCACCCAGGAGTTTATAGCTTACGGGCACACAAATCCATATATCATCGCATCGGAAACCTAACCTCAAATGATGGCCTACGACCGCGCTTCCTCCAACTATTTATCTACGACACCGAACATGAGACAACAAATCGTTTACAAGAAAATAATGAACTTCGGGTTGAGCTCTTATAGAAAATAATGCGCATATTGGATATATTCAATCCCTCCGTTCAGAGGTTCTGACAACTATCGCGACAACCAACCATACATGAATACAAGTTGGTTATAAAAGAACGCCCTTCCAATCTACATCAATACACTATACCGTCGGCCTCTCAAGTTGCAGTTATATTAGTTGGACAGGAAGATGGACAACAAACGCGAGAAAGAGATATTATTGTCCAAACGATTGGAGGGCATCTTCAGAATGTCCAAGAATACTCTGGCTACTACGACCCACTTAAATACCCTTTGTTGTTACCGTTGGGGACGTTTGGCTGGTCTAGCAATTTACATTCAATGACAAACTCAAAAATCACATGTTGTGATTACTATTCATACATGCTTCAGGTAATCAGAACTTATTTTACACATTTTTCATGTCACATTTTAAGTTTTCTCTAATGATATTCTAATTATTTATTGATTTTTCTCAAGATTCGAGATGCTTTCAATATGATACTACTGCGCAGCGGAAGGTTACTACAACAATATGTGGTCGAGCGAAAATAAAGCTGGTATGATAAACTCATTTATTCTTGGAAATATAAGTATTTTTGAACATTACTAACAAGCCCTTTACCGTGTTATTTCAAATTAAGGAAACGTCGGAAAAAGAACCATACTATCATCTTCATTTAATGGCAGCCCAAGAGATGTATCAGCGATATCAAGATGTTATGACAATTGTTCAGCACAGCGGTAAGCCTGATTTGTTTATAACTATGGCATGCAATCCAGGATGGAAGAGATTAAGGATGAGCTCATGGAAGGACAAGCTTCGTATGACCGTCTGGATCTCCTAACTAGGATATTTCATTCTAAATACGAGGAGCTCAAGAAAGATATATTCCACAGAGGCGTGTTACGAAAGATGGTGGGACATGTTCATGTCATCGAATTTCAAAAAAGGGGATTACCACATGTTCATATGTTGGTATTATTGGATCCGGCAGACAAATTAACCTCCCCTGACGAATATGATTCAATTGTTTGAGCTGAGATCCATTATAGAGACCAAGAACCTGCATTGTACGAGTCCGTAATAAAACACATGATTCACGGGTCATGTGGACCTTACAAACCAAAGGCACAATGTATGAACAATCATATCTGTAATAAAAGTTTTCCTAAACAGTATGCAGATGCGACAATACAAGGGAATGATGTTTACCCAGTGTATCGAAGAAAGAATGATAACAGAAACATTACGTTAGGCAGAAATGCAACTTTCAATGTTGATAATAGATGGGTTGTTCCATATAATTCATGGTTGCTTTTAAAATATGATTGTTATCTAAATGTTGAGATTTACAGCAGTATTAATAACCAGGGGCGGAACTGTTCACGGGCACACCCGGGCACGTGCACGGGTCCAAAATTTCGGGAAAAAAAATAAAGGTGTTAATTTGGGTCCAACCAAATACAATTTAGGTTTGATTTAGACACATTCAGACATAAATCGGGTTCTATTTCAAGTTTTCAACCCAGCGAATGTTCATCGCGTCAATATCGCGAGTCGCGACTATTTTTACTAATATTATATATATACAACTTTAGACAGTGATTCTTAGAAGAACCGCTGTCTAAAGTTCTATATAAATATATATATATATATACATATATATATATATAAAACTTTAGACAGTGTCCTTAGATATATATTTCTAATCAAGGTGGAAATATTTTAAATAATAGTCTAGATGGTAAATTTCTACAACAGATAGAAGTGAAGAAAATTGATGTGATGCACGAATATGATTTAAACATCAACAATCCTTTAATAGTTAACGCAAAATAAGCTTGTCGCCGATCCTTTAAAGGTAATTGGTGGTGATAATTATCAGGTAAATGAAACAACATTTAAAGTACGAGTAAATAAAAGTTGTCTTGAAGGGGTTAATTTTGAAATAAATATCATTAGACAATTTATTGTAGAAAGTGAATTAGTAAATGAGTTAAGAGATTGACAGTATAGTGTGTGTGTGTGTGTGTATATATATATATATATATATATATTAACTTTAGACAGCGGTTCTTCTAAGAACCGCTATCTAAACTAATTTATCTATACTATTCTATAAAAGAAAAACATTCTTTGGTGCAACATTCATAATAATTATAATACCCTCATTCTTTTTAGTTAAAGACAACAAACATTCAAAAAAATTCAAATTTTTTTAAAAATAAAGGACCCCTTAGATTTCCAAGTCTGATAAGTCCAATTTTATGTCATGTTGCCAGCAGGTCCAACTTTATTATCAGATTTTCAAATCTGATAATATTATATATTATAATATATATATATAATATATTTATATATATTATATAAATATACATTATATTATATAGGCGCGAAGCCCGCCGCCGCGGCTGAGTACTGTCGTGCGGGGCACGAGGGCAGGAGGCCCGTGCCTGTCACTCGTATATATATATATATATATATATATATATATATATATATATATATATATATATATATATATATATATATATATATATATATATATATATATATATATATATATACACACACACACAGAACTTTAGACAGCGGCTTTTCTAAGAACCGATGTCTAAAGTTCTATATTTCTATATAAATATATATACCGCTCTACGTCGTTGTCTAAAGTTTTGCTGCCCTAGTTATTTCCTTCCCGCTCCATGCCGCCCCCATGCCCCTTTCCGCCATTTCTTTCAAATGCCCCCTTGCTATGCAAAGTTTATATTGTCGCTGAGCTTTGTTATTTGGATTTTGTAGGTGAATGCAGTCAGATTTCATCTCAATAATATCATGTTGGTTAAGATCTTTCCGCCCACTTGTGATATTGGGTGAGGAGACATATTTGTATTTTTATTTTTTACTATTTGGTGAATGCATTCAGATCTCATCTCAATAATATCATGTTGTCTTAGCTTGGAGTTGGTAAGGATACTAATTTCTTTTACTATTTGTTTTTTTCAGGAATCATTTGTTCTAACTCTAAGCCCATATGGCTTTAATCTGCTCTGGTGTATTCATTTTTCACTGGAATGGATTTAAAAAAAAATCAGGAATCAGTCAATCAGGTATTGAATGTCACTTTTTGGATTAAATTTCACTTTTAGCAATTCTTTTGGATAACACATAGATTTGAATATAATTAGTTAGCATATTTATTTTTATATCTTTCAATTATAGTTGTAAGCATTGCCTACTGTGTTCCCTTTTGATGGATAAATTTCTCTCAAGAACAACTCTGAAGGAAAAATCCGTTGAATTAGAAGAGACCAAGAGACCTCGATTAGAGTTTAAATTATAGGACTTACCCGTTGATCCGGGCTTGAGACAACCAATAACAAGTTATGAAGTGAATGTTCAAGATTCAATACAAAGATATTACTTACAAAATGGTCCTTGTCAGGCACATTTATTTAATTTTCCGCAAACATTGATGGGTCAAAAATCTCGAAGATTCAACAAAGAGTGGTTTGGTGAATACAAGGGTTGGTTGGAGTACAGTCAACATAAGGATGCTGCATTTTGTTTGTACTATTACGTCTTTCCTCAAGCAAGTTGTGATCCAACTTTTGTAAGTCGTGGATTCAGATATTGGAAAGACAGAACAATATTTGAAAAACATGTTGGTAAACATAATAGTGCACATAATGCATCTAAAAGGATGTGTGGACCTTTGATGAATCAAAAGCAAAGCATTCAAAATACACTTGCTAGACAAGAAGCATCACAAATAATAGAATATCGTGCACGTTTATGTGCATCCATTGATTGCATCTGTTTGTTTTTGTGTCAAGGATTGTCTTTTCGTGGGCATGATTAATCAAAAGAATCAACCAATAGAGGAAATTTTCTTGCATTGTTAGGCTTCCTTGCTACACACAACAATGATGTAAAGACAATTGTATTTGAAAACGCTCCAAATAATTGTCAACTTACATCACCGAAAATTCAGAGGGAAATTGTTTTGGCAATTGCAAGTGAGACAACATACAAAGTTGTTACAGACATTGGCGAAGAATGTTTTGCTATTTTAGTGGATGAATCTCGAGATATTTCAGCAAAAGAGCAAATGACAGTTATTTTGCGATACATTGATGCGAAGGGTTTCATTATTGAACGCTTCATTGGTTTTGTTCATGTACAAGACACGGTTGTCTTATCACTCAAAGCTGCTATTGATAATATTTTTATGAATCATGAACTTCACATATCAAAATTGCGTGGACAGGGCTATGATGGGACTAGCAACATAAGAGGCGAGTTTAAGGGTCTTAAAACATTGATTATGAAAGAGAATCATTCTGCTTACTATATTCATTGTTTTGCTCATCAGTTACAGTTGATATTAGTTGCCGTTGCAGAAGGTCATTCTGAAGTTGCAGGGATGTTCTCTTTTATTAATAGTGTACTGAATGTTGTAGGTAGCTCTTGTAAGGGTCGTGATAATATCAGAGCATTAGAAGTTGATAGAGTTGCCCAAGAACTTGGTTGGGAAAAGTTAGAAACTGGTCGGGGCTTAAATCAACCGTTAGAAGTCAAGAGAGCCGGAGACACGCGGTGGGGTTCTCATTATGGCATCGTGTTGAATTTCATACGTATGTTCTCATCAATTGTAGATGTTCTTGAAATCATTACAGAAAATGTAGTTGATGATAATCAAAGAGGACCTGCTAGCAATCTTATCAAGAGTATATCAACATTTGAATTCGTATTTCTACTACACTTAATGAAAATTATTCTGGCAAACACAAATGAGTTATCACAGGCACTGCAAAGGAAAGATCAAAATATTATCAATGCAATGAATTTTGTGAAATTAACAAAGCAGTTGTTATTTAATTTGAGAAGCATTGAACTTGAGTGAGAGTTATTTATCACTGAAGTAACTAAATTTTGTGGTAAACATATGATTGATGTTCCTAATATGGATAATACATTTGTTCAACCTGGGGGATCAAGGCGTAAAACAAGAGATATCACAAATTTCCATCACTTTCGGGTTGAGCTATTTAATAGCGTAATTGATTGGGTATTGAATGAGTTGAATGATCGTTTAAATGAAATAAATACTGAGCTGCTTATTTGTGTTTCACGTCTTGACCCGAATGACCATTTTGCTTCTTTTAATAAGCAAAACTTGATTTATCTAGCAGAATTATATCCTTATGATTTCAACCCAATAGATTTGTAATTACTTGAAGGTCAACTAGATGTGTACATTCTGGATATGCGAACAACTAACGCATTTTCTCATGTAAAAGGAATTAGCGGACTTGTTCAAAAAATGGTGGAGATTAAAAAACATAATCATTTTCAACTTGTTTATCGGCTTTTGAAGTTAGCACGTCTTTTACCTGTAGCAAATACTTTTGTTGAAAGAATGTTCTCGGCAATAAAGATAATAAAAAATCATTTGCGGAACAGAATAGAAGATGAATGGATGAACGATTGCTTAATTGTTTATATTGAGAAGGACATTGTGACAATCATAACTAATAAGGCAATCATCGCACGCTATCAAAATATGTATACCCGAAAAGTAGTTTGTTAGTCGGTATATAATTTGACTTTTATTTTAATTAACTAGTATTTTGTTTTAAATGTTGCATTAAAAAAATTTATATAATTAGTTATTTTTATATGGTGCCCAAGTTCAACAGAAATCCTAGTTCCGTCACTGTCAATAACATCAAATATTTATACAAATACGTATATAAGGGACTCGATCATGTCTCTTTTGAAGTCCGTCCTGGTGCTAATCAAGATGAAATAAACAATTATGTTGACGGCAGATGGTTGTGCCCTCCTGAATCATTATGGAGAACGTTCAAGTTCCAAATGAGTCGAATATATCCATCGGTAGAGCGCTTACAAATACATCTACCAAATAAACATCGGATACAATTTTATAGTGAACAGTCAATTTCATCGATATTAATGGATGACCGCAATAACAAAACAATGTTGACCGAGTTTTTTATTGTTTATAGCCAACAGAGAGAGCAAAACCTCTATTTGTATAGAGATTTTCCAAAATATTATCGATGTTTCAAACAACAAAAAATTTGGAGGAAAAGGATCAGAAATTGAAAGGTGATTGGTAGGATTTATTCAGTATCGCTTGTTGATAGCGAAAGATACTATTGTGCATGCTTTTAAATCACGTACCGGGCCCAAAGTCATTTAATGCACTATTAACTATCAACGGCACATACTGCGTCACTTTTAAGACTGCTGCACAGAACTATGGTTTGCTTGAGAACGATAACAGTATTCGAGAATGTCTACTTGAGGCTCGAGTATTCAGAATGTCATCCGCGTTGAGAAAACTGTTCGTTACTATATTGATCTTTTGTGAACCAGCCAATGTCAGAAGTATTTGGGATGAAAATTATGCAAGTACGGTCGAAGATTATCCAAGTTCGAGCACGACCAACGAGTTCTACATTATGAATAAACTACTTCATATCCTCAATGATATCCTGAAGCAACATAAACGCTCTATTAAACCGTTTGATTTACCACTCATCAATGAATCATTCAATGATTTCAATAACCTATCTGGTCTTATAGAAGATGAATTATCAAATACCTATTACACGGGATGATCTTAACGCAATTACGTTGCTCAATGAAGGTCAATTACATGTTTACAATGTGATCAGCAAGGCAATAAGGAACAAAACACATGAGTATTATTTTTGTTGATGGATCTGGTGGAACTGGAAAAACATATCTGTATCGTGCAATTTTTGCCCCTTTTAGAAAAATAGGATGCATCATTATAGCTACAACTACTTCTGATATTGTTGTTACCCTTTTACCGGGAGGCCGGACTACACATTCAAAGTTACAAATACTCATTAAATTGAATTACAAATCATTTTGCTCTTTTGAAAAACAGTCAGATTTCGCAGAAGTTATCAGACAATCAAAAGTCATAATTTGGGATGAAGCACTCATGGCTGATAGAAAGGCGTTTGAGACAGTTGATCTTCGTTTCGTGATGTTACTGATGTAGACAAGTCATTCTGAGGGAAAATTATAATTATAAAAGGAGATTTTCGCCAGGTACTACCGGTTATTATCAATGGAACAAAAATACAGATAATTAATGCAAGCATCATTCAATCACATTTATGGAGTTATGTCAAGATATTAACTCTAACAGAAAATATGCGAGCCAAAAATGATAACAGCTTCTCTGAATATCTCCTCCGAGTTGGAAATGGATTGGAGATGACCATACAAGATAATATGATTAGAATCCCTGATCCAATAGGAATGTCATGGGAATGTGAGAAATCTATTAATGATTTAATAGATTTTACATTCCCAAATTTCGGGTTGCACGCGATAAAAATTATATTCGAGACAGAGTTTTATTAACACCGCTAAATGAACATGTGAATATGTTGAACACCACTCTTCTACAATTCACATGCGAAGAAGTTATATACTACTCTTATGATTCTGTCTTTGATAATAGGAGAGGTTTGTATCAACCTAAATTTCTAAATTTATTGACACCGGGTAACTTACCGCCTCATAAGCTAAAGTTAAAAATCGGAGATCCTATCATGTTAATCAGAAATATTGACCCAAAGATAGGTCTATGTAATGGAACACGACTTATTTGTCGTCGGTTTGCGAAAAATGTAATACAAGATGAGATTTTAACAGGTCACTTTCAAGGAAAGTTGGTCTTCTTGCCATGGATACCATTGAAGACAGATGAAGATATTAGACTGTCATTTCAATTAACGCGCAAACAGTTTTCATTGAGACTAAGCTTCGCAATGACAATTAATAAATCTCAGGGCCAAACAATCGAAAATGTTGGAATATATCTGTCAAATAATGTGTTCAGTCATGGCCAGTTGTACGTACCTTTATCGCGAGGTGTGTCCAGTGAAAAGACAAAAATTCTGATTAAGAATGACAGGATACCTGGTCATGAAGGCATTTACACAATAAACGTTTTTTACAAAGAAATATTTGCACAACTTAGACAACAACATGCAACGTATCTCCAAGGTATGTCGTTTGCTTATTATTTTTACAACACTACAACTACTCCAATCAACCGCTAAATTAAATCTTTTTTTATGCAGGATAGGCGGCCATGATCGGTGTTGATTGTGAAATGACTTCCAATGCGGCTGTAATACAAATTGAATGTCAAACTATTTTATTATCATTGTATTATTGTCCTTTTTGATGATTTGTAAAATTCTCATCGTATTGTAAAGTTTTCGGCAAAAACTGAATATCAAATGTTTTTCTCAAGTCTTTGAAATGTTAAATCATTTTTGATACATATTTTTTTGTTTTACACCAAAAACTAATTTTGATCAAATTCAGACCTAATTTTGATATAATGCTCTAATTTGGATCTCTACTTCATTTCAAACACATGCAGATGACAACCCAAAATCAATCTGAGGCGGCGGCGTCATTGTCAAACAGGGGTGGTCTGATCCAACGTAGGAGCTTCATACTTTACGAAGACTAATTTCGTGCATTTTACATAACATAAATTTTATTACATGTTAAATACTTTCAGTTACCTCAAATTTATCATTTGTTTTTCAGCTCTGTCAGCCTCAAGTGATAATAACTGCAATATCACTGCTACCACAGACAACGATTATGAATACTACGACGAAGTTTGCAAAGAGAGTACAGACAGATGGTCTGATGGTCCACATGCTGAAGTTGACGGTTTTAGGCGAATTATCTCGGCAGTGCCAAGACACTTGAACGCGAAAGAAGAGTGGAATTTTGTTTTCAATATGATAAGGAGGTAACACCTAACAAAGAATATATATTATGGTTGAAATACTATTGTTTTAACACAATACAAATTGTAGTATTAAATAATTTTTTATCTTTACATCTTTGATTGAAACAGAATCTCTCAAGACCACTGAATGAAATCTATTGCTGCATAGGAAGGAGATGTTAATATTTTGATATTGATTCAACTACGAGACTATGACGGATTTTTTTGCGATTTTGTAGGTTTTAATTTTACGAATTCATATTTGTAATGAATGCTGTTGTTATATACATCTCGCGTGCTCAAGGATTTTTCATTACAAAATGCTCTTCCAATATTATTTTGCAGTGTGTTGTCTTCTGAGATTTTTTTACATTGCAAGTATGAACTTTGTTCTGGGTTTTTTTCATTGCAAGTATGAATTTTGCATGTATATATGCGTTACTTGCAGATGTACGTGTTACAGGTATATGTGTTACTTGCAAGTATGAACTTCCAACCATTGTCGCCGCCCCCGACCATTGTCGCCGCCCCCGACCATTGTCGCCGCCCCCGACCATTGTCGCCGCCCCCGACCATTGTCGCCGCCCCCGACCATTGTCGCCGCCCCCGACCATTGTCGTCGCCCCCGACCATTGTCGTCGCCCCGACCATTGTAGCCGCCCCCGACCATTGTCGCCGCCCCCGACCATTATCGCCTCCCATGAACAATGTCACCGCCCACGAACAATGTCGCCGCCCAAGAACAATGTCGCCGCCCAAGAACAATGTCGCCGCCCACGAACAATGTCGCCGCTCACGAACAATGTCACAGCCCACGAACAATATCGTCGCTCACGACCAATGTCGCCACCCACGACAAATGTCGCACTCACGACCAATATCGCAGTCTACGACACATGTCGCTCACAACCAATGTCGTTGCATATATATATATATATATATATATATATATATATATATATATATATATATATATATATATATATCAGCTCTGTTTCCCAAGAGATTATTAGCACGGGGCTCACTTTCGATTTTCTATAACAGGGTAAAATGAGGCAGACACGATCTTGAACACAGCAAACACAACAAACACAGGGAGAATTAATGATTCGGAACCTTAAAAATTTCTTCCCAAGTTAACATATTAAGCAAACAAGATCTTGAATGGAGAGACTGTTATGTTTTGGTTCGGATCTGAATATGCTCATATTAATGAAATTATTTAAGAGAGAGTGTGCCCTCTCTCACTTGTATAGAAATCAAGACAAATGTCAGTTATTTACATATATATAAACGAGTGACAGTCATGGGTCTTCGACCCGGGGGCGACATTTGTCGCGGGGGCGACATTTGTCGCGGGGGCGACATTTGTCGCGGGGGCGACATTTGTCGCGGGGGCGACATTTGTCGCGGGGGCGACATTTGTCGCCGACATTTGTCGCGGGGCGACATTTGTCGCGGGGGCGACATTTGTCGCGGGGGCGACATTTGTCGCGGGGGCGACATTTGTCGCGGGGGCGACATTTGTCGCGGGGGCGACATTTGTCGCGGGGGCGACATTTGTCGCGGGGGCGACATTTGTCGCGGGGGGCGACATTTGTCGCGGGGGCGACATTTGTCGGGGGGCGACATTTGTCGGGGGCGACATTTGTCGCGGGGGCGACGACATTTGTCGCGGGGGCGACATTTGTCGGGGGGGCGACATTTGTCGGGGGGGCGACATTTGTCGGGGGGGCGACATTTGTCGGGGGGGCGACATGGGGGCGACATTTGTCGTGGGGGCGACGTGTTGGGGAGGACAATCGACGGGGGAGTGACATTTGTCGTTGGGGCAGCATTTGTCGTGTGGGGCGGCGACATTTAACGTGGCCGGTGACATTTATCGTGGAGGCGACATTGGTCGTGCGGGCGACATTGGCCGTGTGAGGCGACATTGGTCGTGTGAAGCGACATTGGTCGTGGGCCGAAAATGTTATCCCTAAAGCATAATTTATATATGACATCAACCCTATAAAATCAATGTTTCTCAAAACATGATTTTTATATTCAAGGAAGCGAAGAGAAGCATAAAACCAAAATGTAATCAATACAATAGAAAAGAGAGAGCAAAATTGAAGCATGATTCAAAGTATGTACAGAATCAAAGTATGTACAGAAAATAACAACTTACCTGCAACAAAGAACAACTTGAACATTAACCTCATCATGCTTCCCGCCACCCTTCATCTAAAAATTCTCCATTTTTTCTCATCAACAGAAAGAAAAAGTCAAGTTAGCGTCGAATCCATTGGATTAAGAGTTCGAAATGGATTTTTTATCTATTAATAAATTGGACCAAGCAGTGCAGAAATGCACTACTGTCCAATGCAAAAATGATGCATTGCAGAAATACTGCAGTACGGTGCATTTCTACAATGCAACTGAGGCAGTGAACACTATGCAAATAGGAATCATTAATGCATCAACATTTAAACATGCAAATGATGTTCCTTGGATATAAGTATATGAATTAAGGATTGGATCTTTAAAAGAAAACCATGATATTTTTTATGGATGTGTATGGTGGTTTAAAATGCTCACCAACTTCATTTAAGCAGTTATTGATGTCTTCATATAATCCTAAATCAAGTTGAAAGAGTTGAATAAAATTCTAACAAACTGAATACCTTGTGGATAAGATGTCAATGTAAACCTCTTTTCTAGGAGGAGACCATTTTGTGCATAGCTTCGAACAACCTACATCCATATTCAAAAAGAACCAATCAAGATTCTAGTTTAGTGTATACGCCAACTTAAAATTAATTATTTCTTTTTCAATGAAAAAACATTAGTCGAGTTTTTCTAACAAATTCAGCATTGTACTCAAATAAAGTCAAGAAAAGCCTCGTTATGGTTGAATGAGTTTAGAGTGTAAACAAACAAAGAGAAAAACCTGAGGAATAGGTTCAGCACTGCCTGCAATAAAACACCATGCACTTAGCACATTAGATCCTAATTTGTGAACAAATTATTATTATCCGGGTAAAGGAAGGTAAAGAGATTGAATATAAGTGTCGTATAGTTAAAAGAAAGTTAGCAAAATTGGTTGAACATAAGTGCATTTCAATTATAAGACATTTAGGAACATAACAACAATAAAAATATACATGAGACGATGATTAGTTGATGTCATATATGTTAATGGTTAATAAATTGTTCAGGACATTTAATTCATTGAAATTCCTGAAGGAAGATGGAAAGGTCCACCAATACCAAATTTCTTTGGCCTTTTTTAAAATAAAATGTTCGCAACCTTGTCGTGCAAACCAAGAGAAACTTTGATTTGGTAATAAACACATAATATTAAACTTTTATTAAATGAGAAATTAGCATAATCTTTCAATCTACTTCTATAATGTAGACGATGCTTTCATTCTTCTATCAGGAATCTGGGATTTTAGATGGGGGAATCTGGGCTATCGACTTCTATTTGAATGCATACATACTTTTTGCACAAAAAACTTGCTCCAACATCGCAATACATTAAACTCATTATAGGGATAACCATCAAATATGATAGAAATACAATATTTGAAGTTTGTGCATCTCGCAATTCAGGTTTATATCATGCAATCATAAACAATTTTTATTATGTGTTTAAGCACAGCAGGCTATCTCAATAGAGATGTTTAAAATTCTCCAAAATCATCAAGATTCCGTAAGCTAATACACACACATCATACATAGATACAGAGCATAGGATCCAGTAATAACATTTCAATTTTTGGCAGAAATTTCGTGGGTAGGAGGGGAGGGAGACCTGGCTTCCGGTCTGTGTAGTGGTAAGGGGAAAGCCTGTGTTTGGGAAATCGGTACCAAAGTTGAAGAAATCAGGAGGAGGTATTGAAGCCGCACCTGAGAATAGGTTAAGGTGGTCCGGCGGAGGAGTTGGACCCAGATGGGGCGTAGCAGTGAAGGAAGGTGGAGAGAGTTGCACTGTTGTATGGCAATGGGGAGAAGGGGCGATCTACGACAGCGAAGCGGAGAGATCGAGCGAAACCGGATGGATTCGGAGGAGACGCCGTCGATCTGTCCCAGATGATAGCCGATCTATCACTGCCGAGCTACCCGGTCGTCCTACTTCACCAGGCGTGGGGAGATATAGGGCAAAAGAGGAAGCACTGACAGGCTGCGCCAAATTTTTTGGTCCGGGTCCCGGACGAACATAATCGAACGGGCCCTCCTACTTCTTCTGACCCGTGACAATGTAAATAAATAAATTATAAGGCTGCCGGAGTTTGTGTTTTTTTGGAGGTAACTTTTCTCTTTTCGCGCCTTATATCTCCATTATCGTCATTTCTCATGATCGATGAACTTCGCCTCTGCTCGCCTGCTCACAACGATTTTTCACATTCTCCCAGCCAAAATGTTCTAATCAGCTAAGTAACATCAGACTCTTATGAGATCATGGAAGAGGCAAGTATCTCAATCTTTATTCATCATTTGATAATCAGCTAAGCACCATGTACTATTGACTGTCATGTAAGATTGAAGACGAACAGTAGATCTAATTATTTCAGATAAAACTTTGAAAATGTATAAGAACGATATAATGCATGAAACAAAGATAAATTATCTCAAATATTTAATGTAATATCTGAGATAAAAGTTTAATGTCTCAGATATTTCATGTGATATCTCAAATATTTCATGTGATATCCCTGATATAAAAGTTTAGTGTTTGCTGAAGTTGAGGATGTGAAGCTTAAAATGATGGGCAAGGAGAAGAGAGTGAGTTCGGGGGAGAAGCTTCGTCGTCGCCTCGGAGAAAAACCGCCCTCGCCGTCGCCTGAGAGAAAAACTGCCGTCGCCGTCGCCTGGGAGAAAAAACGCGAGGGCGAGAGAGAAAAGTTCGTCGCCTGAGAGACAAAAGGAAATGTCTCGAAAGCTGTTATTCGTCCCGCGGCGAAATAATTTATTTATTTACATTGCCACGCGTTAGAATCAGGAGGGCCCCGGACGATGATTTTCGTCTGGGGCCCGGACAAAAAAAATTCGCGGGGAAATGAGGGGACCCGAGGGCTGCGGGGAACGAGCGACATGGGCTGCGGGTTTTCTTACTGTGGTTTCAGGGTTTGCCTGCTGGATCGGACGGCGACTGTGTTAAGTAGCGAGATCCAATGATTGTTTTTTTAGGCGATGGTTAATCGAAATCCGTTATTGGCTAGTCGCACCCCAAAATCTCCTAATTTTTTTGTGTATTTTTGAAATACGTCTTGTACATGAAATTTCAGGAAATGTGTTCAACACGAAAGTTGTAGATCTACAACTTTCGTGTTGAACACTTTTCCTGAAATTACATGTATAAGACGCATTTCAGAAAAACGCAAAATCTGGGCATATTTTCAAAGTATGTCTTGTACATGCATTTTTAGGAAAAGAGATCTGCAAGTCGAGATGTGCAACTTTAGTGTTGAACATTTTTCCTAAAATTGCATGTACAAGACGTATTTCGAAAATGCGCGAAAAGTTATGAGATTTTGGAGTGCGACTAGACAATAACGGGTTGCAGTTAACAATCGTCTTTTTTATGGTCTGTTCCACCCCCTTGGAATTAGAATTGAAATTGAGAATTGGGAATTAGAATTGGGAATTGAAATTCCAGTGTTCGGATGTTATGAATTCCATGGAATTTAATTTTGTACTATGACAAATTCTTAGGGGTAAAGATAGATATTTCGTGGAATTCAGTTTTTTACTATGGCTGTCGTTGCCCGATCTCATCGTCGTCGCCCGATCTCGCTGTCGCCGCCGAATCTCGCCGCCGCCGGCCGATATCATCGTCGTCGCCCGATCTCTCCGTTGTCGCCCGATCTCGACGTCGCCTCCTTATCTCGTCACTGCTCACTGCTGCCGCCCGATACCACTACCGCCGCCACCGCCCAATCTCGCCGCTGACGACCGATCTCGTCGTCGGCGCCGCCCAATCTCGCTGATACCACCTGATCTCGCTGCCACCGCCTGATCTCACTGCAGCCACCCGATCACGCCGCCGCCACTGCCTGATCTCGTCGTCGCCACTTGATCACGCCCTCAATCTCGTCGTCGTCGCCCGATCTCGCCATTGTGTTGGGAAACGATGCGGAAAAATAAAATCACACAACCACAAAAAATATAACACGATGCGATTTACGTGGTTCGGCAAGGAGCGCCTACATCCACAGGGAGGGGTTGTTCACTATCACCGGTGGGGAAGAAAAAGAAGAGGTCAATACAATACAACTCAAAACAACTCTCTCGCACCCTTCAAAGAGAAAACCTAACCCCTTTATATTTATAGGGGAAATCAGGGATTACAAAAAAGACTAAAACACCATCTTAAACAACAATCTTCACCTCATCTCCTATTTGACACAAAACAAATATGAGATGACACAATAAACAACAACATCAAAATGCGGCTGCGCTAAGTAGGCTGCCTACGTACCCCCCCCCCCCCTCCCAAGGGATCAAGCCACGCGTAGTTCTCCAAAAGTGCCTCTCAAGGCACTCACCTCTGAGCTCGAACGTTCACCAATCCTTTGCAATACGTGAACTTCTGGACTGAAAGCACCTTCATGAGCATGTCGGCTGGATTCTCCTTGGTATCAATCTTCTTCAAAAGAACCTCACCTGTCTCGATCAAGTCTCGAACAAAATGGTACCTGACATCAATGTGCTTGGTACGAGCATGATGCACTGGATTGGTCGCCAAGAAAATCACGCTTTGACTGTCACAAAAGACGGTTAAAGTTTTATGCTCCACACCCAGATCATCCAATAGGCCCTGCATCCAGATGGCCTCCTTCATCGCTTTTGTCATTGTCATGTATTCAGCCTCTGTTGTAGATAAAGTCACTGTCAACTGCAGAGTCGACCTCCAACTCACTGGACCTCCTGCCAATGTGAATAAATATCCGGTCGTAGACCTGCGTCTATCTATATCACCTGCATAGTCTGAATCGGTGTAGCCCAAACACAACACAACGCTGGACTGCTGCCTCTCGTACAATAAACCAACATCAATTGTACCCTTGAGATACCTCAGAATCCACTTAAATGCCTGCCAATGACCCTGACCGGGATCATGCATGAATTTGCTCACCACGCCAACGGCTTGTTCAATATCTGGCCTTGTACATACCATGAGATACATCAAGCTGCCCACTGCACTGACATACGGAACTGGCTTCATTCTCTTCCTCTCTTGGTCATCTTTAGGACACAAGTCAGCACTCAATTGAAAATGCGCTGTCAATGGTAGAGTCACTGTCTTAGTAGTGTCATCAATCCCAAACCTCTTCAGCACCTTCTCAATATAAGCTCTCTGAGTGAGCCAAACCTTTTCAGCTTTCTTGTCCCTGCAGATTTCCATTCCGAGAATTTTGCGAGCCTCACCTAACTCCTTCATCTCAAACTGCTTTGAGAGCTGCCTCTTCATTCTATCAATCTCTGACTGACTTGAAGCTGCAATCAACATATCATCAACATAAAATAGAAGATAGATGAACTCATCATTAGCCAATTTCTTGAAATATGCACAGTGATCATACTGACTGCGCGTGTACTTCTGTTCCAGCATAAACTGATCGAACTTTCTGTACCACTGTCTTGGTGACTGCTTCAAACCATAAAGCGACTTGTCCAATTTGCATACCAAGTCACTCTGAGCCTCATATCCAGGTGGCTGCTTCATATAGATCTCCTCCTGCAAATCTCCGTGCAAAAATGCAGTCTTCACATCAAGCTACTCCAAAATCAGACTATACTGCGCTACTAAGGCCAAGAGAACACGGATCGACGGATGCTTAACAACTGGGGAAAACACCTCGTCGTAATCAATACATTCCCGCTGAGCAAAGCCTTTGGCTACCAATCTTGCCTTGTAACGTACATCAGCAGCTCCATGAGATCCTTCTTTCTTCGCATACACCCATTTGCATCCAATGCCTTTTCTACCTGGAGGTAACTTCACTATTCTCCATGTAGCATTTTTCTTTAGAGAAGTCATCTCCTCATCCATTGCATCTCTCCAAAAATCTGCTTCAGGACTCTCTATAGCCTCCTTGAAGTGACAAGTGATTTCAACCTCAGATGTTGAAAGTGCAAATGCAATGTGATCCCTCAACCAAGCTGGCTTCGGGACATTTTGCCTCCTGGTTCGGCTTCTGGCAATAGAATCCTGAACTTGATTCTCTGCCTCTACTTCCTCTACCTCATGATCATCAGTATCTGGTACCTCATCAACAGTCTCATCGTATACCTCATCAAGAGTGTGGGGAATTGGTGGAACAAATGGAGTCACATCAAACTCCTTCTTCTGATCAGTAGTAGTGATCGGCTTCGAACTCTCCACCTGCTCTGAGTCCCGAGGCTTTAGCAAACTCGCCTCGTCAAATGTAACATCCCTGCTAATAACAATCTTTCTCTCTGTCTGATCATATAGTTTGTAGCCTTTGACTCCACGCCTGAAGCCAATGAAGATTGCTTTCTTCGCCCGTGGCTCCAACTTATCATTCTTTACATGATAATAAGCTGGACACCCAAATACTTTCATGTGCACATAATCTCTAGCAGGATGCCCCGACCACATCTCTTTTGGTGTCTTCTTTCCAATAGTTGCAGAAGGCAGACGGTTCACCAAGTGGCAAGCATAATCAATAGCCTCAGCCTTGCCTAACCCAGCATTAGACAACATGCATCGAACCTTCTCCACCGAAGTCCGGTTCATGCGCTCTGCCACCCCGTTCTGCTGCGGTGTCTCCCTGACTATGAAGTGATGCTCTATACCTGATCTCTGTCACTCTTGCAAGAACGCTTTCGATGTGTATTCGCCTCCATTGTCTGATCTGATACATCGAATTTTTTTGGCAGTCTGGTTCTCAATCCACATCTTCCAAGTCACGAATATCTCCAGAACTTCGCTCTTACTCTTCATGGTGTACACCCAAACATATCTGGAATAATCATCAATGAAGGAGACAAAGTATTGTCACCCAGTGAAAGATTTCGTCTTCGTCGGGCCCCAAACATCTGTGTGAACATAATCTAAAATACCATTCGTACTGTGGACGGCAGTGTCAAAAGATACTCGCATCTTCTTGTCAATTACGCAATGCTCACAGAAGTCCAATTTGCAGCTTTTCGCTCCCTTTATCAATCCTTGTCTTGATAAAGCCTGGAGGGAAGCCTCTCCAGCATGAGCCAATCTCATGTGCCATAAAGTACTGACATCCAAAGAATCATCAGCCACAGCCACAGTCCCGGTAATTGTACTCCCCTGAAGATAATATAAATTGTGGTGAAACTCCTCTCATGAAAACCAAAGCTCCGCGACTGATCTTCAGAACTCCTGCCTCGATCACTACCCTGTAGCCTTTGGCTTCTAAAGCACCAACAGACAGTAAATTCTGCTTGATCTCTGGAACATGTCTGACCTCTGTCAACTCCCGCACTGCTCCATCATGCATCCGAACCAGAATACTCCCAACACCAATAGTACGACAAGTCTGATCATTGCCCATAGCAACAGCACCAGCATCCAAAGACTTGTAAGTACATAACCACTCTCGATTGGGACAAATGTGATAGGTAGCACCCGTGTCCAGAATCCAACATGAATCATCACTGAATAAATATTGTGGAGCGACTGAGAGAGAAACATCAGACTCATCACCATCAGTAGTTTCCTGAGTAATATGCGCCTTCGCCTCTGAGGGAAGCCCTTTATTTTTCTCCTTTAACTTAGTGCAATCCTTCTTCCAGTGACCCGTCTCCAAACAGAATGCGCACTAATTTCGCCCAAGACTGCGACCACGTGAATTGTCACGCTTCTAAGTACCGTTATTATTCTTCTTGTGTCAGTTCTTCTTTTTCTCAGATCTGCCTCGATGAGACACAAGTGTTTCGTGTACAACCCCGTGTCCGGCGAGCAAGGCCGCCAGGAACCAGACAGATCGGGCTAAAGGCAGCGGGCGAGCTCGGCAGTAGAGAAGGCGAGCCTGAGCTCGGCATTCGTCGACCAGAGATTGCCGATCATCGACCGGAGATCGGCATTCGTCGACCGGAGATCAGTATTCACCGCCCCCGAGCTCAGCATTCGCCGAGCTAACCCCAGCTCGCGCCTTCGTAACGGAGCTCGGCGACAGCAGGCGAGTAGGACCCGCCGAGGTGACCAAGTCCCCCAGCTCGCCTGGGTGCATGAAGTACTTTTTACTGTTTTGCCCCCGCTGGTCTGCCTATAGCCCTTCAAAACAGCGGAGTTTGGCTGTTGGCAGACCCAGACAAGGTTTTTCTGGTAATTTCAGGTCAGTTCTTTTGGTTATTGGCAGTTCAGATCTTGAAAACTATAAATAGGACCCAATAGGTACCCTAGAGAGCATGCTTCCTGTGTCTTCCTGCTCCAGTTTTCAAGTGCTTTCTGAGGGTACCTTAGCTCGGCTTCTGGCTAAGGAGGGGAAGCGCTCTGAGATCTTCCGGGTGTGTGGTGAGACCTCCCCGCCGAGCCCTTGGGTCGGTCTTTCCTTGCTTTCTTTGTTGTTTTGCTTGCAGGAGTGAAGTAGGCGCGAGACCACCCCTTCCCCAAGGGTCGAACTCCACAGGAGACCGATTTTTGGTTTCAACATTTTGGTGCGGTGAGCGTGGATCGTGGTCTGTGCAGAAAAGCTTTAGCGAGCTCGATGACAGGACAAGGATCTGACAGGCCGAGCTCGCCCCCCCCCCCCCCCCCCCCCCCCGCCTCTCGCCACGGTGGGGATGTTTGAAGATTTCAGGAATGAGGTGCTGACCCTCGTCAAGTGCGCACTCGACACGCGGGCCGAGTGCTCGACTCCAGCAGTTCAGATCGCGGCCGCCCCCTCTCTGGGCGAAGACGCCCCCGGCAGGCGAGCTGGGAAGGAAGTGGCCGAGGAAGGTCGGGGGTGCAAGCTCCCCGGGCGCGAGCTCTTCCCTGGCTCGGCAGGCCGAGGTTGGTTCGGCGAGCTAGGCTCGTGAGACTCGCCAGCTCGCCCAGTAGGGGGAGGAAGCCCTTTCAGCGAGCTGGTCTCTTCAGCTCCAGTTCCAGATGGGTTCAGGGAACCCGAGATGTCCTACTACACCGGGAAGGGAGACCCAGTCCAGCATGTTCAATGGTTCGAGGATGTAGTCTCCATCCGACAGATGTCGGACGGGTTCAAGTGCCGACTCTTCGCTATCACCCTTAGGGAGAAGGCAAGGGAGTGGTTCCATCAGCTACCGGCCAGCTCCATCTACTGCTTTGAAGACCAGCGTCGGGAGTTCATGCTAAGGTTCACTACCGCGAAGAAGAGAAAGAAGGAGTCAGAATACATGTTCCACATCAAGCATGGAGTAAATGAGACCCTGGGGAGCTACGTGGACCGGTTCCAGGAGGAGGTCACTCAGGTCCAGGAGATGTCAGGCCATAGTCTGATGATGGTCTTTACCCTGGGCCTGCAGCAGGGGTTCTTCAGAATAGAGCTGAAGAGAGTTCCCCCCCTCTCCTACGAGGAGCTGATGGAGAGGGCGGCGAGGGAAGTCGACGGGGAGGCATAAAACCCGAAATTTGTGAGGAAGCTGGCCAGGTGGGCCACAGAGGAGGAGAAGGAGTCGAGAGGAGGGAGAGGACAGGAGGAGAGGAGAGGAGATGTAACGCCCCGAAACTCGAAGGAGAAAAGGGGGATGTTTTGGGCCAGTTTGAGTTCTGGCTGCAGGCACACGGCCTGGGACACGGGCGTGTCCCAGGGCGTGTCAAGCATGTGTCGACACTAAGGCGGGAAGTCGACACTTTGATCTCGACATTGTGTCGAGACTTGGCACACGGCCTGCGACACGGGCGTGTCGCAGGGCGTGTCGACCCGTGTCGACACTTAGCCGCGAAGTCGACACTGTGCTTTGACGAAGTGTCGAGACATGGCACACGGCCTGTGACACGGGCGTGTCGCAGGGCGTGTCAGCCCGTGTCGACACTCGTCCCGCGAAGTCGACACTTTGGTGTCGACAATGTGTCGAGACTTAGTACACGGCCTGCGACACGGGCGTGTCGCAGGGCGTGTCAACCCGTATCGACACTTAGCCGCGAAGTGTCGAGACCGTGTACACGGCTTGGAGCCCAGGCGTGTCAATGTGACACGGGTAGGGATACGGGCGTGTCCTAGAACCTGTGCAGTGCTCGGGTTGAAAAAGGGGAAAAATCATGGGGTACACGGCCGGCTACACGACCGTGTCAGGTGGAACACGGGCGTGTCAGCTCGAACACGGGCGTGTTCGATACCCGTGTGAGGTTCCAGGTGATTCGATTTTGACGGCGAATGAGGCACACGGCCCTGGACACGGGCGTGTGTCAGGCCGTGTTCGGTCCAGATTGGGCATTTCAGCCCCGAATCGAAGCCGTTCATTTCTTTAACTGAGATCCAACGGCTGGGGGTTGTTCCTGAAGGGATATACCCGGGTTTTGACTGAGAAAACCCCTTACTTTTCTTCACTTATCATCTCTCTAAGTCCTTAGAGAAAGAGGAGAGCCAAGAGTGGAAGAGGAGCTAGATCCGCCATTGGAGTAGCTTCGGAGATCCGAATCGCAAGCCGACTCCGGATCCACGGAGGCAACGCTAGTGCGGTGATTTTCATCCGATTACTTTTCAATGGCGCCAAAGAGGAACTCAAGGGTAACAATCCTCATCTTGAGCATGAATAGCTCTCTTTCTTTGTATAGGAAGCCCGCTCTCGCGAGTTTGCGGAGAGTTGGAGGCATTCCTTCGGGTAGATATGTGAAGTCCCCGTTGTTTAGAGTCCGTATGCGAGAACGGACATAGGCATGATGTGTGAAGCCTACCCGGACATGTTGGTCTGGATCGGTGATGTTGCATTGCATAAATGCCGGAGAAGACTCTGTGCTATTGGTTGTTTTTCGGGTTTTCTACGCGGTAGGTTGCAGCAGGGAGCCTTGGGGACTAACCCAAAGGTGCACCCGGAAAACTGGGCGGATACGAGATCTTGCCAACTTGGTGGCCTGAGAGCCAACTTGAACATAATGGGATTATGTGACTTGTGATAGAATGGGACTCGGTGGAAGTTTGACCCGCGCAAATGGCTTAAATTGTCGTTGCGATGTGAGCACGGGTTAGATGGAACCGTACCCGCTTTATGTCGTTCGGTTAAAGAGACCTAAGGTTACGTGGCACTTGCCGTTGGCATAGATGTGAGTCTTCGGCGGTCAATGGCTTAAATTGACGTGACCCATGCCGGCAAGACAAATTGCTCATAGGTTTGGCCGTCTAAGTGGCGGTGGTGAGTCCGGAATGTTAATGGCTTTAATTGACGTGACATCGACCGGTTCACCGAGAATGTGCCCTGAGTGCACGGGGCGTGTGGCCGTGCGAGCCAACGTCTGTGATGCAATGGCTATGGTTATATAAATTGCTCGCTTATGCTAATGAAATGCAGGGAAGGAGCATCGCCGCCCCGAGTTGGGGGAGGGATTGTTATAATTTGGTCAGCATTGCTGACCGTTGCCTTGTTTTGCCACCGTGCGGTGGTTTGTTGCTTGCAGGTGCAGCTGGACCAAGCGGTCAATAGCGGGCTAAAGCCCTTTTTGCGAAGCTGGCCCTCGAAGGCCCAAGTAGAAGTGTTTACTGCTTTATTCATGTATGACCGGCCTGCGTGCCGTGGTTTGTAAAACATGTAATATTCAAGTGAAACATTTTGTAAGGTCTTAAGGCCGGTTTTGGGTATTTTTGTATAACATTCCTATTCTATATTAGTGGACATTCGTGCTTGTATGCTGGGTTCTTGGTTACAACCTTTATAAACTGCTTCCGCTAGAATGCTCTGTGTAGGACGTTGAGATTGGTTGGATGGTTTCCATACGTAACCATCCGGTCTGTCTGTGGTATATGGCGTCGGGCCCCGACCGGACCTACTGCTATATACTATGCGACGGATAGGGGGTGTTACAATTTGGTATCAGACTACTGGTTTTGGTCGGGCTTAAAGTCAATTCGTGGGCGAATTCTTTTTAAGGGGTGGTGAGCACATTGTGTGCGTCATCGTAATAACAGTGAAAAGAACCCATGAATGTCCACTTAGGAATGAAAATACTCGTGTTTGAGGAACCTGCGTGTTCCTATAATTGCTGTTTGCAATTTATTTGGTCGCTTAACGGTGTTTTGTACCACTATAGGTGACCAGAAGTGGTGTTGGGCCGTCAGAACGCCGAGTTTCTGAGGCTAGTAGTGCACCGGATGTTGCTCCTGCAACACCTCTGTCGGCTGAAAATATACGATTGGTGGCTGAAGCGGTGTTGGCTGTGATCAATGCGCAGCCTGGAAGGCAAGCGCAGCAGCCCGCTCCTGTGATGGAGCAAGTACCTCTTCAAGAGGCTGAGCCGAGGAGAGTGGAGCAAGTGTTTGTGGAACCAATAGTGCCAAGGAGGGCAACTGAGAGGCAGCTAAAGCATGTAATGAGCTTTAACCCTCCGTTATTCTCGGGGTTGGGAACCCCATCTCAGGCTGAAGACTGGCTCTCCAGGGTGAAGAGAGTCATGACAGCGACGGAGACGGAGGAGTGGCAAATGACCACCATCGCTACGTTCCTTTTGGACGGTGAAGCGAGGATGTGGTGGGAAGGATTGGAGTTGCATCATTTGAGAGGTAGACAACTGATAGACGTTCCGATGGAAGAGTTCTCGGGATTGTTCTTAGCAAGATACCTCCCTTCTACTCAGAGGATTTCAATGGAGAATGAGTTCCTGAAGTTGGTGCAGGGTGAGAAGAGCGTGGATGAATATCTCCACGAGTTTACGCGTTTGAGTCGTTATGCTAGCTCCACCATCATGGATGAGGAGCGCAAGACTAATTGCTTCTATGAAGGCCTGAGGGATGAGTTGAGATTACTACTCTCGGAGCCGATGACGCAGGGTTTCTTAACCTTGGTCAATACTGCCCGGTCCTTGGAGAAGGACATGAAGAGCGTGCAAGCGAAGAAAAGCTTGGGTGAGAAGAAATTTGAGTTCAGAGTGCCGACTACTTCAAAGTCCGGCTATCGGAGGTCTTTCAAGAAGCATAGGACTTCGGGTACAGCTCCTTCTGGCGCTTCTGGGGCGACTACGGGTCGGACCCCGGGCGCGTGTTTTACATGCGGAAAGACGGGGCATTTCACCCGTGACTGTTGGAGCGGACGTCCCAAGTCCGAAAGAAGGCCAGGAGCTACTTATGAAGAGAAGGGAAAGGCGGTGGAGTCGACCGCGTCCCACTATGCTCCGGCCCAACCAAGGGTCTACAATCTTGGCCAACATGAGGCCATTAAACAAGCTGATGTGGTGACAGGTATGATTTAATTTATAGCAGGTCAATTTCTTTAAATACTTGTTATGCACTTGTTACCTTACCACTACTTGTTTAGGATTTGTATTGATTTGTGAAAATCCGGCACGAGCACTCTTCGATACGGGAGCTTCACACTCCTTCTTGTCCGAAGGATTTGTATCACGCATCGGAGCCCCTTCTTCGATGGCGAAGGACAAGTTGGATGTGTTGTTGCCCAATGGGTGTTCGATGCGAGCGGATAGGATCTGCGATGTTAAGATTCGTATTGGGGAGCAGGAGTTTGACCTGCGGGCGTCCTTACTTCCGTTGGTGGAGTTCGACGTCATATTTGGGATGGACTGGCTCTCGGAGCAGCAGGCCCATATAGATTGCGGTAGCAAGGAAGTCAAGCTGGGAGCAAGTCGTGAGACGACTTTTACGGGCTTAAAGGGGTCGAGCAAGACGTTGATGTCTGCTCTTCAGGTGGTGAAGGCGGTTCGTGCCGGAGCAGAACTGTTCTTTACACTAGTGGAGGTTGCAAAGCCGAAGCCCGCGTTGGATTGTATTTCAGTGGTATCGGAATACCCTGATGTGTTCCCCGCAGATCTTCCTGGAGCCCCGCCTCAGCGGGAGATAGATTTTACAATCGAGCTAGTACCAGGTGCAAAGCCTGTGTCACGATCTCCGTATCGGCTAGCGCCTAAGGAAATGGCGGAGCTGAAAGTTCAACTGCAAGAGTTGTTGGAGCAAGGGTATGTGCGCCCGAGTTCTTCGCCTTGGAGCGCACCGGTCCTCTTTGTTAAGAAGAAGGACGGAAGCTTGAGGCTATGTATTGATTATCGGGAGCTAAACAACCTGACGGAGAAGAACAAGTACCCGATCCCCCGGATTGATGATCTCTTCGATCAGTTAGTCGGGTCGACGGTGTACTCGAAGTTGGATCTCAAGGCTGGATACTATCGGCTGCGGATAAGGGAGAGTGATATCCCGAAGACAGCGTTTAGTACGAGATACGGGTATTATGAGTTTACGGTCATGCCGTTTGGGCTGACTAATGCGCCGTCAGTGTTCATGTATTTGATGAACAAGACGTTCAGGGAGTACTTGGACCATTTCGTGATCGTCTTCATCGACGATATTTTGGTGTACTCGCAAAGTGAGGAAGATCACTTCAAGCATCTTCATTTGGTGTTGGAGACGCTAAGGAGAAATCAGTTGTATGCCAAGTTCTCGAAGTGCGAGTTTTGGCTATCCTCAGTGGCGTTCCTCGGGCATATAGTGAGTGGAGAGGGTATTGCTATGGATCCGGCGAAGATTGTTGCGATACGGGAGTGGCCTGAGCTTGCTACGGTAGCAGAAGTCCGGAGCTTTTTGGGGCTTGCCGGCTATTATAGGCGCTTCGTAGAGAACTTCTCGCGGATAGCGTTACCTCTCACTACTTTGACGAGGAAGGAGCATAAGTTCGTTTGGACGCCGGAGTGCGCGCGAGCTTTTGAGGAGTTGAAGTGTCGGTTGACCACGGCGCCTGTGCTGAGTTCGTCATGTGGAACCGAAGGCTATGAGATATATAGCGATGCTTCGGGCAGCGGTTTGGGTTGCGTGCTACTGCAGCACGGAAGCGTGATAGCTTATGGCTCGAGACAGCTAAAAGTGCACGAGAGGAATTATTCGGTCCATGACTTGGAGTTAGCGGCCGTGATTTTTGCCTTGAAACTGTGGAGACACTATTTGTACGGTGTGAAGATTGATATCTACACCGATCACAAGAGCCCAAAGTACCTGATAGATCAGAAGGATCTGAATATGCGGCAGCGTAGATGGATGGAGTTCCTGGGGGACTATACATTCAAGATCCACTACGTGCCTGGCAAAGGGAATGCGGTTGCGGATGCGTTGAGTCGTCGAGCCCCAGCTCAAGCCAATTGGCTATCGGTGCATGATGAGCGGTTGGTGCGGGAGTTGGAAGCGCTGGAGATTGTTTGTGTGGATAAGCAAGCAAGTGCTGAAGCAGTTCTGAATTGGACTGAAGTCCAATATGACCTGGCTAATCGGATTCGACAGGTTTTGGATATGGATGCTCATATGAAGCAGTTCATGATGGAGGCTCTGGATGGGTCAGATTCCCAATTCGTCATGGAGGACGGATTACTTTGGAGAGACGGTCGTTTGTGCGTCCCAAGTGTGGGCAATTTACGGGTGGAGTTGTTGTACGAGGCGCACCATACCAAGTACTCGATTCACCCGGGGAGCATGAAGATGTACCGTGATGTAAAGAAACTGTTTTGGTGGCCGAGTCTAAAGAAAGATGTGGCACTATACGTAGCGAAGTGCCAAACTTGCGCCTTGGTAAAGGCGGAGTGCCAAAAGCCGGGAGGATTTCTTAAGTCCTTGCCTATTCCGAAGTGGAAATTTGACGACATCTCTATGGACTTTGTGCACGGTTTGCCAAGGTCGCAAAAGGAGAACGACGCCATTTGGGTGATCGTGGATCGGTTAAAGAAGGTGTCGCATTTTATTCCGCATAGGAAGGATGATCCGGTGGAGAAGCTGGCAAAGCTTTATGTGGATAACATAGTACGGCTTCATGGTGTGCCCCGCAGCATCGTGAGTGACCGAGATGAGCGGTTCACGTCCAATGATTGGAGGCTGGTGCAGCAAATGTTGGGAACAAGGCTGAAATTCAGCACAACCTTCCATCCACAAACGGATGGGCAGACCGAGAGGGTCAATAGAACCATGGAAGACATGCTTCGCATGTGTGTCTTGGATTTTGGAAAGCAATGGGAAGACCACCTTTATTTGGTGGAGTTCGCATACAACAATAGCTACCAAGCGAGTATTCAAATGGCGCCTTTCGATGCCCTTTATGGTAGAAGATGTCGCACGCCGTTGTCTTGGTTAGAGACGGGTGAGTCAAAGTTGTATAAGCGATCAGAAGTGGAGTGTTGAAACCGGAAACCGGCCTCTTGTGGAGTTCGACCCTTGGGGAAGGGGTGGTCTCGTGCCTACTTCGCACCTGCAAGAGAAACAACGAGAGAGACAAGAAAAGACAGACCCAAGGGCTCGGCAGGGAGGTCCCACCACAAACCCGGAAGATCTCTGAGCGCTTCCCCTCCTTAGCCAAGAGCCGAGCTAAGGTACTCTCAGAGAACGCTTGAAAATGAGAGCAAGGAGGCACTGAAAGCGTGTCCTCTGAGGTACCCCTTGGGTCTTATTTATAGATTTTCAGAATCTGAACTGCCAATAACCAAAAGAACTGACCTGAAAATACCAAAAAGCCCCTGGTTGGGTCTGCCAACAGCCAAACTCCGCTGTTCTGAATAGCTATGCGCAGTCCAACCTGGTCTGCCAACAGCGAGGCTCCGCTGTCCTGAGTGGTTATTCGCACCCCTGGGCGGTCAGCCCGCCTTCAGTTCCCCTGCAGGAGGCGGGCGCGACCTGGCTCCGGGGCTCGCCCGTTCTCCTTGGGCGAGCGCGAGCCGATAGGGGCGAGCTGCCGGCCTCTTGCTAGGCGGATCGGCGAAAAGGTCGCATGCGGGGGGTCAGCCGGCGGGTCGCCATCCTAGGGTCCAGCTCGCTCGCCGCGGGTTGCCAGCCCGCCCGGCTCGCTTGCTGCGGGTCGCCAGCTCGCTCGCCTGAGATGGGCGGGAGCGGGTCAGGTCTTCCGCCGCATAGCCCATCTCGCCGCCTGGGTGCGGATCACGGCTCCAGGTCCACTCATCCTTCCTGGCGGGACCCACTCGCCGGACACGGGGTTGTACACAATCCCCGCTCTTTTTGAGCTTGAATCAAGCTCGGAAAGAATCATCCAACCCGCGTGTTCGGCGAGCCCTCGTGCTGAGCTGGCAGGGAATCTTCTGGTGGGGGCCCACTGTCCTGCTATAAATACATACCGCTGACCCCTGTAGGAGGCCCCCCAGATCCCTTTATTTTCTCTGAGCAGACTTTTGTTCCTCGATGCCGGTTAGCGAAGAAGTGCGAGCTCGCCTGGCGGCAGCGGTCCTGCAGACTCAGGAGGAGGCCCTCGAGGCCGCCCCATGGCTAGCTCGCGGATCCTCCGGCCCCCTCTTCAGGCCTGCGAAGGGAAAGATCGTTAAGCGTTCTCTGGCGGGCGACTGCCCGACCTCCAGCTCGGCGGCGGGTGCTGAGGTCGTCCCCGGGGTGCGTGGCTTTCCGCTGATTATCGCTATTCGTCTGACTCCCTGTTTTGCAGGTAATTCCCTGTGAGGAGGTGGAGAACCGGGGAGAGGATCGTCCCCCGCCTTCATCGCCTGAGAAGATCGCGAGTTCCCCAGGTCCGGATCGCCCACCTCCGGAAACTCCCCGTCCGGCGGTCTCCCATGGGCTGGGGAAATCTCTTGAGACCCTCGAGGGAGGGAACTTTCGGGATCGGCCGGGCTCTTCCCGCCCATCTGTCGGTGCGGGCGATGTGCCCACCCCTGGTGAGCTGGTTTTCATCGTTGATTTTGCCTCTTGCTCGCTCATTCTGACCCCTCCCTGCTCGCAGGCTTTCGCAGGGCCTCGCCTGAGACCGAGATGAGCGAAGGGTACTCGCCTCCGCCTGACGTGGACAGTGTATCTGACTATCTGGGCGACCCGAACGATGCGGCGAGGATGAAGAGGCAGGTGACGCGGCTATTCCAGAAACACACACTGCTGCTGCAGGAGGCCATAAGGAGGATTGAAGGCGACAAGGCCGAGACCGATGCCCGGCTCGCGGCCTTGGAGGGCCCTCGGCGTGAAGCGGAAGACGACGACGTCACCTCGCCGGGCGTGCATATAACGCGAGCCGAGGGGCATCTTAAGAGCGCCGTGGAGCAGGTCGGCCTGGCTCAGCGGGAGCTGGTGGCGGTTCGCGATTACCACGATCCCTGCGTGCCGCCTCGGGCGGGAACGAAGAGGCGGCACAGGTGGAAGTGGGTCGAGTACTGACCCAGTTGTTTGCCCCTCGCTCGCGTGATACCGCGGGGTTACCGTCATCTCGCATTTATCTTGTATTTGTATTTGTAATTGCTTGCGACTCTTTTAGCCCGCCTATGGGCCTCACTATTTTGTTGCTGAGATGTATTGAAATTATTGCGCTGCTTTTCTTTGGTTTTCTGTGTGCGGGTTAGGGGGAAAGGTCCATTCTTCTCTTCGCGCTGATCGGGGCGGGGGCGAGCCGAGGAGCTCGCTAGACGGGGAATCTCCCGTCTCGCGCGGCACGCCGTGCGGGTGCGGGTTGGGATTGGTTCGCCCGCGCCGGTCTCCCGTGGTTGCAGCCGGGCGAGAACCGCGCCGGCTCGACCTTTGAGGTGTGCTCGCGCGCGGGAAGTCGAACCGTCGGATTGATTTTTGCTATCCGCACCCCGTCTTTTGGCGGGAAGTTTCCCGCCCCTTCTCTTTTCCTATAAATAGGTCCTGCCGGCCCTTATTTCTCCACCGAATCCAAAACGTCTTCTCGCTTCCCCTTTTCTCGCGAAGTGCGATTCTAGCTCGCCTCCCGGCTTTTTCTCTCGCGTTCGGCGGCGAATCAACGGGGATGGGCGGAGGCGGCGGCGACGCGGACGGCCGAAGCAAATGCGCTTGGACCTTCTCCGAGCACGATTTCCCTCGCGCCGTCATCACAGAGCGCGAATACTTGGAAGCTCTAGGCGACCACATCCCGGCCGGGTTTTCTGCGAGGCGACCTGATGAGAGGGAGAAGATCAACGACCTATTTGGGGATGAGCTCGCCATCCCTCTCGCTCACTTCGAGGTGGGCCTGCGACTTCCCCTGTGGCCCGAGGTGCGCCAGGTGCTCAAATACTTCGGGGTCGTCCTGGGCCAGATGACCCCGAACTCCATCGCCGTCATGATGGGGTTCGCCTGCTTCTTGCGAGAGGAGCGGGTGGAGTTCAGCCTCGCAGTATTCCGGAAGCTGTTCTCCTTCAGGGCGAACCGAGACGGGACGGCCTACTTCTCCAGCGCCCACCTCAAGGTGCGGGAGACCGTCAACAAGAGCCACAACTGGCTGAAGAAGTTCCTGTTCGTCAAGGGGGACTTCGGCAACGTGCCCTTCTCGCCGGTGCAGCTCAGCGAGGCGAGCTACCGGCCACCCAACCTAGGCGGCCATGAAGCCGACCTGTTCGCGTTCTTCGTCGGGAAGAACTTCGAGGTCGCGTTCCTGCGCCGCCACCTTGACGATCTCGCGGTTGTCCCGCCGGGGGGAGGTTTGCTACTCGTCTCCATTAGTCCTTACTTTCCCACTCTTCTTTCATCTCACCTCCCCTTCTTCGCAGGCGAACGCGACATTCCCCTTCATCCTCCTTACGAAAGCGCCCGGATCCCCCCCGGGGTTCTCGCCCGCGCCCAGGCCGCGGATGCCGCCCAGCGCGACATCTCATCGGTCCCGGCCAAGAAGCGACCGGGCGGCGGGCAGTCAGCGCCTCCGCCGAAGTCGGCGAAGACCGCGGATCAGCAACCATCCGCAGGCCAAAGAAAGGGCAAGGCCCCCGCGGTCTTGCCGACTGAGGCCCCCTCGCCCCCGCTGGTTGTTTCGACCAGCGATTCCCCGGTCGGGGCGGCGGGCACCTCCGCGCCGCCGGGCGGGTCTGGAGCCGCTGCGGAGCCGGTGCCGAGAGGGCATCGGAACTTCGGCTACGGCGAGAGGTACTTGGACGAGCTCGGCGTCCCGCTCCTGGCTTGGGACAAGGAGTCGAATCGCGCAACGATCTCGACCCTGCTGCCGAGCTGGATGGAACAGGACACAATCGGCGGGGAGGCGTACAGCTTCTCCTTTGGGTTGTACTCGCGCGAAGACGCCGCCATATTCGACAAGGAGGAGACACGGGTGCTGATCCATGAGAGCGCGCGGGCCCAGCTGCGCGGCCTGGAGCTGGCGCACATGGTGGGGCGACGCTGTACCCAGGTGGAGCGGAACGCCGCGTCCATCCAAAAGATGGCGGAGGAGAAGGAAGAGGCCCGGAAGCTCGCTCGGGAGGACGCGGATCTTCAGAGAGGGCGAGCCGCCGCCGCCGAGGAGACCCTCGCGCAATATCTGGGCGGGGTGGTACGCTCTCAACCGGAGCTAATCTCTTCTTCTTGCGAACGCAGCTTATGATGATTCCTATTCCGTTTTTCAGGACGCGGCGACGGCGAGCCGGATGGGCGCCGAGATTGCCACCCTTCGCCAGGAGAAGGCGGCGCTGGAGGCCCGGGTACGCGAGCTGGAGGCCGCTGCCGCTGTCCCTCCTCCGGCCAGCGGGGTCTGCCCGCGCGAACACCTCTCCGACTACGACCTGGAAGTGCTAATGCAGAAGAACGCGGCCAGCACAGCGAGATACACGATGCAGACGCTGAGGCGCGCGGATCTGCTTACGAGCGAGGCAGCGGGACTCTCGGCAAAAGACGTGGTGCCGGCGCTGTTCCTCCCCGTGCCGGAGCCCGGCGACAGAAGCTTCCAGCCGCTTTAGGGTTTCTAGGTCTCGTGTTTTTTGTAATCTGCCTTGTAGATGAACATTATGTGTAAAAATCTGGTCTGTGTTGTATGCGCGAGTTGCGCTTATACTTCATATTTCTGTCTATTGTTCCTTTTACACACTGTTCTTTTTACACTTCTCGCCTGTCTTGTTTTCTAACGATGTCATTGCCGGACGGCGCGACCCGTCCCAGCGGCCCGGCTCTGACGAGGCGACCTGGCTCGTCCGCCGAGCGAGACGAGCTGGTTCGTCCGCCGAGCGAGGCGAGCTGGCTCGTCTGCCGAGCGAGGTGAGCTGGCTCGCCCCTCGGCCGCATGCTTAAATCTCTGTGGACTCTCGCCCAGGCCTTCGTGTTTACTCGACCACCTTTCCCGGGGCTTGAGGGTGGGGCTATGCTAGACCCTTTCCTTCTTTTCTGGCTAACTCTTGCGATTCCGTCCTGCTGCGCACGCTTTTCGGGCAGTTTCCGGCCTTGCCGGCTAGGTGGGAGTCTGACAACGCAATTTGCTATAGGTCGCAGGCCATTGCTTTCTGGATCATTCCATCGAGTGATTTCCGGCCCTGCCAGCTAGGTGGGAGCCTGGCAGCGGGATCTTCCCGAGGCTAGGGATGACACCGAGTGACTTCCGGCCCTGCCAGCTAGGTGGGAGCCTGGCAGCGGGGTCTTCTCGGGGTCCAGATCCATTCCATCGAGTGACTTCCGGCCCTGCCAGCTAGGTGGGAGCCTGGCAGCAGGATCTTCTCGAGGCTAGGGATGACACCGAGTGACTTCCGGCCCTGCCAGCTAGGTGGGAGCCTGGCAGCGGGATCTTCTCGGGGTCCGAGTTCATTCCATCGAGTGACTTCCGGCCCTGCCAGCTAGGTGGGAGCTTGGCAGCGGGATCTTCTCGAGGCTAGGGATGACACCGAGTGACTTCCGGCCCTGCCAGCTAGGTGGGAGCCTGGCAGCGGGATCTTCTCGGGGTCCAAGTTCATTCCATCGAGTGACTTCCGGCCCTGCCAGCTAGGTGGGAGCCTGGCAGCGGGATCTTCTCGAGGCTAGGGATGACACCGAGTGACTTCCGGCCCTGCCAGCTAGGTGGGAGCCTGGCAGCGGGATCTTCTCGGGGTCCAAGTTCATTCCATCGAGTGACTTCCGGCCCTGCCAGCTAGGTGGGAGCCTGGCAGCGGGATCTTCTCGAGGCTAGGGATGACACCGAGTAACTTCCGGCCCTGCCAGCTAGGTGGGAGCCTGGCAGCGGGATCTTCTCGGGGTCCAAGTTCATTCCATCGAGTGACTTCCGGCCCTGCCAGCTAGGTGGGAGCCTGGCAGCGGGATCTTCTCGAGGCTAGGGATGACACCGAGTGACTTCCGGCCCTGCCAGCTAGGTGGGAGCCTGGCAGCGGGATCTTCTCGGGGTCCAAGTTCATTCCATTGAGTGACTTCCGGCCCTGCCAGCTAGGTGGGAGCCTGGCAGCGGGATCTTCTCGAGGCTAGGGATGACACCGAGTGACTTCCGGCCCTGCCAGCTAGGTGGGAGCCTGGCAGCGGGATCTTCTCGGGGTCCAAGTTCATTCCATCGAGTGACTTCCGGCCCTGCCAGCTAGGTGGGAGCCTGGCAGCGGGATCTTCTCGAGGCTAGGGATGACACCGAGTGACTTCCGGCCCTGCCAGCTAGGTGGGAGCCTGGCAGCGGGATCTTCTCGGGGTCCAAGTTCATTCCAACTCTCTGAGCAAGCATAGATATGACATTCCTGTGGGGGAGGAGAAGAAAAGCTTCATTATGAAAAATCGGGTTGTTTACATAAAATTAGGGAAAAAATCTCTTCAAGTCGTCTCCACTCCAGGTGAGACTCAGGGCCTCGCCCTCTACATTTTGGAGCCGATAGCCCCCCGACTTCAAAGCTTCCTTCACAATGAATGGCCCCTCCCAGCTGGGGTTGAGCTTCCCTACGGACGCTGACCGCCCTGCCGCGTCCACCTTCTTCAATACCAGGTCCCCTTCCGTGAACTGCTTGACCCTGACATGCTTGTCAAAGTATTTCGCCATCCTCCTTTTGACCTCCTCCTGTCGGACGGCCGAAAGATCCCTCAACTCTTCCACCATGTCGAGGGAAAGTCTCAGCTCTTCCCCATTCTCGGCTTGCCATTCCTCTCGGCCTTCCCTGGCCGTTCCGACCCGCGGCGTTTGAACTTCAAATTCTATGGGGAGCACCGCCTCGCACCCATGGGAGAGCTTGAAGGGGGTCTCCCCCGTGGCCGTGTTGGGAGTGGTTCTAAGGGCCCAAAGGACGGCGGGGAGCTGCTCCACCCAACTCCCCCTCAAGTTTTCCACCTTCTTTTTGAGGAGATTGACGATGATTTTGTTCGCCGCCTCCACCTGCCCGTTGCTCCTGGGGTGGTGGACCGAGGCGAATCTGAGGTCGATCCCAAGCTGCTCGCAAAAACTGGTGAACTCGGCGCTGGCGAACTGAGGCCCGTTGTCTGTGACGATGGCCTGGGGCAGCCCATGGCGACAGATGATCTCCCCCCAGACGAAGTTCCTGATTATCTGGGAGGTCACCTTTGCCAACGCCTTCACCTCCATCCACTTTGAGAAGTAGTCGATCATCACCAGGAGGAACCTTCTCTGGCCGCTAGCCTGGGGGAACGGCCCAACCAAATCCATCCCCAGATTGCAAAGGGCCAGGGGGCCGTGATGCTCTTGAGTTGCTGGGCCGGCTGTAGCTGGAGGGGGGCAAATAGCTGGCACTTATGACATCTTCTTGCGAACTCCGCGGCGTCCCGGCCCAGGGTGGGCCAGAAATACCCCTGCCGGACTATCCTCCCCTCCAAGGTCCGACTCCCGGAATGACTCCCGCACTCCCCTGAGTGGACTTCTTCCAAGATCCTCTGTGCCTCGACCTCGGATACGCAGCGAGCCAGCATCCCGGAAAGGGTTTTTCTGTATAGTTGCCCGTCTTTGAGGAGGTAGTAGGCGGACTTGTGCCTCAGCTTCTTCTTGTCTACTCCTTCCGGATACTCTCTCGTGGAGAGGAAAACTACTACTGGGTCCATCCACGAGGGCTGCCGATCGATCTCCATGAGCTCTCCTTCTTCGATGGAGGGGCGAAACAGGTCGGTGATGGTGCCTCCTGCCCGGGGGCCGTGCTTTGCTAGCTGGTCGGCATGGTCATTCTCTCCCCTCGGTACGTGCTGGATGGAGAAGGTCTGGAAGGTCCCGATGACTCCCTTCACTTTGGCTAAGTATAACTTCAGAGCGGGCTCCCTTGCTTCGAACTCCCCGTTGATCTGGGAAGCCACCACCATGGAGTCGGTCAGAACTTCCACATCCAGCACCCCCAATTCTCTGGCCAGGCGTAGTCCCGCTATCACTGCTTCGTACTCAGCCTGGTTGTTGGTAATGGGAAAATGCACCACCACCGTCTGTTCGATCCGAGTCCCTTGAGGGTTTTCCAGAACCACTCCTACTCCGAGAGAATGCCTTCCTGATGCTCCGTCCACCCTCACCTTCCAAGGAGTCGGGCGGGTGAGTTCCTCCTCCGCTACTTCCACCACGTAGTCGGCCAAGAAGTCGGCCATCGCCTGAGCTTTGATCGAGAGCCGCGGAACGAAAGAGACGTCGAACTCGCTCAGCTCCACCGACCACTTGGCCAGCCGGCCCGAATGCTCCACCCCCTCGAAGACGTTGCGGAGGGGATGGTCGGTCACCACTCGGATCGAGTGTGCCTGGAAGTATGGTCGTAGCCTCCGAGCCGAGATGATCAGTGCGAACGCAAGCTTCTCCAAGATTGGATATCGGAGCTCGGCCTTCCTCAGGACTCGGCTGACATAATAAATAGGGAGCTGCCTCTTCCCCTCTTCTCGCACCAAGACGGAGCTCAAGGCCTCTGCCCCGACCCCGAGGTATAAGAACAAATCTTCACCCTCTTTCGGCCCCTGGAGCAGCGGAGCCTGTGTCAGCTGCGCCTTGAGGGCCTGGAACGCCTCCTCGCATTCCTTAGTCCACTCGAACCTCTGGCCCCCCCTTAGTGTTTTGAAGAAGGGGGAGCACTTCTCCCCTGCCCGAGAGAGGAAGCGGCTCAGTCCTGCTAGCTTCCCGGTCAACCGTTGGACCTCCTTCGCATTCCGCGGGGACCCCAACTCCAAGATTGCCTTGACTTTGTCGGGATTCGGCTCGACCCCCGCGGGGTGAGGAGATGCCCCAAGAACTTCCCCCGGCTAGCCCCGAAAACACACTTAAGGGGGTTCAGCCGCATCTTGTATCGGCGCAGGGTGGTGAACGTCTCCTCCAGGTCCCGGAGGTGGGAGTCCACGTCTCGGCTCTTGATCATGAGGTCGTCCACGTAGACCTCCAAGTTTCTCCCCCTTTGCTCCTTGAAGACCCTGTCCATCATTTTTTGATAGGTGGCACCAGCGTTCTTCAACCCGAACGGCATCATCTTGTAGCAATAGCAGCCGTCCCCTGTGATGAATGAGACATCCTTTATGTCCGGGGGGTGCATCCTGATCTGATGGTAACCTGAAAATGCATCTAAAAAACTCATTACAGAAAAACCGACGGCTGAGTCAACCAGCGCGTCGATCCGAGGCAAGGGGTAACAATCCTTAGGACAAGCTTTATTAAGAAGGGAAAAATCGATACACAGGCGCCAGCGGCCGTCTCCCTTTTTGACCATCACAACGTTCGAGACCCAGCCGGGGTATTGAATTTCGGACACGAAGCCCGCTTTGAGAAGTTTTGCCACCTCCTCCCTGATGGGTTCCGCTAGCCTGTCCGCCGTGGATCTCTTCTTCTGCTGGACGGGGCGTGTTCCCGGGTCCAGGTTGAGGCGGTGGCAAGCCACATCCGCGTCAACCCCCGGCATCTCCGCGGCGCTCCAGGCGAAGATGTCCACGTTCTTCTGGATGCACTCCAGCATCCTGTCCTGGTCCTCCGGGGTCAGCCCCCCGCTGACGCGGATCTTCTCCACCCTGCCTCCGCGGGTGAGCACTTCCAGCTCCACCACCTCCTCTGCGGCCTCCAGTCTGGACTGCTCCCCCCATCCCTCGGCATCCCCTTCCTCCTGAGCGGGGACCTCTACCTCCATCTCCTCTGCCACGGCCCTTACTTCGACCACTTCCTCCAAACTCCCTCCTCCCGCCTTTTCTGCGCAGCTCTTCACCTCCAGCTCCACCTCTCCGGCTCCCTGCTCGTTTGCCTCCATCCTCCGCCCCATCTCCTCGGCCCCTTCCTGCCAAGAGATGGTGTTCACCGCGGTGACGTAGCATTCCCGTGCCACCTTAGGGTCTCCCCTAACCCTGACCTGCGCCCCCTCAGCGTTGAACTTCAAGCACTGATGGAAAGATGAGGGGACGCAGCGGAAGGCGCTGATCAGGGGCCTCCCGAAGATTGCGCTGTAGCTACTGGGGGCGTCCACAATGACGAACTTGCAGTTTCGGGACTGCCCCCCCAGGGTTACGTGGAGGCCGACTCCTCCCTCTACCTCCTTCCTCTCTCCCGAGAACCCGAACAAAGGCCCGTCCGAGGCCAGCACCCTCTTAGCTTCCACCTGCATCGCGTCAAACGCCTTCTTGAAGACGACGTTCACGGAACTCCCATTGTCCACTAGGATCCGAGAGACAGTGAAGTTCTCGATGGCGGCCTTGATGACCAGCGCATCACAGAACGGATCCTCGTGGTCCGGCATGTCGCCTCTGGAGAAAGTGATCCTCTCCTCTGGCGGCGGGGTTTGGGACGTAGAGGCGACGCTCCGCCGATACATGGTGTGGAGACTTGCCTTGCGGGAAGCCTCGACCCCCACTCCCCCGTGGATCACTCCGATCATTCCTCGGGTCCCCACATCCACCCGGTCTTCACAGCGATCCTCCTCCGTCCGAGGCAGGACCTCCTCGATCCTCACTTCTTGCCGCACTCCCTCCTGCTGCTGCTGCCGCCCCCTGTTCTCTCTCATCTCCAAGAATTCCGGGCACGCGGCCGTTGCGTGCCCCTCTTCCTGATGGAAGTCGCAGTAGGGCAGTTCCACCCTGAACTCCCTTCTCCTCCTTCTCATGACCCCTCTCCTTGCTCCCAGAGCTATGGCCATGGCCTCCTCCTGATCGGGGAGCCGCGGCCTCTGACCCTGCCTCCAGCCTGGGGGGTGGAACTGGTCCTGCCTCCCCTGATAGTGGCCTCTACCGTAGTGTCCCCTCTGTGGCCCCTGCCCCTGCCACTCTGGTCTCCAGCCCAGCCTACGGTCGGGCTCCTGACGCCCCCATCCCGGTTGCTGTCCTTGGAGCTGCCTCTGCTCCCTCTGCCTGGGCTCCTCCCTCCTCTCTTCCTGTCTTCTTCCTCCCCTCGACTCCTTCTCCTCCTTAGTCGCCCACCTGGCCAACTTCCTCGCAAATTCTGGGTTCGACGCTTCCCCGTCGACCTCTCTCGCCGCCTTCTCCATCAGCTCCTCGTAGGAGAGGGGGGGAATCCTCTTCAGCTCCATGCGGAAGAAACCCTGCTGCAGGCCCAGTGTGAAGGCCATCATCAGACTGTGGCCCGGCATCTCCTGAACTTGGGTAACCTCCTCCTGGAACCGATCGACGTAGCTCCCCAACGTCTCGTTCACCCCCTGCTTTATGTGGAACAGGGACTCAGACTCCTTCTTCCTCTTCTTTGCGGTAGTGAACCTCAACATGAACCCTCGGCGTAGGTCCTCGAAGCAATAGATGGAACTGGCCGGCAGCTGGTGGAACCACTCCCTCGCCTTATCCCGGAGGGTGATGGCGAAGAGACGGCACTTGAATCCGTCCGACATCTGACGGATGGAGACCACGTCTTCGAACCACTGGACGTGCTGAACCGGGTCTCCCTTCCCGGTGTAGTAGGTCATCTCGGGCTCTCTGAACCCGTCTGGTACTGGAGCCGAGGAGACCAGCTCGCTAAAAGGGCTGCCTCCCCCCACCTGGCGGGCCGGCGAGTCACGCGGACCCAGCTCGCCGAATCGGCCTCGGCCTGCCGAGCCGGGGAAGAGCTCGCGCCCCGAGAGCTCGCTCCCCCGACCTTCCTCAGCCACTTCCTTCCCGGCTCGCCTGCCAGGAGCGTCCTCGCCCAGAGAGGGGGCGGCCGCGATCTGGGCTGCCGGAGTCGAACACTCGGCCCGCACACCGAGTGCGATCTTGACGAGATCCAGCACCTCGTTCCTGAAGTCTTCAAACATCCCCACTGTCGCGAGAGGTGGGTTGGGCGGCGAGTTCTGCCTGTCAGATCCTTGACCTCCCGTCATTGAGCTCGCCGAAGCTTTTCTGCACTGACCACTCTCCACGCTCACCGCACCAAGATGTTGAAACCGGAAACCGGCCTCTTGTGGAGTTCGACCCTTGGGGAAGGGGTGGTCTCGTGCCTACTTCGCACCTGCAAGAGAAACAACGAGAGAGACAAGAAAAGACAGACCCAAGGGCTCGGCAGGGAGGTCCCACCACAAACCCGGAAGATCTCTGAGCGCTTCCCCTCCTTAGCCAAGAGCCGAGCTAAGGTACTCTCAGAGAACGCTTGAAAATGAGAGCAAGGAGGCACTGAAAGCGTGTCCTCTGAGGTACCCCTTGGGTCTTATTTATAGATTTTCAGAATCTGAACTGCCAATAACCAAAAGAACTGACCTGAAAATACCAAAAAGCCCCTGGTTGGGTCTGCCAACAGCCAAACTCCGCTGTTCTGAATAGCTATGCGCAGTCCAACCTGGTCTGCCAACAGCGAGGCTCCGCTGTCCTGAGTGGTTATTCGCACCCCTGGGCGGTCAGCCCGCCTTCAGTTCCCCTGCAGGAGGCGGGCGCGACCTGGCTCCGGGGCTCGCCCGTTCTCCTTGGGCGAGCGCGAGCCGATAGGGGCGAGCTGCCGGCCTCTTGCTAGGCGGATCGGCGAAAAGGTCGCATGCGGGGGGTCAGCCGGCGGGTCGCCATCCTAGGGTCCAGCTCGCTCGCCGCGGGTTGCCAGCCCGCCCGGCTCGCTTGCTGCGGGTCGCCAGCTCGCTCGCCTGAGATGGGCGGGAGCGGGTCAGGTCTTCCGCCGCATAGCCCATCTCGCCGCCTGGGTGCGGATCACGGCTCCAGGTCCACTCATCCTTCCTGGCGGGACCCACTCGCCGGACACGGGGTTGTACATGGAGGATGCTACTTCTTTGTTGAGAACCATTCGGGAGAGGTTGCTTATCGCTCAAGACCGACAAGCAAAGTACTATAATGCCAAGCACAGGAATGTGGAGTTCGCTGTGGGCGATTATGTATACTTAAAGATCAAGTCGTTCAAGGGTGTCTCGCGGGTGCGGCGATTGAAAAAGCTAAGCCCAAGATACCTTGGACCGTTTGAGGTTCTGGAGCGAGTTGGTGAAGCGGCCTATCGGTTGAAGCTTTCAGTGGAGCTTAGTGGTTTACACGATGTATTCCATATTTCGGTGCTTCAAAAGGCGGTGCAAGAGCCTACGCAAGTGATTGCGGTTGATCAAGTGCCGGTGGATAGTGGGTTGACGACAAAGGTCAAGCCTGTGCGGATCGAGGACTCGGAGGTCAAGCGGCTACGCAATAAAGAGATCGGGATGGTCAAGGTCCGGTGGGACAATTGCGGTCGTGAGGAGCTCTCTTGGGAGCGAGAGCAGACGATGCTTGACGAGTATCCGGAGTTGTTCCGCTCAGGTACAAATTTTGGTTTTGTATATGTCTTTCCTTTATGTAATTTTGTGGACGAAATTCTTTTAAGAGGGGTAGAATTGTAACGCCCTGAAACTCGAAGGAGAAAAGGGGGATGTTTTGGGCCAGTTTGAGTTCTGGCTGCAGGCACACGGCCTGGGACACGGGCGTGTCAAGCCTGTGTCGACACTAAGGCGGGAAGTCGACACTTTGATCTCGACATTGTGCCGAGACTGGGCACACGGCCTGCGACACGGGCGTGTCGCAGGGCGTGTCGACCCGTGTCGACACTTAGCCGCGAAGTCGACACTGTGCTTTGACGAAGTGTCGAGACATGGCACACGGCCTGCGACACGGGCGTGTCGCAGGGCGTGTCAGCCCGTGTCGACACTCGTCCCGCGAAGTCGACACTTTGGTGTCGACAATGTGTCGAGACTTAGTACACGGCCTGCGACACGGGCGTGTCGCAGGGCGTGTCAACCCGTGTCGACACTTAGCCGCGAAGTGTCGAGACCGTGTACACGGCTTGGAGCCCAGGCGTGTCAATGTGACACGGGTAGGGACACGGGCGTGTCCTAGAACCCGTGCAGTGCTCGGGTTGAAAAAGGGGAAAAATCATGGGGTACACGGCCGGCTACACGGCCGTGTCAGGTGGAACACGGGCGTGTCAGCTCGAACACAGGCGTGTTCGATACCCGTGTGAGGTTCCAGGTGATTCGATTTTGACGGCGAATGAGGCACACGGCCCTGGACACGGGCGTGTGCCAGGCCGTGTTCGGTCCAGATTGGGCATTTCAGCCCCGAATCGAAGCCGTTCATTTCTTTAACTGAGATCCAACGGCTGGGGGTTGTTCCTGAAGGGATATACCCGGGTTTTGACTGAGAAAACCCTTACTTTTCTTCACTTATCATCTCTCTAAGTCCTTAGAGAAAGAGGAGAGCCAAGAGTGGAAGAGGAGCTAGATCCGCCATTGGAGGAGCTTCGGAGCTCCGAATCGCAAGCCGACTCCAGATCCACGGAGGCAACGCTAGTGCGGTGATTTTCATCCGATTACTTTTCAATGGCACCAAAGAGGAACTCAAGGGTAACGATCCTCATCTTGAGCATGAATAGCTCTCTTTCTTTGCATAGGAAGCCCGCTCTCGCGAGTTTGCGGAGAGTTGGAGGCATTCCTTCGGGTAGATATATGAAGTCCCCATTGTTTAGAGTTCGTATGCGAGAACGGACATAGGCATGATGTGTGAAGCCTACCCGGACATGTTAGTCTGGATCGGTGATGTTGCATTGCATAAATGCCGGAGAAGACTCCGTGCTATTGGTTGTTTTTCGGGTTTTCTACGCGGTAGATTGCAGCAGGGAGCCTTGGGGACTAACCCAAAGGTGCACCCGGAAAACTGGGCGGATACGAGATCTTGCCAACTTGGTGGCCTGAGAGCCAACTTGAACATAACGGGGTTATGTGACTTGTGATAGAATGGGACTCGGTGGAAGTTTGACCCACGCAAATGGCTTAAATTGTCGTTGCGATGTGAGCACGGGTTAGATGGAACCGTACCCGCTTTATGTCGTTCGGTTAAAGAGACCTAAGGTTACGTGGCACTTGCCGTTGGCATAGATGTGAGTCTTCAGCGGTCAATGGCTTAAATTGACGTGACCCATGCCGACAAGACAAATTGCTCATAGGTTTGGCCGTCTAAGTGGCGGTGGTGAGTCCGGAATGTTAATGGCTTTAATTGACGTGACATCGACCGGTTCACCGAGAATGTGCCCTGAGTGCACGAGGCGTGTGGCCGTGCGAGCCAACGTCTGTGATGCAATGGCTATGGTTATATAAATTGATCGCTTATGCTAATGAAATGCAGGGAAGGAGCATCGCCGCCCCGAGTTGGGGGCGGGATCGTTATAATTTGGTCAGCATTGCTGACCGTTGCCTTGTTTTACCACCGTGCGATGGTTTGTTGCTTGCAGGTGCAGCTGGACCAAGCGGTCAATAGCGGGCTAAAGCCCTTTTTGCGAAGCTGGCCCTCGAAGACCCAAGTAGAAGTGTTTACTGCTTTATTCATGTATGACCGGCCTGCGTGCCGTGGTTTGTAAAACATGTAATATTCAAGTGAAACATTTTGTAAGGCCTTAAGGCCGGTTTTGGGTATTTTTGTATAACATTCATATTCTATATTAGTGGACATTCGTGCTTGTATGTTGGGTTCTTGGTTACAACCTTTATAAACTGCTTCCGCTAGAATGCTCTGTGTAGGACGTTGAGATTGGTTGGATGGTTTCCATACGTAACCACCCGGTCTGTCTGTGGTATATGGCGTCGGGCCCCGGCCGGACCTACTGCTATATACTATGCGACGGATAGGGGGTGTTACAGGAGAGCCCCGGCAGAGGGAGCAGAGGCAGCTGCAGGGGCAGCAGCAGCCGAGGTGGGGGCGTCAGGAGCCCGACCGTCGGCTAGGTTGGAGACCTGAGTGGCAAGGGCAAGGGCCACAAAGAGGATACTACGGAAGGGATCCCTATCAAGGGGGGCAAGATCAATTCCACCCCCCGGGCTGGAGGCAGGCCCAGAGGCCCCGACTCCCCGATCAAGAGGAGGCTATGTCCATAGCCTTAGGAGCGAGGAGGAGGATAAAGAGGAGGAGGAGAGAAGTTAGGGTGGAGTTGCCCTACTGCGACTTCCATCAGGAGGAGGGGCATGCCACAGCCACGTGCCCGGAATTCCTTGAGATGAGAGGAAACAGGGAGCAGCAGCAGCAGCAGGGGCAGCAAGAAATGAGGATTGAGGAGGTCCTGCCTCGGGCGGAGGAGGACCGTTGCGAAGACCGGGTGGATGTCGGAACCCGAGGAGGGATCATGGGGGGGGGGGGGGGGGGGGGGGGGTGGGGGGGGGTGGGGGGGGGGGTGGGGGGCGAGGCTTCCCACAAGGTAAGCCTCAACACCATGTACCGTCAGAGCGTTGCCTCCACTTCCCAGACCCCACCCCCGGAGGAGCTGATCACCTTCTCCAGAAGCGACATGCCAGATCACGAGGATCCATTCTGTGATGCGCTGGTCATCAAGGCAGCCATCGATAATTTTACCGTCTCTCGGATCCTCGTTGACAACGGGAGCTCCGTCAACGTCATCTTCAAAAAGGCTTTTGACGCGATGAAGGTGGAGGCAAAGTGGGTGCTGGCCTCGGATGGACCCTTGTTCGGGTTTTCAGGAGAGAGGAAGGAAGTGGAGGGAGGAGTAGGCCTCCATGTTACCCTGGGGGCAGTCCAGAAACTGCAGGTTCGTCATTGTGGACGCCCCAGCAGCTACGGCGCAATCTTCGGGAGGCCACTTATCAGCGCCTTCCGCTGCGTCCCCTCGTCATTCCATCAGTGCTTGAAGTTCAACGCTGAGGGGATCCAGGTCAGGGTCAGGGGGGACCCAAAGGTGGCGCGGGAGTGCTATGTCACAGCGGTGAACACCATCTCTTGGCAGGAGTGGGCCGAGGAGATGGGGCGAAGGATGGAGGAGGCTGAGCAGGAGGCTGTCAGGGAGGAGCTGGAGGTGGAGAGCTGCGCTGAGGAGGCGACAAGAAGAGATCAGGAGGAGATGATCGAGGTGATGGCCGTGGAAGAAGAGATAGAAGTGGAGGTCCCCGTCCCAGAGGGGAGAAATGTTGAGGAATGGGGGAGCAGTCCAGGCTAGAGGCTGCGGAAGAGGTGGTGGAGCTGGAGTCCGCAACAGTGGAGGCAGAGTAGAGAGGGTTCGCGTCAGCGGAGGGCTGACCCCGGAGAACCAAGGCAGGATGCTGGAGTGCATCCAGAAGAACATGGACATCTTCGCATGGAGCGCCGCAGAGATGCCGTGGGTTGACGCGGATGTGGCTTGCCACCGCCTCAACTTGGACCCGAGAACACGCCACGTTCAACAGAAGAAGAGGTCCACCGCGGACAAGCTGGTAGAGCCCATCAAAGAATAGGTGGCAAAGCTCCTGAAGGCCGACTTCGTGTCCGAGATCCAATACCCCGGCTGGGTCTCCAATGTTGTCATGGTCAAAAAGGGAGACGGCCGGTGGAGGATGTGTATCGATTTTTCTTTACTCAATAAAGCTTGTCCTAAGGGCTGTTATCCTTTGCCTCGAATCGACACGTGGTTGACTCAGCCGTTGGTTTTTCTGTAATGAGTTTTCTAGATGCTTTTTCAGGTTATCATCAGATCAGAATACACCCCCCGGACATCAAGGATGTCTCGTTCATCACGGGGGATGGATGCTACTGTTACAGGATGATGCCCTTCGAGCTGAAGAATGCAGGGGCGACCTACCAGAAGATGATGGATAGAGTCTTCAAGGAACAAAAGTTGAGGAATTTTGAGGTGTACGTGGATGACCTCATGATCAAAAGCCGGGATGTAGACTCCCACCTACAGGACCTAGAGGAGACCTTTGCCACCCTGCGCAGGTATAAGATGCGGTTGAATCCCCTAAAATGTGTCTTCGGCGCTAGCAGGGGAAAGTTCTTGGGGCACCTCCTCACCCCCGCAGGAGTCGAGCCGAATCCCGATAAGGTCAAGGCTATCTTAGAGCTGTGGTCGCCACGAAATGCTAAGGAGGTCCAGCGACTGACGGGGAAGCTGGCAGGGTTGAGTAGGTTCCTCTCCCGGGCAGGGGAGAAGTGCTCCCCCTTCTTTAAAATATTGAGGGGTGGTCACAAGTTCGAATGGACCAAGGAGTGCGATGAGGCATTCCGGGCCCTCAAGATACAGCTGACTCAGGCTCCGCTGCTCCAAGGGCCGAAGGAGGGGGAGGACCTGTTTCTATATCTCGGGGACGGGGCGGAGGCCGTGAGCTCCGTCCTAGTTCGTGAAGAAGGAAAGAAGCAGCTCCCTATTTATTATGTGAGCCGGGTCCTGAGGAAGGTCGAGCTCCGGTACCCGATTTTGGAGAAGCTGGCCTTCGCCCTGATCATCTCAGCCCGGAGGCTGCGGCCTTACGTCCAGACACACTCAATCCGAGTGGTGACTGACCACCCTCTCCGCAACATCTTTGAGGGGGTGGAGCATTGAGGTAGGCTGGCCAAGTGGTCGGTGGAATTGATTGAATTCGACGTCTCCTTCGTTCTGCGCCTCTCGATCAAGGCTCAAGCAATGGCCGACTTCCTGGCTGATTATGTGGTTGAAGTGGCAGAGGAAGAACTCACCCGTCCGACTCCTTGGAAGGTGAAGGTGGATGGCGCTTCGGGGAGGCATTCCCTAGGAGTGGGGGTGATCTTGGAGAGCCCTCAAAGAAGTAGAATTGAGCAGACGGTGGTGATGCACTTTCCCATCACCAACAATCAAGCCGAGTACGAAGCCGTGATAGCAAGGCTACGCCTAGCCAGGGAGCTGGGGGTGTTGGACGTGGAGGTCCTTACCGACTCCATAGTGGTAGCCTCTCAGATCAACGGGGAGTTCGAGGCAAGGGAGCCCACCCTGCGATTGTACTTAGCCAAAGTGAAGGGGGTCATAGGCACTTTCCAAACCTTCTCCATCCGACACGTGCCTAGGGAAGAAAACGAGCAGGTCGACCAACTAGCAAAGTGTGGCCCCCAGGTGGGGGGTACCATCACCGACCTGTTCCGCCCCTCCATCGAAGAGGGGGAGCTCATGGAGATAGATCAGCAGCCTTCATGGATGGATCCAGTTATAACTTTCCTTTCCACGGGAGAGTATCCTGAGGGGGCAGATAAGAAGAAGCTAAGGCACAAGTCGGCGTACTACCTTCTCTAGGATGGGCGGCTGTACAGAAAGACACTCTCAGGGATGTTGGCCCGTTGCGTGGTCGAGGAGGAGGTACAGAGGATCTTGGAGGAAGTCCACTCTGGAGAGTGTGAGAGTCACTCCGAGAGTCGGACCCTGGAAGGAAGAATAGTCAGGCAAGGGTATTTCTGGCCCACCCTAGGCCAAGACGCCACGGAATTCGCAAGAAGATGCCATAAGTGCCAGCTGTTTGCCCCCCTCCAGCTACAGCCGGCCCAGCGACTCAAAAGTATCACGGCCCCCTGGCCTTTCGCAATTTGGGGAATGGATCTGATCGGACCATTCCCCCAGGCCAGTGGTCAAAGGAGGTTCCTCCTAGTAATGATTGACTACTTCTTCAAGTGGTTGGAGGTGAAAGCGCTGGCCAAGGTGACCTCTCAGGTTATCAGGAACTTTGTTTGGGGGGAGATCATCTGCCGCCATGGGCTACCCCAAGCCATCGTCATGGACAACGAACCCAGTTCGCTAGCGCCGAGTTCACTAGCTTCTACGAGCAGCTTAGAACCGACCTTAGGTTCGCCTCGGTCCATCACCCCAGGATCAATGGGCAGGTGGAGGCCGCAAACAAGATCATCGTCAACCTTCACAATAAGAAGGTGGAGAATTTGAAGGGGAGCTGGGTGGAGCAGCTTCCCGCGGTTCTTTGGGCCCTAAGAACCACCCCCAACACGGCTACTGGGGATACTCCCTTCAAGCTCTCTCATGGGTGCGAGGCGGTGCTCCCCGTGGAGTTTGAAGTTCAAATGCCTCGAGTCGTAGCGGCCAAGGAAGGTAGGGAAGAATGGCAGGCCGGGAACGAGGAAGAGTTGCGGCTCTCCCTCGACAAGGTGGAAGAGCTAAGGGACCTCTCCGCCCTTTGACAAGAAGAGATAAAAAGGAGAATGTCCAAGTACTTTGACAAGCATGTCAGGGTCAAGCAGTTCGTGGAAGGGGACTTGGTGCTTAAAAAGGTGGACGCAGCAGGGAGGTCGGCATCCGTAGGGAAGCTCAACCCCAGCTGGGAAGGACCGTTTATTGTAAAAGAGGCCTTAAAATCGGGAGGTTATCGACTCCAAGATGTAGAAGGCGGGACCCTGAGTCTCACCTGGAATGGTGACGACTTAAAGCGTTTTTTCCCCTGAAGCATGTAAGTAATACTTTGATTTTAATAAAATTCTTCGACACTTCAAGTACTGTCACAACTAGATTGGATGGAGAAAGGGAATGTGTTTGGACCCCGAGCAGATCCCGCTGTCAGGCTCTCACCTAGCTGGCAGGGCAGGAAGTCACTCGGTATCATCCGTGGTCTCGAGCAGATCCTGCTGTCAGGCTCTCACCTAGCTGGTAGGGCTGAAAGTCACTCGATGGTATTGATAGTGGACCCCGAGCAGATCCCGCTGTCAAGCTCTCACCTGGCTGGCAGGGCAGGAAGTCACTCAGTGTCATCCGTGGCCTCGAGCAGATCCCGCTGTCAGGCTCTCACCTAGCTGACAGGGCTGGAAGTCACTCGATGGTATTGATAGTGGACCCCGAAAAGATCCTGCTGTCAGGCTCTCACCTAGCTGGCAGGGCAGGAAGTCACTCGGTATCATCCGTGACCTCGAGCAGATCCCGCTGTCAGGCTCTCACCTAGCTGACATGGCTGGAAATCACTCAATGGTATTGATAGTGGACCCCGAGCAGATCCCGATGTTAGGCTCTCACCTAGCTGGCAGGGCAGGAAGTCACTCGGTGTCATCCGTGGCCTCGAGCAGATCCCACTGTCAGGCTCTCACCTAGCTGGCAGGGCTGGAAGTCACTCGATGTTATTGATAGTGGACCCCGAGCAGATCCCGCTGTCAGGCTCTCACCTAGCTGGCAGAGCTGGAATTCACCTGGTGGTATCAGCCTTGAAATCGCCAGGTAAAGACCGAGAAGTTTTGAAGACAAAGGAATAAGGGGGAAGAGGTTCTGCATAGGCGAGCTTGGAACTCGCCCAACCCAGCTCGACATCGACAAAGGGATTTTGCATATGCGAGCTTGGACTCGCCCAACCCAGCTCGACACTGGCAAAGGAGTGGCAAGCCAGATCTCAGGACCCCGCTGAAGGAAGGCGAGCCAGGCCAGGGTACTTCACCCCTTCGTCTATTTTACTTAGAATTTTCCTAAGTTCAACCTGGATGGCTCGCGGGGGAGATAAGGTGGCGTGACTGGGGCGAAGAGCAGCACGCTGGCGAATCGTTTGAAGCTCGGCAGGCGCTCAAAACGTACCCACTCGCGGGCGCGTATTCATGACTATCCTACTCGCAGTACCTATCTACGCGAGGTCGCCTGGTGAAGTACTCGCAGATATACAAAACACAGCAAATAGCACGAAAATTGTGGCACGGGTACGAACAAAAACTTTTTTTTTCATTAAATAAGAGGTGTTTACAAAATGTTTACAGTGGCTCGCTTCAGCGAGTAAACCAAAAAATAAGAGTACACACATTCAGGCCTCCCCCCCCCCCGCCAGACCGGTCCTCGCCTCCACCCGACTGGTCCGGGAAGCCCTTCCCAAACATTGCGTCCATGCTGTCCTCTTTCTCGCTGGGCGGCGTCGCAGGGAACAGGCTCGGCATCAGATCCCGGGCCGACATCTCCTCGCATCCCTCCACTAGCACCACCGTGTCCTTCATCATTTGGAGGGTGCACTCGGCAGCTTGGATGGAGTTGATCCGCAGTCTCTCGGCGAGGTTGGCCTCGCCAAAGATCCGCGGGCTCTTGTAGGGGAGGGTAGGGTCGATGTCGTGGGCCGGGAATAAGATCTCCGCCTGGCGGCGGACCTTGCGGAGGAGGTGCTGATTCTCCTCCTTCAGCTTCGTGTTCGCCCCCTCCAACTCGTCCAGGCGGGCGCGCAGCCCGCTAATCTCCTCCCCTTGCTCGGCGTTGCGAGCCTGAAGCTCCCCTGCGGCCTTGGCGTCCTGATAAAGGAAAAATTCGGTTGAAAAATTCGGTTTGGTATCAGCGTAGAATGTTCTAAGTAAAAGAGAAGAGTAGTGCTTGATACTTACCAGCCCGCCGGCGGCTTGGGCGAGTAGACCCTCCGCGATGCCGAGCTGCTTCGCCTGGTCAGTGACCTTATCCTTGGCGACGTCACGAGCTTGCTCAGCCTTTTGGAGTTGGTTGCTGAGGGCAAAGCTGCGGCGGGTCAACATGTGGTGGAGCTCCAGGGTCCGGAGATGGGTCTGTAGACCCTCGTGATCGAGCTGCCGAAGGGTCATGTTCTTGTAGGCCTCGGCATCCTCGCGGCCATAGAGGCCGAAGACAAGGGCGTAGGCATGGCCGGTGGCGGGCTCGCGTTCATGCCAGGAGGGGTGCAGGGTGGAGATGGAGACTCGATTGGCGAGCTCATCCCACTGCAGTATGGGCTCGCCCGCTGAGTCCCTCCACCGCCCGCCGAAGTTGAAGAGGGGGTGTTGCTTCGGCGGCGCGCGCTCGCGGGCTGCCCTCTTCGCCGATGGAGGGGGGGGGGAGATCGCTGCCACGGAAGAAGGGCCCTCCCCGCCTTTTCGGCCCTTGCTGGTAATCTCCTTCAGCGGGCTCTCTGGCGACGCGTCGGGAGGGGTCTCCGACGAGCTGATGTATTTGGGGCTGGGCTATTGATGTTGTTGTTGTTGCCCCCGCGGAGCCAACAAGGCTCTCCGCATCTTCTTTGGTGGTCGCTGGCGGTGTGGCGTGTTCGACCCCGCGTCCTCAGGTCGCCTCTTGCTGGAAGAGGGTTGGGAGATGGCCGCCTCATCTCGGCAGGCCGCCGCCGCCGCCCTCTCGCGAGCAAGAGGGTCAGTATGAATCCCCGAATCCGCGAACGGCGGGTTCACGGGGATTATTCGCTCCCCTGCAAGGGAAATACTTTGAAAAAATTAGAAGAAATTCGACAATAATATGGCGAGCTCGGCAAGATGAGGAGAGAACCATACCTTCGTCGGGTAGAACAGGGGGAAGCGCGTCGAGGCCCCTCTGCAGGAAGGCGACCTCAAAGTCTTTGTGGAGGAAGTACTTGTGGAGCTCGGCATCGTTGCCGGACACGGCCGGCGGGCGGTATACCTCCTTGCCCTTCTGCTGGGGCGAGTAGGGGATGCTGCCGAGATCACCCTTAATGAAGGCGATCTTGGTCATCCAGGTGTGGTGCTTGTTCGCGATCTCGCAAACCTTGATCAGCGAGCCGCCGAAGTAGGCGACCCCATCCGGCGTCGCCTTGTAGGAGAACAGTTTCCTGAACACTGTCAGGTTGAACTCAATCCTCTCCCGCTGGAGGTAACTCGCGAATGCCACCATCATCGCGACAGCATTGGAGTTTAACTGCGCGGGTACCGCGCCGTAGTATTTCAAGATTTGCCGGATCTCCGGCCAGAGGGGGAGGTGTAGCCCCACCTCGAAATGCGAGATGGGGAAGGCGAGCTCGTCCTCATAGAAAGTGTTGATGGCCTCACCCTGCCTCGGCCTGCGCGCCTCGAAGCCCGGAGGCACACGCTCCGCCACAAACTCAGCGAGCTCCTCCTCGCTGGTGTGCCCTTCAAAGAAGCAATAATCAGTAAAGTGTTGCGCGCACTTGGAGCGGCCGTCGGCATCGGGATTGGTCTTGCCCATGTTCGCGGAGAAAGAGGCAGAGCGCAATCAGAGAAAGAGAAAAGCGCAGGAAGAGAGGGGAAGAAAGCAATAAAGGCACAGTACGGGGTAGGTGGGGGGGGGGGCTATTTATAGGAAAAGAAATCTGGGGCAGGCCGTCCAATTGGCTCAGCTCGCCACCCCAGCTCACCACCCCAGCTCGCCACCCCAACTCGCCAACCCAGCTCACTGACTTTCGACGCGTCCCAACCAAGGCTAAGTCAAACGTTGCAACATATTATTTGAATAACATGTCCAAGAATATTCTAAAAAAGTTACTTATTACAGAAACAAAGTTCAGGAATGAAAAAGCAGGGCGCGTGAGCAGGGAGAGCATCGGGGTGCGAGTACCGGTCGGCTCGGCAAAGGAGCCGCTCACTTATCTACCCCCGGCCTCGCGACCACCGCTCCCCAGACTGTCGCGCGCGGAGCAGCTCGCGGATCCTTTCCGAATTCCTCTGCGCCACCGAGAGTCCATCATCTATCTCGTCCAGGAGCCGGGAGGGGGACATCAGCTCGCCAGCCCGGCTGCTTCGCACCTCGTCGGCGAGACGCGCGTCGTCGCGCTGTAGCGTCTCATTGACCCCATGCACCTCGTGCAGCCCGCACACCAGCTTCTTGAGGATCTTGACCTCCCTCCTCATCAGCTCGCCTTGATCCACCTCATGACCCAGGTAAGAGTCCAGCGAGCTTGGGGAAGGGAGGGGAGAGTAGTGGGCTGCCCGCGAGGATTCCTCAGCAGCGAATTGGCTGGGGAGAGCTGTGAAGACAAGCGTCAGCAAAAAGAGGAATGCAGAAAGAACCCATGGGGCAAGAATCCAAGCAAGACTGACCTGACGAGCTCGGCAGCTCGAAGGAGATACGGGGAGGGATGAACCTCAGATCCTTCCCGCGACCTGGACCGCGAGCCCCCGACGAGAGGAGCTCGAATCCCGGGGTGGGGATGGTTCCCAGGCCCGCCCCCGCGACAACGTCAGCTTGCCGAGGAGGGGAGGCGCGCACGGGCGAGTTCGTCCTCTGCGAGCTCACTGGCAGGATCCCGAAGAGTAGAGGCGGGTCCTGGGGACGGTTATCCGGTGTCATGAACCGCGAGTCTGTGGGAGCCGTCTCGCCTCGCGGTATGGGCTCTCGCGGCGCGCCGCCCCCCATGTCGTCGGGTTGACCATCCGGGTCGTCGCCGACTACGACAACCTCTCTATCCTTCTCAAGAATTGTCCGAGTAGAAGACCCGGTCTCGCGCTCCAGGGTGGCCCTCAGGTCGTGGTAAATAGGCTCGGCTGCCTGACGGAATAACTTCGACTTCTTGGAGCTGGGCTCGGCGGAGCCAATTTGAGGAACTTTGGTAGGAACCGCCGTCAGGGCGGCTACGCGAGCCGCGAAAGCATGTCGAGCTCGGTCTAAGCGCTCTTGAATCTCCTTGGGAAGCGGCATCTTGGCAGCGTTAGAGCAAAGGGAAGGGCAATAGTCAGGCAGATGAGCAGGTGCATATATATAGCCGCGGGTGGACCCCACCCAAAGATTCCCTCCAACTCGCCAACCCGAGCTCGCAGCACACTTGGGGTTGGATGTTTCTTTTTGAGCTTTACCAAGCTCAAAAAGAGCGGGGATTGTGTACAACCCCGTGTCCGGCGAGCAAGGCCGCCAGGAACCGGACAGATCGGGCTAAAGGCAGCGGGCGAGCTCGGCAGTAGAGAAGGCGAGCCCGAGCTCGGCATTCGTCGACCAGAGATCGGCGATCGTCGACCGAAGATCGGCATTCGTCGACCGGAGATCAGTATTCACCGCCCCCGAGCTCGGCATTCGTCGAGCTAACCCCAGCTCGCGCCTTCGTAACGGAGCTCGGCGACAGCAGACGAGCAGGACGCGCCGAGGTGACCAAGTCCCCCGGCTCGCCTGGGTGCATGAGGTACTTTTTACTGTTTTGCCCCCGCTGGTCTGCCTATAGCCCTTCAAAACAGCGGAGTTTGGCTGTTGGCAGACCCAGACAAGGGTTTTCTGGTAATTTCAGGTCAGTTCTTTTTGTTATTGACAGTTCAGATCTTGAAAACTATAAATAGGACCCAAGGGGTACCCCAGAGAGCATGCTTCCTGTGCCTTCCTGCTCCAGTTTTCAAGTGCTTTCTGAGGGTACCTTAGCTCGGCTTCTGGCTAATGAGGGGAAGCGCTCTGAGATCTTTCGGGTGTGTGGTGGGACCTCCCCGCCGAGCCCTTGGGTCGGTATTTCCTTGCTTTCTTTGTTGTTTTGCTTGCAGGAGTGAAGTAGGCGCGAGACCACCCCTTCCCCAAGGGTCGAACTCCACAGGAGACCGATTTTCGGTTTCAACACTTCGGCTGACTCCGCCTTCGACGACTCTTTATCTCTTCGACGGAACTCGTGATTCAACAATGTCGTAGACACCTCACTATACTTTAAGACCTCCTTCCCATGAATGAGAGACATCGTGAAGTTCTCATATTCATCTGGAAGCGAATTCAACAGAAGGAGTGCCTTGTCTTCATCGCCAACATCCTCGTCCAAATTCAACAGATCTGCCAATAGCTTCGTAAACTCGTTCAAGTGCTCATCAATCGATACTCCACGTCTCATCTGAAACCGATACAATCGACGCTTCATGTGAAGACGATTCTCCACGCTCTTTGTAAGATATTTATTCTCCGGCGTCCTCCAAAGATTTCCCGCAGGCGTCTCCAACATAACTCCATATTTGATCTCCTGAGTCAGACAATTTCTAATCAACCCGCAAGCGCTCCGATTCATTTTCGCCCAAACTTTCTCAGTCATCCCATCAGGACATTCGTCACCATCAAGAACGTCCTCCAAATTTAGAGAGCACAACACATCCATCACTTCGCACCTCCACATGTCAAAGTTGCTCTTTCCGTCAAACTTAGTAACATCAATTTTGACCGGATGCAAACCCATATGATGGATCGTAGATTCCATTGCCCCGGAAGATGAAGAAGCCGCACTGGAGTCTCCCATTTTTTTTCGATTGATTACAACGATAATAACACAGAAAATCAAACCAGCACAATGCAACAAAATATTTTTTGTTAGTTAATCCCAAACAAAAAAATACTTGTTACCTCGACTTCAACCAAAACCTCTCGTCACCATGCTCCTGTATGCTGGAGGGATGAACCAAAATCAAAATCACCGCGCTCCTCTCGTCACCGTGCTCCTGTCGCTGCCTTCTTGTTCGGCCGAAGAGAGAGAACCGGATTTTTTTTTTCAATTTCTGCTATCTGCACCGCCGGAGAGAGGGAGGCAAACCCCAAAATTTTTCAAAAAGCTCCTACTCTCCTGTACCGCTCCGGTGAGAGAGAACCAAAGAACAAAAAAACAAGAAACTTTTTTTTTCGGTTTTGCAGGTTCACTGGCTGGCCTCCACGGAAGGAAAGAGATCAAAAAACTTCCTTTTTTTCCGGTTTGTGTGCTGCTCTACCACTGGAGAGAGAAACAATTTCCAAAATCTCCCAAATTTAGTTTTCAATTTCTGTGCTTGCGTGAGTCTGATAAAGAAAGAATTCAATCCAATTTCCTTTTTTTTCAGCTAGATTGCCAATTTGACGCTTAACGAAAAAAGGAAAGAAATTTTTTTGATTGCGGGAAAAAAACAGTAGCCGCCTCCTTCAACAGGAGAAACAGGCCTCCTCTACGAATCACTCAGCCTCCACCGAAACAAACAGCCAGATCTACGGCACCACCTCCACCAAACGAAAAAAGGAGATCCAAAATTGCAGTAGCCCTCTTCCGATTGAAAAACAAAACAGCCGGATCTACGCCGCCTCCAAAACAAACTCGCACCGCCAACCTCGCTTTGATACAACTTGTTGTGGGAAACGATGCGGAAAAACAAAATCACACAACCACAAACAATAGAACACGATGCGATTTACGTGATTCGACGAGGAGCGCCTACATCCACGGGGAGGGGTTGTTCACTATCACCGTGGGGGAGAAAAAGAAGAGACCAATACAATACAACTCAAAACAACTCTCTCACACCCTTCAAAGAGAAACTCTAACCCCTTTATATTTATAGGGGAAATTAGGGATTACAAAAAAGACTAAAATACCCCTCTTAAACAACAGCCATCATCGGCTGATCTCGTCGTCGTCACCCGATCTCGTCATCACCGCCCGATCTCACCGTCGTTGCCCAATCATAAATAATTGTTAGTACACTACTTAGTTGATTTCTCTGATATTGTGTTACTTTTTTGTCAACTTCTATATTTTCTTAGAGATTGTAAAGGAATAATTCTCTCCACCACTTGGTTTTGTTGCAATAACTTCGTCCTGAGTGACACAGGACTCCAACTTCAAATTATCATGTCGCTCGATCCTGCAGGCATGAGAAAAAAAAAAGAAATCCTAAACCAATTTCAATTCAAATTCTAGAAATTCATCCTGCTGCCGAACAACTGCATTAGAATTCAGACCAATTCCAATTCTCACATGAATTCGAATTAGATAAATTCCAATTTTACAATTCAAATTGCAAGGGACCGAACGGACCGTTAGTGAATCTTGTGGAGCTATTTGTATTTGCAAGTCACCATAAATCTTTTTAATATTTATAGTTTATAGATATAGATTATAGATAGATAGATATAGATTTGGAGATAATCTGTACATATAAAAAAAAGTAAGCAACCGCCTGGAAAAGATCTCACCCCCTGTCCAAACAACCGCGTGAAGGAGACCGCGCAGCCCCGGGCTCGAGTTGAAGGAAGGCTGCCACCACCATCAGTGGTTGCCGCTACACAAATTATAATTAATAAAATGCAAGATATCAATATAAGCAAATGATGGAATTAAGGAATCTTCTTCGGTGAGTCTCCTCGAATTCTTACAATAACGTTGAATCTAATTTGTGTAGCAAGATTACGCCAACGTTGTTGAACGACGTCCGAACAACCGCAGCGATGATGGCGGCGGCTTCCAATCAGCGCGTCAGCGGCGGCCTTCCAACAATGGCGGCGGCCTCCCAACAACAATGACGACAACTGCGATCCAATAACGCGGCGGTGGCGGCCTCCAAATGATGGCAGTGGCAGTCTCCCAACAGCAAAGATGATTGTCATGACGGAGCAGCAACCTCACCTTTTCCTCTGGAGTTTATTTTTCCTGGAGCTTTCTATTGGATAGCGGATGTTTGATTAATCCACTCATAGTTTCATTTATAAAGACAATTGTTGTGAAGTAATTTCATGCATGATCATTTTTTAAGGGAATTGTTAAAAGCACCGCATTTTTGGCTAATAACACCGCATTGTTAAAAGCACAGCACTTTTTCACATATTGTTAAAAACTCCGCACATTGTTATCCGCAAGGCAATTGAGATAAACGCACCGCACTTAACCTATGAATTAAAATAAGTTCTCACTGAATTACAACATTAATATAAGCTATCAACGACATCTATAATATGGACCAATAATACTTAGGGCACAATTGATGAGGATCAATTCATGATGATGACCATCAAATGTAGGTTTATTTGTTGTAAAGTCGGTAATCGAAGTTTCGCTGAATAGAACCAATTTAAGCTTATATGGAGAGTCACATATAGTTCTATTTTTCTACTGTTAGATATTCACTCTGTCAGCAATACCATTTTGAAGGATCTCATTTGTAGTTGCAAAATTCATGACTGTTTTGAAAGCAGATGGTGTGCTTATATTCAGTGATTATGATATGTATCTGTTTCTGTAGTTTCGATTTGAAGATTATATAAATTTAGCTTACGTAGTCAAAAAAAGTAGTCATTAGAGTTCTTTAAAGAAAACAAGAGACATGACAACAAAATTTGATCTTGAACCATTACATTGGATACATAGAATACACTAATACAAACATATGTTCTGAAAGTATCTTCAATTAAGGACCTTCATTTTTTTACAGCTTGCAACTTAAATTCTAACAGTACTTGGCTTCTCAAACCTTCAACTATGCTTGCAGGGCAGGAGAGAAGATTCTATAGAAGCGTCCGATCCTCCGAGACGGGAGTAGCCAGCGGCATCAGGAGGCGGGAGGAGACGCGGCGTCGGAGGCGTGAGGAGAGGCGGCGTCGGCGTTGATATCTGCCGGTGTCGGCGACGGAAAGGGCTGGAGGAGGCGGGAGGAGCCAGCGGCATCAGGAGGCGTGAGGATAAGATCAGGATTTTATGGCTGCGGTGCGATTAGCAAAAAGTGCGGTGTTTTTATATTTTATAGTGACAAATTTTAAGTGTTAAAAATGCGGTGCGATTAGACAAAAGTGCGGTGCTTTTAACAATTCTTTTTTTTAATTCTTACATGCCACATGTTTACCTCAATATTCAACATTCTCTAACTTTTGATTAATTTAATCAAAAGATTACAATCTTTTTTATTATTTTAATCTAAAAAAAATCAAATCTTTGATTAAAATTATAGACAACTCAGCCATTCTGATCTGCATGCTGACATTATTTTATTATTATTTTTTCTTTTTATTTCCATACGTCAGATCGCAAGCAAATAAAATAGTGCAGTAGATAAAATTGACTCACAAGCAGCTGTGGGTCACAATGAGGGAAAAAAACTGAAGCATGTGTCAGTAAATCATGTTATATTTCAGCTCGGTGGTTTTCTTCGCTTCGGATGGGAACCACATCCCAACAAATCTCCGTCTTCACAATGACGAGGAAAAAACCGCCATTCTGGCGATCCTCAGGCAGTGTTCAAATTTGCCCCTTGGTAATGATCTCGTGAGCATATCTGCTCCGTTGTCATCTACATGCACTTTCTGCAAGTTGAGCTCCTAGTGCTCCAAAACATCGTGTATTCAATGATATCGTGTATCAATATGCTTGGACCTCAAGTGAAATGCGGGGTTCTTCCCCAAATGAATTGCGCTCTGACTGTCGCATAGAAGTGTGTAACGCTCCTGAGTAAAATTCAACTCTTTGATGAAACACTTCATCCAAATAAGCTCTTTTTTGTCTGAGTGACCACAATAAACTCGACCTCAATAATAGACAGTGTGATGCACTTCTGTAATCTCGATTGCCACGAAACAGCTCCCCCTGCAAACAAGATCAGGTACCCAAAAAAAGATCTTCTGGAGTCCAAATCTCCAGCCATATCGACATCAGTATAGCCTAGAAGCTCTGACCCACTGTCTCCAAACTTCAACATCAAGTCTGACATCCCCTATAAGTACCTCAAAATACATTTCACTGCATTCCAATGTTCTCTCTCAGGATTGGAGAGAAATCTACTCATTGTGCCAACAACATGAGCTATATTTAGGGTGGGTGCATATCATAACATGCATAAGACTGCCAACTACAGAAGCACAAGGCACCTTCTACATCTTTTCTTTCTCATCAGGTGTGCTCGGGCACTGGTCAGCGGTAAGTCTGAAGTGAGCTACAGGCGGCGTGCTCATCTTCTTCGTTTGATCCATATAGAATCAATGTAGCACCTTCCTGATGTATCTCTCCTAGGATACTCATAGTAACTTGGAGTCTCTATCTCACTGAATATACATCCCAATGATGGTCTTCGCCGCTCCCAAGTCCTTCATTTTAAATTTGGAGCTCAATTGTCGCTTCAGCTCAGTAATGCGCACAGTGCTCCTCCCGATTATCAGCATGTCGTAGACATGTAAGAGTGGAATAATAAAATCATCTGGAGCATACTACTTCACATATACACAATGATCAAGGGTGGTCCTCCTAAATTCGATCTCCCATATAAAAGCATCCAACTTCTTATACCATTGTCATGAGGCCTACTTCATGCCATATAAGCTATTTTTCAGGCAATAGACTAAGTTCTAATTTCCTTTTACCCTGAAACTCTCAGGCCGCTCTATATACGTCTCTTCCTCAAGATCGTCATGTAGAAAGGTGGTCTTGACATTCATCTACTCGATCTCCAAGTGTAGCCTCATAACAAGTACAAGAATAACCTGGATAGATGACATTTTCACAACACAAAAGAAGATCTCATCAAAATCAACTCCCTGCTTTTGACCCTCTTCACCACTAATTTGATTTTGCATTTGAGTGGTGTCAAGGGGTCTCTCTGCTTTACTCTATAAATCCACCAATTTTTAGAGTCTTATTGCTCTTAGGCAACCTCATCAAATTATAAGTATGATTCTCATGTAGAAACTACATCTCCTCCTACATATTGACCATCCATTATTTATTCTCTAAGCTTTACATTGCCTCGTCAAAACACTCGGGCTCCTTCGCATTAGTTAACAGAATATACCCAAAAGTAGAATATCTTGAAGATAGGTGTCTGACTCAATTAGACCTCTGTTGAGTGAGCTTAGTTGTTGGTGTAGGCTCATCATTATTGATCTTCTCTGTTGGCTCGACATCAATAGTGCACTCATGATCTAGAGATGGCTAAGTGCCTTATACCTGATCAGGATCAAGGCGTCCTCAGTGTCATCACCTCCAATCGTAGGAGACTCTATACGAGAGTCAGCCTCATCACTCTTCTCAAGATCAACCATAGTCTGATAATAAACACAGCATCGTGACTGCGTACAAGTTTCTTCACATTCAGATCAAAGAACCCGTAGTCAAACTCGTCGTTGTATTCATATCCCAAAAAATGCATTATCGGGTCTTAGAATCCAATTTTGATCTTTCTTCTCTCGGGATGTGTACAAAGGCTTTGCAGCAAAAGACCCTCAAGTGACTATATGAATGATCCTTCTCGTACCATACCCTATCAGGAACATCCTCATATAATGCAGAACTGGGTCAGAGATTGATGACGTGTACAACTGTATACAAAGCGTCACCTCAAATCATGGCAGGTAGTTTTGCCTGAGAAAACATGCACATCACTCTCTCCATAAGTGTCCTATTCATTCTTTTTTACTACATCATTCAGTTGCGACGTCTTGGACAGAGTCTTTTCATGTCTGATCCCTTGATCTTTATAGTACTCATCAAAAGTGTTGAAGCCAAAAACTGGGCTCAACGAGAGTTCGGACCTTGGGGTGTGCCCGACACCTACGTTTCCCAAACCTCGACCCAAGATTGGCCACAAAGAACTGGAAACTGACCCTATACCTTAGCTGGGAGGTCCCTCTACTAACCCGGAAGTTCTCTGAGCGCTTCCCCTCCAAAGCCAATTGCTGGGCTAGGAGTACCTCAGAAAGCTCTAGAAGGCAAAATGAGAGTATCAGAGAGTCTGCTTTCTGAGATATCATGCGGGTCTATTTATAGATTTTCAATATCTGGTCTGCAAAAAACGAACATTTGCTGCCCTAAAATTACTAAAATGCCCCTAGACTGGTCTGTCAATAGCCAAACTCCGCTGTTCTGAGGAGTTAAATGAAGACCAGAGGTATTTATGTAATTTCAGGTCTGGGACCCACCTGGCGGAAGCTCTTCCCGTTGAGCACCGCGGGAACCCGGCTTGCCCCAAGCGCAAGCCCTCACGCCTACCCCGGGCGGGAGCCAAAGGCTGACGGGAGCGTTGAGTGGAGAAGCTTCACTCAACGCCAAAGGCTCACGGGGGGAGTTGAGTGGAGGAGCATCACTCAACGCCAAAGGCTGACGGGGGGGCATTGAGTGGAGAATCATCACTCAACGCCAAAGGCTGCTGGAGCGTTGAGTGGAGAAGCATCACTCAACTCCAAAGGCTGACGGGAGCATTGAGTGGAGAAGCATCACTCAACGCCAAAGGCTGGCGGGTGCGTTGAGTGGAGAAGCATCACTCAACGCCAAAGGCTGGCGGAAGCGTTGAGTGGAGAAGCATCACTCAACGCCAAAGGTTGGCGGGAGCGTTGAGTGGAGAAGCATCACTCAACGCCAAAGGCTGGCGGGAGCGTTGAGTGGGGAAACATCACTCAACGTCAAAGGCCAATAGGCTTCCACCCTCCTAAGGCGCGAGCCCCAGCGCCTGCCCGGGGCGGGAGCCTTCCCGCCTGCCCTGATTCCGCAATGGCCTGAGCCTTAGATCCGCGTTCGACGATCATAAACTCAAGCCAAAGGCCCAGCTCGACGAGTTGAGCTCGACGAATTGGCGTTCGACGAACCACGCCTCCAGCTTTACAGATTGAGCTCGACGTACTGGTGTTCGACGAAATGACACTACTCAACCCCGGGGCGAGAACCCTCCCGGCTACTTACGGCGAGAGCACCCCCGCACGCTTTCTTACTTGATCCAATTATAGGTCCAAATCAAGCCCAATCCTGGTCCATGAAGAATCCTGGTCCTACTCAGCGAATATGGGGGGGGGGGACAAAAAAGGCATATATATTCTCTCTCACTATCGTACCTGATGCATTTTAGCTTCTTCCGGGATTGTCTCTCCACCTTGGCGTGAAATCTCCGAAAAGTGTCGAAGACCTCGTCTTTGGTCTAAATAGCATATACCCAACACTTGCTTGGAAATCATCAATAAATATCACAAAGTAGGATGATCCTCTTCTCATATGGACCTTCAATGGTCCGCAAACATCAGTATGTATGAGCTTTACTGGCTCGGATCTTCTGGTGGAAGTGTGGCTCTAAAATAGTACTTTATTTTGCTTCCCATACGGTGATCACACCTCTCCAACTGATCTACAGATAGATCATTGATCATTTTCTACTTGGAGAGTCATCCTGGTCCCTTCTAACTGATATTACACAATCTCCGGTGTCATCAGGAGGTGGAAGCTCCATCTTTGATAGTATTAGTCTGAGCAGCTTCAGGCCTTCCCTCCATATAATATATGTCGGTATCTCTCCAGCCTTTGGCGACTACGAGCGATCCTCCAATTAGTTTTCAGAAATCTCCACCAAAGGCACCAAAGTGTCCCTCACTACCCAATTTCCTAACTGAAACCAGGTTGAAGCAAATGTCAGGTACATGTCACGAATCCTTCAGAATCATTAAACCTTATGTGCTTGTTTTTAGGTGCATGTCTCCTCTCCTGATGACTTTAGATGTGTCAATGTTGCCAATTTTAAGAACTTTATAGTCTTTAGTCGTGTAAGTGATAAACAACTCTCTATTGCGAGAGACATATGTATAAGCACTTGAATCTATAATCCAACTCATATCATCGCACGAGAGTGCGGTAGTGACATCATCTTCTATTATGATGATATTCTCCTCCTTTGTAGAAGTAGTGGTTGTCGTGTATGTATATGTATTCTCATTTGAGGACTCTCCATCTCCTTCTGGTCATTCTTTAGAGTGTAAAAAAATTTCTGAATATGATCTTTTTTGAGGCAGTAGTGACGCTCCACATTCTAGTAGCAGGACATAGACTTCCCTCTACTTTGGCTCATCTCGTTCTTCCTTCCTCTACTCTTGTTCCTGCCTCTTCCCCTGAGCTTTATATAGAGGACATCAGCTCCTGAAGAAAAGCATGAATGCCCTTGTGATTTTATTCGTACTTTCTCGTTTAGGATGTCACTCTTGACAATCTCCATAGTAATGATGTCACCGGGAATGAAGTTGATCAAAAAAACTCTGATCATCTCTCCAGAGTCTGGAAGAGACTTCAATAGCCACAATGTATTGACCTCATCGTCAAATGTCACAATTCATAGCAGAAAGACAGTCAATGATGCCTTATAATTCATTCGCATGATTCAGAATAGGTGATCCATCTCTATATCTGAACTGACCCAACTTTTTTAACAAATATAATTTGTTGATGTCAGTACTCTTGTCATACAACTTTTTTAGAGTCTTCGAGAGGATTTTCACATCAACGATACTCATGACGTGATTATAGACGTTCGGCTCTATGAATAGACTGATGAATCTGTAAAATTTCTTGTGTTTCACCTTGCACTTATTTGGATTCATGTCTTTTGGCAACTCCTCAAAGATGGAATCAGGTCATCCTTTCACATAAATGATATCATCCACTAGTAAGTGTCACTGATGGTAGTTTGCGTCGTTCAATTTCACAATTTGCTCGAAGTCTGAACCTGAAATGGACTCCACCGTGCTCTGTCACTGATCGGACAGACGTCAGTTCTTTGAGCCGACAATTTCAAAGAAATTAATCAAAGAGGATAGAGAGCAGACCAATGGTTGTCACCTAGTGCACCTGATCACTAACCCAAAATATCTGATTGACTTATCTCAAATCTTAAACAGGTCAGCACAATATCTGCTCTGATACTTGTTGGGTTTGAGACCGCGTAAACCCGACCCAAACACTTGTAAATTAATTTAACGAGAACACATGCATGATCATTTTAGCGGACACAAATACACAAACAAAAAATAAATAGAGACAACACGCAAGAAATTTTTAACGTGGAAATCCAATTGGGTAAAAATAACGGGACGATCAGAATCCAAACCCGGAAAGACTCTACTAAAACGTATATAAAAACATACAGAAAAATTTCAGGCTTTTCCTTCTCGATGCACAAAAGATCTCATTCACGCCGCTACACAAATTAAAATTAGTAAAATGCAAGATACCAACACAAGCAACAATGTATTTAAGAAATCCTCTTCGGTGAGCCTCCTCGAATTCTTGCAATAACGGTGAATCCAATTGGTGCAGCAAGACTACGTCAACGTCGTTGAACGATATCCGAACAACCGCAACGACGACAACAACGACTTCTAATCAGCCAATGACAACCTTCCTACAACAGCGGCGACGGCAGCAGCCTCCCAACAATGGCGGCGACGACAACATTTCAATAACGCTGCGGCGGCTATCTCCAAATGTTGACGGCGGTCTCCCAATAGCAACGACAATGGCAGCGACAGAGCTGCAACCTCACCTTTTCCTCTGGAGTTTCTTTTCTCCGTTGCTTTCTATTTGATAACGGATGCTTGCTTAATCCACACATAACTTCATTTATAAAGACAATTGTTGTGAAGTTCCTTCATACATGTTCATTTTTTAAAAAATCCTCACGTGTCACATGTTTGTCTCAATATTCAACATTCTATAACTTATTCTACAACTTTTGATTAATTTAATCAAAACATTGCAATCTTTTTTATTATTTTAATAAAAAAGATTTTCAAATCTTTGATTAAAATATTTTGACAACCCAGCCATCATGATCTATGATCTGCATGCATTATTTTATTATTTTTATTTTTATTCTTTTTCTTTCCTAGCGTTAGATCTCATGCAAAAAAAATAGGTCATTGTTATATATAGATCAGGTATGGCTACATACAAACCCAAAATTTAGGTTTTTTTTCTTTTTTTTCTTACTATATACAAACCAAATAAATACCTCTCCCGCTCCGGCGCCGCCGACAACTTCACATCCCCAAGCCCCTACGCCTCCAGCCTCGTCAGCCTCATCTCCCGCAGTCTGCTCCGCCTGCCTCACCGGCGCCGCCGCCGCCGCCCTCAACACCATCTGCACGGGAAACAAATTTGCCTCCGTCTGCAACGTCTACTGCGTGCTCCGGTACGCCAACCATGCCATCGCGTCGGTGCTCGAATATCCGAGTTTTTCCAACTTGCCTTCGCCGAAAAACGCCTTGAATCCGGAATTGTTCGGCCAGCAGCTTGGGTGCATGTTGTCGGGCATCCTGCCGGTGGCGTCGAGCAGCCCGGTGAGGATAGCGGGGGGCGTGAATCGGGTGGATGCGGGGATGAATTACACGGTGTACGGGTTGGCGTGGTGCATGGCGGATCTGTTGCAGGAGAATTGCTACCAGTGCTTGGACCATGCGCTGATGAGTTATACGGGTTGCTGCGATTATAGCTTAGGGGGAGGAGCCATTACCATTAGCTGCATCGTCAGCTATAACATTTTGCCATTTTTCAACGCTTCTTTGATTCAAAATGCTTTGGTTATTTCTCCTAAGCCTACTCAATTTAAAACTGGTAAGAGATAAACATTGCGGCACTTTCGAGCTCATTTATTAAGTTTGATTTTTTTTGAATTTTTCATTGGTCTGTATATAACAATTTAGTCTACATATAGCCGATTTTGAATTAATATGGTTTGTATATAACCATGGTTTGTATATAGCCAAACATGGTCTATATATAACAATGGCCAAAAAATATTGTGGCAGACAAAATTAACTCAGAGGCAGCTGCGTGGGTCACGGCGAGAAAAAAACTGAAGCACTAACTTGTTATGTATAGTATGAGCTTGATGGTTTTCTTCACATCGGATGTGAAACACATCTCAACAGACATGCCATCAGTATTTTTGAGGAGCTATCATTAAACTCATTAAATTTATTAAAATTGATCTGTAATGCACTATTATACACACAACAAGACTATTTTTTTAAACAAAAAAAAATTGTGTATAATTATATAACATGTATTCGTCGAAGGTAGACTTGTTCAAGATGTTGGATATTTAGGTAATATGTCTGCGCGTGTCGAGACTGACTCAGAAGGATCTAGTAGGTTTCGTGTTACCCTAGGGCTAGACCCTACGTTAGAGGTATTATAAATAGTCATTCCAAATTTAGTTTAAACAATGATAACATTAATCAAGTAAGTTCAACCCCTATTGATCCTACATAACAGGATTAGACATATGACGTATAGGAAAATGTTAGATCTAGTTAAAAGTCATAACATCTCCTTAGATCTGTCTATTTGATTTGACAAGTGTGAGGGCAAAGCAAAATCACTAGAAAATCTTTTAAGTCGATTTCTAAAAGCACATATCTTCTGAAATTGATACATTCAAACCTCTGTGTTTTTCGAAGTCATATCACAAGAGGAAAAAGTAAGTATCTCATTACATTCATAGTCATTTTTCTAGATATTGTCATGTGTATTTGTTGAAACTGACACTTGCTGAACTTGGCATACAACTTGTGCTCCCGGAGCCTCTCCAGAGTCAGTGCCAAATGCCGAGCATGGTCCTCCTCGGTCCTTGAGTAAATGAGGATGTCGTCAATAAATACTATGACAAAGACATCCAGATAGGCCTCGAATATACGGTTCATTAGACTCATGAACGTGGATAGTGCGTTCGTGAGCCCGAAGGGCATCACGGTGAACTTGTACAACCCGTATCTGCTCCCGAAAGCGGTCTTCGGGTTGTCCTCCTCCTGAATCCGCAGCTGGTAGTATCTTGACCTCAGATCTAGCTTTGAAAACCAGTGAGCTCCCTCCAACTGGTCAAACAACTCGTCAATCCTCGACAGTGAGTAAGTGCTCCGGACCGTCAACCTGTTTAGTGCCCTGTAATCGATGCACAGTCGGAGTGTCCCATCCTTCTTCTTCACGAACAGCACCGGGGATCCGCATGGCGAAGAGCTTGGCCGGACAAATCCGGCTTCCACTAGCTCCTGCAGGTGGCTTCGAAACTCCACTAACTCCTTCAGAGTCATTCGATAAGGAGCTCTGGATATCGGCTTAGCCCCTGACACCAGCTGTATCTGAAAATCCTTCTCTCGGTGCGGCGGCAATCCTGACAGCTTCTCCAGGAACACGTTAGTAAAGTCCCACACCACTGGGATATTAGTAATAGAGTCCTTGGCCTCGGCCATCTCAAACAGGACCTGATAGACTTCGTCTCCCTGTAGATGTACCTTAACGGCCTGAATAGAAGAGAGTAGAAGATAGGAAGCTGGGACAATACCTTCAAAGGTCTGGTAAGTGTCACTGTATCTCAGCACGACCCTCCTTATTGGGCAATCAATCTGCGCATTGTTCCAGGTGAGCCATGCCATGACCAGGATGAGATCAAAATCTGGCATCCACAGGATCGTTGTCGGTGCCTTGAAGACCACACCATCGATGGTCACTCTCAGAATGCACTTGGCAGTAGACTGGATCTCCATCTTGTTGAGGAGGGGCACCATGCTAACGACTCCCTCAAAGTTCTCGATCTGGTCCAGGTCTCTGACAAACTCCTCCGAGACAAAATTGTGTGATGCTCAAGTGTCAAATAGGGTGTGGGCAGGCTTGTCACAAACCATCACTATCCCTGAGTTAGTTAAAATTATTCTTCTTAGTTATTTAGTTTCTGATTCCTTCCTAGTTCTACAGTTTTCTGTTCATGTAATCTAACTTCTAAAAAGGGAAGGAAACTTTTAAATAATGGGTGTACCTGCTATTACCCGCTCCGGGTTCCGAGGTTGAGCCAAGTCCAGGGCATACACCTGCCATCTGTCCTGCCTGCGGTCACCACCCTGAAATCCACGTCCTCGGCCGCATCCTCGACCCCCAAACTGCCACACAGGCGGGGCATCTTGAAGTGCTAGTGGGGGTGCTTACCTCATGGTGCAGTTCCTCTTGAAGTGCCCCGACTTGTTGCACCGGAAACATGTCTGTGCCTCTTCCACTGCCCTCGACATTTCCCATATCTATAATGGCTGAGGAGCCAAAACCACCGGATTCCTCTACTCCTGTCTGTCCTCCTGGCATGGTTGATCCCCATTCCTTCTTTCCCCGATCACTCGACCTCTGGGCTGGTCCCTCTTGCCTCCAATCACTGAGTCATTAGTTGGTCTCTTCCGACCCGGAAATGTAAGCTGGTCCGCCTCCAGCTTCTTGGACATCTCTAAGATCCTGGACAAGCTCCCATCAAAGACGAAGAGGAGGGCCTGCTTCATGTCATCATGAAGGCCCTTGTAGAACCTCTTCGCATAGCCCTCGTCGTCCAGCTGATATGAGCTCACAAAATGGGCTAGGTGTGTAAACATCGGGTAATACTCCAACACTGTCCTGCTACTGTAACATCCATCAGACTTCTAGACCCCTAGGATGGTTTTATCATGACTGAGTCATGACAAAACCCTGGGAAGTACCAAAAGGTTGGGGTGAACTTGAGAATTAGTGTGTGAACCACCTTAGTCTGCAAATAGTAGAATTCCAATTACTATCATAGGGATGATCATGGGGCTTCACCATGACTCCATGACCCCACCACAACATCACTAACCTATTAGAGGGTCCATTAGAGCCATGGAGACCCACTAGGGTCAACTAAAAAGGTCAGGTTGACCAAAGTCAACTCAAACCCTAATTAGGTTAAACTAAGCTCATACATGGCCAACTGACATCCCCTTAGCCAAAGGGATCCACCTAGACCTTCCCAAGCCCTAAGGGAGGCCAATCGGTCACCAAGAACCTATTGGGATCAACCAAAGAGGCTAAGTTGACTCAAGTCAACCCTAGTCCTAAAAAGGTCAAAGTGTCCTAACTAATGGTCAAGTGGCCTACAAGGTGCTCAACCAACCCTACCCAAGTCTTTCTAGACCTTAGGGGAGGCCAATGGATCACAAAGAACACATTGGGGTCAACCCAAAAGGTCAATTTGACTAAGGTCAACTCAATCCTTGAAATAGGTCAAACTAGCTCAAATGGGCTAACTCAAGCTCAAGCCCAATCCCCCTTAGGCTAACCTTATTTCCATGAACAATATGGGGGTTAGTGAGGTGCCTTTAGGCTGAAATAATCATCAAAAATTCGGCCATGGTGACTAGGAGAGAGAAAACTCCATTTTTTCCTTTAATGGAGGAGAGAGAAAGTGAAAAAGGAGGCCATTCATGGCCAAGGGAGACCAAGGGCCTCTCCAATTGATGGATACATTCCCCCTCATCAGTTTTGAGGAGTTGAATAATCATAGCCAGCCACCAAAGTGGCTGAATTTAATTTCTACAAACAAGGAAGAGAGAGAAAGAGGAGAGAGAAAGCCATAAATGGCCATGAGGGAGCAAGAGTTTCTCTCCAATTGATTCCAAAGTCTTGATTCATCTTTCACTCATCAGTTAGAGGAGACCGGAGATTTTTCCCAGCCTCTAGGTGGCTGAATTTAGAGGATCCTACCTTGGCTGAAATTCACCTTAATGTTCATTAATGGCAATTGGTGCTAGACTCTTCCTCTCCCCCATTTTACAACCTTAAAAGCATCCCTGGACTCAGAGGAGACGTTTTCACTCTTTACCTAGAGGAGCCGAGCGAGTTGGTAGTGCAGTTGCAGAACACTGATCGGCGCCACCACCATCCATGGCAATCCGGCGATCGGCCCGCCTCCAACTCTTCCAACAGGTCCTCCTCTACTCATTTCTTCGTGGGTTATAATCTTAGATCATTTAGGAGAGAAATCGGGCTCAATTGAGCCCGATTGGGAGAGAAAAATTCCAGATTTCCATGTTTTTTCTACCTCACGGGTTCGCCGGAAACCTCCCCTCCGGCGGCCGTGCCGCCCTCCGGCGATATCCCCCACCTTAACGGAGGTGGTGGAGGTGGTGGCCGGCCATGGATGTGGTCGGATGGCCGGAAAAAAGGTTTGAAAGTTGCTCAAGGTCGTTGAAATCACAACGGTCGGCTGGAGGTTGAAGACGATCCGATCACATCGGATTAGATCTGTACATCAGGTTTTAAAGATTATTAAGGTTTTACATTTTTAACCATTTACCGTGCTCCCTTTAAATTAGATAAATGAGTCCCTTAGGGGCTAAACCTTAAAAAGTGGCCAACATGAAAATTATAGCCCTTGAAGTCTGCTTTAATTAAAATTGATTTCAACCCATTTGGGTAAGTGGTTTGACCACAACACTCAAAATAGTGCAGCCTATACATAGGCTTGACTGAATACTAAATTGAGTGCCCCCATCAATCCATCCATACAAATGACTTGATATTTTGGCTGGGGGTCACTCTTACCTATACCTATAATATATTCAAAAATGGGAATTTTTGGAAAATATTTTCCTAATGTTTTTGTAGAAATTTAATAAACCTTTTATGAATTATTTAAGGGGCCTATGATCTCTAAACCCACCAAAATTTTGGTATATGTCTCTTAGGGTCATGACATGACTGGTAAAAATTTCAGCCCAACTGAGTTTGATTTGGATAGGTAATGGTGAGACCAAAGTATGGCCCTTAAGGAGTTAATTTAGGGCAAAGAGTGTTTGGGGCATAGAAGGGTCAATTCTCATCCAAAGGGGTTGAGACTTGGTCCAGAGCTCCATGGTTAGTTTAAACACTCTCATATGGAATTTAGGGTAGATTAGGGTGGATTTGCCCGAGGACCCTAGTTTAAACCCTAAGGTTGAACTTTGGGGGTTTGTGAAGGACATAGTGTGATATGTCCATGTGTGGACTTGAGGTTTAGTCCATGTAATCCTAAGATGGTAAACAACCCTTGGATGGAATTTTGTGACATTTAGACTTTGGCACACAACTTAAACCAATTAGGGATAGTTTACGCCTATACATTTTAGGAAAATATTGAAGGGTCATATGACCCTGTATTCTTATGAAATTTTGATAGAAGTGTTTTTATAATCATATGAGTCTCTGAAAATTATTGTAGGATGTTTGGAAGACATTAGCACATACTTGTAGTTATAACCTTTATGTTGCCCTTAAGGATGATTTTGATAAAATCATCGTTAAACTAACTTATAATGTTATGAAACTTAGTCAGTGATGCTTTATGATCATATTAAAGTCTTGGTAATTGTTGTGTAATTTTTGGATAATATTTTGAGATACTTCTCTCTTTAATTCTATTTATTGCAGTTATCTTGAATTAATTATTTAAGGGCTGATACTTTTATGAAAGTTTGTGAAACTTAGTATTCTCTGTTATTTTTGCATGTTATAGTGATAATAATTTTTGGGTGGCTATAACTTAAGAAAATCTAGTACTTCATGTTCAAAATTACCCATGGCCTAAATTTTGGAAAATTTAATAAATGCCAAATTAATTAGGAAAATTATAAGTTTCTGGATTTGGGCTAAATGTGTTATTATAGACCCCTAATAATCATCTTAAGGCCTTTGGATAAAAATTTGGAGTACCTCCTGTCATGTACATCATATAGCTTAGATTGGTCTGCATTTAGTAAAACTGCGAAATTGTGATAACATGTGGAATGAACATAAGGAGTTGGGTTAATAGTTTACTGATCATGGTAATGTGAAAAGGAAAAAAGAGAGTTTCATTAGGAGTCATGATGAGGAGAGTGTGAGATTGACTAGTGTTGAGACTTGAGAGGTGTTCGGGATCGACGAAAGATCGTCCTTTCTGTGGAGAGAGAAGAGAGTCAAAATGCACTAACATTAGATTAATTTAACTTAAAATGGGGATACCAATAATAATAAGTACCTTGCCAAAGGGAGCTTTGAGTTTCAGCTCATCGTTGTTCCTAGTGCCTTCGAGAGCCCTTCACAGGGAATGCTTTGGGCAGTCCAAGGTTAACGTAAGTCGTAAGACTAAATGGAATACAAGAGTAATTAGAAATACTCTAGGATTACACTTACACTCACACTCCCCAGTATTGTGGGAGTTAGGTTGGATTTCACGAGCGGTAGGCTCGGTGGTTTGGTGATGGGCAGGTTAGCCCGGCGAGTCGATGGCTCGGTAGATATTTGTGTCGGACGGGTTGGTCCGGGGAGCTTTGGCTCAGTAGATATTTGTGACGGGCGAGATAGTTCGGGGAGCTTTGGCTCAGTGAGAAATACATTAATGTTGCAAGTGCATAAGTATAAGGTGGTGGGACTTCGGTATTGGAGGGTCGTCGCACCGACACCAATACGTTGACTTGGCAAGTGTGGTTTAACACTTAGCCAAATAAAGTCCGGTTCGCCGGCCGACAAGAGTACGCAGGAGCTCCGCTTAGTGCACCAACATTGAGGCATACGACAGCTCTTACTGGTAGTGCTGATACCGATATAGAGGTGGGCGAGGCCCAACCCACCGCTTCTGTTTGCCACTACGGAGGTATCCTGGGTGGTTAGGCTCCAGAAAGGAGGAACTAAATGTCTGTGTGCACAGAGTCGGTGTATGTGTTGCACTTGTATGCTTTTATCATAGCATACTTGCATGACATTGCATAATCATTGCATATAACCCTTGACACCTATTGTATAAATTGATATGAGATTCTTTATACAATATGTCTTGCAAAACGACCCCTTGGTCTATAGGTTTGTATGAGCATTCTTATAGGTCATGGTTACTTAGTTTACTTTCTCGTACTTTACTTGCTTACCTACTATTTGCTTACTTATACTTGCTGTGATTATATGCTCATGTTAGACTAGTTTCACCATCACCTGCTTACTTTTGTTACTCTTCACCTTAAATACCTTCCCTTTCCTTCTCCCCGCTCGGTGCCTAGGAGTCATGGCGGAGGGGTGGGGGATGACACGACTTAGTGTTTTATACTAACGGTCGTTGACTAAATCATTTTAGGGGATCGTGGAGCTAAACTAGGAGATACAACCCCAAAGGTCGGTGCGCTTGGAGACAGGGCACTGGAGTTCATGCAGCAGGGACAGTGAGTCCCGATCATTAGTACTTACTATAGATTTGCTTCCGCGTTGAGTGACTTGTAGAGAGGATTATGATGTATCGGGCCGGAGCCCTTTTTATTAGTACTTGGATTTATCTTTATTGTTGACTCTCCCTTCGCGAAGATTTATTTATATGTGATTCTGGTGGACAAACAATGAGTTTCATTTTACTCATGTACTTATACATTTACACTTCTCTTCTACGATCGGTATGGCCGTCAGGATCGACATTTTGTAGTGATGACCTTTCCGGGCATGTTGGTGTCACCGCAAAGCGGCGGTTCTGGGCATAAGTCTCCGGTGGTTTAAAAAAAAGAACGGGGTATTACTGCTGCCCTGCCTCAACTGTAGGAACTGTCTTCCAACTCATCCCTCGCCGACTGAGGTATAAAGTGCTCCAACAGAGCTTCTCTAAACTCTTCCCAAGAAATGTCCACGCAATCCATTCCAGCAAAGGTGGTGTCCAATAGTGACTTCCACCATCTCTTCGCGTGCGATTCCAAGCAAGAAACTGCCAAAGCCACTGCCTCCTCCATCGGACATCGAATACCAGCCAGCATCGCATAGATAATGTCCAGCCACTCATCTGTATGGACTGCTAAGTCCGCGCTAAGCTAGGATGTGGGAGAAAGCACCCGGAAAACACTCAGCCAGTTAGCCCCAGGATTTGGTTATGCTGCCAAAGCCACTGCCTCCTCCGTCGGGCATCGAATACCAGTCAGCATCGCATAGATAATGTCCAGCCACTCCTCTGTATGGACTGCTGAGTCCGTGCTAAGGTAGGATGTGGGAGAAAGCACCCGAAAAACACTCAGCCAGTTAGCCCCAGGATTTGGTTGTGGGGAGGGAGCCTGCTGAGCCCTGAAGGCCTCCAGAATGGTCGTTAGAGTCTGACACAACTCCGTCTGCTGGAATGGAGTCGGGCCCGGCGGGGGTGGAACCATGTTCTGTACCTGAAGTGTACCCTGCTAAAGAGTAGGGTTCGTCGCAGGCTACAAGGAAAATTCAAATTGTTAGTTAATGTACAAGTGGAACTGACGTAAAGTGGACTTTTGCATGCGATTTCCCCCTTATGGGCACACCATTGCTTCCGCTGCTAGTTTGTCCTCAAACTAAGCTCGCGTGGGGTGGCTGTGGGTTTTTTGGCCCATGGGTGGCGCAGCGGAAGCGTGGTGGGCCCATAACCCACAGGTCGGAGGATCGAAATCTCCCTCTGATACCAGTTTGTAAGACCCCTTTTTTTGCTACGCTACCGGGTCTTATAGCCAGAACCGCCGCTTTGCGGTGACACCAACACACGGAAAGAGAGTTCCCCCCTCTCCTTCGAGGAGCTGATGGAGAGGGCGGCGAAGGAGATCGAGATCGAGACATCCAATCCGGTGTTTTCCAAGAAGCTAGCCAAGTTGGCAGAGGATGATGTGAAGGAGTCAGGAGTAGGGAGGTAGAGGGAGCATAGAGAGGAGAGAAGAAGGGAGGAACCCCAAGGACAGGGGCAGTACCAAGGTTGGGGGCAGCGCGAGCCGAACAACAGGTTGGGCTGGAGGCCCCAGGAAGGTCACCCTCAGGGGCAAAGTGGTGGCTTCCAGGGAAGGGACAACAATCACGGGCAAAGGAGGTTCAATCAGCCGGCCTGGAGGCAGGGACAGAGGGCCCCTCTCCAGCCACAATAGGAGGCTATGGAGATTGTCAGAGGAAGAGGAGGAAGGAGAGGAGCTCGAGAAGGAGCAAGGAGAAGAGAAGGCAGTGTGGCGTTTCCCTTTTGTGACTTCCACTAGGAGGAGGGTCACACAACGACCACCTGCCCGGAGTTTTTGGAGATGAAAGGGGCCAGGGGGCAAGTTCAGCAGCAGCCGCCCGTGAGGATTGAGGAGGTTCTTCCAGGGGGAGGAGAAGATAGGTGTGAGGACTGGGCAGATGTGGGAGCCCGAGGAGGGATCGACGTGATCCACGGGGGAGTAGGGATAGAGGCCACCCGTAATGGGAGCTTCCAGACCATGTACCGGAGGAGCGTCGCTTCGACCTCCCAGACTCCGCCCCAGTAGGAAAAAAATCACTTTCTCAGTGAGAGACATGCCCGACTATGAAGACCCGTTCTGTAATGCCTTGGTGATCCAGACATCAGTAGAGAATTTCACGGTCTTCATGCTTCTGGTAGACAATGAGAGCTTCGTGAATGTGATCTTCAAAAAAGCTTTTGATGAGATGAATGTGGAGGCTCAGAGGGTTTTAGCCTCGGATGGGTCATTGTTCGGGTTCTCGGGGAAGCAGAAGGAAGTTGAAGGAGGGGTGTGACTGTATGTGACGTTTGGGGGGGGGGGGGGGGTCAAGGAACTGTTGGTTCGCCATCGTCGATGCTCCGAGCAGCTATAACGCAATCTTTGGGCGCCCTCTCATCAGCGTTTTTCATTGCATCCCCTCCTCGTTTCACCGGTGTCTCGAGTTCAGTAGTGGAGGAGTGCAGGTCCGGATCAGGGGGGATCCGAAGATGGCAAGACAGTGCTATATGACAGCCGTCAACACCATTTCCTGGATGACAGAGGCAGCGAAGCTGGAGAAGTAGATGGTGATGCATGAGGTTGGAGAGGAGGGAGAGGTGAGGCTAGGTGAGGCTGGGGAGGAGATTGCAGAGGAGGTTGTGGAGAAGGGAGAGGTGAGCCTAGGTGAGGATGAAGAGGAGATTGTAGAGGAGGTTGTGGAGAAGGGAGGAGTGAGCCTAGGTGAGGCTGGAGAGGAGATTGTAGAGGAGGTTGTGGAGAAGGGAGAGGTGAGCCTAGGTGAGGATGGAGAGGAGATTGCAGAGGAGGTTGTGGAGAAGGGAGGAGTGAGCCTAGGTGAGGTTGGAGAGGAGATTGCAGAGGAGGTTGTGGATAAGGAAGGAGCGAGCCTAGGTGAGGTTGGAGAGAGGGCTGCGAAGGAGCAGAGGGCAGAGGGAGAAGCTGGTGGTGAGGCCCAAAGGGGTAGAGAAGTGGAGTTGTCGGGGTAGAGCCCGTTTGAGGCAACAGAGGTTGAGGAGATAGGAGGAGAGGAGAAGTTTAGGCAGGAGGAGGAGGAGAGAGCCGGTAGGGAGCAGTCTCGGCTAGAGCCGACAGAGAAAGTCGTGGATATGGAGGTCTTTACCAAGGTAGGGAAGGCGAAGAGGGTAAGGGTCAGCGGCGGCCTTAGCCCAGAAGACCAGGCGAGGATGCGGGAGTGCATCCAGAAGAACGTCGACATCTTCGCTTGGAGCACGACAGACATGTCGGGCATTTATGTGGAAGTGGTGTGCCACCGCCTGAACCTGGACCCCAAGACGCGTCCCATCCGCCAAAAGACGAGGATCATCGCCACCAAGCTGGAGGAGCTTGTCCGCGAGGAGGTCAAGAAGCTTCTCGACGCAGGTTTCATCTCGGAGATCCAGTATCTAAGCTGGATCTCTAATGGGGTAATGGTAAAAAAAGGAATGGGAGGTAGCGTATGTGTGTAGACTTTTACTTAATAAATAATGCCATAAAGATTGCTACCCCTGCCTCGGATCGACGCGCTGGTTGATTCAGCCGTCAGTTTTTCTATTATGAGTTTTTGGATGCTTTTTCAGGTTACCATCAGATCTGAATGCATCCCCCCGATGTCAAGGATGTCTCCTTCATCACAAGGGAGGGCTGCTTCAGCTATAAAATGATGTCATTCGGGCTAAAAAACGCAGGGGCTACCTACCAGCATATGATGGATCAGGTGTTCAAAAATCAGAGGGGTAAGAACCTAGAGGTCTACGTTGATGCTCTCATGGTGAAGAGTGGGGATGTGGGTTCACAACTACTCGACCTGGAGGAGACATTTGCAACTCTACGAAAGTTCAAGATGAGGCTGAACCCCCAGAAGCATGTCTTCGGGGCAAGCCGAGGCAAGTTACTTGGGCATCTTCTGACCCCAGCGGGGGTAGAACCTAACCCGGATAAGGTGAAGGCCATCATGGAGTTGGAATCAGCACGCAACGCCAAAGAGGTTTGGCATTTGACAGGCAAACTCGGCGGGTTGAGTCGATTTCTTTCTTGAGCTGGGAATAAGTGTTCACCATTCTTCAAAGTGCTTCAGGGAAATCAAAAGTTCGAATGGACAAAGGAATGCGAGGAGGCCTTCCAGCATTGAAGGGTCAACTCTCCCGAGCGCCGCTCCTTCAGAGCCCATAGGAGGGGGAGGACCTAGCTTTGTATCTTGGGGTAGGGGAAGAGGCTGTAAGTTCCGTGTTAGTAAGGGAAGAAGGGAAGAGACAGCTGCCAATCTACTATGTCAGCCGGATCTTGAAGAAGGCAGAGCTCCGCTACCCCATCCTAGAGAAGCTGGTTTTCTCTCTGATCATCTCAGCCAGGAAGCTTAGGTCGTATTTCCAAGCTCATTCAATCAAGGTGGTGACAGACCATCTCCTGCGCAAGATTTTTGAGGGGGTGGAACACTCGGGACGATTGACCAAGTGGTCCATCGAGCTCAGTTAGTTTGACATCTCTTTCGTGCCAAGGCTCTCCATCAAGGCACAAGCATTGACCGATTTCTTGGCTGACTGTGTCGTAGAGGTGGAGGGAGAGAAGCCACTGCCGCAGGAGGCGTGAAAGATGTTTGTTGACGGAGTCTCGGGGAAGCATTCCTTGGGAGGAGGGTAGTATTGGTAAGTCCTCAAGGGGTCACCATAGAGCAGACAGTGATGTTGTACTTCCCGGTCACAAACTATCAAGTGGAGTACGAAGCTGTCATAGTCGGGTTGCGATTGGCCAGGGAGCTTGGGATTCATGACGTAGAAGTGCATACGGTCTCGTTGGTAGTGACATCACAGATCAGAGGTGAATATGAAGCCCGAGAGCCTACCCTCATGAAGTACTTAACCAAGTTGAGGGTGATTGTTGGTGGGTTCCGAACGTTCTCAATCCAGCATGTCCCCAGGGAGGAAAATGAAGCGGCCGATCGGTTGGCCAAGTTTGGACCCCCTGGCGGGGCAATCTTGACTGAGTTGTTTCGTCCAGTGATCGAGGAGGGGGAGTTAATGGAAGTGGATCGGCGACCCTCGTGGGTGGATCCCTTCATAGCCTTCTTCACTACGGGCAATCCCCCCGAATGGACCAAGGATGCGAAGGGCTTTAGGAACAAAACAACACACTATCTCATGCATAAAGGAGGATTACATCGAAAGATGTTGCCAGGGCTCCTGGCACGATGTGTAGCCGAGGAAGAGATCCCAAGGATTTTGGAGGAAGTGCACTCGGGCGAGTGTGGTAGACATTTGGGGGTAGGACGTTGGAAGCGAGGGTGGTTGGTAGGGATACTTCTAGCCATCCCTGAGGAAGGATGCAGCAGAGTTTTCAAGAAGATGCCAAAAGTGCCAACTATACGCCCCCCCCCCCCCCCTCCAACTCTTACCCGCTCAGAGGGTCCGAAGCATCACAGCGCCATGACCTTTTATCATATGGGGGATGGACTTAGTTGGGTCGTTTCCTCTGGCAAGCGGGCAAAGAAGGTTTCTTTTGGTCATGATTGATTACTTTTCAAAATGGCTAGAGGTCAAGGCATTGGCCAAGGTAACCTCCCAAGTCATCAAGAATTTCGTCTGGGGAGAGATCATCTGTAGGCACAGGTTGCCTCAGGCCATTGTCACGGACAATGAGCCGCAGTTTGCCAGCGAAGAATTCATCAACTTCTACACCCGGCTAGGGATCGACCTCAGGTTTGCCTCCGTCCACCACTCAAGGAGCAACGGTCAGGTGGAGGCGGCAAACAAAATCATCGTCAACTTTCTTAAGAAGAAGGTGGAGAACTTGAGGGGGAGTTGGGTGGAGCAACTCCCCTCGGTGTTGTGGGCTTTACAGACAACCCCAAACACGGTCACTGGAGAGACACCTTTCAAGCTTTCGCATGGTTGTGAGGCAGTCTTGCCTATGGAGTTTGAGGTTTGATCCCCACGAGTCGCGACCGCCAGCAAAGGAGACGAGACATGGAGAGAAGAGAATGAGGGAGAGTTGCGTCTCTCGCTGAATATGGTGGAAGAACTTCGCGACATGGCCGCAGTCATGCAGGAGGAAGTCAAGTCGTGAATTGCCAAGTACTTCGATAAGCATGTCAGAATAAAACAATTCAAGGAAGGGGATCTAGTCTTGAATAAATTCGACGCCGCAGGGAGGTCCGTCGCCGTTAGTAAGCTCAATCCCAATTGGGAAGGACCCTACATTGTAGAAAAGGCCCTGGGGTCAGGAGGATATCACCTCCAGAATATGGAAGGGGTATCCATGAGTCATGATTGGAGCAGTGACGATCTGAAACACTTCTACCTATAGGATGTGTAAATTTGTGTATACCATTGTAATATGTTATTTTAAGAATTGCTTCTTTGCAGGTTATGATGTATTACTGGTTTTGACGGCCCTGAGTAGACCAGCTGTCAGGCTCTCACTAGCTGGTATGATCGTAGGCTCGCTTGGGGGGTAAGGGAATACCCCGAGAGTATCCTGCTGTTCAGGCTCTCATTAGCTGGTAGGGCTGGAAGGCGCACTCGGCCCCGAGTAGACCCGTTGTTAGGCTCTCACTAGCTGACAAGGCTGTAGGCTTGCTTGGGGGGTAAGAGAAAACTCTGAGAGGATCCCGCTGCTCAGGATCTCATTAGCTGGCAATGCGGGAAGGCGCACCCGGCCCCGAGTAGACCCGCTGTTTGGCTCTCACTAGCTGGCAGGGCCGTAGGCTCGCTTCGGGGGAAGGAAAAGAGGTTGGTAGTTTGCAAGACTCTGAGAGGATCCTGCTGCTTAGGCTCTCATTAGCTGGCAGGGATGAAATGTGCACTCGACACCAAGTAGACCCGCTGTCTGGCTCTCACTAGCTGGCAGGGCTGTAGGCTCGCTTGGGGGGTAAGGGAATACCCCGAGAGGATCCCGATGCTCAGACTCTCATTAGCTAGCAGAGCTGGAAGGCGCACTCAGCCCCGAGTAGACCCGTTGTCAGGCTCTCACTAGCTGACAGGACCGTATGCTCGCTTGGGGGGAAAGGGAAAGAAGTTGGTAGTTTGCAAGACCTCGAGAGGATCCCGCTGCTCCGGCTCTCATTAGTTGGCAGGGCTGGAAGGCGGATTCGGCCCCGAGTAGACCCGCTGTCAGGATCTCACTAGCTGGCAGGGCTTTAGGCTCGCTTGGGGGGGAGGGGGTAAGGTAATACCCCGAAAGGATCCTGCTGCTCAGTCTCTCATTAGCTGGCAGGGCTGGAAGGCGCACTCGACCCCGAGTAGACCCGCTGTCAGGCTCTCACTAGCTGGCAGAGTTGTAGGTTCGCTTGGCGGGGAAGGGAAAGAGGTTGGTAGTTTGCAAGACCCCGAGAAGATCCCGCTGCTCAGGCTCTCATTAGCTGGCAGGGCTGGAAGGCGCACTCAGCCCCGAGTAGACCCGCTGTCAGGCTCTCACTAGCTGGCAGGGTCGTAGGCTCGCTTGGGGGGGTAAGGGAATACCCCGAGAGGATCCCACTGCTCTGGGTCTTATTAGCTGACAAGGCTAGAAGGCGCACTCGGCTCCGAGTAGACCCGTTATCAGGATCTCACTAGATGGCAGAGTAGTAGGCTCGCTTGGGGGGGGGGAGAGAAAGAGGTTGGTAGTTTGCAAGACTCTGAGAGGATCCCGCTACTCAGGCTCTCATTAGCTGGAAGGCGCACTCGGCCCCGAGTACACCCGCAGTGAGTCTCTCACTAGCTGGCAGGTCTGTAGGCTTGCTTGGAGGGGTAAGAGAATACCCCGAGAGGATCCCACTGCTCAAGCTCTCATTAGGTGGCAGGGCTGGAAGGCGCACTCGGCCCCGAGTAGACTCGCTGTCAGGCTCTCACTAGCTGACAAGGTCGTAGGCTCGCTTTAGGTGAAAGGGAAAGAGGTTGGTAGTTTGCAAGACCCCGAGAGGATCCCGCTGCTCAGGCTCTCATTAGCTGGCAGTGCTGGAAGGCGCACTCGGCCCCGAGTAGACCCGCTGTCAGGCTCTCACTAGCTGACAGGGCCGTAGACTCCCTTGGAGGGAAAAGAAAGAAGTTGGTAGTTTGCAAGACCCCGAGAGGATCCCGCTGCTCAAGCTCTCATTAGCTGGCAGGGCTGGAAGGCACACTCGCCCCTGAGTAGACCCGCTGTCAGACTCTCACTAGCTGGCAGGGTCGTAGGCTCGCTTGGGGGGGGGGGAGGGGGTAAGGGAATACCCCGGAAGGATCCCTCTGTTCAGGCTCTCAATAGTTGGCAGGGCTGGAAGGCGCACTCGACCCTGAGTAGACTCGTTGTCAGGCTCTCACTAGCTGGCAGAGTCGTAGGCTCGCTTGGGGGGAGAGGGAAAGAGGTTGGTAGTTTGCAAGACCCCGAGAGGATCTCGCTGTGCAGGCTCCCATTAGCTGCCAGGGCTGGAAGGCGCACTTGGCCCCGAGTAGACCCGCTGTCAGGCTCTCACTAGCTGGCAGGGCCGTAGACTCGCTTGGGGGGAAAGGGATTAAATTTGTGGTTTCTGGTGCCACTAGATAGGCCCGCTGACCGGGCTCCCATCAAGCTGGTCGGGCTGAAGGTTCGCCTGGTAACAAAATGAAAAGGAATAATAATTAAATTAAGGTCCGCTCCCGCCGTCAGGCTCTCACCTAGCTGACGGGGTAGCTGGACCTAGGACAAACATTGCAAAGAGCCTCACTAATAGGCTTGCAGATAGCCAACACTTGTTCTAAGTTGAGAGGGGGAAACTTATAGCCTTTCGACACATAGCGTCTCGACAAAGGCTTCCTGGCACGTCCACTCGACACACCCCTCTCGACGAGATTTACTTAAGGTAATCTACGCAATAAACGACCCGCGGTCGTCGCCTAAGAGCCTAAGGTTCAAGCGTGGTTGCGGAAGCACTTGCGAATGGTAATAAAAAAGAAAAAAAAATATACAGGAATTAAAGGCCTTTCGACGAGAAGCTGAAAAGAAAGCGAACTCTTTTTATATATATGTATCCCAAAAAGTTACATGATATTTCGCCCATTACATAGTCAAAAAAAGAGAAATGAAGTGTTACAAGGCAGAAAATGCGGGTGGCTGTCAGGCGGAGCCGTCGGAGGTCTCGCTGGAGGTCTCATTGGAACCGTTGCCGAACTCGCCTCCATCGCCAAGCTCTGGTACATCAACTCCCAGAGAGCCTCCCTCTCCCGCGGGGTTGGGGATGGGCTCGAACAACCAGGGCAGGACCCCACGTGCGGTAAGGGTCTCACCACCTTCGTTCAAGAGGCCCGACTCCCGCAACACCTTGATCACCATTGTGCTCGCCTTCTGCAGGTTCTCTTGCATCACCACTTCTATCTCATATTCAGATAAGTGACGACTCTTGAGCCTCTCGTCCAAAGACGGCGGAGCTGGCTCCCTGGCTTCTTGCGCGAGCTTGAGTTCGTCCTTCAGGAGCTGGATCTCGCAGGCAAGGTCGGCCTCCCTCACGCGCGCCAGCTGGGCTTGGGCGAAATCTTGCGAGAAAAGTCCTTTAGCTGTGGTAAATGATAGAAGGCGAAAAGTAACGAAAGGCACACATACCTCAATTGACGGACGGAGGGCGAGAAGCTTCTGCGAGCTCCCCATGTCCAAATTCAGTGCGGTCACCTTGACCGCGGATTGACCCGCGACTTCTTCACGTCGACGAGGTTCCGCTCTATGTGAAGGGTGTTGTGCGTGCACATGTGCATGAGCTCAATCACACGCATCTGGGCTCGCACAGCCTCATGAGCGAGACCCATCGTGGTCTCCTGTTCATATACGCTCGCATCCTCCCGGCTGTAAAGTCTGAAGCCTACCGCGTATGTTCCAGCCAGGAGGGGAGGAGCGACGAGAGGAGGACCTGGTTGGCTTCCGGGTCCCACTGCAGGAGTGGTCGGCCCTCCCCGTCCAGATACTTCCCGCCCATTCCGAAGTTGCGGTGCCCTCTCGGCACGGGCTTGACGGGAACCCCTCGGTGGTGGCGCTGTCCCCCCTGCTGAAGCAGGGAGCACGACCGGGGTTTCAGCCAGAGGCCCGGTTATGGTCTCGGCAGGGGCCTTGCCCTTGTCCGCCGCGGACAATTTCTTGGGAGGAGTTGTGCGGGGAGAGCTGGGTTTTCGCTTTCGGCCACTCTGTGTGGAGGTGGAGCCGGGCTACTTTCGGCCGGCCACGGCGGCGTATTTGGCGAGGGCTAGGGTGCTGGCGAAACCCCCAGTCTCATCAAAGGGCTAGTGGAGGGGAATCTCCCGCTCACCTGCGAAAACCCTAACGGTTAAACTCTTAGTTTCCGATAAAAAGCCACAGAAATGTGCCGAAAAGGTACTTTCGCCGGGAAGGACTGGGAGAAGAGAGCACAAGTCTCGCCGGAGGAACTGGACGTCGAAGGTCTTCGTCCCGAAAAACTCGAGGAGGGAGTCCTCCCGCCCCCAAGGGCGGGAGGCTTGTAGGTCGCTTCATCGTATTGGACTGGCGCGAGGGAAACGTTCCCGAAGTTCCCGGAAACAAAGACAAACTTGTGGGCCCAGTTGTGATTTTTATTGGCGAGACCCCTCGTCTTCACCGTTTGGCCCGAGAAGAACACCACACCGTTCTTCGCGCGGAAGTTGAACAGCTTCCAGAAAATAGGTAGGTTGAACTCGATCCTTTCCACCCGCATGTAGTAGATGAAGGCCACCAGGATCGCGACGGAGTTGGAGTTCAGTTGAGCCGGAACCACCCTATAGTACCAAAAAGCCTGGTGCACTTCCGGACAGAGGGGGGACGGAAGCCGACCTCAAAATGGTCCAGGGAGATGGCGAGCTCCCCCAACGACGTGAGGTTGACCCTATCCTTATTCCCTGAGTTCCGCGCAACAAACCCTGGCGGGATGAAATCTGCGACTATCTGGAGCTACTCCTCGGTTAACCGGCATGACGGAAAGTTGTTGTCCAAAAAGGCTTGCACGCACTTAGAGCGGCCTTCGGTCTCACCAGACATTTTGAGAAAAGGCGGAAGGGGAGAGGAGAGACTAGTAGGCAAGAGGCTTTGAGTTGCAGAGGGCAGCGAGAGCAAGGATGGGAAAGACGAAGGCGCAGAGTCAGAGAAGTAAATGAGCTTGGTGGACTTGCCTATTTATAGAGAGAAAGGTAATCATTAGAGATTTTCTGGACGGCGGAAGTGCGGTTAGCAAATTTCGATGATTAACTCTTCGTATTCCACCCCGCCTCGCTGACGCCTCTCGCACCTGCAAACGGCGATAGCTTCTGGGAGCGATCCTGGGTAAGAGCAAGACAACATACTTTTATAAAACATAAAAAGGGTGCGGGAACCAGGCACTCGGCAGAATAGATAAAATAGCAAAGAATATAAAATTGAGTACCGAAGGCGTCTTGCCGGACGAGAGCCTTAAAAATAATAATAAATAATAATAATAATAATAAAATGTCTTGGGGTACATCGCGGGAAGGGTAGGCTGGTAAGTTGGGGTAAGAAGAAGCGAGACCCTACAAAGTTCAATACTGCTCCCAGCGCCATCGGCCCGGACCTCGCCTTCCTGATCTCGGCGGCACCCGCGGGTAGTGGTATGCGGTCAGGGCGGTGAGCCCTTGGTTGGCCAAGTGCAACTGGTCCCGGGCTCGCGCAATGTGCCATCCGGGGGACGTCTCTTCGCATTCGACCTGACGCTCCTGCTCGCCAAAAAGGTGAGCGTAATCCCTCTCGATTACGGCCATCCGCCGTTCGACCCTCACTTGGAGTATGCTCACCGCCAGCGAATTGGCTTGGCGCATCTAAACGAGTTTTGTCAGGATTCTCGTTATCAGCTTCCGCCGATTTCTGCTGTTCCCGCAGCCATCGAGGTAGTCCTCCATATCGCTGGGGTAAGGCAGAGGCGAGATCGTCCCCTCTTCTTCATCGGCTTCCGCCTCCGTAGCCGTCAGATCTAATAGGGAAAATCAAGTCAAATCAAGCAAGGGCGGAAGGACTGGGCAAAGACCGCTTACCTATGACAAGGGGCGGGCTCTCGACAGCAGATCGACGAGAAGGGTCGGGCAAGCCGCATACAAGGCAAGGAAGCCCATGCAAGTCACCTTTTGACGAGAAACTCCTATATTATCGCGACATGTAGGGCATAGGGAGAGGCCATCCTCGTGCTAGTGACACCAGGGGCAGGCCCGTGCCTCTTCCTCATGTATATGATGCACTCGTGTACTCATGTAAATGAAGGGTCTGTTTGGGAGAGCTCTGGCGGCTGAAGAAGCTCTTTCCCAGCCGCCAGAGCTGTTTTATATTTGTTTGGGACAGCTCCTTATGAGGAGATTTTTATAAATCTGGAGCTGTTTTGATGCTTTTCAGAAATCTCTCCCCCCAGCTTCTGCTCTCCTAAAATAGATTTTCCTCCTGGCGCTGCCGACCTTCGATCACTGTCTCCAGTATGCTAAATTTTATGGACATCGTCTTCTCCTACTGCGCGGAGGAGCGAGTGATGGTCTTCACGGCGAGCAGCAAGAACACGCTCGATCCGACGGTGATCCGGCCGGGCCGCCTCGATGTCCAGATCCACTTTCCCTTCTGCGATTTCACCGCCTTCAAGACGCTGGCGAGCAACTACCTCGGGCTGAAATATCACAAGCTCTACCAGCAGGGGAAGAAGGTTTTCGGGCGGGGGCAAAGCTAAGCCCCGCTGAGATCGGCGAGATCATGATAGCACACCGCAAGCGTTGATGCCGGCGGGAGGGCGGTGGAAGTTTCCGGCGCCGGCGTTGATGCCGGTGGGAGGGCGGTTTCCCCTCTCTAGCCTCCACCATGGCCGACCAATGCCGGACGGGATGTAAAATAAACTCAACCCCCCCAAACTCCAGATCCGATCCCGAAAACTCCAGATCTGATGGAGATCCACCTTCCTCCTCGACCAAAGCACCTCTCTCTCTTCACTCCTCCAGATGGAGATCCACATTCCTCCGTGGTTGAAAATCGCTTTTCAAAGCGCACTTCTGCACAGAACATTCAAACACTCTGCAGCTTTTCAAAACTGTTCCCCAGAGATCTATTTTAAAACAGCTCTATCCGGACAGCAGCTTTTCAATCCGCCAGAACTGTCACAAACATAGCCGAAGTGATGGTGCTGATTTCTAAAAGGACTCGTGCGAAATCATCAACACCCTACAAATTTCTATCGGCCCAAGATACGCCAATTAATAATATTAAAATAAAATACTATCTCCGTACGAAGAAGTCAAACGGTCAAAACAGTCTTCGTTTCGCCGTCATCTTCGTCGCCGGCGCCATGCCCAACGCCTGCAACCTCCACCTCCTTCGTCCCCGTCTCCTTCCACCCGCCAAACACTTCCTCCATATCCTCCAATGTTCTACCCTTCGTCTCCGGCAACATCACATAAAAGAACACCCACCCCGCCGACGCTAACCCGGCGTACAGAAAGAAACTCCCCGATATAGTTATCGCCTTATACAGAGATATAAACGTCATCGACACCACCCCGCCCATCACCCTGTTCGTCGCCGTCCCCAAGCTCGTGCCTTGAGCCCTCAACCTGATCGGAAAAATCTCCGAACTGTAAACCCACGCCATCGGCCCCAGCCCCATCGCAAACGACGCCACAAATGTCAGCACCGTCGCGATGCTCAAACCCAGCGCCGGCTTCGGAATCTTCCGGCCATCATTTCCCCTCCGTTCGATCACCAGCAAAGCCGAAGCCAGCGCCAGAAGCGACGCCACCATTCCCCCTGCGCTGCTCAAAAGCAGAGGCCGCCGTCCCACTCTGTCCAGAAGGAAAGTCGCCACCAATATGAAGGCGGTTTTCGTAAATCCGACGGCCACCGTCGCTCCAAGTTTCTGGCTTTTGCTCGTGATCCCAGCCTTCTCAAAAATTCTCGGGCTGTACAGAACCACCGAGTCGATTCCGGAGGCCTGGTGGAAGAACTGCAGCCCGATGGCCGCTAACAGAACGCGTCGAACAGAGGGGGTCGGCCGGAGAAGCAGCTCTTTCCATACTCCCTCTCCGTGGATGGAATGGCCGCCGGCTGCGGCAGCTTTGATCTCCTCGAGCTGTAATTCAGCTTCTTCCGGCGAGGTAGAGATCCTGGCGAGTACAGTGGCGGCGGCGGCATGGCGGCCCTGCATCACGAGCCAGCGCGGTGACTCTGGCATGAGGAGGAGCACGCCTACGGCGAGAAAAACCGGCGGTATTGCGCCGACGAGGAACATGAGGCGCCAGTTGAGGTAATTGGGGACGCCGGCGAAGGCGAAGTTGGAGATGTATCCGAGCAGGACGCCGAAGTTGATGAAGACTTCAGGGAAGGAGGTGAGGAAGCCGCGGGCGGAGGCGGGGGCGATCTCTGCGGTGTAGACGGGTGCGATCACGAGCGCGTATCCGACACCGACGCCGGCGATAAAGCGGCCGACCATGAGGAAGGCGTAGTTAGTGGCGAGGCACATGAGTATGGCACCGACAAAGAAGATTGCCGCGGCGAGGACCATGGTGTAACGCCGGCCAATCCAGTCGGAGGTGCGGCCGGCGGCGAGAGAGCCGATGAGGGAGTAGATGTTGATAATGCCAGCGAGGATCTCGAGCTTGGTGTCGCTCACGTGGAGGTCGTCTTTGATGAAGATGGCTGCGCCGCTCATCACCGCCACATCTGGAGCGAAATCCAATAAAATGTGAGTGATTAAAAAGGGCCACCTTTACATGAAAAATTTGTTGGACCAAAAAAGTTTCCGCCAAACGGAGCCTTAATCCACTTTTCAAATGGAATTGAGTGAAGTGGAGCTAAGAAAATACTCAGAAGCGTTGCCCGGGGAAGAAGATGAGATGGGAGGATGTATGGGGAGTTACCGTAGCCGAGGAGGACGGAGGTCATGGAGGCGAGGAGGGCGCAGGCAAAGGCGTACCAGTTCCTCGCCGGTTTCTTCGCCGGAGATTGGTCGGAGATGTCTTTCTGCTGTGTCTTCGGGCTGTCCATTGATTCGGATGAGGGGAGGGACGGGCGGGACGGTGAAAGCTACGGCAAACGAGTAGAGGATGAGCAGCAGGACTTTGGAAAAACATTAGACAACCTGATGGTGAATATAACATGATTAGAAGGCAGGCACTGGTAGATCAAAATGATCTTATAGGAGATCATTTTGATCTCCTAATTTCCCACTTTCTCTCTCTCTCTAGTCATTCACTCAATGATTCTTTGAGTTTATTCAACGCTTAAAACCGTTGAGTGCGTCAAGTGTTCTCGGTATCGCCAGCGATATCCACTGTCGTCCGGCGATAGCTACCAAAAGTTCTGTTTCCATTTTGGGGTGTTACACCATGCTATCATTATCAACCTCTCAGGGGTTACGCCACTCGAATGCTTATTTGATGAGCTTCCCCGCTTACACCGTTGTGATAGGTCGTATATCCGCACCAGTGCTCATCTCACACGTGATGACTTTTTATATACACCTCCTGGTGAAACACCTGACGGGCTTTATCATTTAAAAGGTACACGTTACACCCGCGCAACACACTATTTTGTCACCATCCATGACATCCCTACGGGTGATGACGACAGTCACGCCGGATTTCTCTACCGCCCACCTAGTAAACCCCCTGATAGGTTTCCCCATGTTATTATTGTCCAAGTCATTGTTAGGCTTTTCCTTAGGAAGTCTGTCGAGTACGTCGTACCTCATTTGCATCCTTCACTTCCTGTCTGTGAGTCGGTTGAATCATTTACTTATCATTTGCATGCACTCCACAAATTGGTACGTAAAAAGATTGCAGTTAGTAATGATTATTATGAGGATCAAGCAGATCAGCACAGACGGGAACAAATCTTTGAGGCAGGAGAACATGTATTAATTCGCATTCGATCAGAGAGGGTCCCACAAGAACCAGCAAAAAAATTTCACGCACGCAGAATGGGCCCCTATACAGTTGTGCGGCGAATTGGTACGAACGAATATGAGATAAACATCCCTCTTGGTATGGGCATTAGCCAAGTATTCAACGTAGAGGATTTGACTCCTTACTTCGAGTACTATCCCGAAAATCTATTCAAGAAGGAAGAACACAGAAGCAAATCCAGTCGCCGCTCTCCAATCTAGAAAGGGAGAATCGTAGTTTGCCTACTTGGGATCAAGGCGTTTACTATTTATAGAACTCAGAAGCAAAAGCAGAATGGAAATATGAAGCAAAATCAGAATGAAAGTTACTCATATCAACTCCCTGCTCTCCTGCCTTGGGATGGGGAGGAAACACAAACACAATCACGTGCCTCGCCGCCAGACGACGAAAGGCGGAAGGAAGCCAGACATCGTGCACACGCACTAGGGCACAAGCACCGTATATGCCATGATGCAAGCACAGCTATAAGACCCCATTTTTTGCTACGCTACCGGGTCTTATGCCCAAAACTGCCGTTTTGCGGTGACACCGACACACGAAAAGGTCGTCACTACAAAACGCTGATTCTGCCGGCAATGAAGATCATCAAGGAGTAGAAGTACACATGAGATTAAGTAAAGTCCACAATCGCATATAACATATGAAATAGAAATCACAACATTGTCCACATGATGATAAAAGTACTAAAACAGATCAGTAAGTAGAAATATAAAGGGCTTATGCCCGGTACAACAAATACTCACTACAACCCTCTCTCGGAAGCTAAGTAAAACTAACACTCACGGAGCCAGAGACAGGTGCTCCCGTACTAGACTGACCCGCTTCCATGTGCAACGTACTCCGCTGGTGCTGCATCTTATACTGTTGCTGCTTGTCCCCCATCCGGAGTCCCTGAAATGTTTGGTCCACCGACCGTTAGTCAAAAGACTAAGCCTAATTCCCCCACCCCTCCCCCAATGGCTCCTAGGCATTGTGCGGGAGGAATGATAAGAAAGCTTTGAGGGTGGAGAGTAAACAAAGCAGGTGACGGTGAGACTATCTAGCAAGTATAATATAACAACTACAAGTCTATAAAAGCTAAGACAAGCTAGCAATTCTATAAAAGAAGGCAGTAATGTAAACAAGTAGAGTAGAGCAGTATGTGTATGAAAAGTAAACTAAGAAATATGTAAGCATAACTTATAAGAATGTCCATACAAATTTATAGGTTAAGGGGTATTTTGCAAGACTCTCATCGTATAAAAAGTATCATGCCAATTTATACGATGAAGTGTCAGATTATATGCAAGTATGAGTGAAATGATATGTTATGTCATGATACATGCAAGTGCAACACACACATACGACTCTATGAGCACAAACCTTTAGTTCCCCTTATTTGGAAGCTCGCATCACTCCTAGGAGCCTCCACCGTTGTAAACAGAGACAATGGGTCGGGCCACCTCACTCCTAAACGGGTATTCACACTACCAGACCTAGCCCTTATATACGCCCCTGAAGGACACACCAGGGTCTCCGCGTACTATGCTGACCCACAACCAGTCTTTCCCTTGGCTATGTATAAACCACAGGGAGAGCCACGACTGAATTTGCTTCTACGTTTCACATGAGCTCTTTGATCACATCTTAGGATGTGAGTCTACTGTAGAGATTTGGGCAACCATTGATGGGTTGTTCAACAGGAAGAATGTGGCTAGGCTGCAGTTCCTAGAGAATGAGTTGGCTAATGCAACTCAAGGTGATCTTTCCATCTCTAAGTTCTTTTTGAAGATGAAGAATCTATGCACTGAAATATCAGCATTGGATCCTGATGAGCCCATCTCTGAAGCAAAGTTGAAGAGGCACATAGTCCGCGGGATGCAGAAGGAATATGTGGCCTTTGTGACTTCCGTGCAAGGGTGGACAAGTCAATCTTCTATGCTGGAGCTGGAAAACTTGTTAGCATCACAGGAGAGCTTGGCCAGGCAGATGGCCGGTGCGACTATCTCTAAAGGAGGTAGTGAAGCTCTGATCACTGAGAAGAAGAAGAAGAGATGGGAGAAGAAGAAGAAGCCTGCTGTTGAAGAAGGACCTTCAACCTCTTATCAACAAGAGAGGAGCTCTGCTCCTAAGAAAAATTGGAAGAGAGAGTTGAAGTGTTACAGATGTAATCAAGCAGACCACTTCAAGCGCGACTACAAGGTCAAGTTGCAACCTGGGCATGTTGTAGGCAAGGAGGGAGCTTGCTCCAGTTCTGAGGAAGCTGGGTGGGGAGGAGCCTTCTTGACAAGCACGTGTGTTCGTGCTCTTGCCACCGTTGACTACCAAGATGATTGGATAGTCGACTCAGGGTGTGGTCATCACCTCACTAGAGACGAGTCGAAGTTCTCATCTCTGCAACCGTTCACAGGCAACGAAGTAATTATTACAGCTGATGATTCTATTCATTCTGTAAAGAAGGAGGGTGTTGTTTCTTCGGAGAGTGCCCAGGGTCCGCTTACTCTAAGGAGTGTGTATCACGTACCCGACATGAAGAAGAACCTCTTCTCTGTGACCAATGCGGTCGACGCGGGCTTTCATGTTCTGTTTGGCCCAATAGAAGTAAGGTTTCTCCGCAACGTATCAGCGGTAAAGGCTGATGTTGCTCATGTAGGGAGAAGAGTAAGAGACTTGTTTGTTCTATCAACAAGCTGTTATGTTGATCGGATGAGAGCCAATGATAGCGCGATTATCTAACATGAGAGACTAGGGCATGTGTGGATGTACAAGCTCAAGACTACGTCAATGAAGAGCCTGGTGAGAGGCTTGCCGAAGTTGCCCTCTTACAGAGATGACCACATTTATGCGGGATGTCATTACGGTAAGGCTCATCGCCTTCCATTTGATAAGTCTCAAACGAGGAGCAAGGCACTATTGGAATGCATTCATGGTGACTTGATGCGGCCAACAGCAATTGCTAGTCTTGGAGGCAGCAAATATATGCTTGTGTTGATTGATGAGTACTCAAGATACACTTGGGTGTATTTCATGAAGGAGAAGTCGGCAGCTTTCCAATTGTTTGTGGAGTTCAAGGAGCTGGTGGAGGACCGGCTTGATTTGCGGATCAGGAAGTTCAGATCAGACAACGGTGGTGAGTTTGTCTCATCTGAGTTCTCTAGTTTCTACAGGAAGCACAAGATCCAGAGGGAGCTTACTTGTGCTCATACTCCATAACAAAATGGAGTAGCGGAGAGGAAGTTTCGTCACTTGACGGAAACCTGCAAATGTTGGCTTCATGCAAAGGGCATTCTCAGGTCCTTCTGGGCGGAAGGAATGGTCTGCACAACGTATGTCATCAATCAGATGCCTCTAAGTCCGATCAACATGAAGTCTCCGTTTGAAATGATATTCAAGGAGAAGCCGAGTGTGGAACACCTTCGGGTGTTCGGATCAACCTGTTATGTTCATATTCCCGATGCTCAGAGGACCAAGCTTGATGCAAAGGCAAGGAAGCTTGTCTTTGTGGCTATGATGAGCGGAAGAAGGGGTGGAAGTGCATGGATCCTGCGACAAAGAAGTTCTTTATTTCAAGAGATGTTGTGTAATGCCCCAAATTTCGAATGAGGGACGATCAACGTTTTTGGCCAAGTTTGGGTCTTGGTAAGGGGTCACACGGCCAAGGACACGGGCGTGTCCAAGGCCGTGTCTTGCTCGGGTTCAGCGAAGAACTCAGTGGTCGACAAACTGAGCTCGACGAAGTGTCGAGACAGGGAACACGGCCTAGGACACGGGCGTGTCCATGGTCGTGTCGTGGTCAGGTTCGTCGAGAGCCCGGGAGGTCGACGTTTTGTGCTCGATGAAGTGTCGAGAGAGTGAACACGGCCTAGGACACGGGCGTGTCCACGGTCGTGTCATGTTCGGGTCGGCGAATTTTCGCGTGGTCGACGAATTGGCGGTCGATGATCGTCGAGACTTCGAAAACGGTTGGGGACACGGGCGTGTCCCAACCCATGTCCTGCGCGGGTTGTGAGCTGCGCCGTATGAGGGAATAAACACGGCCTGGAGCCCAGGCATGTTCGTGTGTGACACGGGCGTGTCAAATGTGACACGGACGTGCCATCTACCCGTGTTCTCCTCGGGTGGTTTCCGGGGCCGTGTCGATGGAGGCACACGCCCAGGTACACAGGCGTGTACTGAGTGACACAGGCGTGTCAGCTTTTACACGGGCGTGTTCAGAGCCCGTGTCCTGTTCTGGGTGCGAAGGTTTCAGTGTCGCTTGGGGCACACGGCCTGGGACACGGGCGTGTCACAAGCCGTGTTCGGCCCAGGTGTTTTGATTTTTCAGTGCGAATCGTGGTCGTTCGATTCCTCCTTTTGGGATCTGATGGTCCGGGACTATTCCTGCTAAGTTAAGCCGGGAATAGGGTTAGAAACCCTCATTTTCTTCTCCAAGTAATCTCTTTCTAAGATCTAGAGAGAAGAGAGAGCAAGGAAGAAGTTTAAAGAGAGATCCGGCTGTTGGAGAAGCTTCGGTGCTCCAAATCGCGAGCCGAGTCCGGATCCGTGGAGGCATGATCGTTGCGAAGGTTTTCATCCGGCTAAGTTTCCATGGCTAGGAAGAGGGGTCGGAAGGTAACAACACTTCTTCTCTTGGTTTTAGGATGCGTGTTTAGCATCTCTTATTTTCATGGTTTTTGGGCACCAATCTCTCAAATGAGAGGGGTTTGGGTCGCCATTGTTCAAGAGAAACCTCCGGGTCGATTGAGTTCGTCCCCTGCATGATTTTGCATTAGAGATCCGCTCCGTTAGTGGATTAGGCATGGTGGGTGAAGCTGCGGCCGCGACCGTTAGTCCGACCAGGTGACATTGCATACGAGCTTTAAGGATTTGGTAGAAATCCGTTGCGGCAAGAGGCCGTTTGTGATGTTTGTGATGCATTCCCCTTTTTCTCATGTGAGTACGTGTAGCCGGAACCGGACAAGGTTAGCTCCGCATTGGCGGTAGATGGTTTCCTTGGTGCGCGGGAATGCTGCAGTACGAATGAGGGATTAGGGTGGAATTGTTTTGGATTGTGATGTGTCAAGGCGTGGCTGTGTCTCCGTGGTCGGCTGACTATCCCATGATGTGCAAGTCATGTGTGGAGAGTGTCCCGACGAGACTAGTCCCCTTCTGTGAGACTGACGAGAACGCCAAGCATGGGGCAAGCCTGGGGCAAGCCTGGGGCAAGCCTGGGGCAATGAGTCATGAGCGGGTGGGGTCCCGCAAGGGTTCTTAGAATCGGTCAGTGTGTTGGACGGAATCCTGACATGAGAAGTCAGAGCTTGCAGGCAAGCCCGGGTCTACGACCATGAGCGAGTGGGGCCTTGGCAAGAGTTCCGTGTGGCGGCTTGTATGCCGTTGGGGGAATCGTGGTATCCCCTTTTGTTTGCAGCTTTATGCCAATGTGAAATGGTGAGTACCCAGATGATGTGATGTTGTGCTAGATGCATACGTTATAGGGTACCTTGGATGAAACCCAGGTTTTGCATTCATGCTGCATGATAGACCCCTTTTATTATATGCTCAACAATAGAGAACGTGTATGATGTTTGAGACATCCAAGCTTGTTCCTTAGTGCTTTACTTGCTTTTGTATATTGTATACAAAGTGCTGACTTGCAGGTTGGAGGAGTACCCCGGGGTCCGTTAGGGGCAGCCAGGAGGAGATGTGTTTGTTACACAGTTTGAGGTCAGCCTTTGCTGACCCGCATTACCACCAATTTTTACAGGACAAGGATCTCAAGCAGGAGCTAGCTCGCCAGCCAAAAGGGCCTAAGCCTCATGAAGTGTTACAAGCTTTGCATTAGTTCTACTTTTGGTGATAATGTATGCTTGATGCATTTATTTTTCGGCTTGCATGCCGAGGTAGTCTAGGGGTGCTATGCACATTTATGACTGCTGTTATTATTTGAGCTTTGGACTCACTTTTATTGTAAGGCCTTAAGGCCGTTTCGATACTCCTATATGTGTGGATAACTTCTAGTCTTGTTTGTTGTTTCCGCTGTGTTGTGGTTATGAGTTTTGAGATTGAGTAGTTATATCATCTTATAATACTAAAGCTATGGCGTCTGTATGTTGTGGGGCCCTGACCGGACCCATATTATACGGTCATTACAGGGGAGGTGTTACAATTTGGTATCAGAGGGAGGTTAGATTCAGGGTCAGTGCGCATAGAAGTTATCCACATAGGAGTAATGCGGGACCATGAATGTCCTTATGTTCGAGTCTTGTGATAATAGACTGATTCCTTGTTTTCTTGCTTTTCTGAAGAGTGCAGGCAACGAGGCGGGTACGTCGAGACCAAGAGAAGAGCTTTCGGCGAGCAGCGGCACAGCTCAGGGTCCTTTGGGCATGGGTGTAAACCCGGCCGACTTCTGTCGCATGCTTGCAGAAGCAATGGTGGCAGCCCAAGCTGCAGCGATAGCTCAGGTAACAACCCCTGTTGCTCAGGTAGCAACCCCTGCTACACCGGATACAGCGACGGCCGTGTCAGGCGGATAAGTCAGGCGAGTAGAGCCTTTGGCAGAAAGGGTGGTTGTCGGGCACGGAGACCGGCAGATGAAGTATTTTCTGAGCTTCCATCCCCCGACATTCAAGGGATTCAAGACTCCGACTGATGCGGAGGATTGGTGGGCATGGATGCAAGAACTTCTGAGGGCGGCTGAGACGCCAGAAGAGAAGAAATCTGAGTATGCGGCTTTCATGTTAGAAGGAGATGCAAAGTTGTTATGGGTGAGCCATAGCGGCCGCCAATTTCCTGGATGCACCCCGTCCATGGAAGAATTTGGGGATGCTTTTCTAAAGAAGTACATTCTCGTTTCAATGAGGTTGGCCCTTCAGAGGCAGTTTTTGCACTTGATGCAGCAAGATAAGACGGTGGACGAGTATGTGCAGGAGTTCACCCATTTGGGTCGTTACGCGGGAACGACCATGGAAGATGATGAAGAGAGGGATAACCTCTTCTACCAGGGGCTGAGGGAGAATCTAAGGCAACCTCTTATTGCCATGAAGAGAGCTGGTTTTAATGAACTATTTGAGGCTACCAAGACGTTAGAGAGTGATCTGGAGCGAACCCAACGTCATAAGGGTTTCACTCCCAAGCAAGGGGAAGGGAAGCCTTTCCAATCCCAAGGGAAGATTGAAGAGAGTAGGTGGAGGAAAAAGCCTCACACTTTCAAGTCCGGTGAGAAAAGCAAGTGGATGTCCGGAGGGTCTCACTCTAGGGGACCGCCGACATGCTTCAACTATGGTAAGATGGGGCACATTGCTCGTGTTTGTAATCAAGGAGGTGCGGAGCAGGATCCAAGGCAGGAGCAGACTGTGCGCTCCGGCCCCAGTGCCGCAGAGAAAGGGAAGATGGCGGAGTAGAGCGCTTCTCGGTTCCAACCGGTGCAGCCAAGGGCCTACAACCTTGGATAGCAGGAAGCGATCTGCCAACCCGATGTGCTGACAGGTATGAGAAAGTTTAAGTTTAACCTTGTGCTTCATACTTTCAGACCGTTATTTTTGATGTCTATGTTTTAGGCTTTGTGTTAGTTTCCGGATACCCCGCTAGGGTGTTGTTTGATACGAGAGCGTCTCACTCCTTTCTTGCGGAAAGCTTCATCCGGAGAATTGGGGTTGAGTCATTTCCGGTGGACGCAGAGTTGAAGGTGCGCATGCCCAATGGGTCATCCATGACCACCGGAAAGAAAGGGCGCATTTGTTGGGAGCTAGACAGAGTTGACTTCGTGTTGATAGCAGTGGTCTTACCATTGGTTGAGTTTGATGTGATATTGGGAATAGACTAGCTTGTAGAACAGCGTGCCAGTATTGATTGTCTATCCAAGGTTGTGACCCTAAGGAGCAAAAGGCAGACGAAAGTCAAGTTTGAGGGCCTTAATGGAGTGGCTTATTCCCTAGTTTCGGCCATGCAGTTGGTGCGGGCAGTTAACCAGGGTGGAGTAGCGCTGGTAGCGCTATTGGAGGTTCGCCTCTCCAAGTTATCAATTGGGGAAGTGCCCGTAGTGGCAGAGTTCAAGGATGTGTTTCCGGATGAACTTCCAGGAGCGCCTCCTCGACAGGAGATCGATTTCTCGATTGAGTTAGTGTCGAAGGCTAGGCCGGTGTCACGTCCTCCGTTTAGGATGGCGCCGAAAGAGTTGGTTGAGCTCAAGGTGCAGTTGCAGGAACTGTTGGAGCAAGGGTATATCAGACCCAGTTCTTCACCGTGGAGCACGCCGGTGTTGTTCGTGAAGAAGAAAGACGGTAGTATGCGGCTGTGCATAGACAATCGAGAGTTAAATAAATTGACCATCAAGAATAAGTATCTGATTCCTCGGATAGATGACTTGTTCAACTAATTGGTGGGGTCGGTGGTGTACTCAAAGTTGGACTTGAAGTCAGGGTATTATCAGTTACGAATTCGGAACGAGGACATACCCAAGACAGCGTTTGGTACGAGGTATGGCCATTTTGAGTTCTCGGTGATGCCGTTCGGGCTGACGAACGCACCATCCGTATTCATGGATTTGATGAATCGAGTATTTCGGAAATACTTAGACTCTTTTGTGGTTGTCTTTATTGATGGCATTCTGGTGTACTCCAAATCGGAGGTGGAGCATGAGACCCACTTGAGAGTGGTCCTGCAAGTGTTGAGAGAGAACCAGCTTTATGCAAAGTTCTCAAAGTGCGAGTTATGGTTAGAGAAGGTGGCATTTTTAGGCCACATGATTAGTGGGGATGGGGTGGCGGTAGATCTAACAAAAGTGGAAGCCATCAGAGATTGGTCGATTTTGAGAACCGTGGCGGAAGTCCGAAGTTTTCTTGCACTAGCCGGGTACTATAGAAGATTCGTGGAAAACTTTTCGCGGATAGCTCTACTCCTCACATCTCTAACTCGTAAAGATCAGAAGTTTGTGTGGACTCAGGAGTGCAGTCAGGCATTTGAGACACTGAAGGAAAGATTGATGACGGCTCCAATCCTAAGTTTACCAAAAGGGACCGAAGGATTTCAAATCTTCAGTGACGCATCGGGATGCGGTTTGGGTTGTGTTTTGGTACAACATGGCAGTGTGATAGCTTTTGGGTCTAGGCAGTTGAAGCCTCACGAGAGGAATTACCACGTCCATGACTTAGAGTTGGCGATGGTAATTTTTGCATTGAAAATATGGCGACACTATGTTTATTGTGCAAAGGTGGAGATCTTCACGGATCATAAAAGCCTGAAGTATCTTTTGGATCAAAAGGACTTGAATATGCGGCACCACATGTGGGTCGAGTTCCTTGGAGATTACAAGGTGGTGATTCAGTATACGCTAGGCAAAGCCAATGTGGTGGTGGATGCCTTGAGTAGAAAATACTCGGGGCAAGGAAATTGGATCGAAGCTCATGATGAGCGGTTTATACAGGACTGGGAGTCCTTGGGCATGGAATGTGTAGCGAGAGGCGAGTCTAGCATGGCTCAATTGAACTGGATTGAAATGCAGAACGACTTGTCCGATCGTATTCGGGAAGCGACCCGTTTGGATGTGGAGTTTCAACCATACGTGGTGGAAGCTCAAAAGGGCGAGAGCAGCGCCTGGGAAATGATTGATGGGATTTTGAGGAAGGACGGACGGATTTGTGTACCGCTGTTCTGCAAGCTACGTGAGGAGTTGATGTTTGAGTCTCACTTCACAAAGTACTCCATTCACCCGGGTAGTACAAAGATGTACTTGGATATGAAGAAATCCTTTTGGTGGACTGGACTGAAGCGGGACATAGCTATGTACGTGAATCGATGCTAAACTTGTGCCTTGGTGAAGGCCGAGTGTCAGAAGTCGGGCGGGTTCCTGAAGCCTCTTCCAATCCCCGAGTGAAAATTCGATGACATCTCCATGGATTTTGTGCATGGGTTACCGAGATCGCAGCAGGGTAACGATGCGATTTGGGTGATTGTGGATCGCTTAACCAAAGTGGCTCACTTCATCCCAAATCGGAAGGAGGACAGCGTGGAGAAGTTGGCGGAGCTGTATGTTCGCAACATTGTGCGACTACATGAGATTCCTAAGAGTATAGTCAGCGATCGTGACGGACGCTTCACGTCCAAGGACTGGAGATTGGTTCAGAAAAGTTTGGGCACGAAGCTCAAGTTCAGTACGGCTTTCCATCCTCAAACTGACGGGCAAACAGAAAGAACGAACCGTACTATGGAGGATATGCTGATAATGTGCATTCTTGACTTCAGCAAGAAGTGGGAGGATCACCTATTCATGGTGGAGTTCGCGTACAATAACAGTTATCAAGCAAGTATAAAAATGGCACCATACCAAGCTTTGTATGGGAGATGGTGTCGAACACCGATGTATTGGACAGAGGCGGGAGACACCAAACTATTGGGAAAATAGGTGGTAGCTGACGCTTGTGAGTTGGTGCGGACCATTCAAGAACGTATGAAGGTGGCTCAAGACCAGCAAGCAAAATACTTTAATGCTCACCACAGGAAGCTGGAGTTCGCGGTTGGCGATTAGGTCTATTTAAAGATCAAGCCATTCAAAGGCATTTCACGGATTCACCGACTCAAGAAGTTGAGTCCAAGGTTTTTGGGACCTTTCGAGGTTGTTGATCGGGTGGGAGAAGCAGCGTATTGGTTGGCATTGTCCGCAGAACTGAGTGGATTACACGACGTCTTCCATGTCTCCGTCTTGAGGAAAGCCTTAGTAAAGGCTAGTGTGGTGATCGAATCGGCATCGATGCCGATAGAGGAGAGCTTGAGGACGCGAGTACGTCCAGTTGCTATAGAGGATTCTGAGATTCGGTAGTTGCGGAACCATGGGAGGACCTATTAAAGGTCGAGTGTGGGCAGCCGCCCACACTCGATTTTAATTCGCGATTCTAGGGTTACGGGTTTTGCTCTCGACGAAAACGAAAAACCGTGATTTATCTTTCTCCTCCTCGCTGAATCGCTCCCGCTGATCGACGAAAACTGCGATTCATCTTCCTCCTCACTGGCTCGCTCCCGCTGCTCGACGAAAACTGCGATTCATCTTCCTCCTCGCTGGCTCGCACCCGCTACTCGATGAAAACCGCGATTCTAGGGTTACGAGTTCTCCTCCCGCCTTTCTCCGCGCTCCTGACGGGCTCGACGAAAACCCAAGGCAACTCCTCCGAGCTCAACAAACGCAGGCCACGACTCCTCCTCTAGTCCTCTGAGCGTGATTTCTCTCATCCTCTGTAGTCTGTAGGATGGTTGCGGCTTTGCCCTCGGTTCTTCTTCTTCCTAATTTGTGATTCCTCTTCGAGTCTTCTTCTTCCTAATTTTATTCCTGATTTGATTACGGATTCCACATTTCTTCACTGCAGGAACGAGTTCTTTTGATTTCTTGAAGAGATCTGGACTCCTAAACTTTGATTCATGGTCATATACAGACATACAATCATATCATGGTAATCTCCTACAGCCCTGCAAGTTCTTTTGATTTATTGAATTGTTTCTTGGATAACTCCCTGCAGTCATGTTAAAAAGATTATTGAATTGTTTCCTGGACTATGAATGATATATTTCACTGTAAACACTCACTGACATTGCCTTGTTTGTGTTGCTAAGGAGAAACCTGTGTTGGAATATAGTCATTCCTATTGACATTCATATTCTTCTTCTTTCATTTGGAAACTTGTATCTTGCTAACTATTTGTTTTTATATGTAATGTCTTATGTCTGTGTTAAATTTGGATCATTTTCGTTGAGACTTGAGCGCTGCTTATTCCTTGCTAACTTGTATCTTGCTAACTTGTAATTTGTAACATTTTCGTTGAGAAACCCGTGTCGAGAAAAGCAACAAACAGTTAGCAACTTGTTTAACAAACAGTTAGCACCACATCATTTAGATTTCCTCACTACAATATGCTTACACTCATTCGTTAGTATTTCTTAGGGCACAATTACGCTCACTATATTCATCATGCGTTACATACATTTTTAGAATTAGATCAACGGGAAAATTCATCTACAATGGGAATGGTAAGGAAGGGGCACGACATTGTGCCTTATCTTTTGTCGCCATTGTGTCTTATCTTTTGTCATAATCTCACTAATGCCTAAGTACATCATATCTTTCCTTACAGTTTCATTCCAAGTCTTTATTGGTCCTAAATTTATTATTATGTATGTATAAAATAATGTAATCTCTTGCTTCAGTGTCCTAATTTATATAATTTTTTTTTCCAAAGTTGTAGGTACCTTTGAAAGTCATAGATAGATATTTTAAAAGAAAAGTCATAGATCCACCGCAAAATCAGAATATAATTCCCCAAAGACTGCTCAATGTAGATGACCTTCCCGCGGACCCAGGATTGCGAAAGAGTATTAATGACTATGATCCAAATGACAGAGAAAAAAATAGACGCTGGTATTTACAGAAGAAAGCATTCCAACCTAAAGATCATAATTTTCCAACAAGGATTATTGGAAAAGAGACACACAGATTTATTCGTGGTTGGTTTCAAGAATATAGTTATTGGCTCGAGTACAACATAGTCAAAGATGCTGCATTTTGTTTATGTTGTTATCTATTTAAGTCAGAGCATGGTGACCAAGGTGGCGGTGACGCTTTTGTTAGTGAAGGGTTCACAAATTGGAAACATAAAGACAGATTAGATGTTCATGTTGGGACACATAACAGTATCCACAACCAATGTTTGAAGGCTTCTGTAGACTTGATGAACCAAAAACAACATATTGAAGTTGCTTTGTGTACTCAATCTGACCAAGCTCGACTGGAATATCACACACGCTTAGAAGCGTCGGTTGATTGCATTAGATTTCTGCTAATGCAAGATTTAGCTTTCAGGGGTCATGATGAATCTTTTGAATCAAGCAACCGATGAAACTTTCTTGAACTTCTTAAGTTCCTCGCGGATCATAATGACAAAATTAGCAAAGTTGTTTACAAAATACACCTGAAAATCTTAAATTGGTAGCACCAAGCATTCAGAGAGATACCGTGCAGGCTGCTGCAACAGAGACTACCAAGATTATCATTAAAGCTATTAGCCAAGCAAAATTATTTTCTATTTTAGTAGATGAAGCTCGGGATTTCTCGGTCAAAGAGCAAATGACAATTGTTTTACGTTATGTTGATGAAAAAAGATGTGTAACAGAGTGTTTTTTAGGGATAGTGCATGTAGAAAATACTGCAGCTTCAGCATTAAAAGCAGCTGTTGAATCTTCTTTGGCAAAAAATGGGTTGAGTATATCAAGCTTGCGGGGTCAAGGTTATGATGGGGCAAGTAACATGCAAGATGAATTCAATGGGCTTAAAACATTGATTATGGCTGAAAGTCCATCTGCATATTATGTGTATTGTTTTGCTCATCAACTTCAACTGACACTCATTGCGGTTGCAAAAAAACACAACAAAGTTTACTCTTTTTTTAGCTTGATATCAAGTATAACAAATATTGTTGGAGCATCATGCAAGCGTAGAGATATTCTACGAGAGAAGCAACATGCAAAAGTTATTGAAGAGATTTACAGTGGTGAAGTGTTGACAGGAAGAGACCTGAATCAAGAAAGAGCACTAACAAGGGCAGGGGACACAAGATGGAACTCTCATTTTAGAACTCTCTTGAATTTAATTTATTTGTTCCCTTCGGTGATTGATGTGCTTGAAGTCATTGAAAAGGATGACAACCTTTCAGAGCATAGATCTGAAGCAAGTGATTTACTGGAGGCTATGCAATGTTTTCAATTTGTATTTTTGACTCACTTAATGAAAACCATCTTAGGGATTACCAATGAATTGTCGCAAGCATTACAAAGGAACGATCAAGATCTTGTAAATGCTATGACTCTTGTCAGAATTTCCAAAAGATGACTACAAGCAATGCGAGATAATGGATGAGATTCTATATTACATGAAGTAACTACCTTTTGCCAAAAAAATGATATTATTGTTCTAATTATGGAAGACAAATTTGTAGCTCGAGGGAGATCAAGACGCAGATCAGAAGACAATACAAACCTTCACTTCTATTGTGTTGAATTATTTTATGTAGTTATTGATCTACAACTTACCGAGCTAAATTGTCGATTTGATGAAGTGAACACGGAATTGCTTCTATGTATGACATGTTTAGATCCAAGTAATGACTTTTCGGCTTTTGATAAGCAAAAAATAATTTGATTTGCTGAGTATTATCCGTTGGATTTTTCTCCAATTAATATAATGGAACTTGATAATCAACTGGAAAGTTAAATTTTAGATGTTCGCTCAGACAGCGAATTCTCAAATGTGAAAGGGCTTGGAGGATTAGCTCAAAAGTTAGTACAATTGAAGAAGGATGTTTTATACCCATTGTTGTATTTGCTCATAAAGTTGGCACTATTATTTCATGTTGCAACTGCAAGTGTAGAAAGAGCTTTCTCTACAATGAAAATTATCAAAACATCATTACGCAATCGGATGAGTGATGATTGGATGAATGATTATCTGGTAACATATGTTGAAAAAGATATCTTTTCGACCATCGACAACAAAGTTATCATGGAATGTTTCCAGAACATGAAGCATCGAAGAGGAGTGTTGTAATCAAGTATGTAATTTTATTTTGTTAATTAAAAATGTCTTAATTTAAAGTTTTTTTTGCAAATTTGTAGTCATTTTTTATCGTATGTAGCAATTGTTTTTATCGTTATTTTATTGAACGCCCGCACTGAAAAATCTTGCTGGATCCGCCCCTGTGCGTAACAAAGAGGTCAAGCTCGTGAAAGTCCGATGGGACAACTGCGGTCGTGAGGAGCTCTCTTGGGAGCGAGAACAAACCATGCTGGAGGAGTATCCAGAGTTTTTTCGTTCAGGTACCATTTAAGTTTTTGTCCCCTCTTATTTTCTGTAATTTCGGGACGAAATTATTTTAAGGGGGAGAGAGTTGTAACGCCCCAAATTTCGAATGAGGGACGATCAACATTTTTGGCCATGTTTGGGTCTTGGTAAGGGGTCACACGGCCAAGGACACAGGCGTGTCCAAGGCCGTGTCTTACTCGGGTTCATCGAAGAACTCGGTGGTCGACAAACTGAGCTCGACGAAGTGTCGAGATAGGGAACACGGCCTAGGACACGGGCGTGTCCATGGTCGTGTCGTGGTCGGGTTCATCGAGAGCCTGGGAGGTCGACGTTCTGTGCTCAATGAAGTGTCGAGAGAGTGAACACGGCCTAGGACACGGGCGTGTTCATGGCCGTGTCGTGTTCGGGTCGGCGAATTTTCGCGTGGTCGACGAATTGGCGGTCGATGATCGTCGAGACTTCGAACACGGCTTGAGATACGGGCGTGTCCCAGGCCGTGTCCTACGCGGGTTGTGAGCCGCGTCGTATGCGGGAATAAACACGACCTGGAAGGCACTCTATGGGTTGAAGCAGGCTCCTCGAGCCAGGTATGAGAAGATTGCAGAATATCTTCAGTTCTGTAGATATCTGGCTTCACACTCTGATTCGAGTCTCTTTGTTAAGAAGAAGGGGGAGCTTCTAGTCCTGGTACTGTTGTACGTGGATGATATGATCATCACGAGAAATTCCAAGGAGGAAGTAGTTAGGCTCAGGGCAGAACTAGCTATCAAGTTCGAGATGAAGGATCTGGGTGAACTCCACCATTTCCTTGGACTTGAGGTGGAGAGGAAGGAGAGCGGCATGCTCGTGTCTCAGAAAGGCTATGCGGAACAGATCGTTCAACGATTCGGCATGCAGGAGGGGAAGAATAGCTCTACTTCATTTGATTCTGGCATCAAACTTCGGCGGGATGAGGGGAGGATTCTTCCTGATCCTTTGGTGTTTCGGGCTCTAGTTGGGAGTCTTATTTACTTGACGATTACAAGACCAGACATTGCTTTTGCAGTTGGCCGCGTAAGTCGGTATATGACGGAACCCAAGAAGCCTCATCTGATGGCGGCAAGGAATATCTTGAAGTACGTGAAGACCACTTCTGACATGAGTCTCCTGTATAGGAGAGGCACAAAGTTTGTTCTTCAAGGGTACTCAGATGTTGATTATGGGGGATATTCAGACGACCGGAAGTCAACATCCGGTTACGTCTTCACTTGTGGATCAAGGAGTATTTCTTGGTGCAGCAAGAAGCAAGACTCGGTGTCCGTCTCTACTACGGAAAAGGAATACAAGGCCTCGGCCTTGGCAGCTCGGGAAGCTATCTGGCTCAGGAGACTAGTAGAGAACGTCTATGAAGAAGTGCACGGTCCTACTCTGCTGAGTGGTGACAATGAGAGTGCCCTGAAATTGATAAACAATCCAAATTGTCACGCTCGGACCAAGCACATCGAGATTGAGCACCACTTCATACGAGAGAAGGTGTTGGAGGGATCTCTGATGGTGCAGCATGTGCGGAGTGAGGATAATGTCGCGGACATTTTCACGAAGCCGTTGTCGAAGGTGTCGTTTACTCAGCTACGGGGATTGCTGGGCTTGATCACCACTTTTCACTTCAAGGGAGAGTGTTGAAAATTTTGAAGTGAAAGTGGGTGATAGAACAGACTGCGCGGTCTGGGCGGTCCGAGTCCGCGGCCTGGGCGGACTGATGTTACAGCCTGGATGGTCGGTGGCCAGGACATGCTTGGCGGCTTAGGCGTCTAGTGGAGCGGCCTGGGCGGTCTATCTTTGGCGGTTTGTTAGCGGTGCTCAGCTCGACCTGCGGTTCTGCAGTTCTTGCTCTTGCAGTAGCCGTGCAGATTGGAGGTTATATCCGCGGAGTTGTGTCGGACTTGATTCGAGTCCGCGGAGTCTGCTATTGCGGACTGTTTTGGAGATCGGTTCTGGTCTTTGCTGAGTTCTCTGGTGTGCGGTGGGTGTTGCCGCATTCTTGGTGGCGGACTGCCTATGGAGTTGGCAGTCTGGTTTTCGTGTCCGCCAAGCTCGCACCAGTTGTTGGTGGGTTGCTGGACTTGGTCACACTCTGTGCCAAGTTCAGGTGTTCGCAGTGTCCGCAGAGTCCGCTGTTGACCGGGCGGTCTGCCTTTGGTCGTGGACTCTTGCGGCGAGCTGAGGCGTTGTTCTCGGGCCGTGCGGACTGTCGCCATATCCGCGTATGATGTGCAGACTGATGCAATATAGGATGTGGCTGTGTCCGTGTGATGTGCAGTGTGGCGGACTAGTGGTGTGCTTGCGGGCTGTTGTCGTGTCCGCATGTAGCGTGCGGACTGACGCAGTGGACGGAATGTTGTTGTGTCCGCGTGTTGCATGTGTGCGGACTGGCGCGATGTCCGCATGGTGTGGACTGACCTTGACTTGGCGCCTGGCGGGTTGTTTGCAGTCCGGCTAAGTCTTTGCGGACTCAGCGGACTGGTGTTTGCTAGCTGCGAGCTGAGGTGGTGACTCTATTCACTAGGGCGGTGACCACACTCCTCACCCCGCCTATAAATAGACCCCCCCCCGACATGTCTACAATAATAGAGTGAACAGTAAGTTGAGCGCAGATCAATTGTTGCGGACTCGGTTTTCCAGGTCGCGCGGTTTGAGATTAACTGGTTGCTGCGCCTAGTGCTCGTTTTCCGCTTGATCAAGTGATCAACTTGATAGTTTTAGAAGTATTTACTTGATACCAGAACTACCAATTGATTGACTTGTGTAGGGCTGTGCATAAATACCCGAAAACCGAAGAACCGATCCGAACCGAACCGAACCGGTGCCATTTGGATCGGTTCTATTGGTTACCGGTTCGGTTCCGGTTCTTAAATTTCCAAGAACCGGGGTTACAACTCGGTTCTCGATTCTGGTGTTGGTTCTACCCAGAACCGACCCGACCCGAACTCACCCCTTAATTTTTGTAAGAGTTCTTTGATTTTTGGCTCTACCTACAAGATTATGAAGGAAATTTTAAAGGTTTTTAGTTTTTTCCCTGAATGTTCTCACCCCAGGCCCAGGCCCCCAGGTGCAAAGTAAACTCAACAAAGGGAATTATTTTCTATTTGTTGTTATCGTTTACAAGGACTAGAATTAGATCCCTGAATATCTGACTATTTGTTAATATTTAGGAACCGAAACTAGAACCGGAACCGAACCGGAACCGAGAATACTTTTCTGATTCTTGGTGAGAAATACTCGGTTCGGTTCTGGTTCCAAATATTTAGAACCGAACCTATATGATTCGGTTCTCAGTTCTGGGCAGAACCGAACCGACACATGCACAGCCCTAGACTTGTGAAATTTCAATAAGTGTGTACACATAATTGTTAGAAATATGCATGGCTTGTATGATATTATGATAAATGAAGTGATGATACTGATTTCTAAAAGGGACTGCGAAATCATCAACACCCTAGGGCTGATATCGAGTCGAGTTCGAGCGATTTTGGCTCGGCTCGAAACCGAAATTTTCGACTCGAACTCGGCTCGAAATCGACTCGAAATCGAAATTGATTTCGAGTCGAGTAGGCTCGACTCGAAATGACTCGATTCCGAGTCGGCTCGAAATCGAATCGAGTCAGCTCGAAATTGAATGGGAACGGCTCAAAACTGAATCAAATCGGCTCGAAATTGAGCAATTTTTTGTTTTATTCCTAATTTGCTCAAAATCAAATTGGGAAACCTATAAATTTAGCAAATGAAACACTTAAAGTCTAAATTTTTTTATTTAGCTTTAAATTTTGTTATTTTTAATCTTGAAATAAGAATATATTAATAAATATATATATATTTTTAATTAATTCGAGTTGATTCGAATCATATTTCGAGCGATTCAGGGCTGGCTCGAAATCGACTCGAAATCAAATTCGAGTCAAATTGAATCGACTCAAACTGAGTCGAATCAATTTTAACCGATTCCGATTCGGCTCAATTTTCGAACGATTTTCGAGCGACTTTCGAGTTTCGAATAATATGCTCAGCCCTACAACACCCTACAAATTTCTTTCGTCCCAAGATAAGCTAATTAATAATATTAAAATAAAATACAATATCTCCGTATGAGGAAGTCAAACGGTCAAAACAGTCTTCGTTTCGCCGTCATCTTCGTCGCCGGCGCCATGCCCAACGCCTGCAACCTCCACCTCCTTCGTCCCCGCCTCCTTCCGCCCGCCAAACACTTCCTCCATATCCTCCAAAGTTCTCCCCTTCGTCTCCGGCAACATCACATAAAAGAACACCCACCCCGCCGACGCTATCCCGGCGTACAGAAAGAAACTCCCCGATATAGTTATCGCCTTATACAGAGATATAAACGTCATCGACACCACCCCGCTCATCACCCTGTTCGTCGCCGTCCCCAAGCTCGCGCCTTGAGCCCTCAACCTGATCGGAAAAATCTCCGAGCTGTAAACCCACGCTATCGGCCCCAGCCCCATCGAAAACGACGCCACAAATGTCAGCACCGTCGCGATGCTCAAACCCAGCGCCGGCTTCGGAATCTTCCGGCCATCATTTCCCCTCCGTTCGATCACCCGCAAAGCCGAAGCCAGCGCCAGAAGCGACGCCACCATTCCTCCCGCGCTGCTCAAAAGCAGAGGCCGCCGCCCCACTCTGTCCAGAAGGAAAGTCGCCACCAATATGAAGGCGGTTTTCGTAAATCCGACGGCCACCGTCGCTCCAAGTTTCTGGCTTTTGCTCGTGATCCCAGCCTTCTCAAAAATTCTCGGGCTGTACAGAACCACCGAGTCGATTCCGGAAGCCTGCTGGAAGAACTGCAGCCCGATGGCCGCTAACAGAACGCGTCGAACAGAGGGGGTCGGCCGGAGAAGCAGCTCTTTCCATACTCCCTCTCCGTGGATGGAATGGCCGCCGGCTGCGGCAGCTTTGATCTCCTCGAGCCGTAATTCAGCTTCTTCCGGCGAGGTAGAGATCCTGGCGAGTACAGCGGCGGCGGCGGCATGGCGGCCCTGCATCACGAGCCAGCGCGGTGACTCTGGCATGAGAAGGAGCACGCCTACGGCGAGAAAAACCGGCGGTATTGCGCCGATGAGGAACATGAGGCGCCAGTTGAGGTGATTGGGGAGGCCGGCGAAGGCGAAGTTGGAGATGTAGCCGAGCAGGACGCCGAAATTGATGAAGACTTCTGGGAAGGAGGTGAGGAAGCCGCGGGCGGAGGCGGGGGCGATCTCTGCTGTGTAGACGGGTGCGATCATGAGCGCGTATCCGACGCCGACGCCGGCGATAAAGCGGCCGACCATTAGGAAGGCGTAGTTAGTGGCGAGGCCCATGAGTATGGCACCGACAAAGAAGATTGCCGCGGCGAGGACCATGGTGTAACGCCGGCCAATCCAGTCGGAGGTGCGGCCGGCGGCGAGAGAGCCGATGAGGGAGTAGATGTTGATAATGCCGGCGAGGATCTCGAGCTTGGTGTCGCTCACGTGGAGATCGTCTTTGATGAAGATGGCTGCGCCGCTCATCACCGCCACATCTGGAGCGAAATCCAATAAAATCTGAGTGATTAAAAAGGGGGCGCTTTTACATGAAAAATTTGTTGGTGCAATAAGTCACATTTGTGCGCAATTGTATCATATGTGATTTCAACGGCTGAGATAAGTCTTTATTATGACTGTATTTTTTACTATAGTTGTATTTGAAAAATAATCATATACTTTTGAAATAATGATTGTGCGACTGTATTTTTTCTCGCTCGTGTATTAAACGTACCAAAATTTTTCTCTTTTACATGTTATTAATTCCAATGCAAAGTGTCACTCCTAATACATAGGATGGTCTATTTATAGACAAATTCTTGAAAGTATGGTTACACACCGGACGAAAAGAGATCTATGAATGCATTGTCAAATAAGACAACAAAACTCGGACCTAAAGCCGGACGGTATGGTGATATGAGGGGCTATTAGGGCCCCCAAAGAGAACTGAGACCTAAATCCGGTGTACAGTGGAGTTGAGCTCAAATCTATCTATTGGAGCCTTTACGGATTTGGTGTTATTTAGCATACTATATTTAGTTTTTGTGCAGTTATGGTGATAGCATATGTTTAGGCAATAACACTTGATTAACAAGATTCCCAGCAACTATTTTAGGAAATAGAATTAAGATAGAATAGCAAAAACTATGTATTTATAGTGGAAAATATTTCTCAAAAGGAACAAGAAAAACATCCGCATAGGGGATTTTCCACTATAAAAACATAGTTTTTGCTATTCTATTTCCTAAAATAGTTGCTGAGAATCTTGCTAATTAAGTATAATTGCCTAAACATATGCTATCACCATAACTCCACAAAAACTAAATATAGTATGCTAGATAACACCAAATCTGTAAAGGCTCCAATACTATCCCATCTTTGTATTAGGCCGAGCTTTTCTTGAGAAACATACTTAAAAAGTATCACCTATTCTTCAAAATTTTTCAAAAAATAGACCTTGCATCAAAATCATCACAATAAATCATCACTCACTTTTGAATAAGCTTGTTAATATAGGGTCCATTTGGGACGGCAATGATAATAGTGAATGTGTTGGTCATGAATAACCTAAACTTCATTCACCTTTATGTTCAAAACAAGTTTAGCAAAAAGGCGTGCATTTCATGGTGGCTATCCATTGTCATGCGAAACATATATTTTATGACAGCAACATTTTTATTCAAATTTACCCGAGCAAAAACACCCTGTCAAACGGGGCTAATATTTTTAAACGCTCATCGTATTTAGAGAATTGTGTGTAAATTCATTTTTTTCATTTTTATTTTTTGTTTTTGCAAAATAAATTATGAAATATAAATTAATGCATTTTTATGATCATTTTAATTAGTCATATGTATATATTTCGAGTTAAAAATACAATATATTATAAAAAAACAACTATATTTTACAACTGAAAATACATTCAATTTACAATTGTATTTCAAACTAAAAATATAGCCTCGAAAAATCCTTTATATGCAAGTCAAATGGAGCCATAATCTCTCATAAATATCCCCTCTTTTGATTGAGCTTGTTCCCAATTTCAAAAGATTCTTAAATTTTTTTTCCAAATTGATTAAATTTTTTTTAAAAAAAACCTGAGCGAAGTTGCCTCCAAAATTATTTTAATCCATTTTTCAAATGGATTTGAGAGAAATGGAGCTAAGAAAATACTCAGAAGCGTTGCCCGAGGAAGAAGATGAGATGGGAGGATGTATGAGGAGTTACCGTAGCCGAGGAGAACGGAGGTCATGGAGGCGAGGAAGGCGCAGGCAAAGGCGTACCAGTTTCTCGCCGGTTTCTTCGCCGGAGATTGGCCGGAGATGTCTTTTTGCTGTGTCTTCGGGCTGTCCATTGATTCGGATGAAGGGAGGGACGGTGACATCTACGGCAAAGGAGTGGAGAAGGAGGAGCAGGACTTTGGAAAAACATTAGAGAACTTGATGTTGTATATAACATGATTAGAAGGCAGGCACTGGGAGATCCAAATGATCTTGTAGGAGATCATTTTGATCTCCTAATTTCTCACTTTCTCTCTCTGGTCCCACTTGTAAAAAAATATATGGCACTTGTTTCCACCTAACTGATTATTATATATAAAAATAATTATTTAGAGGTTGCTAAAATATAAGTGAGCTCAAATCATTTAGAGTGTTTATATTGAAAGTTTTTATATGGTTATGGGTAGCCCTACAAAATAATTTAAAACACATATATTATGACCCGTAATAGCAGCCCAAAATGAGGAACACACGTCTTTTGAAAATATGTCTAATATATGACATTTTTAGAAAAAGTGTTCGACATGAAAGTTGTAGATCTCGACAAGATCTATAACTTTTATGTTAAACACGTTTTCTAAAAGGGTGCTGTTAGTAGCAAAATCAATTTGTTTTCTAACAAATTATTACTATTATCAAACCCTCATTTTTCAAAATGATTATTTGAAAGCTATTTTGTTACTAGCAAATCAACATAATTTTTGAATTATTTTGAAAGAATAAATGTTTTAAACACAATTTAATTTAAAAAAAAAAAAAATTTTGTTTAAAACATTTATTCTTTCCAAATAACTCACTACATATAATGACAGTACAAATGATTTCAAATGTACTCATTCAACCACTTATGTTAACATTAGAAATGAGTCAAAATGCCGCAAAATTTTGTTTAGTATGTTCAAAACTTCATTTTCAACAAAATATCATCATTTGCATCAAAATTTTTAAACAAAATATCGTCCAATTTAGAAATATATTTGATTTCTAATTCCTATAAAAGTGTACAGTATATACGAGTTAAGTGTATATAAGAAAATACGCATCTTTTTGAACTGTGTTTTATATGTACATTTTCATGAGTAGTGTTCAACAAGGAAGTTGTAGATCTCAATGAGATCTACAACTTTCATGTTAAACACGTTTTTATTTGAAGCAGTTTAGACCCCCGATTTGGCCCCTGAAAAAAGTCATGCCGGACAAATATACAGACGCCCAGGATCGGCCTGACTTTTTTCGGTGGCCAAATCACTGGCTTAAACGGCTTCAAATTAAAAGGTTTTCCCCATGAAAGTTGTAGATATCGATGTGATCTACAACTTCCATGTCGAACACTTTTTGATTTGAATCCGTTTAGACCACCGATTTGGGGCCCGAAAAAGTCACGCCGAAAATCTATATGAACGACTCGTCCCGTGCGTGTCTTTTTTCGGGCCCAAATTGGAGACCTAAACGGTTTCAAATCAAAAAATGCTTAACATGAAGGTTATAGATATCAATGAGATCTACAGTTTTCATGTTGATCACTTTTTTAAATGAGAAATATTTATGGATCAAAATTTAAAAATATAAAATTACAAAAAAAAATAAGATTGATTTGTTAGTAGTAATTTTTGGGAAGAGGAAAAGAAAAATGACCGAATCTATTTTTTTCTGGTTAGCTAGTAATAAAAATGGGTTTGCTAATAACAACACCATTTCTAAAAAGGTCATATGGTATGCCTATTTTACCTAACCGCAACCCGGATAAAATGACTTCAAGCCGCAGAGACCGCGACCCGCTGTATACCATCGACTGTTAATCGTGAACTGTTCCACACCAAGCTTTCATTAGTTATCTGGCCAACTGGTGTTAGACCACAGTCTGCACAGAGTCAACTTCACTAAGTTACCCTAGTTATAAAACCGTATCCGCAGGATCAAAGTGCGAGATAAGTTCTCAGTGTTCTTATTCTTTCTTATTGTTCTTGACGAGTCGTGGACTCCTATTTATAGGCGTGTGGAGGATTACCGTCACCGCCCATAGCGATAGGATAACCTCCTGTCAATCTGTGACTAACATCACCTATCAACAAAAAACGCGGACACCAACAACAGTCCACCACAAAGAACCATCTACCTGCATAGGAAAAAAGGACCAGTCTGCCAAGCTGAGCGGACAACAATACCAGCCCGCGTGGACTTGATCAAACCAACCACGCGACCTGAACCACCAACACGCTAATATCAAACTGTCAGTCTCCGCAACCAGACTGCATAGTTCAGTAGACTCTGATATCAGACCGCGCAGTTCAGCGGTCTATGCTCCAGACCGCTCAACATAGCAACTCAGCCCCGCGTGCTAATCCAATCACGCTAGCGGCGGACTGCCGGTCTTAGCTACCAGACCGTACTGAGCAGCGGTCCCTGCATCCAGTCCGCGCATACTGCATCCCGCGAGTAGAATTAGAAATTGTGCCTAGTCGAACAGCCAAACTCGACAAACTACAGAAGCAAACCGCTCAACACATGCGGTCCGGTGAACTAGGCAACAACCCGGACTTGTCGCAAACCCGTGATCAAATCCATAACACCAACGAACTCTAGCTATCAACCCACCTGAGAAGGCTCCAACGAATTGAGCGGTTAGCCTCCACAGACCGCGCTAATCGTCTGCCTTCTTGCGAGCCAGAGATTCTGAAAGCTTCAAGCAGCTTGTGCGGTCTCACAATCCAGACCGCCACAGTCGCGGTTAGACAAGGCTAAGCACCCGATTACATTCCAGGGTGCTTGCTGAACCAGACCGCAAGAGAGAACAACCTAGCCGAACCCCGGCTATACGCCAAAGGCTAACCGCCAGAACGGCGACGGTCTTTGCGGTCTATATATGCGGTCTGCCCAATCAGACCGTCCCTGCTCCACTTCACTTCCACTTCAACAATTTCAACAATGTCCAACCACATCTAAAAAAATTCATGCATTTTGTGCTCAAAACTGGATTATTTTCTTGATAGCGGTCATAACATTTGTCTTGACAAACATATATTCAGTGATAATGCCATTTTGGAACAAATAAGTTGTGTCAAGCTAATGCTTCCTTTGGCGCGGCGGTGGCAGGCGGAAAAAACTGCTTCTGTCGGAGCTTTCGAACCGGAGGGCATGACCAGAGGTTCAAAACGAGGCTTTTTCCCCCGTTTCTCATGGCGCGGCGGGTCCAGCCGGAGCAAATACCGCCGAAGTGCGTTTGTTTACCCTCCGTCCGACGGCGTTTGCCCCAAACAGCCGGCCAAAACGCCGCGCCAAACGAACCCTAAGTTACCAATTATTGCATGCCAGGTGACGTGGAGACATAATTGTCCTGCTTTGTTTTTTTTTTATCTCAACCACAGATAACTATCTCTACATGACGCGATTGATGAGTCTGATTAGGGATTCGGATTCTCTCAAATTTCATTTCGTCAGATGAAATGAAGGAGATTCATTTCATTATATAATGGAGAAGAGAAGTATGAAAAATTTTTTGTAGTGAAGTTTTTTTTGTTTTAAAAAAATTATAAAATAATAGAAAATTGTGAACCCCTGATCAATAAACATTTATTGTGGATCATGAAATGAATTCACATGATTTTGTCAGAAATGAAGAGGACATGCGGTGACACATCTCATTTCATATAATTAATTTAAATTATACAGAATACTTTGACTCATACAATATAATATTATTACTTGTGTTTATATTAATTATTATTCATTTTGGATTTTGCCTGCAAATAATAATTGATACGGACACGTGATAAATCGATAAAGGTTCATGCGGAGAAGAAAAAAACTCCATGTGGAGCCCACAGTTTTTGCAAGTCACCAAATTTGACCAGAAATTTTATTTTTAAAATATTTATCTGCATAGAAAGACAAGAAATAAGTGGGGTGACTATACTTTTAATGTGACCGCCCCCCTTCATTTGACTAAGGCTCTGTTTTACGTGACCGTTTTGTTTGTGAGGCTATGTTTGGGAGTCCGTTTTGACTCAATTCCGTTCTAAACGGAACGGAGGAAAGGTGTTTGAGAACAACAAAAATATTGTCATTCTAAAACGGTGGGTTTAAAACCTACTTTTTTCTCCGTTTTGAAAAGATCAGGGAGATCTTCATTCTCCCTTTCAAAACGGTTGTTTGAAATTTTTTAAATTTAATTTTATTTTACTTAATCAATTTAACCCCAATAAAAAAGATAATTATATCCATAAATTTGTAAAAAAAATTACAAATATAATACCTAATTTTGTTTTAAAAATTCAGAAAAAAAGTGACCCGAAATAAATGAAATTCATGTGAAGATAAATTTGAAAATAAGTTAAACCGTCACCGAAACTGAGATTACCCAAACAAAGCCTCAGTTTTAAAACCACAGTTTTTAAAATACAGTTTAACATCTCCTTTTTGAACTTCTCCCTTTTAAAACGGCACCGGTATCCCAAACAGAGCCTGAGTAACTGAGTATGGATAAAAACATAAATATCATAAATTGCGTGTTTGGCATTGACCCCAGTTATGAGTTATGACCACAGTTTTTTGGGTGGGGTCGGACGTTCAGAGCAACGGTTCGTAATCAGCGCATTCATGACCACCACCGTCATGTCAAACGGACCCTAAAAGGGAATTTGGTGTGTCGACCCGCTTAAAATCATTGTGACACGTAAAAAGTATATTATGTGTGGAGTCAAGCATATCATCTATAGGGGCATGTTGAGAAATAAATTGATCTCTCAACAACTAACATGATCGAAATAATCTCCTTAAAAATTTAATCGACCCTCTTGTGATCCAAATGATGTAGGTTCTCATCAAACGAAACCCAAAACGACCATTGTAATTTAGGAGGAATCGACATGAAAATACAAAATGGACATCAAATGGTCAAATATGTACTTATAATTTACAATCCAAGTCTCCAAAATAGACAACCATTGGAATTGTTGAAGCGGAAGTGGTGGGTCTGAGGAAGGTAGAGCACAGTGACCGCTGCCGATTAGCTCTGTTAGGTGTTGGTGAATAACCGGGTTCTGACTATTGTTTTGTTCCCGCGGTCTGTCTCAGCAAGCATCTTGGAGTTGTAACCAAGCGGTTAAAGTTGAGCTAACCGCAGCTTATGATGTCTGAATTGGGAGACCGCAGAGTACGCTGAGTTGGCGGGTTCACTGGTTCGCGTGGATGCACGCGGTTATCGCGGATAACAGAAGTTAACCGCTGAGTTCATTGTGGTCTATTCGCGCGGTCTATAGCCAGAGTCCACTGGGTTTGTGGACTTGGTCACGGTGATGTGTCAAGTTTGTGTTGTTGCCTAGTTCGCCGAGACCGCGTGAGTTGTGCGGCTTGTCACTAGGTTGTTTGGTTGCGACCCGTCTTTGCGGTCTGGTTTTGGCGTCTGCATTGATGTGCAGATAGGAGCTGCTTTGCCGCAGTTGATGTGTGGTCTATAAATAGGGATCCCCGACTCGTCATTTATAATGGGAACAATGAGAACTCTACTTGCGTTTTGAACTTACGATTAGGCTTTATTAACCGCGCGACTAAGTGAAGATTGACTTGTGTTGTGCAAGCTGCGCAGCTAACACCGGACGACTAAGCAACTTGTTGGAGGCTTAGGCTCTATTTGTTTGGGCGTTTCAGAGTTCCGTTTTGGGCAAACGCCGCCGGAAGGCGGGTAAACAAATGAACCTCCGGCGGCGTTTGCTCCGTTTCCACCCGCCCGCCTTAAGAAACACCCTAAAAAGCTCCGTTTGGAGCAGCCACCTCCCCCCTCCGTTTCGAACACTCCGTTTCCACCCACCGGATCGATCCGCCACCGCCAAAACAAATGAAGCCTTAGGCTCTATTTGTTTGGGCGTTTCGGAGCTCCGTTTTGGGCAAACGCCACCGGAAGGCGGGTAAACAAATGAACCTCCGGCGGCGTTTGCTCCGTTTCCACCCGCCCACCTTGAGAAACGCCCTAAAAAGCTCCGTTTGGAGCAGCCACCTCCCCCCTTCGTTTCCACCCGCCGGATCGATCCGCCACCGCCGAAACAAATGAAGCCTTAGTGTGAAACAATTGCGGATAACAGTTTGCAGTATACAGTAGATCGCGGCTTGCACGACTAGAAATCTTCTTCCTCGGGGTTGCAGATAGTTCAATAAGGTAGTTCGTCCGGTCTCAACGGGTAGACTGTCTCTCAGTTCATCAACATCTATTTGCGGCAAGCTTTAGCGGTCAAGTGACCATGCGGTCAGACGACTAAGAAGTGCGGACAAGGTTGTTCTCATCATTCAATAAGCAGACAGTCCGCTAGGTTGAGAAGCGGTTTGGCAGCTTGACAGTTTCGATGATTTGAGCTGTTAGCAACAACTTGGCGGTGTCGGCGGACATCTTTAGCGGATAGGCGGCTTGAGCGGTTATTGGGTTCAGTCCACTGGTTTTGCTTGTATTTTTTGCTTCCATCGGGTGCATTGCAAAATCATGTTTCGCAATGTATGCCCTTCATTATAAGAAAAGTTTTTTAACTCTTGTTCTTCTACTGCTCCTGATTTATTGAGTTTAGTGCAGTATAGTTGAGTGTTCCTGCGATCTTTCTCCGCTTCCCAAAAATCTTTACAACAACTACTTATCTTTAACTTGCTAAAACAAGCTTAGACTAGTAGAAAATAAAATAACATTAATAGCGTCTTAAATTATGCATATTGAAATACAATAATGTTAATAGTATTCAAAGAAAAGTATTCTATTGTTTTGAATGTAGTTTAGCAAAAAAAAATTAGTCGCCCCTTTAAAGAAATTTAATCCAATTTAATCACCTCTCACGTTTACTTATTTTGTCTCATTGGTTGACTTTTTCTTCGAGACATCGCCCCCAAAGTGATATTATCATGGGTAGTGAAAAATTTTCACACTTCCATAATTGAATAGTAATGGGGCCATGTATAATTATAGAAAAACCAGTTTTCAATTAACCAGAGTCTCATTACTCCGACTAACTTGGTGGGGTCATGAGAGTAACATCCGCATGCGCGATCGGCACACCCGATCTGCGCACGAGGTCCCACCATATGCACAATTCAAGTAATCGCCCGCGGATGGCCGAGCCGGCCGCCGCCTACGCCCAGCCAGCCTCCGTGAAGCCGACGCCAGGCACCACCCGATCGGCCTCCAAGGGGCCGGCGTCGGGCGTTTTCCCGACAGACCTCCGTGGGGCCGATGTCGGGCACCGCCCGACCAGTCACCTTGAGGTCGGCGCCGGGAGGATTCCCCCGGCCTCCGTGAGGCCGGCACCGGGCTCCACTTCATGTCTCCAAAATAGACAACCGTTGAAATTGTTGAAATGGAAGTGCCGGTCTGTGGAAGGCAGAGCGCAGCGACCGCTGCCGCCTAGCTCAGTTAGGTGTTGGCAGATGACCGGGATCTGACTATTGTTTTCTTCTCGCGGTCTGTCTCTGCAAGCATCCTGAAGTTGTAACCAGACAGTTTGTAACGGCCCAGGCCCGACCACTACAAAGGGCTTTACTGGGATCCAACTGACATCGCTACAGGGCTGCATCCTGTATACCCCAACGTCTCTCCGTGCATGTTTCTCAGCAGCAGTGCGATGTTAGCGTTAGGTTTCGAACCTGCAACCCTTTATAAAAAAAACTTCAACAGTTCTCATCACCAACTGAGCTAAGAAACCGGCACAGATTCGAAACCTAGCGCCAACATCGCATTGTTGTTGAGAAACATGCACAGAGAGACGTTGGGGTGTACAGGCTGCAACCCTGTAGCAGTGCCAGTTCGGTCCCAGTAAAGCCCTTTGTAGTGGTCGGGCCTGGGCTGTTACACAGTTAGAGTTGAGCTAACCGCGGCTCATGCGGTCTGAATTGGGAGACCACAGTCCGCTGAGTTGACGGGTTCTCTGGTTCACGTGGATGATCCCGGTTATCGCGGATAGCGGAAGTTAACCGCTGAGTTATCTGTGGTCTATTCGCGCGGTCTATAGCCAGAGTCCACTAGGTTTTGTGGACTTGGTCACGGTGATGTGTCAAGTCTGTGTTGTTGCCTGGTTCACGGAGACCACATGAGTTGTGCGGCTTGTCGCTAGGTTGTCTAGTTGTGACCCGACTTTGCGGTCTGGTTTTGGCGTCCGCATTGATGTGCAGATAGGAGCTGCTAGCCGCAATTGATGTGTGGTTACCCTATTGCTTATGGGCGGTGACCGCACTCACCTGATCGTCTATAAATAGGGGTCCCCGGCTCGTCATTTATAATGAGAACAGTGAGATCTCAACTTACGTTTTGAACTTACGGTTAGACTTTATTAACCGCGTGACTAAGTGAATATTGACTTGTGCTGTGCAAACTATGCAGCTAGCACCGGACGACTAAGCAACTTGTTGGAGGCTGTGTGAAACAGTTGCGGATAGCAGTTTGCAGTATACATCAGATCACGGCTTGCACGACTAGAAATCTCTTTCCTCGGGGTTGCAGGTAGTTCAATAAGGCAGTTCACCCGGTCTCAACGGCTAGACTGTTTCCCAGTTCATCAGCATCTGTTCATGACAAGCTTTAGCGGTCAAGTGACCTTGCGGTCAAGCGACTAAGAAGTGTGGACAAAGTTGTTCTCAGCATTCAATAAGCAGGCAGTCCGCTCGGTTGAGAAGCGGTCTGGCAGCTTGACGGTTTTGACGGTTTGAACTGTTAGCAACGACTTGGCGGTGTCGGCGGACAACTTTAGCAGATAGGCGGCTTGGGAGGTTACTGTGTTCAGTCCACTGATTTTGCTTGTATTTTTTGCTTTCATCGGGTGCATTGCGAAATCATGTTTCACAATGTATGCCCCCAGCTGTTAAAAACAATTTATTAATTTCAGTGGCCCTCTTATTCTTCTACTGCTCCTAATTTATTGAATTTGGTGCAGTTGAGTATTCCCGCGAACTTTCAAAGCTTTCCAAAAAATTTTGCAACACTACTTATCTTTAACTTGCTAAAAACAAGTTTAGACTAGTTGAATATAAAATAACAGTAATAGCTTCTTGAATTATGCATGTTGAAATACAATAGTGTTAAAATAGTATTCAAAGAAAAGTATTTTATCGTTTTGAATGTAGTTTAGCAAGAAAAAATCAGTTGCCCCTTTGAATGAAATTTAGGCTCCGTTTGGGAGAACTTATTTTCACCGGTCCAGCGGTTACGACCGCATGAATCACACCATAATTTATGGTCCAATTCATGCGGTCGTAACCGCTTGACCGGTGAAAATAAGTTCTCCCAAACGGAACCTTAATCCAATTTAATCACCTCTCACGTTTACTTATTTTGTCTCATTGATTGACTTTTTCTTCCACATATCGCCCCCATAATGATATTATCACGGGTAGTGAAAAATTTTCACATATCCGCAATTGAATCATAATCGGGCCATGTATAATTATAGAAAAATCAGTTTGCAAGTAACCTCAGCACGCGCGATCCGTACGTCCGATCTGTGCTCGAGATCCCACCATACGCACAATCCGAGTAACCACCTGCGGCTAGCGCCGCTAGCCGAGCGGGCCGCCGCCTTCGCCCAACGGGCCTCCGTGAAGCCTGCGCTAGGCACCGCCTGGTCGATCTCCAAGGGGCCGGCGCCGGGCGTTCGCCTGCCCGACCTCTGTTTGGCCGACGTCGGGCACCGCCCGACCAGTCTCCTTGAGGCCGGCGCCGGGCAGCCTCCGCCCGGTCTCCGTGAGGCCAGCACCGGGCTCCGCCTGGTAGGCCACAACGAGGCCAGAGCCAGGCGGCGTTCGCGTGGCCGACCACCGCAAGGTCGCCGCCCGACGCCGCACGGTCTGCCTCCTAAAGGCCGGCGCCGGGCGGCCCTCGCCCGGTCGGCATCTTGGAGGCCAGCACTAGGCGGCCCTCGCCCGACTGACCTCCTTAAGGTCGACGACCATCGCCCGATCGGCCTCCTTTCGACCACCACAGTCAGATCAACCTCCGATGATCACAGTCGTCTGTTAAGCAGGTAACCACCCGTGTAACCATCGACATTACCATTGATAGAGGTGGGTGCAAATAACTAAAATAATGGTGGTCTGCGAATAGCAAAATTATAAAGATAATGCACACTGCAAACTATATTAAATACGTTCTACAATTAGTGATTTTGATGGTTACGGTCTACGGATAGCCGCGTAATCACTGTAGCCATCACTGAGGCCTATAAATAGGAACTCAGAGCCCCCCACATTTCTAACTTTTTCATCTCAGTCTTCTCTTCCTATATGTCAGAGTTTTGTTAAAATCCTCCTACAAGACTCATCCCTTTGAGAGTTTCAAGAATTTGTCTAAGTACTCGACGCTCCGATGTGCAAGACGTTCCGTTGATAACATCTTCAACACGCAAGACATTCTGCGAGCCTTCCTCAGCAAATTTCCTACGTGGCTCCCCCAACACACTGCGTCCGAGCAACATCCAAGAGCGTTCTCCGCCACCAACAAGAGACAAATAGTGAGCTTAGTGAGTGACGGTTTGTCGCCCTCGAGCACACCTCTGTTTTCTCGCATCCCAGGCCAAGTTGTAACGATGTGATGCTTCTAACAAAAAAGTGCATGCACCTAGCCAAAAGTGAATTACACTTAACAATTCCCTAATTTTATTTACTATATTCACGCTTTAGTTTTTATTAATTTAGATCGAATTATAATTATAATATGATCACAAATAATGTTAATTATACATATTTAAACTGTCAGCTCTTTGAAAATGAATTCAAAATAGATTTATTTGCTTAACCTGCTAAAATTTTAATTGTACTTCTAATATTTTAAATAATTGTACTAATATATTTTTATATATATCTTGTAGTTGTAGGTGTGTCCAATACGAAAAATTTTAGGTGGATTACTCTCACCTAGAAATAGGTGCAGTATTAAATACTGACTGTTGATTTCTTGTAGAAATAATATGATTGATCGAAATACTAATCAACGAGCAATATTTAATATCATATAGGTTGTAGGATATCAGATCAACGACCAATATTTAAATAAACACCAATTTCTAAGTGAGAGTAATCCACCAAAATTTTTTTTGTCCACGATACATCCATGACTATATATCAGCCACAAATTTTTTATATGCTAAATATGAGACATCCGAATTGCCCCCTAAGAGCAGTGACAGATCTATGAATGTTAGCAAGGGGGCTGAATATCAACTTCCTCCAACATTTTTTTTGAACGTCTCCATCTTTACGGAGTCGTTTCTTTTTCATCTGGTCACCGTTTTTGACGTATAAGCAGTCAAAATTCATTATTTCAACGAGAGAAATTAAAATCCACTAACCATTTTGTTAAATCCTTAAAGTGGAAGGGCATTTTGTTAAATCCTTAAAGTGGAAGGGGGAGGGGCCGAGCCCCAGCCCGCCCCTCTAGATCCGCCCTTGCCCCAGAGTCGGCAACAAAACTTCAATCATTCCACAATTCAGGCCGGCTGCTTCGACAATATATCAGGCCGGCTGTCCTCGACGCTCCTATGCTCAAGAAAAGCTTAACAGTCTGAGTAGATCTCAAAGGGTAGCCGAGAAAAAGATAGGTATGGGTTCAGGAGAGAACCATAAGGAACTAGGTTCTATGAAGCTTCCTCTATGCAGGAAGGAAGATTTTGGAATTTGGAAAGAAAATGTTAGATTGTTCATGGAAGCAACAGACCCGAGGAGGGCGGCCGCAAAGGTCGCAGCCGGCCTCCCGGGCGGCCGCCCTGTGCCATGCGGTTGCCCGCGAGCGGTCGCCTTGGCCGCGACTGGCCTCCCGATCGGCCGCCCCATGCCAAGCGGCCACCCACAAGCGGTCGCATTGGTCGCGATGGACCTCCTGGCCCATCGCCCAGTGCCGTGAGGCCGACCACCCACGTCGTGCGCTCGCCTACAAGCGGTCGGCCTCCCGCGTCGTGCGCCCGCTCGCAAGCAACCGACCTCCCCGCGTCGTGTAAAACCCTCATCTGTCACATAACATATAACAGAAGATCCGGTCGGGGCCCGACGTCATGTACTACGGACAGAGCAAGGAGTTACTAAATTGAAACCATATCCAATAATTCGCATTCTAACACAGAGTGCATTCTAGCGGAAGTAATTTTAAAGATTATAAATAGAACCCAGCAACTGCATGAATGTCCACTACCATAACTAAGAATGTAAAACAAATACACAAATAAGGTCTTGCCCTTAAGGCCTTGCAATGTTCAACTTTAATTAAAATGTGTTACATACTTCGGCACGCAGGTCGACCACACATGAACAATAAAATAACACAAGTATTCGCTTTGGCCTTCGAGGGCCAGCACAACATTCCTGGGCTCCAGCCCGCTACTTCCCGTTTGGCTCAGCAACACCTACACGCAACATTCCACCGCACGGTGGCAAACAAAAGCAACAGTCAGCATTAGCTGACCAAATTATAACGACCCCACCCCTCACCCGGGATGGCAGTGCTCCTTCCCTGCAGGCAATAGTATAACCACAACATGACGATAGGAATGTGCAACTTAAGCACCATTCTCCACAGACGTTGGCGCAAAAGCCCAACGCCATGTCCTCCCAGGCACACTCTTGGTGCACAAGACCTCAAGGGTCACACCTCCATTCTTTGCGATGGTTAGCAACGTTTGAGCATTTGGTCTCACAGGGCCACAGCCAGAGACCACATCCCAAGCCTCCGGCAAAGTCATAACGATCTGCAGATCCACTGTATGACTCACTCTAAGACGGACGACAAGGGTTGGGTACAGTTCATCCTTTTTCCGTGCTCAATTCGTCAGGCGCATCATCCACGACGCGGGTCAGCATTCCCTTTTCCATTTCCATATTATTCATAACCCGATTATGAACTTAGGCTACCACTCACGACCACCAAAGCTGAGCAAATTAAGCTCACACTTAATTAAAATATAGCCCATAAGTCTCCCAGAGACAAGCTTCACAAGCAATATCCCATAGGTCTCTTAGAGACAGGCTTTGCAACCAAACATAGCTTACAGGAAGCTATCGTCGGCGGTAGCACTACCGCCGCGCGGTAAGGGACATACTATCGGTTCTTCCCCTTTTTTCAGGTGTTTTCCTGGAGACTTATCCACAGTACTCCCAACTCAGTCATCTGCACATTCCGCGACTCCAAAATCTACACGATAACCACGGAGTCTTCTCCGGCACACAAAACATACAAACATCACCAATTCAGGTTAACCTGCCTGGATGGACTTCACACAACATACTTATTACGTACTTCGATTCCGGATCTAAATGCAAATTAACAGAGATACATGAATCTACTCATCGGGGGAACCACATCCACGTGTTCGTGGATCGTCTACCCTTTAATGCCAAAAGAAAGGACTTCACATGTCCAAGGAAGATGATCGTTACCCTTGATGTATGCTTTGACGCCCCGAGAGAAATCCAGATGGTTGAAAACGACTACTCCGACTTTGCCTCCACAAATTCGAACTCGCCTTGCGAATCCGAGACCCGAAACACGAATGGCGGCAAGATCTCTCTTCTTCCGGCGCTGCTTCTCCTTCTCCAGAAAACCAGGCCAAACTCTCCAGCGCCAGTATAATGAAGAGGAAACGACCGAACAAGGCATATATATAAAGCTACCGCAACGCGGTACCGCCTCGTTTCGCGTGTAACTGCCCGGACCCTCCAATCACAGGCCGATACGTGGCCACGCCGTTATAGACTCGCTAATGCCAAACGTTAGGATGCTAGCGCCTCGCGGTTGCTAGTGATCGTTATATCACGACCGCCCCTGCTATCGCCACGCGATAACTACTACCGCCGCACGGTAGTAACCCGAGTGCTTTGACAAATAAATTGCCATGCTACCGCTGGGCGTTAACCCTACCACTGGGCGTTAACTTCCCGAGAGCTCGGACAATAAAATAGCTACCGCCGCGCGCTAGAAACGTACCGCCGCGCGGCAGACTAGGCGTTGAGTCACCTTGCCTAACTCAACGCTCTCAATGCTGTGACGCTAACAATGGAGTTACCGTCATGCGGTACTTAGCTACCGCCAGGCGATAGGCTCCAGAACATCATTTCCTACCTTAAGAAAATTGAGGCGATACAAATCTCCCCCACTTAAAAAATTTCGTCCCGAAATTAAGTCATGCAGGAAATTAAAGAAATTGATCAACATTAACTATGTACCTCAATCGAATAACTTGGGGAACTCCAACTTCATGGTTTGCTCCCGCTCCCATGAAAGCTCCTCTCGACCACAGTTGTCCCACCGAACCTTTACCATCCTGATCTCTTTATTATGAAGTCGCTTTACATCCACATCCTCAATGCGAATGAGTTTGACCTTCGTTGTCAACCTACCATCCACTGGTACTTGATCTGCAGCGATCACTAACATAGGATCTTGCACCGCCTTCCACAACACCGATATGTGGAATACGTCATGTAGACCACTCAATTCCGTTAAAAGCTTCAACCGGTAACCGGCTTCACCAACGCACTCCAGCACCTCAAACGACCCAAAGTATCTTGTACTTAGCTTTTTCAGTTGATGAATCCTCGATATGCCCTTGAATGGTTTGATCTTCAAGTATACCCAATCGCCCACGGTGAATTCGACGTTTCTGTGTTTGGCGTCATAGTACTTAGCTTGCCTATCTTATGCAATTAGCAATCGCTCCCGGATTGTATGCACAATCGAAGTCGCATCTTCGTCGTCCTTCCGCTTGTACAACTTGGACTCACCAGTCTCCAACCATGACAACGGAGTATGACACTTCATACCATAAAAGGCCTCGAAGGGTGTCATTTGAATACGCGCCTGGTAGCTGTTGTTGTACTCAAACTCAACCATATATACGCGTTAAGCGTATATACATATATATATTTGCCTTTACATTTTCACATGCTACATAATACAAAGATGGTCTTTCACACTGTGTTTTATCGTCTGCATCTTCGTAAGTACCTAAAAATGTTAGTAGGCTGATGAGTATTTTTGCTTGCTCACCTATGGTAGAATAGCACAATATTTATGTAAACAATGCGCGCACATTATATCCAGGAGCGGATCCAGGAATTTTGGCTGGGGGGGAGCCTAGTCACCAAGCAAAGCCAAAAAAAGTTAAATACAATCTTAAATATATATAAAAAATATATTATATATATTCAACAAGCAAAAAAAGATATAAACAATTCCATACATATTACTTCAATTGTGCACGCCGATTCTCACCTCATAGAATTCATCTATGATGCAATCTTTTGTCGATTTTCTCAGCTATTTCTCGTTCAATGTATAAAGTCATGCAATTTGCAAGAAATTCATCCTACATCTTATTGTGAAGTCTCGTTTTAACAAGTTTCATAGCAGAAAATGATCTTTATGTGGTTGTTGTTGATACCAGAAGAGTCAAAATGAGTCGAATCAATTTGTCAATAAGATAGTAGGTCTCCGATTTTTTTGTTTCCACCAATTTCTTGATAAAGCACGTAAATTGTAGACAAATTCTTGAAGTCCTTGTGGGAAGAAATATCAAGCTGATAATGCTGTAACTGAGTATTCAACACATAAATTTCATGTTCGTTGAAATCTTTAGGATATAAATTCTTTGTAAGGGCACATATATCATCAATATTAAAAGATTTGTATTCATCACTTGAATCTAAAAACATACTTAGACGAAGTAGTTCCATAAAATTTTTACTGAATCTTTGGTTGAGCTCCAGAAACACACAATCTATTGTGAAATTGTGTACTCGAAAATGATGTTCCACTGTTATAATATCACATGGACTTTAAAACCGACGATCACTAAATCGAGCTTTCATGTCTGGACTTCGACTTCATTGGCCTCACAAAATATGTTCACAATCTTTAAGAATTTTTCCCAGTCAGATTCCCGTAATTTCTGAATGTGTGCTTTTGTGGTTGAAACTAAATTTATAGCATTTAATATATCATTGTATTGAAGTTGCAATGCTTTGCATAATATGTCACTGATTTCCAAAACTTCTTTCATCAAATATAAGATAAATACAAATTCAAATACTCCAAGTTTTCTAAATGCTGCTTCAGCATCTGCTTGTTGAGCAGATGTCACTCCATTTTCGCTGATTTCAAGCAACACAGAGCACATGACATTGTAGATATTTATAACACTACAAACAGAGTTCGGGTGAGATGACCATCTAGTATCACTATGTCGTTGTAGTGAACCAATTTGATTGGCTCCCGTTCCTGTCTCAATTTCACCGAAAATAATCATGTGAACGAAATAATCTTTTTGTGCAGGTCGTAATTGATCATTGCGCTTGGAGGAGGCACCAACAGTATTAACAATATAAATTGATTCACTGAAAAAATTATGCACAACTTTCACTTCCATTGATGTTGCAACAAGAACTAGCTGAAGCTTATGTGCAAAACAACGAACATAATAAGCTCGTGAATTTTCATTAATGACTAAAGATTTTAGACCTTTCCATTCACCTCACATGTAACTTACACCATCATATCCTTGACCCTGCATATCCTGAATACTCAAATTATGACGATAGAGTACTGAAAAAAATTCATTCTTAAGAGTTAGTGCACTAATATCTGCATGAACAGGATCTAAGAACCTTTCCTGCACAAACCCACAAACATCCACAAATCGAATCACAATAGTCATTTTCTCTCCTTTTGATTTATCTCAGGACTCATCAACTATTATTCAATATTTAGAATCACCAATTTCCATACGAATAATATCTTGCATTATTCTTGACATAATAGAAAGAAGATCCTTCTGAATAATCGGTGATATGTACATAACATTTCCCGGGGCATTTTCTAATACAACCTCATCAGCATCCTTATTATAAGTTCTAAGTATTTTAATAACTTGGACAAAATTACCACGATTAATTGATTCTTCACTTTCATCATGATCTCAAAATATAATACCTTGAAATGCACAATAGCACAAAACATCAATTGAAGTTTTGACGCGCAACCGGTTAATTGTGATTTGCTGAGAAGATTGTCTTTCCATCACTATTTTTATATGTTGACATTGAGACATTAAATATGCAGAACATTTGACTGCAATGTTGGGTGGAGAAGAATAATCCTTCCCAACACGAGTCAAAAAAGCACAATTCTTTCCATTAACTTTCTTCCAGTTCCAAAATCCTTCGGTTGCGAATGAACTAGTTCCAAACTGGCCAGAGATTTGTTTATTAAAGATATTGTTGGGTCCATTGCCCACAATGTCCTAGATTTGAGGAAGTCAATCTTGTCAATGATATATATAAAGTTGTATTTGATGTATTCCTGAGTTCATGCATGCAGGGATGTCCTAGCAATAATAATGGGACAGGTAGCCTAAGTGGCTAGGTCAGGTAAACACTTACCTAAGGTGTGGATAGACAGAAAACTGTCCAAGTCCACAGATGTTGAGTGAAGGTCATTCATTCAACACCAGATGACTTATAGCGCTGAGTGGATCCTATACAGTCAAAGCCAAAGTAGTGACAAGCTGAGAAAGTGGATAAGTCCACAGACATTGAGTGAAGTGAACTCACTCAACGCCATACAGTAAAAGGATGTGAGACAGGCTAATGCAGTAAAAGCCTAAGAAGAAATGAGGAGAAAAGTGGCTAAGTCCATAGGCGTTGAGTAAGTATCACTCACTCAATACCATACTCTATATTCGTTGAGTATTGCCTTATAAGTCAAATCCACAGAAAAACTATGCTGGTATTTGGCTAAGTCTAAATGCTTTGAGCGTAGTTTACTCACTCAACGCCAGTTAAACAGAATAAAATCTGTTGAGTAGTTTGACATTGAGTGGAGCTTACTCACTCAACGCTAAAGAGCAGAAAAATCGGGCGAAGGCAGAAAGCATTGAGTGAGACATGCTCACTCATTGCTCTCAACGCCATGATTCAGAAAACCTGGCTAAAGCAAAAAGCATTGAGTGAGGTGTGCTCACTCAACGCTCTTAACGCTCTCAACGCTTAAGATGTTGAAGAAGCAGGAAGTTGGTTAAGGCAGAAAGCGTTGAGTGAGGAGAGCTCACTCAATGCTCTCAACGCCTAAAATACAAATATCATGTTTTAGGCATAAGGCGTAGAGTGAGGCATGCTCACTCAACGCTTTCAATGCCAAACATGCAAAAAGGTTGAAGAATAAGCTAAGACAAAAGGCGTTGAGTGAGACGTGCTCACTCAATGCTGTCAACGCCTAGATAGACATAATTCTGTCTAAGTGTCTTGGCGTTGAGTGAAGCTCATTCACTCAACGTCTATTCTACTAATGCTCGATTTTGGTTAAGTCCATAGGTGCTGACGTCAACAATATCTGCAAAATCGACAAAGTCAACTATTTTCAAATCAAGTACGGAGAGTCTACAGAACACGACAAACTCTGCCGATAAGCTAATATACGTCTTCTTCCGTTAAAGCAAGGTGCAACTGGAAGCTGCAGGTGGGCCCCACTGATTCCTAAGAGCCGTTGATCGGCAAATTACAAAAGGAAGAGATTGGCCAAGAAGAAAACAACTTTTAGGGTTTTATCAATTTAAAAAGTTGCGGTTGGACTTCATCTTCCTCGCCATTGCTGCCAAGAAAAAGCTTGAAGTATTCCTGCAAGAACCAAAAATTTTAGTTAGCTGGTGCCATCTTCACCTGCACCAGCAAGTTCAAAAGGTCTTCCTTCTGAGGGAGGTGCAGAAACAGAGAACAAGTTTCTGCAGATAAAGTTACTTCTCAGTTCAGCAAACTCAAATCTGAATATCTACTTCTGAAGCTGAGAAGAAGAAAGAACAGAATTGCTGATTCTATCCTGGGAAGAAAGGGGAAGGAGAGCAATTTACTGCTAGTTACTTCCAACTCAAGATCCTTGCAGTTGTGAAGAAAGTTAGAGCTGAGATAACTTAGCTCAAGCGGTCATCACAGAGAAATTTCTCTGTGATAAACATAAATATATTTCACTCATGTAGGATCCTTTTGGATCTGAGTTGTAAGGCTCACTGAGCCTGAGGTAGGGCAAATTTTCCTGAGCTGTTGGATCCAGTTTGGATCTGAGGTAGGTGGTCAATTGATCACTGAGCTGTAGGACTTGGTTTCAAGTCTGAGGTAGGTGAGTCATTCTCACTGAGCTGTAGGACACTTGTGCCTGAGGTAGGATCTGGCTGCAGATCTAACATAGGGCCTTTATGCCTGAGATTGTAGGAGAGTCATTCTCTCTGAGGTAGGATCCCTAGTGAATCTGAGGTAGGGCTGTCCTCCCAGCCTGAGTGTAGGGCCTTTGGCCTGAGGTAGGTGATCTGCTGATAACTGAGTTGTAGGTCATTGTGGCTGAGTTGTAAGTCTTGGAGGAGACTGAGAGATCCTGAGGGATCTGAGGTGTAAGCTCTTTGGAGCAGTGTTTTGGACATGGGCTTTGACAAACAGTAAGTTGGCAAGGTGGGAGGAGAGTGGATGTACCTAAAAGTTGAGAAACCACTATAAATCTGTGTGTTTTTCTGTGTTGTTTTCTTTGTGCAGGTACTTGAAAGCTAATTACCGCCAACACACTAAGTACTAAGAAAGATAAAATTAAAAGCTAATAATATCAATGAGATAACCTATTCACCCCTAGGTTGTAAGCTACTTTGAAAATAAAGACTTTCAGATATAACACAATAAACAACATGCAACATCTTTTGCAGGAGAATACACCAAACATGGGAATCTCTTGAACGAGGAACTTTGAAATCTTTGATTATATTCACCTGAGGATGGATAGTCTTGAAGCTTGAGTCGATAAGGCCCGACTTTAAGATGTGTTTGACGCATTTCATCTTGTTGATTTATAGGATATTACCAAATTTGTGGACATAATCCAGAATTACGCTCGAAAGCCAGTGAAGAATCAACAATAACTAAAGGGGTTTGAACTTTAACTGGTTTTGATGATGGAGGTGTATCAACTTAAGTTGAAGACTTATTGTTGAAGCTTGTGTCGATAAGACCTGACTTTAACATATGCTCGCTGATGAGTCCAAATATTACACTGCTTTTTGGACTCATCTGGGCCAGTTTTATCGTCTTAACACTGCACTCGAGAGCTATAACTGCTTATATTTGCTTATTTGCCTATTTCATGATTAAGTGCACTTTAGGCCCGTTTTCTGTGTGCTTTAGATGTTTCTGTGTTTTTGTTGTTTTACTTGTTCTCTAGCCGTGTATTGAGAATGTAGTGTGCACTTTTGGTGGCCTATCTGCCTCTTCTGCTGGTGCATGGGTCATGTGCGTGCTCCAGAATCGCTCGGGAGACCCCTACGATACAGGAACACTGCGCACGATCACTGGACTCACTGCGCACGACCACTGGTCGCGCGCCGCTGATCGTGCGCATTACATTCTCCTTTGCCTAATTCTGCCCGGGTAATCGCACGAGCACTGGTCATTGTACGCACGACCACTGGTCATGCGCCACTGCTCGTGCGCGTTTACCTCTTGCTTTCTGCAATTCTGTCTTAGCCAATCGCACAATCAGTGGATTCAGTGCACACGACCACCGGTCGTGCGCCACTGATCGTGCGCATATCTGCTGATGTTTCTGTCCAAGTTGCAGGTTTAATTAGAAATTGTGCACGATCATCGACCGACAGTGCGCAAGACCACTGGTCGTGCGCAACTGATCGTGCGCTCTGCTTATTCTGCCTTCGTATTTAAGGGCCTGCTCCGTGATTTAGGGCAACGCTGGTCATTTCTGCAATCGAAGAGTACGCGGGAAGTGTCGTTCTACTTCTCCAGCTGCTCCATCCACCTCCACCTTCATCGGGAGTCCGTAGCCGGTGATTCCGAAGCTTTCCAAACCCTCTGGCGAAGCTCCCTGCCATTGATGACCTCAACTCCAAGCTTTCCACCGGAGTTGGAGAAAAAGACGACCTAGAGAACAGACTCAAAGGCCTTCGAGGTGACATCTCGTTGGTATCGAAAGCCTCCTCGGACTGAGCCCGGAAGCGGATTGACAACTCGCTATTCCGGCCACGACCTGCGGTGGACCTTCACCCTCTAGTAGTTTACTCGTCTTCCCCTTCCTCCGTTGTATGGAATGATTTGCTATTGTAATGAACTACATTTTCTACTCAATATCTAAGTGGATGTTTGTGGTTTTCATTTGCTTTTGAGTTGTGTGTTGTGAATGCGCCTCGCCCACTCCACATCCACTTCATACCCTTGTTTCACCCGATTGCACTCCGCACAAGAACACTTCCATCCATTATCTTTCCGTCCACTCGCCCAACCAAAGTTCGGCATCGCGGCCGATACACTCACCTCACCTTGCGAAGCGGTGTCTTCGACCCGCATAGCCTTAATTAGTTTATTAGATCAAGAAACCACAATCTCACAAGCCCCCTTTTTAATCTTTACTAAGTATAACCCTCATAACGATATTTTTTGAACTATCGCCGCTCTATGCTAATTGCATTCCTCAAGAGACCGACATTTGGGGATTTATTCCCAAATTTTCTTACTTGTGCGACCGGTGCGCTTGCCGATTTCCACGCATCAAGTTTTTAACACTGTTGCCGGGAAATGCAACTATAGAGCGACTCAGGATGACTGAAAATATTGTTATAAGAGTTAGTGTTTTTGACTGCTGTTTCCTTGTGTAGTTTGTCGCAGTGAATGCAGGGTCGAGCCACAAGAGATCTTGTATCCTACGACCCAGAGATCGAACATACTATCCTAGCGCGAAGACGCGCCGCAACCATCACTTTAGCCCTAATGGGAGGCCAGCTGAATATTGATGCCGGCAACCGAGTTGGAGGGATACCTCATGGCGACCGAAATGGCGACAAAAATGAAGTGAACCCTCCCCAGGTCCGCACCATGAGGGATTACACTACACCTACCGTCGGGAGCATATACCCCGGCTTCGGACCTGCTATCACCAACCAACAGTTCGAGATTAAATCAACTATCCTGAATATCATTCGGAACAACGCTCAGTTCTCAGGAATGGCCACTGAAGACGCCCATCTTCACCTGGCGGAATTCTCCGAAATTTGCGCCACGTTCCGCTACGCTGGAATCCCGGACGAAATAGTCGAGCTCCGCCTATTCCCTTTTTCACTAAGGGACAAAGCCAAGACATGGCTTCACTCTCTCCCACCTGGAACAGCCACCATCTGGGAGGCTTTGACCACAATTCCTAGCTACGTTCCACCCGGTAGATCGGATCGTGAGCATTAGTCGTGCAATAGCCAACTTCCGGCAAGCCGATCAAGAAAGTTTAGCCGAAGTTTGGGAGCATTTCAACGAGCTGCTGAGGAAGTGCCCTAACCATGGATTCCAAACGTGGAACCTCGTCAAAAGTTTCTACTTCGCTATTGATCCCCACCACCGAGCCATGATCGATGCCGCCTCCGGAGGAACAATCATGAACCTTGCTCCAGATGATGCTCTGAGAATCTTACAAGACACTGCCACCCACAGCGCTTACTGGATCGCTGGAAGAAACATCCCACGAAGCACAAGCGGAGTATTTGCCGTGGATATCCCCAAGCCCTCCGCTGCCGCCCCAGTGATGGCAATCTCATGGCAAGGTTGCGGAAGCACCGACCACCACAGCTTCGAATGCCTAGGAGTCGAGGTACCAGACGAATCTTCTTTTCTGAATGAGTCAGTTAATTTTGTAGCAAATCAAAACAGGGGAATGCCTTACGGAAACACATACAACCTGGGGGTGAGAAACCACCCCAACTTTTCTTGGAATCCAAACGCATCTGGCCAAAGATGGCAATCGGGGCAGCATCAAAACGATGCGTATGCCTCCGGAAGCCAACCGCGGCCGCCTCAACCAAATTATTCCCAAGGGCCCCCCGCCGTTAAAAAAGTTATTTGGAAGAGATGTTCGAGAAATTCGAGAAATTCGTTGAAATTTCCCAAACCAACATGACAAATCAAGTCGCCTCGATGCGCAAACTGGAGGCACAATTGGGCCAATTGGCCCAAGTGGTCTCTGAGCGCACCCAAGGCACCTTACATAGTAACATCAAAAAGAACCCCAATGAACAAGGTAAAAGCCTTGGGGAGGAAAATTTGGGAAAAAGCAACGAACTCGTCATCAATTGTAAAATAAACAACTTCAAAACCCCAGCATTATGCGACTCTTGGGCGTCCAGCAACATCCTCACCTTGCAAGATGTTGTGAAGATGCACCTACAAGTCGACACTGAAAACCGAAAGTCATTTATCTTAGCGAATGGCAATTTGGTTGACACCGAGGGAGGTGTTCGGGAAGTCGAAATCGAGGTCAACGGAAAAAGTATAACCACTGACTTCCAGGTTTTGGGACCAAAGGAAAATAAGTCTATTCCTAAATTAGGAGTCCCATTCCTGACGGCCAGCGGCGCATCCCTCGACTTTTCCAAAGGACGCGTCACTTGGCCGACAGAAGATTCCGCCCACGATAACACATCCATACATCCCTCTCCCATCCAAAATAACAATTTTCTGAGTGTCACAGATACCAAGATAGATTCAGTACTCCCAACATTGGAAGAAGCACATCCGGAAGAGCAGACAAAGAAATGACTCTCCCAGGAGATAGATGAGAATCAAGAGCTGTTGGTCAAAGAAGAGATCGAGTGCGCCAAAGCCACGACTACCTTTCTACTTCCCGCCAACTCTATTTTTGAGCATGGCGAACCGAGTTTTATCCGAGAGAAATCCCTAGACACGTATTTGTATAACACTGCTGATAACTCTGTTAAGCGATCTGTAGCTTGGGCAGATCCGGTCGCCGTCATGGTGCCAGACAGGATGCCACCAACCACAAAAACAGGAAAACCCACAGATTACATCCATTGGAAGTCTCCCACGGTGGAGAAACTGAAGGAGGCAAAGCATTTATGCGACGAGCGCTACGCTGCCTTCCGGCGCGAGGAAGAGCGCAATCGGAGTAAGGGGAAACCCCCTTCCCCCAACGCAAAAAGACAATCTACCGTCCCCTCGCACCCCACCGGAGAGACTTACCACAAATCCGCTTATAGCTGATTGCAATACCATCGTTCCATTTACCCTCCTCTTTCCGTTTTCTCGCTGCGTATGGAACTTTAGTTCGCTCTATTTTATTTCTTCCTTTTCAAACTGCAGAGAACTCTTTATTATAACTGCTAATACAGGTATTTGGTCCACCTTAAGGACGGTAAACAAAAGTGGCTTCTGGGAGACAACACATGTTGGACCATTTGGTCCCGTGCTGTATTTTGAGCTCTTTTTCTATATATATATGTGCATATTTTGTTTTGCGTATGTATTTAAATCGCAGGTGCAGGAATTTTTGAGGCGCGGTAACTTGGCCGCACTTGGATATCTCGTCGCACGACCGGTATGCTCAATTTTGAGCATGGGTACTTCTTCCCCTAGCCTTTTATTTTTATTTACATGTTTTACTTTTTCGTATTGTCATATTCTAGTCTGTGGGTGGAGTTGTCTGTGATCACTACACAATACAGTTTATTGCATACTAGTCTGCATTTATTTATTTCACGATCACTAATTGCACACACTGAATCACCCACATGAGTGTGCACTTAAACATGCACGTGGCTCAAGCCAAATGTATTACTTTTGTGTAAACTCTAAAAAGTGGTGCTGCCTTAGGATTTTGGGATATAGTAGTTCGAAACTCATGCAATGCTCCTAATCGAGTACTCATGATTTGCATAGAAATAGTATAGAATTACTTTTTCTTCATGCTCGTAGACTTAAATTTATTCTGCAAAAGTAAATTTTGTTTGTGCTACTTAAAATTGTAGAATCTGGAGTAATCGAACGGTAATGTAGAGATGAGTGTAGCCGTCACTAGACTCGTATTGCTTGAGTCGGGGGGAAGGATCGTCTTTTTCGGGGACTGAGAACTTGCCCCAAGCAACTCTCGAAGCATTGGTGCCCGGTTAGTCGAGTGTGAGCGTGAGGTAGGCCATCATTTTGGCTAGTTTGAGCCTTTTTGTACCTAGTCCTAGCAGCTGATCCTTGCAAACCAAATTTGCGCCTACCCTCCTTTTGTTTCAGCTCCACCTATATTCACCAAAGCCTAAAAGCCAACCCTTTTGTCGCAACCAAAACCTTGAGCTTGATCGATTTCAAAAATTTGCTTTGTTGTGATATTTGGGATTCATGTGATGTGGAGATGAATTCATGAATTGCTAATTTTTAGATTTGGGGATTGCTGAATGAAAAAGAAAAAAAATGAAAACAAAAAAAATGAATAAAAAAGAAAAACAAAAGAAAATTTAAAATTATTACAAGGAGAATTGCAATCCCCATCTTGTGTGTTAGTTTTTGGTCGGGAAAGGACGTGTGCACACCCTGTTTTCAAGCCAAGTCTGGGGGTGTGTCACACATGCATTTCTTAGTGGCTGTTTGAGTTTAGCTCTTGTTTGCTCGCTTTGGTTGTGTGTAGCCTCCTTGTTTATCATTGACTACCACATCTTAGCCTTAGCCCCATTCAAACCTACAAGTCATGCTGATTCACATTTGAGTCTACTTAGCATTGTGGAGAGAGTGTGAAAGGGCAAGCTTATGGTTCCTGACATTGATGGATTTCTTTGGAGGTGATCACGAGCCCTAGTCTTGGGCAATGCTCACCTTAGTGGCCTGTCTACTTTCTCCGTACACATGACCGAACGATTCTCCAGAATTCTAATTTTAAGTAGACACAATATTTATTAACCTCTGTCGAATAATTTAAGCTCTGTAGTATCATTAAAAAGTTTTTCTATTCTATTTTCTATACGCATGATGTATTTGATTTCTCGTCCTACTTTATTTTGAAGTTTCTAAGACAGCTAGCTATTTTTACAGTCCACTGAGTAATGATTTGCGTGGGACGCGCAAATGGGTAAGTCTGGGGGTGTGATGAGTCCAAATATTACACTGATTTTTGGACTCATCTGGGTCAGTTTTATCGTCTTAGCACTGCACTTGAGAGCTATAACTGTTTATATTTGCTTATTTGCCTATTTCATGATTAAGTGCACTTTAGGCCCGTTTTCTGTGTGCTTTAGATGTTTCTGTGTTTTTGTTGTTTGCCTTGTTCTCTAGCCGTGTCTTGAGAATGTGGTGTGCACTTTTGGTGTCCTATCTGCCTCTTCTGCTGGTGCATGGGTCGTGTGCATGCTCCGGAACCGCTCGGGAGACCCCGACGATACAGGAACACTGCGCACGATCACTAGACTCACTGCGCACGACCACTGGTGGTGCGCTACTGATCGTGCGCATTACACTCTCCTTTGCCTAATTCTGCCCGGGTAATCGCACGAGCACTGGTCATTGTGCGCACGACCACTGGTCATGCGCCACTGCTCGTGCGCGTTTACCTCTTGCTTTCTGCAATTTTGTCTTAGCCAATCACACGATCAGTGGATTCAGTGCACACGACCACCGGTCGTGCGCCACTGATCGTGCGCATATCTGCTGATGTTTCTGTCCAAGTTGCAAGTTTAATTGGAAATTGCGCACGATCATCGACCGACAGTGCGCACGACCACTGGTCGTGCGCCACTGATCGTGCACTCTGCTTATTCTGCCTTCATATTTAAGGGTCTGCTCCGCGATTTAGTGCAACGCTGGTCATTTCTGCAATCAGAGAGTGCGCGTGAAGTGTCGTTCTACTTCTCCAGCTGCTCCATCCACCTCCACCTTCATCGGGAGTCCGTAGCCGGTGATTCCGAAGCTTTCCAAACCCTCCGGTGAAGTTCTCGGCCATTGATGACCTCAACTCCAAGCTTTTCACCGGAGTTGGAGAAGAAGACGACTTAGAGAACGGACTCAAAGGCCTTCGAGGTGACAGCTCGTTGGTACCGGAAGCCTTCTCGGACTGAGCCCGGAAGCGGATTGACAACTCGCTATTCCGGCCACGACCTGCGGTGGACCTTCACCCTCTAGTGGTTTACTCCTCTTCCCCTTCCTCCGTTGTATGGAATGATTTGCTATTGTAATGAACTACATTTTCTACTCTATATCTAAGTGGATGTTTGTGGTTTTCATTTTCTTTTGAGTTGTGTGTTGTGAATGCGCCTCGCCCACTCCACATCCACTCCATACCCTTGTTTCACCTGATTGCACTCCGCACAAGAATGCTTCCATCCATTAGCTTTCCGTCCACTCGCCCAACCGAAGTTCGGCATCGCGACCGATACACTCATCACCTCACCTTGCGAAGCGGTGCCTTCGACCCGCATAGCCTTAATTAGTTTATTAGATCAAGAAACCACAATCTCACAAGCCCCCTTTTTAATCTTTACTAAGTATAACCCTCATAACGATATTTTCTGAACTGTCGCCGCTCTATGCTAATCGCATTTCTCAAGAGACCGACACTCGGGGATTTATTCCCAAATTTTCTTACTTGTGCGACCAGTGCGCTTGCCGATTTCCACGCATCACTCGCCGCATTTCATCCTGTTGATTTATAGGATATTCCCAAATTTGAGGATGTAATCCTATATCACGCTCGAAAGCCTGTGAAGAATGTTCAACTAGGAAAGAATCAACAATAACTAAAGGGGATTGAACTTTAACTGGTTCCGATGATGAAGGTGTGCCAACTTTAGTTGAAGACTTTCTATTGAAAAATGAATTAATAGTTTTTAACTTATTCATGAAAACCTAATTACATGAATTTAGTTCAAGTGTTCAACATTGAATGAAAAAAAACTAGACTAGTAGACTGAAAGTATAACCATCTTAAGAACTATCAAGATTCAAGTATCTTATGCTTAGGTTTAAAAATTGCCTACCAAGATTCAAGTATCTTATGCTTAGGTTTAAAAATTGCCTATCGAGATTGAAGCATCGAGATATATGACCATAACTGAAAGTATAATCATCTTAAACTTATAGACATTATCTATTTAAGATAGGTATCAAAAATTTGAGAATGAAACAAAAAAAATTTCAAGTAAATCCATGGAAGTTGGAACTGTGAACTATCAAATATGGAAGATGAATGAGAATATCAGAACTCAGAGTCTCATATTTCAGAAGAACCTGCAATGTCCGAACTCCGAAGTGCAAAAGAATCCTTCGCCTAGGGTTGAGAGTCTTAGAATTCAGAAGAACCTGCAATTGTGGCCCGCGGGAGGGTTTTGGGCTATCGAGCTATGGTTGAGATTTGAGAGGATAGAGCAAAAGCTAAGATACCACTGTCTATTATAGCAAAAAAATTGGGGAATAGACATCAGTTTTTATAAACACCGCTGTCTATTCTATGACGGTTTTTTATAAAAACCGCGGTCTATTCGAGCTGTATTATTATTTTTTAAAATAGCTCATTTATTAGTTAGAGCTTATAGTGCACCGGTTGGCCTAACCAGATGCTCACTATATTTTCAGGCTCAGTTAGGACTCGTCACGTTGTGCAAATAACGAATTTGTTGATAGGGGTTCAACTCACACAATATGCGTCCGGGACTAGAACACAAAATAGTCTTTAGGGAGCACTGTTCTCTCCAATTTACTTGTGCACGAACAAGACCACAAGACAGTCTTTAGAAAAAGTACCCCCTTATATCCCTCGAGCCAAATACTTGGCTAAGATAATAGTGCACATTACCACACAATATTATAATAATATTCATAAGAGTCATCATATTTGCACAACGTATCTTAAATTATCTTTATTTGTCGCAATTGGACAATTATTATCCGGGGACCAGTCTAGCCGCAAACGATCACAATGAACCGATCTTATAATAATGTTGGTCCGACCTCACGATAATTCTACGTGCAAAATTATTCTCATTATGATTATAATCTTTTTTTCATAATATCGTGCATCGACATATCTCAAATTGTTCACGATGGTTGCAACCACACAAGATCAGTTTAGTCATAAAAAATCCCACTTGACTAAAATAATATTGATTTGATCTTATGATAATTTGCATGCGTAAATAAATTATTAAATAATATATTTTGCACGATATTTAGCATAGCTTTTCCTTATTATTAAGATGCATGCAACCTACAATTCAGGATCTCATTATCACTTGAATACAAGCGAATCGACCCTGCATCATGCCCGATGAGTTATCATAATTAATTTGACAATATTTAGGTGTATAAATTACCAGCAAAAGCTACAAAAATAATAACTAGCGAGATATAAACACTGCATTATTTTTCACCTACCTCAATCTTTCGCTCCTAAATCTTATATTGGTACTTTAGCAGAAATCCGACAGCACTCCAGCAATTACTTGGGCACTCGCACAAAAATAATATTTTGACGTCATTTTCACAACATTTAGGAAGACTTCACCACAATGTAAGGCCAAAAACTACCTCTCAAGCCTCTCTCAAAGATTCCCCGAAAGTTCGGTAGCGATTTGAATCTTTCTCCCTCCTCCCTAACACCTTCTCTCTTGATTTCCTGGATACCAAAGAGGAATTGGAGTGAACGTATAAGTCTATTGGATGAGTATTTATAATATATTTGCAACGCCACCAAAATCGCATCAATCCGAGTTCTATAGCTCCCAAAAGCGCGAAAACAGTGATATAAGCCAAAGATGTAATTTTCACTCCTTTGGATGGGCGACACATGGCCCGTACGGGCGTCACGTGGCGCCCGTCCGGACAGGGGCGAGCAGGCCTTGTTCTTGCTTGTGCCTAGCTAGCACACTTCTCAACCCAATCGTGGGCCGCCACGCGGGCTGGCGTGTGGCCCGCACATGGCCTATGTGTGGCCTGCACATGCGGCTCCTTCTAGGTCCGCCACGTGCCGCTGGCGACTGCTACGTGGTGCCACGTGGCATCCTCTTATCTATTTGGTCATTTTTGGTCTTTTTTAAGTCTAAAAAAATTTACGAAAACACCCTCCTTAGGGTTTTTCGACGTTCCAAACCCGATTCCGGCTCCGTTTCGCCAAATCCGGGACAATTATTACTTACATTGCACTTTTTTTATAGACGTTCTACGATTTTGATAAATAAAATATGTATTTTAATAGATTTTGATATTCCGAGTTTCTTGGCGGATTCAGTTTCTCGAAATTCATATCGGTTGCACAAAAAAATTTACTTTTTCTTATGAACTCTGGTTTCAACAAATAATATGTTGATTCTTATGTAATTCGACGTTCTGAGCCCATTGGCTGGCCATATCTAGCGCGTTTTCTCACGAACTTCGATTTCGATAAATAATATGTCAATTTCTATGTTTTTCGACGTTCTGAGTACATTGACAGACTACATTTCATGAGATTCGTGTCAGTTGTGCCGAAAAACGTGTTTTTCCCTATGATCTCTAATTATAGCAAACAATATGTTGATTCATAGGCTTTCTGACCTCTTGAGTCAAATCGTGAACTCCATTTTCTAAGATTAGGCTCTGCTTGATCATTTAATGTTCGGCATTATTATTAATCCATAATCAACATTACTTAACACTAATCATGATTAAGTAATTATAAGATATTATAGTCAAGCCGTAAGCTCCCTCCGCTCCTGCCACCAAGTACAGGCGGAAGATCACCCAGTCTCCAGTGCACGCATATTCTCTGCCGCTGATGAAGATAAATACATAGTTTCGTGAGCGGTGGTTTGTTGTGAAATTGGCACCTACCCGCGAGTACGGAACTCGTCGCGGACAATAGCAACGGAAGCTTTGAGCAAATAATGGCGCGCACCAAACACAGTTCGAGTTTCCAAAACACAGAAAAAACACAGACGGCAAGAGATATACGTGATTCAGAGTTAAGCTCCTACATCCACGGGGAGAGCGCGCCGGATCCACTAATCGAAAAAATATCTGATTACAACACAGGCACTCAACGATCCTCAACGGATCGACACTAACCTAAAATAGAAAATAAAGAACAACAAGAAACCAAGAGAGAGGGAAGAAAACTCCCATATGCCGACCACAAAACTGGCCAATCGGAGCCTGGATCTGAATCTGATCGCCGCCGAAGGAATCTGCACCCAGCTACCGCCGTGAGCCCCCTCTCCTCCCTAGATACAGCCGGCCAAGCCGCTGTCACACGCTGGAGATGAACCCGATGCGCCGCTGGTGCCCAAAATCGGGTAACCCGATCTTCCCTCTGCCACGCGCCGCTGCCCTCCGGCCAAGAAAGCCGCTGCCCTCTTCAAGATGAAGGAACCGCAGCCTTATGCCCTCTTTCACCGCCGGTGTTGTCGCCGCCGGAGTTGCCGCCGCTGCTGGATCGCCGGAGCCGCCGCCCCCCTCTCCTGTTCTTTCTCCCGTCTTCCCGATGGCTCGATTAGGTTAGAATAAAAATCGGGATATCTCTCTCCTGTGCAAGCTTATATATATGTATAAAATCAAATAATAAAAACTCAACCGGACCGGTACAGCTGGACCGGTCCGGTGGAGCATCAAAACAACAATCTCCACCTTGATGCTCCACGAACGCTAATACCGCATAAAACATACAGACCCCTACTGACGACTACAAGCCCCCTCTCCCTGGGGCCGGCACGATCAACGTGCATCAGTCTGAGTCAAGTCAAACTTGACTCGCCTCACTGATTTCTCCCGCATGCTCGCAACGCATTCCTCTGTAGGAATCTCCCGCAACATCACGCCTCCACCTCGAGCGAACTCCCTCAACTCCCGGTGACGCACGTCGACGTGCTTCGTCCTTGCACGATAGACCGGGTCTACTGCAAGACGAATCGCACTCGAACTCTCATTGTGCAACTCCACATTCTCCTGAGTGATCCTAAGTTCCTCGGTGAGACCTCTTAGCCTGATGGCTCCTCTCACGGTGACTGGGTACTCCTGAGATGACTCTCTACCCGTCTCCTCTACGACTGTGAAGATCCTACCTCCGTCAAGGTCCTCTCTCTGTGCACACGCCCTTGCCACAAATCCTGCCCCGCTCCTCCGCTGGTCCGTCCTAGCTTTTCGCTGAGAACGGTCTCTGCTCTCTAAAGCTCTATCGAAGGAATCGCGATCTGAGGAGATCGCCTGAAATGCATATGCTACCGTATCCTGTAGCTCGAGAGACGGTCTGACCTCTTTCCTCGCATCTCCCCTGGCAATCGTGGTGCCAATCAGTCTATAGAGTGATCCGGAATGCTCTCCTCTCAAGACTGTCTGCGTGCCTCTCCTGACCTCCAAATACCCGCTGCTACGGGTATAAGAATACCCGGCAGCCTCTAGAGTGCCTAGAGAAAGCAAACTCTTCCTCAACTCGGGCACATACCTAACGTCGGTGAGGGTCCTAACCACTCCATCGAACATCCTAATCCTGATGCTCCCGACTCCAGATATCTCGCACTCTGACCGGTTCCCCATCCGAACACGACCACCTCCACAGTGCCTAATACTGGAGAACCATTCAATGTTCGGGCACATGTGGAACGAACATCCTGTATCCATGATCCAGGACTCTGTGGTCCCGACCACCACGTCGCAGCTTGGTGAAACATGTAGAACGTCATCATCGCTCATGCACTCGGATGCCACTGCAGCCTGCTGAGGCACAGATCCTTTGCCCTTGAGTTCCCTCACTGGGCAGTTGACCTTCCAATGCCCCTCTTCTTTGCAGTAATAACATCTACCCCTGGACCTAGGTCGATCATCCTCCTTGCCTCCCCCCTCGATCTTCCTCGGGATGGGTCTCTGCTCTTCACGAGCAGACCCTCGCTCGCACTCGATCCGGAACTGCTCCTCTTCTCATTAGAGAGAAACATCGTCACCACTTCCTCCATCTTAAGGATATCCTTCCCATACAACAAGGTGGTAACTAAATGATCGAACGACCTCGGGAGTGAGGACAAGAGGAGAAGAGTCTGATCTTCCTCCTGGACCTTCACATCCATACTCCGCAACTGGGATACCAGCTTGTCGAACACATTCATATGGTCCAACAACTACGTTCCCTCGGACATCCTCAAGCTGTACAACTGCTTCTTCACGTACAGCTTGTTCGTGAGCGACCTGGACATGTAGAGCTCCTCGAGCTTCCTCCACAAGTCCACCGTAGTTTCCGCCTCGATAACGGTGTACATGACCTCGTTTGCCAAACACAGCTGTATGGTGCTGATGGACTTGAGGTCCAGCTCATCCCACTCGTCGTCGTCTTTCACCTTAGCCTTCTCCTTTCCAAGGAGTGCCTTGTGAAGACTCTGCTGAACGAGTACGACCTTTATGCGCTTTTGCCAAAGACCGAAATCGATCCGCCCATCGTATTTTGGAACCTCGAATTTGGTCGCCATTGAATTGCTCACTGGTCCGAAGATCGAACCTCCCTCTGATACCAATTGTTGTGAAATTGGCACCTGCCCGCGAGTACGGAACTCGTCGCGAACAATAGCAACGGAAGCTTTGAGCAAATAATGGCGCGCACCAAACACAGCTCGAGTTTCCAAAACACAGAAAAAACACAGACGACAAGAGATATGCGTGGTTCGGAGTTAAGCTCCTACATCCACGGGGAGAGCGCGCCGGATCCACTAATCAAAAAAATATCCGATTACAACACAGACACTCAACGATCCTCAACGGATCGACACTAACCTAAAATAGAAAATAAAGAACAACAAGAAACCAAGAGAGAGGGAAGAAAACTCCCCTTATGCCGGCCGCAAAACTGGCCAATCGGAGCCTGGATCTGAATCTGATCGCCGCCGAAGGAATCTGCACCCAGCTACCGCCGTGATCCCCCTCTCCTCCCTGGATACAGCCGGCCAAGCCGCTGTCACACGCTGGAGATGAACCCGATGCGCCGCTGGTGCCCAAAATCGGGTAACCCGATCTTCCCTCTGCCACGCGCCGCTGCCCTCCGGCCAAGAAAGCTGCCGCCCTCTTCAAGATGAAGGAACCACATCCTTATGCCCTCTTTCACTGCCGGAGTTGCCGCCGCCGGAGTTACCGCCGCTGCTGGATCGCCGGAGCCGCCGCCCCCCTCTCCCGTTCTTTCTCCCGTCTTCCCGATGGCTCGATTAGGTTAGAATAAAAATCGGGATATCTCTCTCCTGTGCAAGCTTATATATATGTATAAAATCAAATAATAAAAACTCAACCGGACCGGTCCAGCTGGACCGGTCCGGTGGAGCATCAAAACAACAGTTTGTCACCCTCCAAATGACTCATTCTCTTCTCTAGTTGTAAAGAGGTGCAACCTATCACCTCGCTTTCTCTTTAAAGCCTTGTAAAGCAACATCGTATAATGAAAGTTTTGTCAGCACCAATCTGGCCACGTGATTTTTCATCTTATTCGCTGGTTTTTCACGTAAAATAAATATCCGTGTCAATTTTCACTCCTCTGTGACTGCTTGCATGCTCGACCACTCTACGAGCTAAGACGGTTTAGTTAATTCAATCTACCTAGTGCCTCGAGCGGATCACAACATTTATGAATTAATAAAAATAATTAGCTTCAAGGCATACCTAATTGATTATTAATTAAATTAATGAAATTTGAGAATAAATATTTTTTTGTTATTTTATGTAATATTTTTGATGTTTTCTGCGGAAACCCCATAATTAACCCTTAACAAATTTATTTTAAAAATAACAAGTTGAGAAGCCAAAGAATGATTCCGACAGAAATCTTGGTTCTCCTTTCTTCATTCATAGAACTTTTTCTTCAAACAATGATTCCTGCATGCAGAAAATCTTGACAACCAATTGACTTTGGTGTTTTTTTTTGCTTCGCTGTCCTTTTTTTGCTATTCTTTTATGCATGTTATTTTAATTCTTCACATCAAACATAGATGAGCTTTGCTATGATTTAGGAGGAGCACCCACTTCCCCTGCAAGTTATGCTGTTTTCAACTAAGGCTCCGTTTGGGGGGGACTTATTTTCACCGGTCAAGCGGTCATGACCACGCGCATGAATCAGACCTTAAATTAAGGTCTGATTCATGCGGTCATAACCGCTTGACCAGTGAAAATAAGTCTCCCCAAACAGAGCCTAAATGATTTTCTAAATAGGGACAACACAACCCAATTGGACTACTTTAAATTTTAAATGTAGGTTCATTTTTGGACTATAGCATTATTCAACATGTATTGGGCTTATCTAAGCAGAAGATTTATTGCATTAGCTGTAAAATCATGAATAGAGTTTGAATGTGAAACATTTTTTTTGTTCTGTTTTGAAAATTTTAGTTTGTTTGCGAGAAATTGCTATAACCCGTTTTTTATAATTTGCAAGAAATTGATAGTTAGCAATTATTTTTTTTTTCAAAAAACTAAGGCTCCGTTTGGCAGGATTTATTTTTACTGGTCAAGCAGTTACGACCGCATGAACCGGACCTTAATTATGACCCGATTCATGCGATCGTAACCGCTTGACCGGTAAAAATAAGTCCTACCAAACATAGCCTAAATCCTTAACATCGTGCCAGAGTCAGATGAAAATCTTGAGTTCGCCACTGTTTATGTGTACACCAATATACATTTATTATACTAGTAAAATTGTTGTCATATTGAGGACAAAATTAAGGGTAAAATGAGTGGATAAGAGCAAACAACAACAATACTCAAGCCTTTAACACACTGCATAAGAGCAAAGAATATTAAAAATAAAAGAAGAATTAAAGTTTTGTAATGAAGAAGGTTAAAATAGGAAAGATGAAATATTTCATTAAAATGGTGTTTTTACCCATTTATAGTATGGATATATTTATATAGCATAAAGCCATAAACGTATATGTTATATCTATATATATAATAATAAAATAAATGGATGATTTTAATGAATTTAATAGTATTAATACATTGCTTAAATATTATCAGCCGTAGCCTGGATTTATAATGGGCGCAGATATCCAGATCGTAGTTTTGGAAATACGTCTTGTACGTGTATTTTTAGGAAAGGTATTAAACACGAAAGTTATAGATCTCGACGAGATGTACAACTTTCGTGTTGAACACTTTTCCTAAAAATGCACGTACAAGGCTTATTTTCAAAAGAGCGAAACATGAACGTATTTCCAAAATACTTCTTGTACGTGCTTTTTTAGGAAAAATGTTCAACACGAAAGTTATAGATCTCGTCGATTCATGTTGAACATTTTTCCTAAAAATACATGTACAAGACCTATTTTCAAAAAATACGAAAAATTAGGAGAAAGTACGATATAACTAGCCAAAACTGAGGTACGAAAATTCTTAATAGGGCAAGAACAAAAAAAAATGAAGAACTGTTCAAAGATATTTTGTCAGATAAACATCGCGAGGCAGATGAGTTTACACGTGCAATGAATGCGTGCCAAAATGCTGGCGAGATCTCCGCAGCGATCTTTCTCTCCCTTTATATTTCCCGCCAACACGAACACAGAGGGTAGAGAGCAGAGAGGGAGTTGTTCATGATCGGCGGTTTCCGTTTCTTCATCCTCTTTGGCACTTCTTCATCTCGAAGCTGATGCCGGAGATGGAAATCTGGTTCGGGGGCCGCTCTCCTTATAGGAAGCAATCGGGGCGGAGGAAAGGGGATTAGGGTACGGTGGCTGGCGGATAAGGATATCGCCGGGGGATGACGGAGGCCACTTATAGGAACGAAATCCCCCGGGGTCTGAATAGGATCAGAACCCGCAGCTACGAATCGGAACAGCCGTCTGCATCCAGCTCCGGCGGGGACGATTCGCCGGGTAAGGCTGGGGGTTTAGGAGGCGATGGACATCGGATGCCTGTTCTTGGCGGGAAGTCTGCCTGTGAGGGTAGCTGGAGGCCTGGCCGAGGGAAAGGTGCGGTTATCGTTCGTCATTCTGTTTGTCGATAAGTCTTGCATCATAAATGTTTTCGAAGAGCTTCAGGACAGAATTCATTTGAATTGTTTGCCTGTTTCTTGTTAGTTTTGAATCTCGTGTTTAGTAGTGCTGATTTTTGAGCAGTGCAAATCACGAACTCGAAAATCACAGTTCCGATTCACGTGAAAAAGCATAAGTTTAAAAACTCAATACATGCAGGATATAAGTGTTGTTAGGCAGTTTCTCAACTCATTATGTGAGCATTACAAAGGGTGCTGTAGACAAGGAATTTTACCTCCTCACTTTTAGGGCGATTATCAGATATGTATATCTCTATACACACACAAAGGGGTATTTGAATGTTTTATATATTATCTATAGAAACCCTAAGTATGGGAGTTATACTAGTCACTTTATTTTTCATTTCTCATAGATTTAGAACTAGGAGTTTGCATTATTTGAGAACCACAATATGTGCTTTATGATGATTGTTTACTGTCTTCCGTACCTATTGTAATTCTACTATTTTCATGATGATTCTAATTCTGTTCTGAGGCTCATCTCCTTGCACTATGTGTGTAAGTGGGTTGGAACATAAATGAAGAGGCCACCGCTTGTTTGACATTGGTAATTTTGTCATTGTTCGTGTTTGCTAATTCTTTGTTTAAGCTTGGTTGGTTATTGCTTGAATATTATTTCAATTTGTTAACAGCTCATCAATGTTTAGTTCACTATTAATTAGATGAGCTTAATCGAACATTACTTCACAGATTGATCTGAATTATTATTAAATACCCAAATATGTTGAGGTTGCTGCGGTGACATTTGATCAACATTTCATTGTCTTCGTCTCCTAGCTTGACATGGATAAGATGATTCGATCCCCTCCCCCCACACAATTGGGGCATCTTGGACTCCCTGCGCAAATTGCAAGTGAACATCTCTTTCAGCTCCTCCCTCTCCGTGAGGGTCTTCTACCATATTAATAGTACTGATGTAGCATTCACAAGCAACCCTTAGATAGCAGTGAAGACTGAATTGCTCCACCAATGACAAACTCCAAAACTTGATGATAAATTGAAATATTGGCCTTATACTCATTTAGCAGGGGTGCACGATGTGCCAAAGAAGATATTATAGCTTATTGGAGTATCAACTATGACGAAAGTCCTCCAACAAGTGATTCCACACATAGTCACATATAGAGTAACATTCCCTTCTTCTCCCTAGCGAACCGTAACTGAAGTTTTTTCTCGATCTTCATCTCTTTGAAGGATAAATAGAATGAGACATTGACTGAACTTCTTGTGTCAATCAAGATTCTTAAGATCGAGAATTTTTTGATGATTGCTTTGATGATGATGAGTTCGTTGAAGGGATTGAAGGTCTTGGACATATATTTCTCGGTGAAGATTACCTATCTTCTCGACAAAGCTATCTGAGAAGTTGAAACAACTTCTCTATGAAAGATGTGCCCAACACAGACTTTTTTTCGAAGATTCGAGACCAATGCCGCCATGGATGCAGTTGATGTAGCCAGATAGATCGACATCCTCTTGCTATATACATTCACACACAATTGATGCTTCCTAAGAGATCTATATCTCCCTGGTCGATATACTTGCACGGTTGAGAGAGACGCACTTCAACAACTTCTTTCACCTTATCAGATTGGGGCTTTCCATCAGGTTTGCGGACAAGTAGCTCCTGCAATTTACTAGTCTTGAGCATCTTCTTGACGAGTACTTAGAGAACCCCACATTTTCTACATAATGATCTACATCCTTGTGGAACCCCGCAAAACAAATCCATATTTTGATTTCAAATATTGGATTTTTTAGTAGGAGGTTGTAGCATGTTATACAACACCACGCTACATTAACAATTACACGCCATTGCCATAGTGGAATGGATGAGCTAGCGTTATGTGTCCTAGGCCATTCATTGGGTTTCATTTCATTAAACATTACTCAAACACTACATGCGATCTTTGCCCTGAATGCTTCAAGGAGCCGTCGATGCGTGCTGGTGAAATCCCGGAGTTGACGCTACGAATGGTGCACTGCATTTGAAAGGGTAAAGGAAGGGGGAGGCGTTAATCAAAGCAGGAATGGTGAATAACGAACGAGAACGACAGAGTTGACCTAAAAATGCGAAACCGCAGGGTAAAATTGGTATTGCGAATGTAACCAAACGACAAATACCGTATCAATGCAGAATTCTTTTTTATATTAGTATAGATATATACAGGGGCGGGCCCATGTTTGGGCACACCCGGGCACGTGCGTGGGTCCAAATATTTGCAATTTGCTACAGGCGGGTTGTATTTCACGATTTCGTTCTCTGATTCAGGGTGGAATAGACAACAGTTTATATAAAAATCGCCGTCTATTCTAGAATAAACATCGCTTTATATAAAAACCGCTGTCCATTCTAGAATAGACAACAATTTTTATATAAACCGCTGTCTATTCTAGGATTCAGAGTAGAATAGACAACGGGTTATATATAAACTGCTATCTATTATAGGGTTTGTATATAAAGTTATAAACCGCAAGTTGCAGGCTTCCCTCTTCAGTCCTCCCTGTTCCCTGTTCCCTGTTCACAGTCTTCGACTCTTCCGGAAGAAACAACAGCTGTTCTCCATTTCATTTTGGATTCCTCCCCTCATGGTCTCATGGACGGTGGACCTCATTTCTTGAGTCCTGTTCAGTGTACACAGTTTTCAGGAAGAACTGAAGTCTGAAAAAGCCGCCGGCCTGCCCAAACTAAGGTAGATATTTTGGTTTCCTCATTTCCTCTCCTTATCTCTTGAGCCCTGATTTCTGACTTCTGAAATTTGTTCTAGAATCTGAAATCTGAAATTTGAAATCTACCATAACTAAGGAAGGACTGAAGAAGCCGGCTTAAAGGGCATCATTGCTATCATTTTTCTGTCATTGCTGATTGTTGTAATTGATTGGACAATCTCACATTCTAATTTCTAAGGAAAGGTATTCTTCGTACTATTCTTTTTATTTAATTTAAAAGGATAGAGCATTGTTCCTTGTTTGTTTATGAATTTCATTTAATAGGAATTCAATTATTCTTGTGAGTTAAGATGAATAAGCTTTTGTCAAAATCAATAGCAAAAAACTTAGAGCGTAAGAGAGCTCAAATTGAGTTTAACTTAGAGGACTTACCCACAGATCCAGTTTTGCGGCAACCGATATCAAGTTATGAGGTCAATGTTCAAGATTTTGTGATAAAATATTACTTACAAAATGGGTCATGTCAACCACATTTAGCTCAATTTCCACAAACTGTAATGAGACAAAAAGCTCGAAGATTTAATAAAGATTGATTCAGTGAATTTAGGGGTTGGTTGGAGTATATCGAAGCTAAAAATGCAGGATTTTGTTTGTATTGCCATGTCTTCCCCCAAAATGATTATGAGGTCAATGTTTATGAAGCACGCACTTAGTTTCTCAAAATTACGTGGTCCATATTATGATGGGGCAAACTACATGAATGAAGAGTTTAGAGGTCTTAAGACATTGATTATGCAGAAAAATACGTTTGCATTTTATATTCATTGTTTTGCTCACTAGCTGCAGTTAATATTGGTTGTTGTTGCAGAAGGTCATTCTCAAGTAGCTGAGCTATTTTTCTTGATTAACAATGCATTGAATATTGTGGGAGGCTCTTGTAAACGTCGCGACAATCTCAGAGCAGCAGAAATTGATAGAGTTGCTCAGGAACTTGGCTGTGGCGAACTAAAAACATGTTGGGGAGTAAATCAACCATTGAAGATTAAAAAGGCTGGAGACGCGCGATGAAGTTCCCATTACAGTACAGTGTTGAATTTTATCCGAATGTTCTCATCTATTGTGGAGGTTCTAGAATTTATTGTGGTTGATGGAGGGGATGTAAATCAAAGAAGTGCAGCAACCAATATTATCAAAAGTATATTGACTTTTGAATTCGTATTTATTCCGCATTTAATGAAAGATATTTTGTCAAAAAACAAATGAGTTCTTACAAGCACATCAAAGAAAAGATCAAGATATTATTAATGCAATGAATTTTGTGCAATTGTCGAAACAATTGTTAATCAATTTGCGAAATATTGAACATCAATGAGTCATTTTTACGTGAAGTGAATTTTTTGTGGTAAACATATTATTGAAGTTCCTAATATGAATAACAAATACATTTAAGTTGGAAGATCAAGAAGAAATGCAAGAGATGTCACAAATTTTCATCATTATTGTGTTGAGATTTTTAATACAGTATTCGATTGAATATTAAATGAGCTGAATGATTATTTTAATGAAGTAAACACGGAGCTACTTATTTGCATTTTGTGTCTTGATCCAACCGATCAATTTGTTAGATTTGATAAACAAAAGTTGATTCGTCTTGCAGAGCTCTACACACATGATTTTGATCCATTAGATTTGCAGTTACTTGAAGGTCAACTTGACATGTACATTCTTGATATGCGATAAACTAACACATTTTCTCACGTCAAAGGACTTAGTGGGCTTGTTCAAAAACTTCTGAAGTTTGCATGTTTACTACCTGTTGCAACTGTTACTGTTGAGAGGATGTTGTCGACAATGATGATAATAAAGGCTCGTTTGAAGAACAGAATGAGAGATGATTGGATGAATGATTGTTTAATCACATATATCGAGAAGGATATTTTGAAAGACATTAGCAATGAGGCAATCGTCGCACGCTTCCAAAACACGAGTCCACGAAAAGTGGTTTGGTAATGATATGTGTATATTTTTATTATTGGTAATGTATTGTTATGATTGATAATGTATTGCCATTGCGATAATATTTATGTTAAAAATTATAAAAATCATGAATTTTTTGCTTGGTGCCCTGGTCGACCAAAAATCCCACTGGATATACATACATATATACATGTGTTACTGTAAAACAAATAATCATGTTATTAAAGATTTTTTGTTTGTCTTTTAAGTCTCTCTCCTCCTCGATTGCTTGGCCAATTCTTACCGGAAAACACCAAATGATGTAACAAATTGGTGCTCTCGTTGAGAGCTCCTTATGGAGGCACAACCCAATTTCTCCCACGATTCCGTTCCTTCCAAATTAGCCGGCTGGTTGCTGGGCAAGATTTGGACATTCTCCATGCCATTTGAATGGATCAGCACACATCTCTTTGCGATTTCATGCAAGCGACTTAAGAAAACTTTTCGCAAGAACTTCAACTTGTGACAAATTCTTTAACTCAATCCCATACAACAACATGACTGATCTTAGGAACATCATTGGGAGTTCTACCAACTACCAAGAATTCAAGGATTTCTGGAGCTATATTCAATCATTCATGCGAATGCTCTCGACGACCAACAATAGGGAGTTGCAGCCAAGGCTGCGACTCAGAATGTCAAGCATGATGTGATGCGGAGCGGCGGCGTGGACCTGTAGTGAAGGACGAGTTTTGAGCCCGTTCAAGGCCGATTGACGACTTACCATATATGACGGGCACAGATCAATGATCGGACTCCACAGATGCGTCCGGATTCGCGTTGCAAATCGATTTCATATATTAGGTTGTTATGTTTGCATTTATTTTGATGTATTTGGGTGGTCCTACCTTCGGCCAATCATAGCCGTCAATGGTGAGATGTCCTATCCTCCTGTTTATTGTAAATAGATCATGTGGGGGCTGATTAGAGTCATTGCAGAATTTGGAGAAAGCTATTCCCAAATTCTTGCCATCCCGCCACGGGGTCGACTCCGTGGAACCCTAAGTGACGAATCCCAGGCTTGTATCTTCTTCCCCAAGGTAACCCTAAACCCTAAGCTTCATTTTACCTCTTCCAAACACCCTACCAGCCGCCCAAAACTACCCTAAATAGTCGACTGCTGCTATCAACACCCTCCCCTACAACAACCGACCATCCTTCCCCCAACTTAGCCTCGCCTCCCCCAGCAAACCCCAGCCGCTGGCCTCCAAATCCAGCCCTTCCCTCACAGCCGCCGCCTCCTTTTCGCCCATCTAGAGCTGTCACCGGACCACCACAACCGCCACCTCTTCACCCTCCCTTCGTGGAACCACCTCCAATCAGCCCACCCAGTCAAAATCTGGATTGTTTCAGCCCCGATCCGCTTATTCCCCTCACCCATTCTATGTATCATAGCCTGGATCCGTTCCAAAACACCAGATCCATCCCTCCCACGCCCAGATCTATCTATATTGAGCAAGATCTATTCATTTCCGGCCTGATTCCGCCTTCCACCGCTGAGGACAACCACTTACGTTGTTTTCCACGCCTTCAGTTCCACATTAGATCGCCGTCAAACGCATCCGACTCCAGATTCTTCAGTGCCTTGGTCAGCCCACTACTTGGTTAGTCTTTGTTGTATTGGATTATTTTATTCAACATTATTATTATCAGTTGGACTTGGATCGTATGCTTGCTTGTATCTCTTGTGTTATAGTTTTGGCTTTAGATTATTATTGTGATTTGCAGGGTCTATTCGCCGCGCTCTCGCTTTGACGCTCCACGCGGAGGAAAGACTAAGCTTGATTTGCTCTAATAATTTATTTTTGTCTTACTTAAAATTATCTCTTGTGATTTAATTATTTATTGCTGAATTTTGATTAATCCGCCGGGCTTTGCATATCATGTAGGGTTAGGTCACCGTTTAACCGCTGCCTATAGATTCATCTTGCCTCACGATGACTCATTTTCATCGTCCCTGCCCATCTACGAGCCCTAACCATTACGGCCCCTTTCATTACCATCATGAGTCATTAATGGGTATCTCTGGTTTTGGGCTGTGATAATCGAAATTGGTGTATTTGATTCCTCATCGCCCGACATTCTTGGGTTACTTCCACAATGTCGTCACGTGGTACGTATTGTACGCATACCGGTGCTTCCTAGGTTACTTATGAAAATGTGATTTAACAATGCTATGAATTAGAATAATATTGTATTATCAAATACCCCTTCTTTTAAGGTTTTGCTATTCTAGAGCAAAATAAATAAATAATGAATAAGAGTATGCAACTAGTTCTATTGGATTTGTAATAAGAATGTTACCCATCCTAGCATCATTTTTAATGATCAGAATGGTAGAAGAATTCACGAAACTCAACGATGATTTATGAATAAGTGCAATTAAAGAATATGTGAAATTATCAACATTCCATTACTTATATTAAATTATTCCATGTGATCACGCATTGAATTCACAACCTCATTCGTAGATAATATTATCTTAGCTTACTCAAAATAATATCTCTATATATACAAAATCTATTATGAAAGACATATACTTGCTAAAATTGACTCCACAATCCATAAAATATTATGAAGAGGGTAAAAGATCACTAGGGCTTTGTCAGTGATAATTTAAGGCTTGGGCTAAGATATGATAAGACAATGATATCAAGCTTAAAACACCACAAAAAAAAATGCACCTATCCTAATGAATAAAAAGGTAATTCATTTAACACATCATTGATAATACACAAATTGAGAGCGTATAATAAATGGGGAAATTCCCCTTTCTTTCTCTCGTTTTTTCTTTTACTTTTTTTTACCGAAAGTGTACAATATTATGTTACACCAACAAAAAGATCTCTACCACATAGAAGAGATGAAACAGATAACTCAATTGATATAATTACAACAACACAACAACCTTTATCCCACTATAGCGGGGTTGACTATATGGATCTTTTGTCGCCATTGTGCCCTATCTTTAATCATAATCTCTTGTGATCCTTTCGGTGCACAGGTATTGACTTTCTGCAATTGACTTTGGTCAGAAAACCGATGTTAACCCAAATCCCGCGACGACGGAGGAGAGCACCCATAAGAAACAGAGACTACTTGCCCAACAACAGTTCTCGGTGTTCGCCGACCTCTCGGGCGAACGCTCCGGAGTATCCGCGGACACCCCCTGGGGACACAACAATGTTCGACGCGGACAGTCGGCAGACGACCTTCAGATGGCTTCTCAAGGCGCAGTTTGGAAGCTCCGGTCTGGAGTACGCGCGGACACTACGGTCAAGCCCGCGCAGACTCTTCTTCTTTGATCCAGCTGAGGCAGCGCTGCCCGGTTTTGTGCAGTCTCTTCTTTTAATCCTCGCCGCCCGACTCTTCATGTATCTCGGGCGGCTGCGCATTTATTTTCACGATTAATAAGACACTAAAAGCCCGTCGATTCGTGAACCGTCCACTCAGCCTACCCTCAAGTATAATGTATAAAAGGGGGACCAGAGGTGCTTGGATGAGACACACAAAATTAGCCCAGAACTAGCCTACTCGTTGGTGCAGACACTAAGTCTGGTCAAGCTTTCTTTTCTCTCTCGGTGTTCGCCCAAACACTCTTGTAATCCTCTTTTTCAATTAATCAATAGGCCCATCGCAAGGAAGGTATTCGCCACAACGGATCAAATCTGTTGTTCACGCTGCCAGCGACACTTTCTTTTCAGTCCGCAGGGTTAGTAACTGATCACTTGCGAACCACACTTTCCTCTACCGACCACCCTACCCAGGAATAGCGCATGGAGAGTTCGTGACATTTTTGGCTCCAACAGAATTTGGTGCGGTGAGCGTTGATACAAGTGATTGGCGAAATCACCCTTGCCGTCAATAGCGGTAGTGCTCGCCCCGCGACCTTCAGATTCGACCAGTTGGTGAAGTCGCCCAGTGCCCGCATGGGGCAAACAGAGACCGCATGGGAACTTCGAGAGGGATGCTGCCGACCTCTCCTTCAGGCGAGCACGCGCGGGCAGGGTACATCTCGAGCCCGTGCAGGAGGTTCAACAAGTGCCCGTCCAAGAGGGAGATGGAAGTAGGACCGTTTCCGTCATTACCGAGTTGGAAGAAAAGAGTAAAGTACTCTTTGTTCAATGCTTGCTCAATAACCTTGATGTCTTCGCGTGGTCATCCTCTGACATGCCTAACATCAGTCCAGAGGTCGCATGTCATCGTCTCTACATCGATCTGAATTTCAAGCTAGTAAAGCAAAAGAAGCAAACAGTAACCACTACCCTCGCTGGTCCCACCGTGAAGAAATGGCTAAGTTGTAGGAGACAGAGTTTGTTCGAGAAGTTCAATATCCGGACTGGATTTCCATTGTAATGATGGTACGAAAGCCCAACGGGAAGTGAAAAATGTGTGTTGACTTCACGGGCCTCAACAAGGCGTGCCCCAAGAACTGCTATCCACTGCCCCAGATAAACTCATTAGTTGACTCTGCAGTAGGGTTTTCAGTGATGAGTTTTTTGGATGCCTTCTCCGGATATTATTAGGTTAGAATGTACGAGCCCAACGTTTCTCATACCGCGTTCATTACAGACGAGGGATGCTATTGCTATCGGGTCATACCATTCGAATTAAAGAATGCTGACGCCACGTATCAGAGGATGATGGATTATGTTTTTAAGAATCAGAAGGGCCGCAACCTGAAAGTCTACGTTGATGACCTTCTCGTCAAAAGTCATAATATTGACGATCATCTGAGGGATCTAGCAGAGACGTTCAACACGCTTCCCAAATTCAACATAAGGCTTAATCCCGCCAAATGCATTTTCTGGGCGAGCGGGAGAAGTTCCTTGGACACCTGCTCACCCCCCGAGGTCTGGAGCCCAATCCTGACAAAGTGAAAGCGATCTTGGAAATGAAACCCCCGAAGAGTCCGAAGGAGGTTCAACAGTTGGCAGGAAGGGTGGTGGGACTTAGCTATTTTATCTCATGGTCAGGAGATAAGTGTGCTCCTTTCTTCAAGACCCTTCGATGAAAGAAGAAGTTTGAGTTAACAGTTGACCGAAGAGTGTGGTCAGACCATTGAGGAGTTGAGGCGTTAGTTAGCCACGACTCCTCTTTTTCAGAGTCCCCGCTCATTGGAGGACCTTTTCTTGTACTTGAGAGTTGGAAAAGACGCCATCAGTTCGGTTTTGGTGCGAGAAGGGGGCAAGAAGCAATTCCCCGTGCACTATGCTTGCCATGTGTTGAAGAGTGCAGAAACTTGTTACCAAATTGTGGAAAGGCTAGCATTAACCCGGATTGTTTCAACACGAAGGCTTCAACCGTACTTCCAGGCTCATAGTTTAGAGATATGAGATATTAGTTGAGAGATATGAGATATTAGTATTTAATATATAAAATATTTGTATTCACTATGTAATATTTGTATCCTAAATAGAGCGAACCCTATTTAGGAATTATTAGTGCACACAGATCAATGACGTGTCACCAAGTCGTATTCCGATGTAATAGTATAAATACCCCTATGCGGAAGAATAAGATCATCAAAGTTATTATTTCTCCTTATTTCTACTTGGTATCAGAGGCAACCCTAAAATCTCGTTCGTTCCCCACTCCACCGTCCCGCTCGTTCTCAACTCCGCCACTCCCGCATCCCGCTCACCCGACGCCCTCGTCTCCGGCCACGTCCGACACGTCTCGCACAACCGACGCCTCTCTCGTCAAGGATGGCGGGCGGCTCTTCCGCTGGCTGCTGAGAGGGGTGCCACCGCCGCCCCTCTGTGACGCAGTCAGTCGATTTGACCTTCCAGGCGATCTTCCAAACACCGATTTTTGCATGACGAAGGTGCCTATGCACGGCTAGTCCTTCCAGCGACCCTTCTGCACCGCTGGCCGCCGCCGGCTTCCAGTCTTGCCGATGCCAGCCGATCCAAGTCGCCCCCCAGCCGATCCAAGCGGTTCTTCGGCGCCGGGTTACTGTTCCAACATGGAGGCCTCTTCCGTGACGTCACCAGATGTGATTCCGCCTCAAATGAGCCACCCTCCACGGGCTCATGGCCACTCCGGATCTCTGAAGATCACCACGGTCCCGTTGGACGACACAAACTACCTTGAATGGTCTCGGGCGGCGCAACATGTCATTCATAGCCATCAGTTGTTTGGTTACATTGATGGTACCCGTACGGAACCCCAAAAAACGGATCCCTCCTGGAAGAAATGAGATTCCAAAAACTCCTTGGTTGTTTCGTGGCTCCTACACTCCATGTCTCCGAAGGTCTATCGGAGTTACATGTTGATGAACTCTGCCTTTGACATCTAGACCCGCGCCCGTGAGACATACTCGCACGTGGGCAGCTCGACTCAGGTGTATGAACTCACTCGCCGCATTTTGGAGCTGTGGCAAGGGTCTATGACCGACTCGTCTTTTTTCTCAGAGTTCGAGCGTCTATATCAGGAGCTGGACTATTTCTCGCACTTCACCCCTGCGTGCACTGCAGATGCTGTTCAGCTACAGTAGCGGGAAGATCGATTTCGCCTTCATGTCTTCTTGATGAGGCTGAATATGGAGTTTGACATGATGCGGACTCATATCCTTCACCGCTCTCCTCTCCCATCTCTTCGAGAGGCCTTCAACATGGTTCTAGGCGATGATGACCGCCGGAAGTCCCTTACTGCTAGTCTTCACCATGGTGCTAATCTTCCCCCTGAACGCTCTGCTTTGACTGGCGCTAGCCAAGGTCCGAATATCAGCCCCAGCAACTCTGGTCCGTTCTGTGATTATTGTGGCCGCAAAGGTCATACCAGAGAGGTCTGTTACAGACTTCACCCTCACCTTGCTCCTCGTGGCCGTGGCCGTGGCCGAGGGCCAGGTCGTGGTGGTCATCGCCAGGGAAATCTCAAACATCATGATGCTGCTTACTCTACAGATGTTTATGACGAGATCTCTACTACTGCCCCCAGTCAGCTTACTGCTCAGGAGTTGGACGCTTTCCGCCGCCTACTGCACTCTCAGCCTGATCAACCACCGGGTGCATCTGCTTCCATTGCCTGTATTGTCATGCCAAGTGCTCCTACTACTACAACCTCCTCCTCTGAGTGGGTAATTGATTCTGGTGCCACCTATCACATGACCGGTTCCTCCTCAGGTTTCCTCTCTTACACTCCCTTGTTTGGTAAGGACAAAGTTATTTCTGCTAATGACCTGTTATCCCCCATTGCTGGCAAATGACAGATCTCATGTTTCTCGTTTATTTCTCTGTCATCTGTCCTTCATGTTCCATCCTTTCCACGCAATTTGCTTTCCATTAGTGATATTACCTGCTCTCTCAATTGCTCGGTAACTTTTTTTTCCTGATTCGTGTGTTTTTTAGGAACTGGGTACGAAGCAGAGCATTGACAATGGTAGGAACCGCGGTGGTCTGTATTACTTCAGCATGCCTTCATCTCAGGCCCTCTCCTGTTCTGCTGTTACAGTTGAAGATGTTCGCCGCTGGCATCGCCGGCTTGGACACCCTTCTCCTATTTATCTTCTGACACTTTTTCCTGTTTTTTTCCCGTTTTTGAAACACTTTGTCTGTGATGAATGTGACAGGTTTAAACATGTGCGACATCATACAACACATTTGTCATCTCCATGTAGTACTCCTTTTGATATCATACACTCTGATGTTTGGGGACCATCCCCTGTTGTTTCTACCTTTGGTTTTTGGTGGTTTGTCACCTTCATTGATTGTTTTTCTCGCACTACTTGAGTTTACTTGTCGAAGAAAAAAAGTGAGGTACTTGCCTGTTTTCAACTTTTTCACAAAATGATTCAGACTCGATTCAAGGGGGTCGTCCGAGTCTTGCGTAGTGATAATGGAGGCGAATATGATGATCGAGGAGCATTTGGCTCATACCTTGCTGATCATGGTATTATCCACCAGACCACGTGTGTCCACACTTATACCCAAAACGGCGTTGCCGAACGTAAAAATCGACACCTATTGGATGTTGCCCGTTACCTTCTAGGCACTATGCACCTTCCCAAGCCCTATTGGGCTGATGCAGTTCTTACTGCCGCTCACCTTATCAATCGGCTTCCCTCACGTATCCTTGGCTACGCTACTCCTTTGGCACGGCTGTCTACCATGACTACTGTCTATACTTCTCACCTTTCCCCTCGTGTCTTTGGCTGTGTTTGCTTCGTCCACGTCCATGCGCCTCACCGAGACAAACTAGACCCACAGGCTCATCGGTGTGTGTTCCTCAGATACTCTTCCACTATTAATGGGTATCGGTGTTATCATCCTCCCTCCGGTTGTCTATACTGCACTATGGTTGTTACTTTTTGGGAAGGCGAATCATATTTCATGACATCGACTCATGCTGTTCGTCAGGGGGAGTGTCATGTGGATCTTCCTAGTTATGTGGATCTTCCCCTTCCTATCCCTCTGGTTCCACCTCCTCTACCACAGCCACTACAGCTCCCTCCACCACAACCTTCTCTGTCCCAGGAACAGGGACCTCCTATCCCTCTACCTACTGTTCCAATATCTCCGTTTCCCCACGTGTATCACCGACGAACTTCCCGTTTACAGGCTACCAAGGCTCCGCCTCTACCAGCGCCCGCTTCAGCCGCAGATCTTGATGATGCGGACTTGCATATCCCACTTGCTCAGTTACGTAAGTCTGCATGTACTAATCATCCCATTTCTAATCACGTTGAATACCACCATCTCTCTCCTTGCCACCAGGCTTTTGTTGCTTCTCTTTCGACTGTTTCTATTCCCAGGACATGGCAGGAAGCCTTGCGCATTCCAGCTTGGGCTCAGGCTATGAAAGAGGAGATGGCTGCCTTGGACAAAAATCACACTTGAGGATGTCTCTCCTCTTCCCCATGACAAGAGAGCTATTGGTTCAAGATGGGTGTTTTCCGTCAAGCAAAATCAAGAAGGAAATGTCGAACGGTATAAAGCACGGCTAGTGGCTCAGGGGTACGCTCAGACTCAGGGCGTGGAGTACCAGTAGACATTTGCTCCTGTGACCAAGATGGACTCTATTCGGGTATTATTGTCCGTCACAGTGATCATGAGCTGGGAGGTCCTTCAATTGGATGTCAAGAACGCGTTCCTCCATGGTGACCTCGAGGAAGAGGTTTATATGACATTTTCTCCTAGGTTTAGTAAAGAGGATGTTACAGGCATGGTCTGCCGGTTACTGAGATCCTTATATGGCTTGAAACATTCCCCAAGAGCATGGTTCGGCACATTCCTCAAGGCTATGCTTAAGTTTGGTTATAAGCAGGCACAAGCAGATCACACTATGTTCATTCGAAGACGAGATCAGAGTATTGTGGTTCTTATTGTTTATGTGGATGATATTGTCATCACCGGTAATGATGCAGAAGAAATTGCAAATCTCAAGTCTCTCTTGGCTGTGGAATTTGAGGTAAAAGACTTGAGATGGTTACGATATTTTCTGGGGATAGAGGTGACAAGATCCAATCAGAGTATCTTCATATCTCAGCGAAAGTATGTCCTAGCTCTGCTACAGGAGACAGGTATGCTTGGATATGTTCCTGCGAACACCCCAATGGAAGAAAATCATGATATCTGTGAAGATGGTGACAGTGACCGTGCTGATGTCACCCGCTATCAGAGATTAGTTGGAAAACTAATATATCTATCTCATACTCGTCCGGACATTACATATGCCGTGGACATTTTGAGCAGATACATGCATGCTCCTCGTGTTAGACACCAAGAGGCAGCTTGCCGGGTGTTACTGTACTTAAAGAAAGCTCCTGACCGTGGACTCCTGTTCACCAAGAATGATCACTTGAGGATAGAGGTCTTTACTGATGCTGATTGGGCAGGATGTCGTGATGATCGGAAGTCCACTACGGGTTATTGTTCCTTTGTTGGAGGAAACCTGATGACATGGCGCAGTAAAAAGCAAAATGTAGTGGCCTGATCGAGTGCTGAAGCAAAGTATCGTGCGATGTCACAAGGGATGTGTGAAGGTCTGTGGCTTCGTACTATTCTACATGACTTGGGGTTTACTGATACATCCCCCTTCTCCCTATTCTGCGACAATAAGGCGGCTATCAGCATAGCCCACAACCCTGTTCAACATGACAGGACAAAGCATGTCGAGGTGGATTGACACTTTATCAAAGATCACTTGGATAAGAAAACAGTGGTCACTCCTTTCGTCCAGTCAAAAGATCAACTAGCAGATGTGTTTACTAAAAGCTTGGGAAAAGACATATTTACTGATGACATCAAAAAATTGGGCATGACCGACATCTTCCATCCGACTTGAGGGGGAGAGTTGAGAGATATGAGATATTAGTTGAGAGATATGAGATATTAGTATTTAATATATAAAATATTTGTATTCACTACGTAATATTTGTATCCTAAATAGAGCGAACCCTATTTAGGAATTATTAGTGCACACGAATCGATGACGTGTCACCAAGTCGTATTCCGATGTAATAGTATAAATACCCCCTATGTGGAAGAATAAGATCATCGAAGTTATTATTTCTACTCTCATTCCATCCGAGTTGTGACCGATCATCCCCTAAGAGCAGTCTTGGAAAGACCAGATCATTCGGGGCGGTTGGCAAAGGGGGCCACTGAACGAAGCAAATTCAACCTCACATACATCCCAAGGGCCTCCATCAAGGCACAAGTCTTGGAAGACTTTCTCGTTGACTTTGAAGGCGGCGGCGACACTAGGATAGAAGCTCTAGGTCCACTGCGTTGGAAGATGTTTGTGGACGGTGCCTCCGACTTGAAATCAATAAGAGCAGAGAACGCCTTAGTCTGCCCCTGTGGAATCAGGATTGAGCAAGCCGTAAAGTTCAATTTTCCCGTGGTCAACAATTAGGCTGAGTATGAAGCTCTGGTTGCGGGACTAAACTTGGCCCGAGAGATAGGCATCGAAGATCTATAAGTGAGAACGGACTCCTTAGTCATGACATCACATGTCAATGGAGTTTTTTAGATAAGGGAACCACTCCTGCAACGGTATCTGGCCCTTGTCAAGCAGTGCATAGGGCGTTTACGCACATTCAGCATACACCATTTTCCAAGGGAGGAAAATGCAGAAGTCGACAACTTGGCCAAGTATGGAAGTTCAGCGGGTGGGACTCTTACAGAGTTGTTTTTCCCTGCGATAGAGGAAGTGAATGTCATGGAAATAGACCAACGTCCATCATGGATAGATCCTTTCGTTCATTACTTCATGACGGGGAAGGTTCACCCTTCAGAAAGCAATAAGAGGAGGTTCAAGCTGAAGGCGGCTCACTATGCCCTAATATCAGGTGTCCTCTATCGGAAAATTCTGCTATCGCCATGGCCTCCCACTGTGCCAGCTAGTCTTGGGGAATGCTCCTCATCTCTGCGATTTCCTCTTCACCAACGGCCGCAGTTGGGACCGCGAAGGCGTGTGGAGTTGTTTCCTACTTTTCCTCCAGGATGGAAGCCTCGTACTCAGCGTAACTGCACCCGCATCCCGGAGCATCCGGGGGCCGTTGAGATTGTCTGTTAATAACTCGCCATCTGAGGGAGGGTCTCGCGCGCCGACCGGGGGAGTCCGCGCCGACCTCTGGTTTCGCCTAATGGGGGAGCTCGCACGACCTTTCTGGGGGGATGCCGACTCCCGTTGAAGCACAGATCTCCTTAGGGCCGTGACCTTTCTTTTCTCCGTGGTGGTCAGGACCTCTCCCGGTGGCTCGTAGTGTCTTTTCGCAGTAACCCACAAAACGACTGTAAGAAGGAAAGACAGAGCTCGCAGGTATGGAATTTTTTTTATAAACCAAAATCTTACATTCTGCGGTGTCCATGCCAGCCACTTCTCCATGGCGGGCGGTGTAGTGCGTGACGTCCAGGGGAGCCTTCTCGAAGAACTCCATGATGTTCTTCTCTATTCCCTCGGCCGGCGGGCTCGGGAAGTCGTCCTCCATTCGTGGGTGGGGCTAGGTGCTCAACCCTCCGAAGTCCGCCTTGAATATAACACACCTCGCCTTCCATTCGTGAACTTTATTCGCGAGGTTCAAGACCCACAGCTTGCTTGATCCGATGTACAACTGCTCCTTTGAGATCAAGCGGACATAGAACAACCACCTGAACGCTGTCAGGCTGAAGCAAACTCTCTGAAGCCACAAAAAGATGGAGAAGGCGGTCGTCATCGCGATGGAGTTTGGGGTGAGTTGCGTAGGGATTAGCCCAAAATGTTCGAGCACTTCCACCATCTCTGGGAAGATGGGGAAGGTCCATCCTGCGTCGAAGTGCTCGAAGGGGAGGACTAGCTTGTCGACGAACACCGAGTGGAGGTGCTCGCCGGGATCCGGAAGTCGCGCGATGTACCTATTGGGAGATATGCAGATATGAAAGAGATGGTTGGCGAACTCCTCATCGGGGAGTCTAATTGTGGGAGGCTCATGCAACATGAAGGCTACCGCAGAGTCCGCGTGGGTAGACCCAACTTGAGGAGCTCGCAAATTCTCCATAGTGCTCGAAGGTATCTACCGAAAAAAGGCTTTGCAGGCCTATTTATAGGAATCATCTTGTTTTCCTCGAAACGCGAAACGCCGTAGACACTTGGTCCACAAGGCTTGTTCGCGACGACCACTTCATATCATCACTTTCTATCCTACAAAAAAAGAAAGGTGTCGTGCGATCGCTCACTGACAAGTAAGTTTTATGCTAGCACTATACCACAATGAAAAATAATGGAAACTTTCCGCACATAGAGTACGACGAACACAATGTGTCCGCCTACTAATGTTTGCGCGCACCCGCATTGCCCATCCACATATAGTTAATTATTACAAACTTAAAAGTTCTTCCCTCATTCCTTAGAAGCGTCCTCACCAGACACCCTCCCCACGCCCACAAATGTCTAGTTGTCAGTAGTCTTGGCGATCACGCTAGACGCTCCCACGTGATACTTGTTCAATTTGGCGATCAGGGAGTGGATAGAGCGGATAGCGTGGATGTCCTATCTAACCTTCAGCGCATATTTCTGTACGACGTCCTCTGGAGGGGCTGAGCCCTGCCCCATTGCGTGGGCCTCAGACCGCGAAGCCAACGCGGCGTCACGTGCGGCGTTCTGCTTCAACACCTCTATCCCCTCCTCCAGGTAAGTTATGCGCGCGATGACATCCTTGAGTCCTTTCTAAAGGGTCGCGATCGCTGAGGCGTTCTCTAGAAAGCGTAGAGGGTTAGATTTTTCTTTTTTAATTCCTAACCACGATATTGTAGCAAGTTGTTTTTAGTAAATACTCGCTGCCAGGTCGCTTTCTGGAAATACCGCCTTCTCCAGCTCGTCTTCTCTTCTCCTCCTTTTGCCTAGCAAAGTGTGCGCAGCGGGCGGCGATGCGATAACAGTCTTATCATACATGGAGTCCACTTTCAGCCTCTCCAACTCCGCGTCAAGCTCGTTATCGGCGTGACGGTAGCGGGGCAGATGGGGGCAATGGCAGCGCCGATGGTGGTGGCGACGGGAGGATCTTCGGTTCCATTTTTGTGTGTGTGTGTGTGTGGGGGGGGGGGGTCGTATGATTATCGTCTCTCGCGCCAGGGTTGTCGTCCAAGAATGCGACGACCTCAGAAACGGTGGGGATCGAACTGGACTTCTTCTCTGAGGTTTTATTTGGTGGTGAAGGGGGTGCTTGCTTAGAGGAGCTGCCCAGGAACTTGGCAGGCTTCTTTAGCTTTGAGGATGGCCTGTTTAAGCAGAGGCCTACGCTATTTATAGACTTCTCGAGGCATTAAGTAAGGGTCTCAGTCTTTGCGGTTACCAGTCTACTTTTTTGGAGTCCGCGCAGTCGGCCAAGTAAGTGCAGAAATTATGTTAATCCAAATCCCGTGACGACGGAGGAGAGCACCCAAAAGAAGCAGAGACTACTTGCCCAACAACCGTTCTCAGTGTTCGCCGACCTCTCAGGCGAACACTCCGGAGTATCCATGAACACCCCCTGGGGACGCAACAATGTTTGACGCGGACAATCCACAGACGACCTTCCGATGACATCTCAGAGTGCAGTCTGGAAGCTCCGGTCTGGAGTACACGCGGACACTACGGTCAAGCCCGCACATACTCTTCTTCTTCTTCTTTGATCTAGCTCAGGCAGCGCCGCGCGGTTTCGTGCTGTCTTTTCTTTTAATCACCACCACCCAACTCTTCATGTACCTCGGGCGGCTGCGCATTTAATATCACGATTAATAAGAACTTCAAAGCCCGTCGGTTTGTGAACCGTCCACGCAGCCTACCTTCAAGTATAGAAGTGTGACCAGGGGTGCTTGGAGGGGACACACGGACTTAGCCTAGAACTAGCCTAGTCGCTGATGCAGACACTAAGTATGGTCAAGCTTTCTTTTCTCTCTTGGTGTTCGCCTGAACACTCTTGTAATCCTCTTTTTCAATTAATCAAGAGGTCTGTCGCAAGGAAGACATTTGCCGCGGTGGGTCAAATTTGTTGTTCGCCGCTGCCAGCTCACTTTCTTTTCAGTCCGCGAGGTCAGTAACCGATTGCTTGCGAACCACACTTTCCTCTGCCGATCACCCTACCCAGGGATATCGCACGGAGAGTTAGTGACATTTTTAGCTCCAACAACCAATATATACTGGAATTGACTTTGTGTAGAAAATCAATTCTACTGTTTGGTTGTAGGATGAAATTCATTGAACAGAATTGAAACTAATACATAAAAGCTATTTGACTGCACAATGCAATTGATTTTCTGAAATTAAAATTTTTAGAATTCATAACTCTTAAATAGCAGTATTTGTATGGGTGGCACGATCTTGTCACGATCTGCTATCTTTTTTGCTTGCTTGGCAAAAATAAGTAATAACAACAGACAATGAAAGAACACATCAGACAATGAAGAACACATCTAGTGCATGAATTTTGGACAAAAGACTCCAAAGATAAAATCATTCTAGTCAATGATTGCATTATTCAATACAAGATGGCTAAGGAAACAATGTGAAGATGACCTAAACAAAAGACAGAGCAACACAGGTAAGGAACATTGAAAATGATGATGGCGCTGAGACGGAGTTTGACCCAAATCAGAAACTGTGGCCAGGTCATAAAAACTAAGAAAAACACAAACAAAATTAATTCCAGAAGGTAAAACACGAAGCTTTGAAAATGATGATAACTAGAGACAAGTTTGATTTACCCGACACCCGATCGAGAAAAAATGAGGATGTATTGCGAAAGATTCTTGATAGGATTGAGCAACCAGTACTAAGGGCACAACTGGTGATGAAGCAGGCCACAACTGGTGATGGAGTGAATTGTGCCATCTGCTACCATGATACTATGGGCAGAGGAGATGAGATGACAGGACAAGAGGTGGGTAGCATCATATGTCATGTGAAATGAGGCTCCAGAGTTGAGCAACCAGTTAGAGGGAGAGATACCTGTAGGGGCGGAGGCAACCGACTGAGAGGCAGAGGCGATGTGAGACGACACCATTGAAGCAATAGAAGACGGAGAAGACCGGCGGTTTCCTGCGGCCTGTAGGAGGTAACGAAGAAAATTTGTAGTTTTATGCGGGTTGCGGGAGGCAGCGGACGGGCTCGACGAAACGAACATGAGTGAAATATTGGCAGCGGTTGAAGAGTTGGCCGGAGAAACGCAGAGTCTGGAGAGATCGCGGCCCTGGGTTGATCGATTCCCTAGCAGATCGATGTCGTCAGTAAGTCTTGCTCGAGGATCTTGGGGAGAAGCAAATACGGGAAGCAAGAGGACTTCCGATACACAGAAACCAAACAATCGGCAAAAACTTTTTTGGAAAAAAATCTACAGGAAGCCGCATATCTGGCGTCAGGAGCAGTGGGAAGCAGATCTGGCGTCGGGAAGCAGATCGACGGAAACCTTTCTGAGAAGAGGAGCGACGAGAGCAGTATCTGCAGGAAGCCGCAGATCCGGCGTCAGGAGCAGCGAGAAGTAGATTCGGCATGGGGAAACAGATCCTACTTGAGAATAGGAGCGACAGGAGCAGTGAGAGCCTGCGTCTGGAGAAATAGCGACGGGAAAGCAGGAGCGGAAGTTGGCATCGGGAGCAACCTTGCGACGGGAGCAACACAAATCCGTCGGCGATGGACGAGTCGGAGAAGCACACGAGCGAGAACAATCTGAAACCTAACCTCCTATACCATGATAGGATTGAATGTTGTTGTATTCACTATGAACAAATGTAATATGTATACAAGTACAAGAAAGGGTGATCCCAACACCCGAGGTGACTCTAAGCTAACTCTACCACTCAGAATGAACATCATATCTAACAATTCTCACCCGTTGTCCCCGAGAATGATGAACTTGAGCAAGGTCCGCTTCCTCGTGGCCATTACGAAGAGGAGCAGCTGGAGTTGTCGCACTGTTTGAAGACCACACGAGGAATATCCAGAAAAAAATGAATGGGGGAAGGAGAGAAGTGGAAATGGAAGTGGAAGAGGAAGAATAGGATGAAGAAGAGATGGAACGAACCAGAAATGGGAGGTGGAAGATAAATCAGGGAGAAACAATTGGCGTCGCGCAGGTCTCGATCGCGAAAACAGAAACGAGAGGTGGAAAATAGGCTAAAACCTGGGTCGCGAGGTAAGTTTTTTGTCGCATGGATTTTAGGTATAAGTGAAAACCCATGGTTTTGACTATCAAAGCCAATATCATTTCAATTGTGGCACGCCAAATAAGGAAATTGTCTTTTTGGAACCCAAAACCAATTGTAGAAAGCTAATATCCGCGCGCCGAATGCACCCTTATAGTTTCATTCCAAGTCTTTATTTTTCTACCCCTCCCATATTTAACATGTCTAGTGACTAAAGTCTCACAACGCCTATCAGGTGGCTCTAATGGTCTCATTTGTACGTTTCCAAACCATTTTAGTCGAGCTTCTCGGATCTTCTCCGCAATTGGTGCCACTCTTGTCTTATCCCTGATACATTCATTCCTAATTTTATCCAATCTCTTGTGTCCCCACATCTACCTAAGCATTCTCATCTTCACAACTTTCATTTTTTTGCTCATGTACACGATTCACTACCCCACACTCAGAACCATAGACCATCTCTGGTCTAATTGCAATACAGTAAAACTTGCTTTTAAGTTTTAATGGTACTCTACGATCACGTAAGATCCCTGACGCGCCTCTCCACTTTAACCAACTTGCTTAGATTCTATGTATGACATCTTTATTAACACGTCCATCGTTTTGAACTATTGATCCAAGATATTTAAAGCACTCACTGCGGGAAATATCTTGATCACCCAACATAATAACGTTATCATCCGTTCTTCTTGCACTGCTAAATTTAAGCTCCATATACTCCGTCTTTTCTCCGCTCAACCTAAAACCCTTCTTTTCTACAATGTCTCACCAAGATTAAGTTTTACGTTTATACCCTCACACGTCTCATCGACCAAAACGATATCATCCATAAGAAATAAACACCAAGGTATTGCTTGTTGGATATGTCCGGTGAGCTCATCTAAGATCAGGGTAAAGAGATAAGGGCTTAAAGGTTGACCTTGATGTAAGTCAACAGTGATAGAGAATTCTTGTGTTAAACCTACGGATGTCCTCACCTTCCTCACTAAATTTGTATAACTCAATTAATATAATTGATTTCAATTTTTTTTCTTTTATTTAATTAATTCAAGTCATACTATACTACGTTTCCTCTTTAGACTTATTATTCATTTTAGCCTCATAAATCAAACTTGAATCAACAGATGAAACAAGACCTCACACTTTTTTCAAAAGTACTGATTTTGACTTGGGAACTTTTCTGACCTTGCTGGCGGGAGAAAGATGAGACAAAGAGACCATAAATTGAAGCATCTGCTGTAATAGAAATCCTTCTGGACTTCATTATCTGATTCTGCTATTAAATTCATGCAATTCAAAGTTTCAACCAATTTCATGCAAAAATCACGTTTTGAAACTAACTGATACACCTCAACCAAGCGAGCCGAACTATTGCCGAGCAAATTAGCCGATTTTAACTTCAAGCCTATAATCAAACAGATAAGCTATGTTCACTTGAACTAAATCAACAAATTCCCAGAGCCAGATATTTTCAAGTACAAAATAGCCTCAACTCATATTTGATATACTTCCCAGAAATTAATTGATAAACAAGAGTAAGAAGACATTGCTAAAACTTATTCTCAAAGATGATGAAACAAATGAACTGATCCTAGTGCAATGACTTGCCATGAAAACATGCAGGAATGTCAATTCACGCCATCATGGTTGCTTCACTTGCTACAAAAAATTCATTAAAAAATACATTATGAGAATTAATGTAAAGTCAACAACACGTCAAGCTCTCTAACAACCATAAGCAGATAAAACACAGCTAATCCAAATCATTGGATAGAGTGGAATATTCTGATTGCCAAACAATTTTTATTGGGGCACGAGTCTTGCTATGATTTGCCGAAGCTTCACCTACGTCGGAAATGATGTTCTTGGAATGACATTAATTTAATTTTAACTCGAACAAGTTATAATCAATTTTAACTTGATTCAATAATCCAGTAGGGTTAGCTCAAGTAGAGTATGCTGTAAACCTTTTGTTTTACTTCAAGAAAAACATCATAAACTACTTCATATCCCACTAATAATCCTTTTATTGTTTTCTTGTTCTGATCAAGTTAGTTCAAATTTGCAGTTTTTTATTACCCACGCCAAGTGCTCCCTCTTTTCAGCCTTTGTGTTCTCTGGTTCGTCACTCTCTTTCTTCTGCTTGTTCTCCGTTGATCTTTGATCTCGTGTTTGGTGGGATCGGACAAGGTACTTGAGGTTACAGAGTAGCTGACGGAGACAAAGAACAACGGCGGTATGCCAGCGAAGCCAGAGGCCGGCGGAACCAAAGTGCGTCGGCGGCAGCCGACGGAGACAAGGAACAAGGAATATTTATTGTAATGTTAACTAATTATGAGAGATCTAATTTACATAACAGATACTCATTTATAATTAAATATCATTTGCTCAATATTATCTATTATGCGGGAGTATGAGTTAAAACAAGTTAAAAGTTAGTACTAACAACCAATATGTCTAGTAAAAGTATAGAGGAGATAATTAATTTATTGCAAACCGTTATGTAGAGTCAAAGATACTTGCCCCATACTCACACCCTGCATTGTCCCAAGTGCAAAACAATAATGCTGAATATGTAAAATAATGATAGCTGTTAGCATAGCGGATACACAGTTTATAATGATCAAAACTGTTAGAAAAGCCCATTTAAGGGCTCATGTTGTTTCTTCTTTCTCTCTCCTTATATTAGTCCCACATCATGTATGAGGATTTCTCCCTTCCTTGTTCTCCTATATAAGTGTGTGTATACTTGTAACTATTACTTGAATGAAGATATACAAGATTTTGGGCCTATTTCTACATGGTATCAGAGCCAGGTTCCCGACCTCGCGGTTTCACATTCTCTAACCGCACGGCTTGGCTCCTTCGCCTAAACGCACGGCTTGGCTCCTCCGCCTAGCCGCTCTTCCTCTGCGGCTTGTTCCTCTAACTCGCACGGGTAGCGGTCTGTTTCTACCCATCTCCTCTCTCAGCGGCTTCTTCCTTGTTAAGCCGCTGACCTCTCCTCTTCGTCTCTCCCTCCCGTGGATCCACCCCTCTGTCTTTTTTTATAGCCTCTCCTCTCCTCCGTGGGCCCCACTTCTCTTTGCGGCTCCTCTTGCCGCTTGCGGTTTGTCTGTTTCTAACCGCCCGGTCTCTCTCTTCTAGCCGCTCGAGTTCCTACTCGTGGCCTCTCTCCTCTAACCGCTCGAGTTCCTACTCGCGGTCTCTCTCCTCTAGCCGCTCGAGTTCCTACTCGCGGTCTCTCTCTGCTAGCCGCCCGACCTCCTCTCTGCTAGCCGCCCGGCCTCCTCTCTGCTAGCCGCCCGGCCTCCTCTCTGCTAGCCGCCCGGCCTCCTCTCTGCTAGCCGCCCGGCCTCCTCCCTGCTAGCTCCCGGCCTCCTCCCTGCAAGCCGCTCGGCCTCCTCTCTGCAAGCCACCCGACCTCCACTCTGCTAGCCGCCCGGCCTCCTCTCTGCTAGCCGCCCGGCCTCCTCTCTGCTAGCCGCCCGGCCTCCTCTCTGCTAGCCGCCCGGTCTTCTCTTCTGCTCACCGCATGGCGCCTGATGACTCAGCTGTCACCTCTGTTGTGTCCTTCTCTACGGAGGGTATCACCTGTCTCTCTCCTAATCCTTGTTGGATCGTTGATTCCGGCGCTACTCACCATATCACCTCCCAGAAGCCCCCAGCGTATCTCCAAACGCCTCATCCTGCTCGCATCACTGTGGCCAACGGTGACACCCTCCCAGTCTTTTGCTCCGCTGCTCTTCAGCTTACGCCAACCCTTTCTCTTTCCTCGGTTCTTCACGTTCCGGGGTCTCCCTTCAATTTATTATCAGTTAGTCGTCTCACACACGACCTTGACTGTTGTATTACATTTTCACCCTCTTCTTTTCTTATGCAGGATCGCCGCACCCGGAGTACCATTGGTAAGGGGCAGCTGGTGAATGGGTTGTACATCTTGGATATCCCCCCAACTCTTCTCTCCGCCATCTCCACTGTTGATTGACATTGCCGCCTTGGACATGCTCCCCTTCCGATTCTCAAGCGGGCTCTTCCTGATATACCTTTACAGGAGTTCTCCTGTGAATCTTGTATCTACGACAAACAACATCGTTCCTCTTTCCCCCTGCCTCTACCACGAGTAGTACTCCCTTATCGTTAGTTCATTCTGATGTTTGGGGTCCTTATAGGATCCCTAGTATTTTTGGCTTTCGGTATTTTGTAACGTTCATTGACGATTACTCCCGTACCACGTGGCTCTATTTACTACATGATCGCACTGAACTTCCCTCTGTCTTTCACGCCTTTTTACTTGAGATGCGTACGCAGTTTGCCGCCCCTCTCAAAGTCATTCGCACTGATAATGCTCGGGAGTATACGGGTCGTGCCTTTTCCACTATCTGCACTGACTTTGGTGTCATCCATTAAACTTTCTGTGCGTATACCCCTCAACAAAACGGGGTGGCAGAACGAAAAAATCGTCATCTTCTCGATGTTGCCCGCTCTCTTATGTTCCAAATGCACGTTCCCATCAAATATTGGAACTTTGCTGTTTCCACCCCCTGTCATCTCATCAACCGCCTTCCCTCCTCTGTCCTTGATTTTGCCTCACCCATCCAACTCCTCTATCCCTCCATCCCTCCATCCCCCTCACCTCTCTCCCACCACGGATCTTCGGGTGTATTTGTTATGTCCACCTTCTTGGCCCTCCTTACGACAAACTTGCTCCTCGGGCCGCCAAGTATATGTTTGTTGGCTACTCCCGCACTAAAAAGGGGTACGTCTGCTACTCTCCTACTACCGGCAAGCTTGTTGTTTCTGCGGATGTCACCTTCTGCGAAGATGAGCCCTTCCACTTACCCAGCACCACCTCGTCTTCTGCTCCCTCTCTTCCCCTGCCTGTTGTACCGGTCACGCCATCTGTGCCGTCTTCTTCCTCCTCTCCCCCCGTTCCTCCTCGGGTTCCTCCACCACTAATCCGCGTCTACTATCGTCGCCCATCCAAGGATGCTCCCGTGACCCAGCTCCCTGCTGCCAGCGATAGCTCGGCTACGGTAGATCACGCTCCCGTCTCTACAGCTCATCCCTTGGCCAACTACGTCTCTCTACATCGGCTAACGCCGTCTCTCTACGCGTTTGTCACCTCCCTTTCCTCTATTTCTATACCTAACAATGTGCAGGAGGCACTTCACCACCCAGGATGGCGGGCTGCTATGCACGATGAAATGCAGGCTCTCTGGGCTAACCAGACCCGGGATCTGGTTCCTCTTCCTGCTGGCCACACCTCTGTTAGCTGCAAATGGGTCTTTGTCATTAAACATGCGGCGGATGACACTATCGACCGTCTGAAGGCCCGTCTTGTGGCACGGGGGTTTACTCAGCAACATGGCCTTGATTACGAGTAAACCTTCTCTCCCGTGGCCAAATTGAACACGGTCCGCGTTCTTCTCTCCTTGGCTGTTCATCGTCACTGGCCACTTTATCAGCTGGATATTAAGAATGCCTTCCTCAACGACGATCTACAGGAGACCGTTTATATGCAGCAGCCTCCCGGATTTTAGACCACGGGGGAGTCTTTGGTATGTCATCTTCGGAAATCCATTTATGGTCTCAAACAGTCCCCGCGTGCGTGGTTTGAAAAGTTCAGTAAGGTGGTATGTGCTAGTGGCTTCACTCGGAGCTCGGCTGATTTTTCTCTTTTCACCCGACACCGGTCAACCGGGACTGTGATTCTTCTGGTCTACGTCGATGATATCCTCATTACTGGCGACGACCTGGCAGGAATACAACAGATCAAGAAACAGTTGAATTCTGCCTTTCAGACCAAAGATCTGGGCAACCTTCGGTACTTTCTTGGGCTCGAGGTCGCCCGACGCCCTGATGGTCTTGTATTATCTCAAAGGAAGTACTGTATGGACCTCCTTCGTGATGCAGGTTATTCTGGGTGCAAACCTGCGGAGACTCCTATGGACGCAAATCACAAGCTCTCGGCCCATAACTCTGACTCTGACAAGCTGCTTACAAATCCGGAATATTACAGACGCTTGGTTGGGAAGCTGATCTACCTTACGGTGACTCGACCAGACATCTCATTTGCTGTGGGAGTTGTGAGCCGTTTCATGCACGCTACTCGGATATCTCATCTTCAAGCTGTCGAGCGCATCCTTCGATATCTCAAGATCGCCCCCGGACAAGGACTCGTGTACAAGCCATCCACATCTCTATCTCTTGTCGCGTATTCTGACGCTGACTACACAGGATCTATTGATGATAGGCGCTCCACAACTGGATTCTGTACTTACTTTGGTGGACACCTCATAACTTGGCGTAGCAAGAAACAGAATGTGGTTGCGCGTTCCTCTGCCGAAGCCGAGTATCGGGCTATGGCTGTTGTTGTCTCTGAGCTAACCTGGCTTGAAGGCCTTCTGGGAGACTTAGGTGTTCGTCTCTCATCTCCGACAACCTTATTTTGCGACAGTCAGACAGCAATTCATATTGCCAAGAATCCGGTTTTTCACGAACGAACAAAGCATATCGAAGTTGACTGTCACTTTATCCGGGAAAAGGTACAGTCAAAGAAGATAGATTTGGAGCATGTTCCTGCTACCGAACAAGTTGCGGACATCCTGACGAAAGCTCTCTCCAGGCCGCTATATTATCAGTTCTTATCCAAGCTTGGTGCCTACGACTTGTACGCTCCAGCTTGCGGGGGAGTGTTAGAAAAGCCCATTTAAGGGCCCATGTTGTTTCTTCTTTCTCTCTCCTTATATTAGTCCCACATCATGTATGAGGATTTCTCCCTTCCTTCTTCTCCTATATAAGTGTGTGTATACTTGTAACTATTACTTGAATGAAGATATACAAGGTTTTGGGCCTATTTCTACAAAAACAATGTGCACTGGTATCCGCTGTTATAAAACCCAGATATAAAGTACGTGAACATATCACCGATTTTACATCGATATTATATAAATTCCAAATGCATAACACCAAGTAAACTCAAACAAAAGAGTGACACTAATAACTAAATGGGTGGCGTCAGGGGGGGGGGGGTAGGGTGGCGGCGGCATAGCTACGTCAAATCGTTCACAAATCTAATATAGAGCATCATGTGTCCATTGACTGGACTCATCATATGACTGATGTAGTTAGCCCCGATTGTGCAAAATCTTAAATATGCCCCTTTTGCCTTGTCGGGACAAGTAGATTTTACCCCCGTTTTTATAATTATATACTGTTTTTGTATATTTTCTCCTGTAAGTTCTTCACTACTTGATAATATCATACTTCTCCTTGGTGTCCATGTTGGTTGGCTACCATAGTTAGCTTTGATGCATGCTGTATATCTTCCAATGTGTGACAGGACTTGTTGTTCCTAGGGCTGTAATCATGTTTTTTTTTTCTTTTAGGATTCTGTAAAGGGCGGAAGTTTTCTCGTTGGTTTACTTCATATATTGCATCAAAGAATTCTAATAAAGCTTCAAAAAGTATTCCTGCAAGCAACGAGGTTCGTTCGCAATAAAAGTAGGCTTATATGGCCTCTATTTTTTCTTCTTTATTCAAACTCCTTGATGTAACTTCTCTTGAATTATGCAGGCAAAGATGTCTTTTTATTCTCCAGATTTCAAAGAAATGACTGAAAAGAAGTTGCTGCAAGAAGTTAACTTAATTGGAAAAGCAAATTGTTCGCAAAGAAGTCATTCACATGAATTAGAGCCCAGAAGTTGCACTCAACCTACACAGCCACGTGCTCGGAGTTATAGGGACCTAAAGGTGATTGCCTTGGCACTGCATATTATTGAGATAGCATAAGACGTATAAACATTTGGAGTATGCTAAATTTATGTAATGGAATACTTGCTTTTCTTTTGAACTTCAATCTCTCTTTCTCTGTGCATGTGTTTCTCTCTCCCCTCTTTGTTTGTCTCTAGCTCATATTCACATCATAAATTTGATCTGGCTTGAAATTCAGGGGCTTTTAGATTCATTTCATTCAGAGTTTGAGGCAGCTAAGGAAGTGGTGAATGCTGATCTGTCTGTCTTTGCAGCAGATGTTGCTAGTGGTCTTGAGAAAGGCACTTTATTAGAAGAGCAGGAAACAGCTGAGTATCTTATTTTTATTTCTAAGAAGTGTATCGAGATGAAACCCTCTATATTCCGAGATGCTTGCGATGGAATTGTTCAGGATCTCACTGAGAGGTGGCAGAAGTCCCAACTGGGATGTGTAAAGCAGCTTTTGACACGCATGCTTTTCATTTTAACTCGCTGCAACAGAATATTGCAATTCCAGAGAGATATTAACTCAATTACCAAGGACTCTCTCAATAGCTTCAAGCGGGGTATTGAAAATGTTCCTTCTGTTGATGGGAAATGCGTTTTCAGGAGTAAGAATACTGACAATGTCCACGAGTCAGATTTCCCCCCTAAACATGAAACAGAGTATTACAACAAGGTAATCGGCGACGTGCTATATTTGTTGATTTTGATATCAACTATTGATATATTTTTGACGCAAAGTAGTATTATACTCTTACAAATATCTTTTCCAGGTATCTGTCACCTCAATAAAGAACACAATATTGTCAAATGCTTCCATAACTTCTGAGAACGAGGAGCGCCTATATAATAGCATTGGAGATACTCTCTCACAGTCCAAAAGAATTCATGGCAGCATTACTGAGAAGCTATTGAGCATTTGCATTTCTGATTTTCTTTATGAACAGGAAAGTTCTGATGCTCCTGATTCGGTAATCTGCAGGATCTGTGAGGAGAAGCTTCCACCTTCCCATTTGGAGAGTCATTCTTATATATGTGCTTTTGCAGACAAGTGTGATCTTGAAGGCTTTGATTTGGATGAACGGCTGCTTAATGTTGCAGAGTTTTTGGAACAACTTGTGGACTCTTACAATCAAAGCTCTCATGCATCATGCAGCAGCCCAGACACATCAAGAGTCCAGAGCGCTAATTCCGTTCCTGGGTTTGAAGGTATTTCACCGAAGGCACACGATTTCCAACAAAAGCATGAGTGGATGTTTGATGATATCCATGAAATGGATACAGCTTCTATAGATGACCCTCTGACACCTGCTTCTGGTTATTATAAGAGCATTCTTGCTATGAAGCTAGGATCTTGTTTACCATCTTCATCTAATGGAAGTCTAACTCCAGCTTCCTCTATTACTACTCCTCGATCAGTCCACTTTGACTTGTTTTGGTTAGATCATGATAGCACCACAGAACATGAGGATCTAAATCAGGTTATTTGTTCTTACTTCTTAATCATTTTTTTCTACAATGCTGTCCCACTATGAACACATATTCCAAAGTCCATGTCTACTTGTCGAGAATCCAATAATCTTGCATTTAATGTCTAGAGTTTAGCACGTGTCATGAAAAGATTAGCACTGTGATTACTTTTTAAAAAAGATGTAGGTCAAATAAGACGTTGATTCTTTAATATCTTTGGCAGGCTTTTAAAATGCATACAACTAACTAAGGTGTGGATATTTCTAGAAATGTGCTTGCTGTTGTTGCAGTTAGTGATGGGGAGTTCCGTATAGTACCATAGAGTCTTAGAGTAAGGAGTTGATCTTGTATTGTTCAACATCCACATTTGTTGCATGATCACCTACATATATTACATGATTCACGTGTGTTGTGTTATTCACATTTATTGCATACTTTGTATAATTTGTATGAACTGCATGAATTTGTTCGGCATAAAATGTTACAAATAATGAAAATTATAAAGTTATTTGCAAATATTCACAGGAGAGATGATCGCTAAGCTACAACTGTCGTTATCCTCACGGATTAACGTTGGCAGTGCACCGGTCGAAGTAATATAAACGATGAATACACACCGAGTATCAAATCACGTGTAGCGCGAGTGAAGATACGAGGACGTTCTACGCCTTGAGCTTTCTAAGCGAACGTTAGGTTGATCGAGATTAAATCTTATTCCTACACATCAACTACCCAAACCATTCCACAAGATTTCACAAATTAGGGCAAAAATCATATTAATGATAAGCCACCAGGAACCATCAAAGTACATGATTCAATTCCAATAGACATGCAATGTTAGCCAAACATTCTTAACATAAATGAAAAAGCTAATGAAGAAGTGAGAGGCAAGTGTATCACCGCATGCACAAAGTGAGCGGAGAGTCAATTCTTCGGATATAGGGGAAGGATCACAGATGTCATTCCTCCTAACGCAGTCCTTGGCTACCATCCGGGTCCAAGAGGCCTGTCACCACCTCTCAATGTTACCTGGCTTCTCTCCAAGTTTGCTCAAATTTTCCTACTTGTTAGAGAATATTAGGAAACATGATGTATTGGCCCGTTAATATGACCCATATAGGATTTAGTGTTTAGTCCCACATTATTTGTATAGCTAAGTTTTTTCCTCTCCTCTCTCCTATATATTTCTACTCATACTTGTATTTTGGTATTCAAGAAGTACATACAAGGTTTGAACCTTTCTTTTCATGGTATCATAGGGATACAGTCCGACCTATTTTTCTCAAACCGCCCAGTTCTCCTGTTAACCGGGCTGCTTGCGTTTCTGCCTAACCACACGGTCGTGCGGCCTCTCTAATTTCTACCCGCCTCCATCCCCTCTCCCGTGGATCCACCTCCTCCTTGTCTACGCTCTTTTATAGCCTCCTCTATCTCTGGCACGTGGACCCCACTCCCGTTCGGTTTGGTCTTCTTACCCGTCGCAAGTTTCTTTCTACCCGCTGCGACTTCCCCTGTTAGTTGGGTAGCTTCTTTCTTCTCGCGGTTGTTCTCTACCATCTGGCTTTCCGCTCTACCCGCTGGGACCTGTGTCTGCCCGTTGCGGTCTCTTCCAAGTGTTTTCGCCGCGGCCTCTTCTCTTGCCGCGCGATCTCCTTCCTTGCCGCGCGGTCTCTTTATCGCACGGTTTCCTTCTTGTCGCAGGGAGCTCGCCCCTCTCTTGTCGATTGCCTTGCCGCTTCTCACTTCTCGAATTGTTCCGCTATTCGCGCGGACTGTCTTTACCGCTCCGGTGCGGTTTGCTTCTAACTGCACGGTCTGTGACTATTCTCCGTGGTTGCTCTTGCTGCGGTCTGCTCTTAGCCGACCAAACTAGTTCCTATTCTCTTGCGGTCTGCTTCTAGCCGCCCGAACTAGTTCCTGTTCGCTTGCGGTCTGCTCCTAGCCACCAGAACTAGTTTCTGTTCGCTGTGCCTTTCGGCCTGTTGCAGTCTTACTCTAACCGCACAGTCTCGCTCTTACTGCCGGCCTGTTTCCGGCCTCTTGCCTCTTCTAGTCGCTGCCCGCCCAGGACTCTTGCCATCTTCTTCTAACCGCTGCGGTCTCATGGCGTCAGAGAATTCCAGTGCTTCCTCTGTTCTCCCTGATCGTGTTGCGGCTCCAGTTCCCAAGTTTCGCGATGAACTTCGCATTACTACTATCTCTCTCAGTGGGAAGCGTAATTTTGTCGAGTGGGTTCAATCGGTTCGTTGTGTCCTGCCGACAAAAGGTCTTCTTCATCACCTCACAGGGGTCATGCCAACCGCTCCCACCGATGAGTGGCTTCGCGATGATGGTCGCGTCCAATCTTGACTACTCAACTCTATGGACACTGAGCCCTATCGGATGGCTATATATCATGACACAATGAAGGCCATGTGGGAGGAACTCCATTCTTCTTACTCGGGCCAGAATAATTTGCAACACCCGTTCGACATCATCTTGGATCTTCAAAACCTTGATCTCGTGGGTCCTGGTGATATGATCTCCTTTGTTGTTAAAGCCAAGACCCTGGTGGAGGTCTGGATCCAACATCAGCCTCCTACTACAGAGCTGACCTCTCAGCGGGCCCAAAAAGAGGCTGTCGAGATTGCGATGATGATGTCCCGAGTTCCCTCTCACCTCCACAATGTTCGGGCCCAGATTCTCTCATCTACTACCACACCATCTTTATTTGATGTGTGTTCCATGCTTTTGAAGGTCACCCCGCCCTCGGATACTCCTGTTACTCTCTCCACAACGCTTCTACAACACTCTTCACTAGCTTCGCATGCTCGGGGGTCCTCAGCCCGTGGAGGCCGCATCACGACTCGGGGACGCGGTCGGTCTGGAAAATCTCTGTTTAAGTGCACCTATTGCGGACGAGATGACCATCTTGAGGCAACCTGCTGTCACAAACATGGTCTGCCATCACATCTTGCTGCTCCTGCTCTGGCTGATCCTCCAGTTGCTCTTACCGCTCCTGTCCCGGAATCTGCTGCCTCTGCTCGGGCAAACATTGCTGCTCTACGCACTCAGTTCCAACACCTGTAAGGGGTGATCTCTCGCTCGTCTGGCTCTGTCGCCTCTATTTCCAATGAAGATATTTCTTGTCTCTCGCAAAGCTCTCACTGGATTGTGGACTCAGGTGTTACACATCATATTACTTCGCAACGCCCTTCGCAATATTCAGGGACTGCTCACGCCAAGTTCATAACTGTGGCAAATGGTGATACCACCCCCGTCTCTGGTGTTGCTGATATACCCCTCACACCCACTCTGTCTCTGAACTCCGCTCTTCATGTTCCCGGTTCCCCATTTAACCTACTCTCCGTTAGCCGCCTTACACAAGACCTTAATTGTTGTGTTACTTTTTCACCCTCTACCTTTGTTGTGCAGGATCGGAACACGCATAATATCATTGGTAAGGGACAACTGTCAAATGGGCTCTATCTCCTCGATGTCCCTCCTTCCGACTTTTCCGCTGTCTCTACTATCGACTGACATCGTCGTCTCGGGCATGCTCCCCTCCAGACTCTCAAGAAGGCTCTTCCGGATGTCTCTCTGCATGTGTTTTCTTGTGAGTCGTGTATCTTTGGCAAGCAACATCATGTTTCTTTTTCTCCTACTTGTACTCGGAGTGATACTCCATTTTCATTAGTACATTCTGATATTTGGGGCCCTTATAAAACCCCTAGTATGTTTGACTATCGATATTTTGTCATCTTTATTGATGATTATTCACGCTTAACCTGGTTGTACTTACTTCGAGATCGTACTAAACTTACCACTACATTTCCTGCCTTAACGAAATACGTACACAGTTCCCCTCTCCTTTAAAGGTTATTCGCACGGATAACGCTAAAGAATACACTAGCCGTACATTTGCTAACTTATGCACCGAGTTCGCTATTATGCATCAAACCCCATGTGCTTATACGCCTCAACAAAATGATGTGGCAGAGCGGAAGAATCACTATCTTCTTGATGTGGCGTGGTCCCTCATGCTTCAAATGCATGTTCCTACTCGTTTTTGGAACTTTGCCGTCTCTACGACATGTCACCTCATCAATCGCATGCCTTCTTCTGTGCTTGATCATGCCACTCCGTTTAGCCTCCTCTTTCCGTCCCAATCACCGTTTACTCTCACGCCTCGTGTGTTCGGGTGTACCTGCTATGTTCATCATCTCGGTTCAATCACAGATAAGTTTGCTCCCCGGGCCCGCAAGTGTATGCTTCTCGGGCACTCTCGGACCCAGAAAGGCTATGTGTGTTATTCTCCGCCTCATGACAAAGTCATTATCTCTGCTGATGTTACCTTTCAGGAGGCTCAACCATTCTACGACTCATCGTCTGTCATTGCTCCTCCTTTCTCTCCTTTAGTTCCTCGTTCGACTGTTCCCGTCACGTCTTCTTTACCACCGCTACTTCCAACCCCCCTCCGGTAAATGCTCCACCTCCACCATCCAAACCGCCCCTTATTCGTGTCTACACTCGTCGTACCCCGGTCTCTGGAGCTTTACACCAGCCTCCCTGTACCAGTGCTATCCCACGGACTGACGATCTAACAACATCATCTACCGCTTACCCCATGACGAATTATGTCTCCATGCATCGCCTTGATCCACCTCTACGCAAGTTTGCTCTCTCTCTCTCTCTCCTCCATTTCTATTGCTAACTCAGTGTAGGAGGCTCTTATACATCCAGGGTGGCGCGCGGCCATGGACGAGGAAATGACTGCTCTTTGGTCTAACCAGACTTGAGATTTGGTTCCTCCTCCTCCCGGGCATTCATGTGTCAGTTACAAGTGGGTGTTTACCATAAAACATGCTCAGAATGGGACAATTGACAGGCTCAAGGCCCGACTTGTGGCGCTTGGGTTTACTCAATAACATGGACTTGATTATGAGGAAACCTTCTCTCCCATTGCCAAGTTGAATTCTGTTTGGGTTCTGATCTCCTTGGCCGTGCATCGACACTGGCCTCTCCACCAACTCGATATTAAAAATGCCTTTTTGAATGACGACCTTCAAGATACAGTCTACATGCATCAACCGCCCGGGTTTGAGACCGCGGGGGAGTCTCGTGTATGCCTTCTTCGGAAATCTATTTATGGTCTCAAACAGTCTTTTCAAACTTGGTTTGAAAAGTTTAGTAAGACTGTTCGCGATATTGGATTCAAGCGGAGCTTGACCGACTTCTCTCTTTTCACTCGTCATCAATCAGCTGGGACTGTCATTCTCTTGGTATATGTGGATGATATCTTGATTACTGAAGACGACACTACGGGGATACAAAAAATCAACCAACACTTGAACTCCGTTTTCCAGACAAAAGATCTGGGAAGTTTGAGGCACTTTCTTGGACTTGAGGTTGCAAGACGACCCGATGACCTTGTTCTGTCACAACAATAGTGTTGCCTTGATCTCCTCCACGATGCTGACTATTCTGGGTGTAAACCTGTAAAAACTCTGATGGATGCCAACAAGTTATGTGCTCATGGGTCTGACTCCGATTCCGTGCTTACGAACCCTGCGTATTACCAGTGTCTTGTGAGAAATTTGATTTACCTAACCGTCACAAGACCTGATATTTCATTTGCTGTTGGAGTTGTCAGCAAATTTATGCACGCCCCTCGCACTTCTCATCTCCAGGCAGTGGAACGCATCATCAGATATTTGAAGACATCTCCTGGACAAGGATTGATATATAAGCCATCTTCCTCCCTATCTCTTGTTGCATACTCAGATGCAGACTATGCTGGTTCCCTAGATGATCGACGCTCTACTACATGCTTTTGTACCTACTTTGGGGGGAATCTTATTACTTGGTGTCGCAAAAATCAGTTTGTTGTTGCTAGGTCATCCGTTGAAGCCGAGTATCGTGCAATGACAGCGGTTGTATCTGAACTCACCTGGCTTGAGGGTCTACTTGGTGATTTGGGGGTCATTTTACCCTCACCAACAACCTTGTTTTGTGATAGTCAGGTTGCAATTCACATCGCGAAAAATCCTGTGTTTCATCAGCGGACCAAGCACATCGAAGTTGACTGCCATTTCGTTCGTAAAAAGATTCAATTAAAGAAGTTAGAGCTGGAGCACGTTCCTGCGTCTGGGTATGTTGCCGACATTCTCACCATGGCATTACCACGACAAATGTACCATCAAATTTTATCCAAGCTTGGTGCTTACGACTTGTGCGCTCCAGCTTGCGGGGGAGTGTTAGAGAATATTAGGAAACATGATGTATTGCCCCATTAATATGACCCATATAGGATTTAGTACTTAGTCCCACATTGTTTGTATATTGTTATGTGCTCGAGATTGCGAGCGTGTGCTCCAGGAAAGAGGAGGGAAGTCCTCAAGGGAGGAGGAGGGGTTCCGACGAGCTATGCCGACGGGCGGCTAGAGGCGTGCGAGTCGGCGGGGGCTGCACAGTAGAATCGCGGTTTTCGCGATTTTCCTTCGTGCGAGTCGGTTGAAGCGGGCTAGGGCAACCCGGTGGGATAAGCACGGTAGAGAGAGAGAACTAGAGAGAGAGTTAGAGAAAACAAAATGAAAATTACTTCTTGCTTGCTTTCCAAGGTTCACCCCACCGGGTATTAATAGTCAAATGCCCTCCTTGGTCTTAAACACGGAGGATCAAAATATGCATAGTAATAAGCATAAAATAGAAGTAGATAAAATGTCCGCGACATTCTCGACCAAGGAGGGACTGTAACATCCCCACCCTACCCGACGACAAGCTTGCCCTCAAACTTGGTCTGTAATGACGGTGGACGTCGGATCTCCCGTGTCGATGTCAGCATCCTGTTCAGAAGCTGAGTCGTCGACCTCCAACAAGAAGAGGCGCTTGCAGCGATGTCCGCTGAAAAAGGGCTCGTCGCAGTTGTAACATAGGCCCTTGGCACGACGGTCATTCATTTCCTGTGGCGATAGTCGTCGAATGGTAGTTGGGCGGTCGGTGTCGTGGTCTGAGGCGAGGAGACTGGCTGTTGTCGATGATGGAGGCTGCGGAGGACGCTTGGACCCCTCTTTGTCCTGGTGATGTCGATGAGGGCGGTCCAAAAGCAGGCGCTTCTCGCAAATGCGATCCAAACTCATTGCAGTGGTCAGATCTGCGGGTGCCTGAAATTCGACGTCCATGCGAAGGCGTTCATGAAGTCCCGCCGTGAAGATGGACACCTGCTGTGTCGGCAGGACGGTGGTAGTGCGAGCCAAGAGGACTTGAAACTGTTTAAGGTACTCGTCGATCAGACCGGTCTGTCGGAAAGAAATGAGATGCCCTAAGGGATTGCTGTGGAGCGGTGGGCCGAATCAGAGGGTGCAGTTGACATTGAAATCTTCTCAAGATAGTAGTGGTTTCTCTCGTTGCAGTTGAGAAAACCAAAGTTGTGCGGGGCCCATCAGGTGGAAGGCCGCAATATTGAGCCATTCTTCCCAAGGGGTGCGCTGGTGGGCGAAGAACTGCTCGCAACGAGAGAGTCAGACTAAAGGGTCTTCGTGGCTGTCGAATATGGGAAAATCCAGCCGTAAGTATCGTGGCGCCCCGTTGCCCTCGTGTCGCGGGGGAAAAAATTCCGGCAGAGTTGACGGAATCGACACTTCACTGGAGGAGCCCGCTGCTGGTTGGGCCGGTCGGTTAGCTGCGAGTTTGGTGGTGATGGTTGCAATGAGGCGTTGTTGTTATTCGTGAGGAGCTTGGCGAGAGACTCAAAAATTTGTGAGAGGGAGGGCTGGTCGGCCATTGCGTATGACGAAAATGGTGGGTTGCGGCGCCAGAGAGAGCGGAGGAAGAAGGGTCCGACAGCGGAAGTAGCCCGGTAGAGGCATCGAGCAAGGGGGCCCCGTCGAGGGAGGAGCCGAGAATGATGCGCAAGGAAGTGGGGCCGGCGATGAGCGGTCGGTGCGGGCCGTGGGAGGTTGGGAAGGGACCGGAAAGGCCGCAGCAGGTCAGAGAAGGGCCGTGCGGGCCGGAGAATGTCGGAACGGCACTGTGCGAGCCACATCAGGTCGGGGAGGAGTCGTGCAGGCTGGAGGAGACCGGAGCGGCGCTGTGTTGGCCGGAGTCGGACGCGGCGGAGCTCTGTCGGGGCAGATCCGTCGGTTTGGCGGTGGGGAGGAGCGTTCCCTCTGGTACCAAGTTATTACGTGCTCGAGATTGCGAGCGTGTGCTTCGGTAAAGAGGAGGGAAGTCCTCGAGGGAGGAGGAGGGGTTCCGACGAGCTATGACGGCGGGCGGCTGGAGGCGTGCGAGTCGGCGGGGGCGGCACAATAGAATCGCGGTTTTCCTACGTGCGAGTCGGCGGAAGCGGGCTAGGGCAACCCGACGGTATAAGCACGGTAGAGAGAGAAAGAACTAGAGAGAGAGTTAGATAAAACAAAATGAAAATTACTTCTTGCTTGCTTTCCAAGGTTCACCCCACCGGGTATTAATAGTCAAATGTCCCCTCCTTGGGCTTAGACACGGAGGATCAAAATACGCATAATAATAAGCATAAAATAGTAGTAGATAAAATGTCCGCGACATGCTCGACCAAGGCGGGACTGTAACATATAGCTAAGTTTTTTCCTCTCCCCTCTCCTATATATTTGTACTCATACTTGTATTTTGGTATTCAAGAAGTATATGTAAGGTTTGGACCTTTCTTTTCACTACTATTGTCATAATCCAATATGAAACACCTTCACTTTTAAAAATCCAAACTTTGACCTCCAAAATGAAGTGGAAGGAGTTTCCCTTCTTTTTTGGAGCTCCACAACCTGTAAGGGGAGAGAATGGCTGAAGAAAAACGACGAAATAATGAAGAAGTTTGTTAAAAGTCCCCAAAATAGCTATTTATAAAAGCAAGAAGATGACCACGCATGACCGTGCTCATAAGGATGCATGGGGCGTGCTTGAAGAACATAAGGAACCATTTTAGAGCAGCAAAAGAATGTTCGTGCGCCTGCGCATGGGCTTGCGTGAAGGACGTGCACGTGCGCTCCCAGAAAACAATTAAATCATCTATCAGTCTTGTTTCAGGATAATTTTGACCAATACGGAGACCGAATCAGAAATTAAGTTTTTCATCAAAGTTGTAGCCTATGATGTCTACTTTCCATAGCCATTTGAATTTCTGGAATCAGAGTTGTGTAGGAAGAGTTATGACCAATTTACCAAAACTGGTCAAAACTGATCTGGTAGTGACGTCCTAGCAGCGCCCTTCCCGAGAGAGCGGGGACTACGATAGCTTGCTCTCTACTTAGACGATTTTGGCTCGTTTGTTTTAGCGTTGATACCTAGCATGAGTTTTAGTTTTCCCGCAATCGGCTAGCACAACATGCGGCAAAGTTTGCGATTTTGGAGAGAGAAAAAAGAAACAACAAACAGTAGCAAGAGGGAAGAAATGCGAGCGCTAACTTTCGACCATATAATTTAATTGCATAAGTGTTAACAGCAGGGGAGCAATGGGGTATACCTGCGAGGAGTTTCCCAGGGCAGCGGGGGTTCCACGGGATTGCGGATAGGAGGTTGGCTGGTGGATTTGAAAGCAAGGGGTAAAGTGTAGAAGGTGGCTTTGGTGATAACGCGAAAAGGGGGAAACGAAGGAGGAGGTTGGTGGTAGGGAAAGTTGCGGGTAAGGGCTGGTAGGGGTGGTGAGGAGTGGAGAGGTGCGGATTGCCGGAAGTCTCGACTGCGGCCCTGTCGGAGAGGGAGGATGCGCGGTAGGGCGGAGACGGGGGAGATCGGGAGAATAAGGTCGACGTCGACCGATCTTCCGGGGAAACGGCGGCGCTGGATGCTGCCTGAGTAGGCGGTGGGCTTGTTAGAACTGGAGGCAGTAGGAACGCCGGCCTTGATCGATTCCAGAGCCGAGGCGCCAGAACCGGAAAGGGAGAAGACAGGCGGTGAGGAATAAACGAAGGCGTGCTGGGCGAAAATCAGGAGAGAAGACAAAGTCTCTCTCGGTTCTTTCTGTCAGCCACCTCATGACCTAGGAGGAACGATTAAATAGGAGGAATAAAAAGGTCGGTTACAAATTGGCAAGAGGATAAAAGTGGGGTTTTCAATGCCATGAATAGAGATAAATGAGGGGGGGGGGGGTGAGGTTCAATGCCATGAATAAGAGAGGAGTTTTGGAAAACCAAGAGGTTCTTAAATCTCAACTCCCCAAATTAATTTCTGATTTAATAATATTAAACCTGAAATTGTAACTTTTCTCATGCAATTAAATTAGTGCCGCTTAAAATATTGTCACGCCTGCATCCTACCACCTTAGACTACCAGACCTATTTATTAATGGTCATGCTGGCCGGTCAAACCAACAAGCCTTATCATAAAATAGAAAGTGCGGTACAACGTCATATGATGACAATACCCATACGATAATAAAAAGACGAACAACGACAACGTACAAGATAGAAATCACACACACACAATCGATCATAGCTTATCCGGAGGCGACTGCGGATGCATCAATTCCCCCAGGGTTGAAAGGACTCGACCCCGTCGAGAATTTGCAAAATCCCGCAATAGCAAGATCAGGACGGAGACGACAAAGCTCGGCGGCGCTAATCCATGAACTGTCTGATATATTCCTGTCCTTCCATGAAACGAGGTAGCGCTGATATGTACCTGCACGCATTTGAAACTCACGAACATCCAACACCTGCTCAATCTCCTCAATGGTGGGTGTAGACGGGGCTAAGGTTGGCTGCGGAGTGGAAGATGGTACATAAGTGGGTGGTTCAGGGATGGTTTCAGGAGGTTCACCAAAAAATTGTACAATGTCAGCAATGTTAAAGATAGGGGAGGTTCCAAACTCAGCGGACAAGTCTAAAAGATAAGCATTTGTGCCAAGACACTTTTTAATTTGAAATGACCCAAAACGCCTTTGTTGTAGCTTGTGATAGGTGCCCACGGGAAACCTCTCTTTCCTGAAAAAAGCAAGAACCCAATCTCCTTCTGAGAAATACATCTCGCGGCGATGTTTATCCGCCGCATCCTTGTATTTCTCAGAAGATGTTCGCAAACTGTTAGCAATCAACTTATGCAAAGATTTTAAATGATCAATATATGTTAGCGCATCAAAAGAAGTTCGTTCAAAAGAAGGAAGAGAATGACGATCGAGTAGTAACGGGACGGGATAGCCATAAACTATTTCAAAAGGAGACTTGGTGGTGGAACAATTCTTTGAGCTGTTATAGGCGAATTCCGCTTGCGGTATAACTAAATCCCATTGCTTCGGATGCTCTCCCGCTAGACATCTAAGAAAATTGCCAAAGCTTCAATTCACTACCTCAGTCTGTCCATCCGTCTGCGGGTGATAAGCGCTACTAAATTCGAGCTTAGTCACACGTTTTCCCCATAAAGTTTTCCAAAAATAACTCAAAAATCGGGTGTCACGATCGGAAGTGAAAGAGCTGGGAATCCCGTGCAAACACACGATCTCCCGAAAAAAGAGATCGACAATAAGCGTGACATCGATTGTTTTCCCACAAGTAATAAAATGAGCCATTTTCGAAAAACGATCAACCACGACAAAGATTGAATCTACTTTTCGTTTGGTTTGGTGTAATCCCACGACAAAATCCATAGAGACTTCATCCCAAGGCCGCTCAGGGACGGAGAGAGGTGTGTACAGACCGGTATTTTGGGCATGTCCTTTAAACAATTGACAGGTAGTGCAGGTCCTAACGAATTTGGCAACATTCTCCTTCATTTTAGGCCAAAAAAACGGGAGTTAGCGAGGTCTAGGAGCTTGTTTTGCCCAACATGACCTCCTAATCCAGAAGAATGAAGCTCTCTTAGTATAATCTCCTTTAGTGGCCCATCACAAATACAAAAGCGAGTGCCTTTGAATAAAAAACCCTCACTCAAAATATATTTTGTGGTGGGGTCGGTTCCACTAAATTGACACGCGTCCCAAATCTTACCGAAATATGGATCGGAGGGATAGAGACTCTTTTGCTTATCTAAATCGAGGATATGCGGTTGGAGGGTGACTAAGACATGCGACCTGCGGCTATGTGCGTCCGCTACTCGATTTGAAACGCCTGGCTTATATTTCAAATGGAAGGTGTACTCCTGAAGAAAGGTTGCCCATTTGGCATGCCTACGCACCTCCTTCTGGGAGTTCAAGTGCCGAAGCGCATCATGATCAGTATTAAGGATGAACTCATGTTGGATCAAATAGTACCGCCAGTGGCGAAGAGCTGGGACGATGGCGTAGAACTCTAGATCATAGGTAGAATAACGGGTTTTGACCTCGTTTAGCTTCTCACTAAAAAACGCGACGGGTCGTCCCTCTTGACTCAAGACAGCTCCTATTCCTATAATCGAAGCGTCGCAATATACCTCAAAGATTTTCTCGAAGTCAGGAAGTGCTAGCACGGGAGCAATAGTCAACTTTTCCTTGATAAGAGAAAAGGCACGCTCCTCTTCAGTCGTCCAAATAAAATGACCTTCTTTAAGACAGTCGGTCACAGACGAAATGAGAGTGCTGAAATTTCTAATAAACCGGCGATAAAATGAGGCTAATCCATGAAATCCTCGGGCTTCAGTGATAGTCTTGGGACTCGGCCACGCTCTAACTGCTTGGATTTTTTCTGGATCAACCTCAATTCCGTCGGCCGACACAATATACCCTAGGAAGGTTAAACTGTCGGCCAAAAATACGCACTTCTTAAGGTTCACATAAAGCTTATTCTCCAAAAGGATTTGAAGGACCTGACGCAAGTGCACAAGATGTTGGTCGGGGTTGTCGCTATAAATCAAGATGTCATCAAAATAAACAACCACACATGTTCCCATCAAAGGGCAGAGAACTTGATGCATGAGTCGCATAAAGGTACTAGGGGAGTTGGAAAGGCCGAAAGGTATCACAAGCCACTCGTAGAGTACTTCCCTGGTCTTGAAAGCAGTCTTCCATTCATCTCCGGGTCGGATCCGGATTTGATGGTAGCCGCTTTTGAGATCAATCTTGGAAAAAATCTTGGACCCACTGAGCAAGTCGAGCATGTCATCCAATCGAGGGATCGGAAAACGATACTTAATGGTAATTTTGTTGATGGCTCGGCTATCTACACACATTCGCCAAGTTCCATCCTTCTTAGGGACGAGGAGTGCAGGAACTGTGCAGGGACTCATGCTCTCCCTAACATGATCCTTTTTGATTAGGTCGGTGACTTGACGGTGGAGCTCCTCGTGTTCTTTAGGACTCATACAATAATGTGGTAAGTGAGGAAGGCTAGCATCAGATATAAGATCGATGCAATGTTGTATATCTCGCATGAGAGGAAGATGATCTGGTAGCTCATCTAGCATAATAGAAGAAAACTCAGAAATAAGGGGGCGTACTTAGCTAGGAATCTCTGAGGGCCCTCGACTGGATTCAAGGCCAGCTAAAATATAGACAACTTCACTCGCCTTCATCTCCTCCTGGAATTGGGAACCCGATAATAGCATGTGGGCTGAAGGAAAGGAAATGATTGCGATCGGAGACGTCGAGGTGCCACTGGGTGGGGAATGTTCTAAGGGCTTAGGCAAGGGCCCATTCTTTTGGGGAAGAGAAACGATCTTGCTCCCCTTATGTTCAAAAGTGTAAGAATTCTTTGTACCGTCATAAACTACGCGCTTATCAAACTGCCATGGACGACCTAACAAGATGTGATAAATCTCCATGTTCGCAACGTGACACCAAACAAAATTCTGGTAGGCTGCCCCTATGGAAAACTCTACTAAACACTGATGTGTGATTGAGATAGTCACAGAACTAGTGGCCCAAGACAAACAGTAGGGTTTTCCTAGAGGTTCGGTTCGGAGCTTAAGCTTCTCTACCATACGCTGCGACACAAAATTTTCCGTGCTCCCGCTATCAATAATGATGGAGCAGAATTGACCATGTATGCGTGCGGTTGTATGAAAAATATTATGTCTCAACCACTCGTCCTCTGTGGAGATCTTCAGAGTGAGGAGACTATGTTGCATGACACACACTTGGTGCTCTGCATGCTCTCCTTCTACTTCGATTTCGTCTACGTTCACAACCGGTTGGGAGTCCGTAAGGAAGACCCCATACTCAGGTTCCTGATCTTCCTCAGACTCAACCACAACTACAAACTGCCTACGAGGGCACTCTGAGGACTTGTGTCCTGGTTCCATGCACTTAAAGCACCAAAAGGTTCCCGGGTTGGGTCGGGAACCCACAACCTCTTTGCCTTTAGTATAGGCAGGGGCGCGGTAGAGCCGCTAGTGGACCCAGGAGGGTGACTCTGGCTGAGAGGCTTAGATGAGTTCGTGTTAGGAAGTCTCTCAGAAATTCGAGGGCCGGACGTTTTTTTTCTGTAGAGATGCTTCTACACGCCGGGCCCAACTGGAGATCTCCCCTAGGTCTCGAAAGTCATGAAGCTCTACTTGCTCCCGGATGGCATAACGCAAGCCATTTAAATAGCGATACACAGTCATATCGTCCTCCTCTCGAATGTCTAACCTGGACTGGAGGATAAGGAACTCGTTGGTGAGTCATCAACCGAGAGTCTATCCTGTCGTAGGTTGTGAAATTTGCGATATAAATTCTGAAGATAGTCCGGGGGAACATATCGCTTTCGCAACTGGTTTTTAAATTCGACCTAGGTCGTGACCGGGGCCAAACCTAAAGTGAAACGAGTACGCTCTATTTAGACCCACCAGACTAGTGCGGGGCCCTTAAGCCGAAGGGTGGCATACTCGACTTGGCGATTCAACGACATCCGTTTCCAAGCCATAAATCGCTCCATACGCTCGCACCAATTTAAGCATCCCTCGGGTTCTACTCGGCCCTCAAAATCTCCTACATCCAATTTGACGCCCGTATCCCAACGGGGTGGGTTTTGGGGATCAAGTGGCGGTAGCAAAGGTTCATCCTCCCTAGGATTTGGTAGGGGTTCCTGATTTAGACCTAGGTGTCGAGCGGCTTCTAAGTTGTTGACGGAGATTCGTAATCCATTGACGACTTGGGTAACATCTCCCACTTGGAGGGTGAGTGTTTCCATCATTTGCACGAGATTCCCATGCGTTGATTTAAGTCATCGACGCTTGACTCGAGTTTGTCCGTTCTACCCTTCATTTTTTTTGAAAGGCAAGAAAAGAAAATTTGTTTGTTTTTTTTGTTAAAAAGAAAAATTATTAATAATATAGATATATATTTTAAAGAAAAATAAACTCACCTTATTTTTGTTTTTTTAGAAAACAATTTAGGGAACGCCGAACCGTTCGATTCATAATATTAAACCTGAAATTGTAACTTTTCTCATGCAATTAAATTAGTGCCGCTTAAAATATTGTCGCGCCTGCATCCTACCACCTTAGACTACCAGACCTATTTATTAATGATCATGCTGGTCGGTCAAACCAACAAGCCTTATCATAAAATAGAAAGTGCGGTACAACGTCATATGATGACAACACCCATACGATAATAAAAAGATGAACGACGACAACGTACAAGATAGAAATCACACACACACACACAATCGTGCATAGCTCATTCGGAGGCGACTGCGGATGCATCGGAATCAGAAATTAAGTTTTTCATCAAAGCTGTAGCCTATGATGTCTACTTTCCATAGCCATTTGAATTTCTGGAATCGGAGTTGTGTAGGAAGAGTTATGACCGATTTACCAAAACTGGTCAAAACTTGTCAAAACTGGACTGCAATAGGTGTATATGGGGCATGGGCGTGCGCCATTAAGAGCACACGCGTGCCTCATGCACAAAATTTCGAAACTTCATTAAAAGGCTCCCAAATACATGCCAAACCATACCTTTTGCTCTTAAGGCACTGCTATATTATAATTTGAAGATTAAATGTAATATCTCATGATTATAACATAAATTAGGGATGAAACAAGAGTAAAAAAGAGCAAAAAAATATGCCAAAATCACTATATGAAATGTACGTATCAAGAGACTAGAGCATTGGAGAAGATGAAAAAGTGATGGTTAGAGTTAAGATTGAAAGGTTCCCTCAGGGAGTAATGTAAAACTTAAATATTTGGCGAATGAGTCACTATACAATAATATGAAGAATTGGGTGATTGTGTCCCTATACAATAATCAAATTCTCTACATTGAATGCAGGTTGAATACTCATATTCCTATTACTATTAGGCTTAAATTTTTTGGACTCAAACACTCTCATGACAGTATTTGGAATTATTCGCTTATCACTCAAATTCATAACTTTCCCCAATGGAAAGCTCTCAAATAAAGTGCTAATCTGCACCCAATCACCATTGTTAAACATTTACTATCTCATGTGAATATTTGTGCAAGTTTTAAAGTATTATTTAATCTAATTTTACATAGGAATAGGTCATGCGAATCAAGTATCTTATGCAAGTGAACGATGACCAACATGACCGAATGACGAAGCACAAAATCTATATAGTGGTGAAAGTCCCTAAGAATGAGTGGTTTATCTGATGGTTTTACAAGTGTAGTGTATAAATACTCATCGAGCGTGCTACAAAGACTTAAATGACAACCTGAGCCATCGATAGTGAATTGCAGAATCATGATATGCCAAATGCCTCCTAAGAGGTATTAATCATCGGGATCCTCACCAGTTGCTAGATAAAAAATTCGTCATGAATGATGCCATCACCGAAGGAATGCCAAAATGGTCATAGAAGAATGCAACTCAGGGGTGTGTCTAGTATCTCCTAAAGGGTATAGCCCGTCAGATGTCTTTCCAAGGAAAATTCATTGTGAATGTGATGATAACTTGTGTGAAGAGCTAAACCATCCATATTTAAATGAATGCTTCCTGGAAAGGAAGTGATGGGGATCATTCACATGATCGTGATCGATGCAGGAGATCGGGCCACCACTCAGTGGGAGCCGTTTTTGCATTTTTACCTGGGATGCATTGATCGGATCGGTGATCCGAGACCGCAAGCACGTCCGGAGTGTCATTTTACATTTTATATGTATTTTGTTTTGTTTTTTTGGAGTTGTATTTAATGTTTTAGTCGATGAGCTCACCAGATATATCCAACAAGCAATACCTTGATGTTTATTGTTTGCAGATGACATTGTTTTGGTCGATGAGACGCGCGAGGGTATAAATGCAAAAGTTGAATATTGGCGAAATACTTTATAAAAGAAGAGTTTTAGGTTGAGCAGGGCAAAAATGGAGTATATGGAGCTTAAATTTAGCAGTGCAAGAGGGACGAATGACTTCGTTATTAAGTTTGGTGAATGAGATATTTCTCGTAGTGAGTGTATTAAATATCTTGGATCGATAGTTCAAAAAGATGGAGGTATTGATAAAGATGTGACACATAGAATCCAATCGGGTTGGTTGGAGTGGAGAGGTGTGTCAGGGATCTTATGTGATTGTAAAGTACCATTAAAACTTAAAGCAAGTTTTACTGTACTGCAATTAGACCAGCGATGCTAGATGGTTTTGAGTGTTGGGCGGTGAATTGTGTACATGAGCAAAAAATGAGAGTTGCGGAGATGAGAATGCTTAGGTGGATGTGTGGACACACGAGACTGGATAAAATTCAGAATGAATGTATTAGGGATAAGACAGGAGTATCACTAATTACTAAGAAGGTGCGAGAAGCTCGACTAAGATGGTTTGGACACATACAAAGGAGACCATTAGAGGCACCTGTTAGGCACTGTGAGAGTTTAGTCATTAGGCATGTTAAACGAGAGAGGGGTAGACCAATAAAGACTTGGAATGAAACTATAAAGAAAGACATGACGTACTTAGGCATTAGTGAGATCATGACAAAAGATAGGGCACAATGACAACAAAGGATCCATATAGTCGACCCCACTATAGTGGGATAAAGGCTTGAGTGTTGTTGTATTTAATGTTTTTGGGCACCAGGCATAACAAATAATCACAGTCGTTCACACCGGGTGCCCAAACGCCCCTCAAATTATAAATAGTGGTGGTCTGGCGGATGTTTTCATTTTCAGATTCATTGCTTGTATTGGAGAGATTCCGAGGTGCGACATCCCGGTTTGATATTTCTGAATTTCCCATTTTCTTCCTTTGTTAATTACTCTGTAGCCGTAGAGCCTTCCCCTTGTATCCCACGATCCCCCCTCTTAACCGCCTAAACCTCCAGCTCATCTTCATTGTTCAGAAGGAGATAATCGCCCCTCCCTTCCTGTTCATCTCCTTTCCCAACGACGGTAGAGACCATAATCTCAAATTGTGTATTCAATCGCCTCTCCCGGCTACTTCCTTGAATGGCATCTCCCTCTTACCACTGTCCTGTTCACACTCTTCCTCCTCGTCGGAAAGAATCGAAGCTTCCTAGCAGCAAAACCTAACACACAACATCTTCCTCTTCACCTCTCCATCCTCAATAGAAGGATTGACTCTCCCTATTCTTTCGATCTTACCCTTAACCACTCTTGCAGGCATCACCCTTCCCCCAGAGTCACTTGATTTCAGGATCGTAACTACTTATGCACATCTCCTTCATCCACAAAGGAGCTTTGCTCCCCTCTTTCCTCCCAGAGTTGCCGCAAACCAACTTCCCCTCCACTGTTCGATGCCCTAGTTCACCCCTGCCGCAATTTTACATCTTCCCTATTAGTCAAAAACCTCGCACTTGCGGTTAAACTCCCCCTCTCCCTTCCAGGTGAGATTTTTCCCAGCCACCCCATGCCACTTCATTTTTCCTCTACCTGTAAAGTCCCACAACACACCCCGGGCTGTTTGTGAACTTCTTCTTCCATATACAGTAGATCCGCCCCATTAAGTCACAATCTAGCAACCCAACATCTTTTTCCTCCCCACGAACCCCACCTCCAGTGATTCAGATATTCGCCGCATTCGACCACTGTCGGCTCTCTGTGTTTGTGAGTATTATCATTTTGTGATATTTTATTTTGTATTGGATTTTGAATGTGCATGTTTTATGTGCTTGGATATTGAAATTGCTAGTGTCTTTGTTTCATTATCTTGTTCTCCTATATTTCATTTGTAAAAGTTGTTGTAGAAAACACCCCTTGTGAGAACAAACGTGAATTATTTACTTACTTGAAATTATCACGATTACTATGTTTACTACCAATCTTATAAATTGCATTTGCTAGCATCTGACTCCTGTTCATTTCAAAAGCATGCAAGTATCATTTAGATTGAGCTTGATCACATTCATTTCACACATGCACGAAGGATTGCATTAGCGTGTTGACACACCTTTTCATAACTCGTCCCACATCAAGAAGACTCATCAATGGGTCTCCCAGGGACTTAACGAAGGGTTACTCAAGGGGGTCAACAATGACAATGATTTTCCAAAAGAAAATCATCAATACCAATAGTGTTGGTGGAAAAAAGCGGGACACCCACAGAAAAGTCAATACTAGACTCTTGACCCTCAGGACATGACTCGTCACCACAACATGGGTGCATTGTTGAACATAGACTCAAAGACGAGTCTATGATCAAAACTTTGACTAAGTAAACACGTGGGGATGGGGAAAGTGAAGGGTCTATCGCTGCAATAGAAGGACATAAAAGCATAAAATTTTCAAATCACTCACTCTTTTTCAGGGTCATATCGTATGAGTTAGAATCAAATGACGACCATTAACGAAGTACCTCACTGGGGTGAGAAAACTATATATCAAATGTCCCATTTTTCATATCCATAAGGACACGAGTAGGCATGTGGTAGCCTTGTGATGTGGAGGACTCTTTATGATGGGGCGATCAGAGTGTGAGTCTACTTGAGTAACTCTAGCGGATATCAAGAACTGCTTGTAATGGAGGGCGAGTCGATATGCTTGCTCGATAGATCGATATACTCTACATAGTGATAAGCCAACTCAATATATATCTTGTATCGAAGTCCATATAAAAATCGGGAAATAGTCGTAGCTGATTCCCCTCGTAGATTGCTTGTCACTACTAACTCATCAAAGTTAGTCGTATAGTCGACAACAGACATAAATCCTTAACGAAGAGTGAATAGTCGCTCGAGGAGGTAATTTCTATACATGTTGTCAAATACTTTAGATTCAGTCTCCACTTAATATCCACTAACATGATGGGGCGAAGACGATCTCGCTCATGAGTCCTCTCAATGCGCTCAGTGAGCTTTCGCATGATCAAGAAGTTTAAGTTTCACAAACCTAATGCAACGTTCGCCAAATAATTCAATATGTTCGTAGTAATATTTCATGTTCACGAGCCAATAATTAAAAAGCTCATGGCTCGATGAACTATCAAACCATAGGGTCACACTACGAAATCTATACTCGAGATCATTCTCAAAATGATAATTTTCGTAGTAATCATCCCTAAGATAATTGAATCATGCCAAATGTTTAACACGGTGCGCACGTGCACGAAGATGAGAACGACAATAATCATTGTAGTGATCGTTTTTAGCATAACGAAATCGTGTTGAAGGGTCGACACAATATATGGAAGTGGTGTGTCACGATCGAGATTATTCATCATAATGATATGAAGACCTCTCAAGTGAATCTTTACATAGTCAAGTGTAAATGGACTCGTATTTCTCAAATAAAAGAGAGAAGTAACATCGATAACACACCATGAACGATCCTATATATTCAACGACTGCATATCAAAATAAAGCCTGAATCTGCGACTCTGATGCCAACTGACGTAAAACTAATCTACAAGTTTCGGACGTGTGATGCCCTAACTCTAGATGAAATGCAAGCAACCACGACGGGTGTAATGGAACTATGACAAATCCTAAAATGATAATGCGAACGAATGCACACACACAATCCAGTGAACTTATGATGACTAACCCTAATCTCTAATGTGATGTTTGGGAGTGATTCAATCCCACAATTATTTCTAATGAGCAATTAAGTAGATAATATTAATTTAAAAATCTTGTGTAAGTGTCATAATTGATCACACATTGCAATTTAAGCAAGCATGTAACAATCAAACATTATTGAGATTGCACAAAATTAAAGTATAATGAGAATAAAAGATGCACGTCTATGTAAAGCGAATCATCAAATTACAGTAGAGCAAGATATTACTTGGAATAAGTGTACATTAGTACAAGGCAAGAAATAAAACATAAAGTAAAAGCTCACCAAATAATCAATGACATAGTTGGGGGGGGGGGTGATCTGGTGGGGATTGTGACTGCCCAAAAGTGTGAATGTTATTGTGGAGTTGTCGGGGAAGAACAAGCTCGATTAGAGGTGATGTGATTGTGAGGGGGGCTCAACTAGGGTATATAGGGGCTGAAAGGGTCTAGTAGGCTTGGGGAAGGGTGGGTGGATTATGGGTGCAAACGAGTCGAGCTCGAGTCGAGCTTGGCAAAATTTCCGAGCTCGAGCTTGAGCCTTTCATTTCGAGCTCGAGCTCAACGAGCTCATTTATCCCAGCTCGAGCTCGAGCTCAATGCCAACTTATCGAGCTCGAGTTTCGAGCTCGCGAGCTGCTCACGAGCTTTTTAGCTCATGAGCTTTATTTTCTTATTATATATATATATATATATATATATATATATATATATATATATATATATATTTCAAAAGTATAAATAAAGCGGTCGCGAGCTCATGAACAACACTAGATGAGCTCGAGCTCCACAGGCTCGAGCTCGGGTTGAGCTTTTTTCAAGCCGACTCAACTCAACTTGCACCCCTAGGGTGGATGCATGATGTAACACCACATCCCAGTTTAACAACAAATCAGCCGTCTGACCGGGTCCAGCGATAAGAAGTCAACTAAGAAATAATATTAAAACTACTACACAGCAGACATAAATGAAAAAAACTGAAACGTATGCTTACAACGGAAAGTTGCAAATAAAACTAGGGGTTAAAGTGTACCTCAACGAGATGAATTCACAGAGCCACTAGATAGAAAAAAGAACCAAAGCACTGAATATCTGAAATACTACACGATGTCTGGTACATATAAAATTTTTTAAACATTAATATTACAAGAGTCCAAAACAACAGTAAGATACTCAAGTAAAACAACAACTGGAAGGGAAAACAAACTACAAGAGCGACTGCAATGACACGCTCATCATAGGCGTAGTTTCCCAGCTGGGTCCTCTGTAAAAACATGCCCAAAACATGGGTCAGCCCAAATGGAGAGTAATAAACACTATTCCTCCTAGTGACACTAAAATTTGTTTCGAAAGGAATTTATACATGCTTTGAAAATAATGTGTCGTAGAAAAAATTGTATGCTAATGTACTATGCATGATTTTCTAAAAAAAACTAGCAAAATAAATGATTGATCTAATTACTCATAATGTATGAAGTTTACTCAAGTTCAAAAAATTTTGGTTAACTAGGAGTTTCTATGGTTTGGTCTAAACTTCAGTTCTAATTTCACTTATGGTTGTTTTTCGACAAAGTTTTAGGCAGAGTAGCTCTTACCACGCAATACTAGTTTAACGATCCGAGTTTCACTAACGAACTCAAGTGTTCTAGAGTCTCATGGGCACAGACTCAAATCTACTAAACCTCTAAATCGGGATACATCACCCAAAAAATTTGACTCATTGAGTATACTACAACCCACAAGAAGGATAGTGCGCATTTATCAAATACGGGAGGAGGTCTCTCCCGTGACTAACGAACATCTACTATCTAGTGCTACTCGGACATAATGCGTGATAAAAGCAGTCACATCGATTTAGTCAACTAGCAGCCCTATTCATGGACTTATTATTCCCTGTTTGTACATTTATATGAGTGTAAAAACGGTTCTGTACATTATATTAATTCCGGCGGTCTAATTACCAAAGCAATCTCGAAGTTGATAATATTTTGCTTATTCTATCCGGATAATTACTGAATTACAACTCTCTATCTGCAGTAACAATCTTATGCAACTATAAATAGTTTTACTGAGTTAGTCAATTATTTCCATGCAAACTATCTGATATGTGTAAGCAAAAAGAGTCAGGATTTCTTACCGCGGGGTTGCGACGCTCGTACACTTGACGCGACGACATAACTTCTTGGTTACACTTCCTTAACAGTAGAGGTTTTCGATTTCTGAAGTGGAGACGGTTATGCCCAAACTAGATTGGTATGTTTCATCGAATCCCCCCCAAAAATACTTACTGATTAGGGTTCAATCCTCCCTGCAGAAAGATTGCTGGCCTTCACGAGTAGCGCAAAGGCACCATCGCTGGTTCTGGAAAAAGGAGACTGGAGAGGTGCTCACTCTCGCCGTTGGTGCCGAAGGAAGCGGAATGCGTCGCTGGAGTCGCACCGTCAGAAGCCGGGAAAGAAAAGAAACGAATGGCTAAGTCCGATAGGGTTTGCGGGATTTAACCGAGCGTGAACATGGAGCGGTTACAGAAACAACTTACGGGGCTAACCGGCACCCCCTTTGGGGAAAGTATTTGGGATTTCATTTTAAATTTCCAATTTCCATTTTCCCAATTCTTAAAGAAATTTATATGTTACGCCCTCACGCTAAAATTAATATACGTCGAAAATAACTCAACGGCTAAGGAAATAAATCCACTACTTAAAGCTCAAGGTTTATATATATAAAATTCATTCCTCGACCAAACTCTGCCTCGAGCAATTACGCTCGAGACTAGGCCCTGCAAATTTATATTTTATTTTGTGCCAATTTACGGATGCCACACATGAAGGAGCTGAAATAGGAAGCTTCAAGGGTGAGAGTGGTCAGCAGGGTGCTAGGATGAAGACTGGCCAGGCTTGTGTAGGGATGAATAGCGCTGGGAGTAAAGCTGATTTTGAGTTGAGTTTGTGTGATTCAGGGTCGTCTTGAAATCTAAATGTTCAAATTGACCTTTGCTTAGAATAGCCCGAAGTCAAAATTGAGTTGAATCCGGTCAAAATTGAATCGAGTCGTGTCAAAATTGAGTAATATTTCTCTTTATTCCGAGTCTCGCCAAAATTAAATAGAGTCGGCCCAAAATTGTGCAAATGAAAGCGTTTAAGGCTTTACTCCTTTATTTTAGGCTTAAAACTAGTGTTTTTAATTTTAAAATAATATCATGTTAAATAAATACTTAATATTTTAATCAAATCGAGTTGATTCAAATCACATTTCTAGCGATTCGAGGAATGCTCAAAATTTGCTCGAAATGTGATTCAAGTTAAATTGAATCAAACTCAAATTGAGTCAAATCAATTGCAACCGATTCCAATTTGCTTCAATATCCTAACGATTTCCGAGTTTTGAATAATATGCTCAACCTTACTTGAGAATGGAGTTTGGGAAGGGGTGGTGGTGGTATGGGTGCTGCTATGTGGTTGGTGGAGGATGTAGGTGGCAGGGGGCTAAGAGGGAGGTGACATGAGCGTCTATAAAGGGAGGCGGCGACTGGAAAACGTTTCGGAGGAAACCCGAGCTTGGTTGTCACAGGAGAGGCGGTTGTCGGTGTCGGAGAGGACTGGGAAAGAGGAGGTGGGCTTGGAATTGAATGTTGAAGCCTAGGCGGGGTTCCGACGAGGTTGCCTGTGTATGGAGGATCAGTGGAAAGCGGTGGCAACAAACGTCATGCCACTTTGAGTCGGCACCAGGGGGATTGGGCTTCGTACCTTGTTAGAATAACCCATGTATTGGGCCCATCTTTTGAGCCCATTTTTGCTCTCTTCTCTTTTAGTCCCACATCTTGTATAGGATTTATTCTCTCTCTCTTCCTCCTATGTATTTGTATTCTCTCCATGTATTTACATACTCGATCAATACATACAAGTTTTGAGCTTTCTCTACATGGTATCAGAGCCAAAATCGGTCTCTCGCGGTCTCTTTTTTTTGTCCGCCCCTGTTGATCTCTCGCGGCCTGCCTCCCGCGGCCTGTTTGTCTCTGTCCGCTTCCATTCTGCGGCTTGCCCATCTCAGTCCGCTTCTTTTCCGCTGCCTCCAGTTGCTCTCTTTCTCCCGTGGTTCCACCCCCTGGCTTCTTATAGCCATTTCTCCTCCTAATCCGTGGGGCCACCTTCTCCATTATTCTCCGCTGTCCGCTGCGGGCTCCCTGCTCGCAGACGGTTCTTGGTCGCTGGCGGACTGCTCCTGTTCGCCACGGCCTGTATTCAGTCCGCTGCTCTGCTCTCCGCTGCTATCTATCCGCGGTCTGCCTTGCCCGCAACCTGTTCCAGTTCGCCGCAACCTGTCTTCTCTATCTGCTTGAGTCTCTCTACTCGCGGTTTCCTTCTCCTCAGACCGCTGCTGTGATCCGCCAGACCGTGCGGGCTGTTCCTCTCCCGCATTTTGGTCGCGGTCTCCTCCTGCTCCTCTTCTCTGTCCGCGCGGCTTGTCTCTGTCCGCTGCGGACTTCTTTTCCCATTTCGCTCCGCCTTTGGTCGCGACCTCCTCCTGCCGATGGCGTTTTCACATCTTGAACGGGCGGTCTCTGCTCTAGTCGCGCGGGCTCTCCTCTCTTGCGGACTGCTCTTGTCCGCCGGCCTCTCCCTCTCTTCTTGCGGCCTGCTCCTGTCCGCTGCGGACTGCTTCCTGTGCTCTGACCGCTGTTGTGTTCACCTAGACCGTGCGAACTCTTTTCTTTCCACATTTTGGTCGCGATTTGACTAATCGCTGGTGCCGGCGTGACCGTGCGGACAAGTGCCTTTTCCGCATTTCTTGGTCGCGGTCTCCTGTCCTTCCTGCAGCGGCCTTGTCGTGCGGCCTCCTGCTCTTTTTGCGGAGGTCTTCCTAGGTGTTCTGGTTCTGCGGTCTGCCTCTATGGCTTCTTCCGGTAACTCTACTAGCTCGGCGGCCAGTCCGCCTATTGACCACCCGGCCTGTCCGACAGACCGCCCGGTTTGCTCTGCTGAAGTCCGTGACGAGCTAAGGATCGCTACCATCTCTCTTTCTGGCAAGAAAAATTTTATTCCTTGGGTACATTCAGTTCGGCGGGTTCTTCAGGCCAAGGGTCTTCTGCCTCACCTTACTCAGACACCTCCGTCTCCTCTTACGGATGATTAACTCCGCAATGATGGTCGCGTTCAGACTTGGATCCTGAATTCATTGGATGGTGAGCCTTATCAAATGACTATGTATCACGACACCGCTAAGACTATGTGGGATGAGTTGCATTCCTTATACTCAGGCCGCGACAACCTTCAACGTCTCTATGACATACTCATTGACCTCTTTGCTCTCGACACTGGCGGGGCTTCTGATATGACCGCGTTTGTCGCTCGGGCTAAAACTCTTGCTGAAGCCTGGATCCAGCATCAGCCGCCCACCAATGATCATGCTGCTCAGCGCGCTCAGAAGTAAGCCGTTTGCATTGCCATCATCATGGCCCGTCTTCCACCTCATCTTCAGAGCCTTCGTGCTCAGGTCCTGGCTGCTCCCACCACATCATCTTTCTCCGATGTATGCTCCATGATTCTCCGTGTCTCATCTCCTCCAGATACTCCTGCTCCTCCCCCGTCTCTTCTTCAGCAGGCCCCTCCGCTCCTACCATCCCCTCTTACTTTTGCTCGGGGGGGGGGGGGGGCGTTCGGGCTCTCGGGGCCGTGGTGGCCGGGGACGGCCAAAGTGCTCCTTCTGCGGGAAAGATGGTCATCTTGAGGCGACCTGCTGCAAGAAAATTGGTTATCCTCGTCCGACGACTTCTGTTGTTACTAACGCCAGTCCTCCTGATCTTGAGACCGTCCGTCTTCAGCTCCAGCATCTCCAGGGCCTGCTCAACCCACCATCTGCCTCCGTCTCCAACACAGGTACTGCTTGTCTCTCCACCAACCTGGGATGGATTGTGGACTCTGGTGCCACTCATCATATTACTTCGCGACGGCCTTCCCACTCGGATTCTCCTTATCAGGAGTCTATCACTGTGGCCAATGGGCGCTGGCTCCTGTCTCCGGCTCGGCAGATATTTCTCTCAACCAGTCCATCTCTCTTCGATCAGCTCTTCATGTTCCGAGTTCACTATTTAATTTACTATCTGTTGGTCGTCTTACAAGTGATCTAGATTATTCCGTTATATTCACTTCTTCTTCCTTTGTTATACAGGATCGGCGGACGCGAACTACCATTGGTGAAGACCAGCTGTGGAACGGGCTCTACCTTCTCGATGAATCTCCCACCATTCTGTCTTCCGTCTCTTCCACTGCATGACATCGTCGACTTGGGCATGCCCCTCTACCGGTCCTCCAGCGGGCTCTTCCAGATATCCATTTTTCTTCTTTTTAGTGTGACTCATGTTTCCTCGGCAAACAACCACGTTCTTCTTTTCCTTCGCATTGTACTCGGAGTGCTGCTCCCTTTGATTTTGTACATTTTGATGTATGAGGTCCGTTTAAGATTCCTAGTATATCTGGTTTTCGCTATTTTATCACATTTATTGATGATCATTCTCGAACTACGTGACTATACTTACTCCGTGAACGCTCCGAGCTTCCCCGAGTTTTTCGGGCATTTGTCCTCGAGACCCGTACACAATTCCACATCACCCTCAAAATCCTCTGCACCGACAATGCTCGTGAGTACACCGGCCACGACTTTACCGCTTTGTGTTCTGAATACGGGATTCTACATCAAACCTCCTGTGTTTACACACCCCAGCAAAATGGTGTTGCCGAACGGAAGAACCGCCACTTACTCGATGTCGCCCGCTCCCTCATGCTTCAAATGCATGTTCCCAAGCCGTATTGGAACTTTACGGTTTCGACTGCATGCTTTCTCATCAACCGCCTCCCTTCCTCTGTCCTCAATTATGCTACTCCGTTTAGCATATTGTTTACCTCCACTCCGGCTTTTCCTCTCCCGGCTCGTGTCTTTGGCAGCACCTGCTACGTCCACCGTCTAGGGCCCTCCTCGGATAAGTTGGATCCCAGGGCGGTGAAACACATCTTTGTCGGTTATTCATGCACCCAGAAGGGCTATGTCTGTTACTCTCCCACTACTCGCAAGATCTCAGTTTCTGCTGACGTTACCTTCCGGGAAGACCAACCGTTTTTTCCTGCTCCTTTACCCGCCGATCTACCACCAACTCCTCTCCCGCCATCCATCCCACGCCCCGTTATTCCCGCTACTTCGCCACCTTCGCCAGTTTCCCTGCCCCGGCTCCTGCTACTGCCAAACCACCCGTTATCCGTGTCTACACTCGTCGCCCTCCCAGTTCCGTTGCCCCTCTGCAGCCGACCTCTACCACGGATACTTCGCGTCCTTCTGATCAGGTACCACCTTCCACTGCCCATCCTCTGGCCGACTACGTCTCTCTTCATCGCCTCTCTCCCCTTCTGCACACATTTGCTACTTCTCTCTCTTCGATTGCTGTTCCTAACTCTGTGCAGGAGGCGCTTCAACATCCTGGCTGGCGGGCAGCCATGGAGGAAGAAATGTCTGCTCTCTGGGCTAACCAGACATGGACCGTCGTACCCCTTCCTCCGGGTCAGAAACCGGTTGGGTGCAAGTGAGTCTTTGTCATCAAACATGCTGCTGATGGGACGATTGACCGTCTGAAGGCTCGTCTTGTGGCTCGTGGCTTCACCCATCAACAAGGGCTCGACTATGAGAAAACTTTCTCTCCGTTCGCCAAGCTCAATATCGTTCACGTCCTCATCTCTGTCGCTGTTCATCGCCAGTGGCCCCTATTTCAAATGGATATCAAGAATGCCTTCTTAAATGGGGATCTCGAGGAGAAGGTCTACATGCAACAACCGCCCGGGTTTGAGACCACGGGGGAGTCTCAGGTTTGCCGTCTTCTAAAGGCTCTGTATGGTCTCAAACAATCTCCACGGGCCTGGTTTGAAAAATTCAGTAAGGTCCTTCGTGATATCGGTTTTACTCGCAGCTCGGCCGACTTCTCGCTGTTTACTCATCACCAACCAACAAGGACGGTCCTTCTGTTAGTATATGTTGACGACATCATCATTACAGGAGATGACTCACAAGGGATACATGCCGTCAAAGTACATCTAAACTCGGTTTTCCAGACAAAGGACCTGAGACCTCTATGATATTTTTTGGGTCTTGAGGTTGCCAGACGACCGAATGAGCTTATTCTATCTCAACGGAAGTACTGTCTTGACCTTCTTCATGATGATGGTCTTTCAGGGTGTAAGCCAAGTGATACCCCTATGGATGTAAACCACAAGTTGTGTGCTCAGGCATCTGACTCGGATCTACTTCTCCAGAATCCAGAATATTATCGACGACTCGTTGGAAAATTGATCTATTTCACGGTTACCAGACCAGATATTTCCTTTGCTGTTGGTCTTGTCAGTCGGTACATGCACAGATGCACTCTCCTCGAAAATCTCATCTTCAGGCTGTTGAACGTATTCTCAGGTACCTAAAAACATCTCCTGGTCAAGGACTTGTTTACCGGACTTATTCGTCTGCTCCAACTTTGGTGGCATACTCAGATGCTGATTATGCTGGTTCTTTTGATGACCGACGATCTACTAGTGGTTTTTGAACATACTTTGGAGGACATTTGGTTACATGGAGAAGCAAGAAACAAGCGGTCGTTGCTCGATTATCAGCTGAGGCAGAATACCAGGCAATGACATCTGTTGTATCGGAACTGACGTGACTTGAAAGTCTTCTCACTGATCTGGGTGTAAAATTACCGTCTCCGGCTCTTCTCCTTTGTGATAGCCAAGCGGCTATACATGTCGCCAAGAACCCAGTCTTCCACGAAAGAACGAAGCACATTGAAGTCGATTGTCACTTCATTCGAGAAAAAGTTCAAATGAAGAAGCTCGATCTAAAGCATGTCCCAGAGACGGAACAAGTTGCGGATGTCCTCACAAAGGCTCTTCCCAAGGCACTCTTCTATCAATGCTTGTCCAAGCTTGGTGCATACGATTTGTACGCTTCAGCTTGCGGGGGAGTGTTAGAATAACTCATGTATTGGGCCCATCTTTTGGGCCCATTTTTGCTCTCTTTTCTTTTAGTCCCACATCTTGTATAGGATTTATTCTCTCTCTATTCCTCCTATATATTTGTATTCTCTCCTTGTATTTACATAATCAATACATACAAGTTTTGAGCTTTCTCTACATACCTGATAGACCGAGCGACAACCTGTTTTGGCAGTCATAATTTTTTGGTTCCTAGAAAAATATGAGAGGAGAATATATGTATATAGATGAGGGTTAGGTTTAGGAGGATCTAATGGATCAGAATGTTCAATCAAATGACTTAACTTAGCTCTCATAATAGAGCTCCTAAATATGAAAAAATCTTGAAAATAATCCGGTCATGATCACGCTCTTCGATTACTCATCTGTCCATCCAAAATTGTTGACCACACGACTCCTCCAATGTCGCGCGAGCGATCTACATCATGCAACTTCATAGATAGTTTATAAAAGTTTTTAGCACAATTAGCTGTGTATTGAACAATCCCATCACTCAGTAAAGAACTCTGAAGCAGAATATGTTACCTCAACATCATTACAATCAAACCAAGCTTATTTATCTCAAAATGTCATCGGTAAGATCTTATAAAAGCTGTGAGCATTGGGACATCACTAGATTTGTTAGTCCAGTTAAAGATTTTATTTTTTCTTTTTTTTTTTCATATCAATTTCCATAGCAGTTAAGGGCCACTTTGCATATAGTATTTTTTACAACACACGCACACCCACACGTATCCACACCCTCCCCCCAAATGCCCATACCTCCGTCACACACACATGCACCCATGCCCGCCCGCCCGCATGCCCACCGGCCCGCATACCCACACTAACACATGCACACACGCGCGCACACACACATATAAAATTATATATATATTGCGTTTTTCAATTTCAAATCCTTAGGCTATTTGTCTAGGTTATATTGAGATGCTATTATTTTTAGATATGATGATGAACACTAAATCTATGAAATGTTTAAAAGCACAAAATGCACTCTAGGTGTCAAGTCTGCTATAAATTAAGATCACAGCAAGTTTTGCAAAACTTTAGTAGATTAGAACATAGAAGAATAATTTACAAGCCTAGCATATGTGGTGTGCAATCGGCAATTCTCATGTAACATGAGAATAATTGAATGCTAATTATATTGATTTCTTACTCCCAGGTGGCTGAATTGATTGAGATAGCTCGTAGAATTGCTCAAGTTAGTCTTGATAGGGGAGAGGTCTTTGAGTATCTGGATATGTGCTGGGAAGATTTATTGATTATTCTTCATAACAAGCCTAAAGGTCTTGTCATAGACACATTTGGAAGGCGCATCAAGAATTTTTTGAAGTAAGTTTTTTCCCTTCTTTTTTTGGTGAAAATGTTTGCTGTTGGATCAATTTTAATGTGATTCTGCCCATGGATGGCAATATCCCATGAATTCCTAGGGAGAAATATCTACTGGCTATGGAGTTAGGGTATGAAAATAGATTGAACAATATCAGCCAAATAAAAGCCAAAGAACATATATCCAGAAGTGCATCCGAAAGTAAAATGCCACCTCCTTTGCATCTCTCTCACAAGGAGAGGATTGGAATTGATGATTTTGATCTTATTAAGTCTATCAGCAGTGGGGCATTTGGTAAAGTGTATCTTGCTAAGAAACGACGTACTGGAGATCTCTTTGCAATAAAGGTAGATACATAAAACTTGTTTCTGTGAGATTCCCCCCTATAGTGCAACATGAAGTCACAACTCAGTGATTTTTGGGTACATCAGCTTGAGTAATTTTCTCTGTATAGTTTAACTATGTTAGTTTAGTTGAGTAGCTCTTAGTGTACTACTTTTGGTTGATATTATCGCTATTGTGTAAACCTCACTTCAAGAGTACAGATAGATATTCATATAGAAATTATGTATACACTGAATTGTTTAAATCAACTCATTAAATTTTGATATCATACTTATTTCTTGAAATTGAAAAACAATGTATTATCATTATGTATACATTGTGTAAATTAACTCATTAGATCTTGTTATCATACTTATTTCTGGTGACATGCATTAACACATGATTTATTTTTGATGTCTTTTTTTTTCTATCGTCCTTAATCCTTGTGTCGCACCTCACCGGTACTTTGAGGTATGAGTGTGTTTTGGGCTTCTTTTGACGGATCATTGGAGAGCAGCAAGGTGGAGGATACATGGGGGTGTTATGTAAGACCCCAAACAAGTTTAGCAACAAATCAACAGTCTGGTCAGACCCCATGATAAGAAGTAAACTAAGTAACGATAATAAAGCTGATACATAGCAGATGTTGAACCGGATGAAAAGTGACTGGAATAGCTTGATATTACAAGTAGCCCTCTATATATAGAGGAGAATACAATACATAATTAAAACATAAATTATAATCTAACACTCTCCCTCAAGTTGGGTGTGTGATGTTAACCATGCCCAACTTGTCCACAATATTCCTAAATACGTTCTCACTCAATCCTTTGGTGAGAATGTCAGCTAGCTGCCTGTCAGAGGGCACAAAGGGTGTGCATATGATTCCTCTCTCAATGTTCTCCTTGATAAAGTGTCAATCCACCTCGATGTGTTTACTCCGGTCATGTTGCACAGGGTTGTGCGCAATACTGATGGCTGACTTATTATCACAATACAGCCGGATAGGTCCTGCTTCAATAAGACCAAGGTCACTCATCATAGATCAAAGCTATAACCCTTCACAGACTCCGTGAGCCATAGCTCTAAACTCTGCCTCAGCACTAGATCTTGTCACAACATGTTGCTTCTTACTCCTCCAAGTAACAAGATTACCCCCAACTGGGTACAATATCCTGAGGTTGATCACATTTCATCAACAGATCCGGCCCAATCAGCGTCAGTATAGACTTCAATATTTTGACCGGTATTGGGAGCAAACAGGATACCCCTTCCTGGTGTAGACTTGAGGTACCAAAGGATTATGTGAGCAGCATCGACATGACGAGTTTTAGGAGCATGCATGAACTGGCTAACGACCCCCACCGCATAGGAAATATTTGGACGTGTGTGGGACAGGTATATCAATCTCTCCACCAATCTTTGGTACTCAGAGATATCAACAATTTTCTCTCCATCATCGCGCCCCAATCGGTGGTTTGCTTCAATCGGGGTGTCAGCTGGTCTACATCCACCCATTCCCACCTTCTCAAGGAGATCTAAAGTGTATTTACGCTGAGAGATGAAAATCCACTGCTTGGATCGAGCAACTTCAATACCCAAGAAATACCCGAGTTTACCCAGATCTTTGACCTCAAATTCTCTAGCCAATTTCTGTTTCAACCTTTGGATTTCTTCAATATCATCCCCTGTTATGACGCCTTTCTCAATCTGTGCACTTTCCCTGCATTACCTGTAGGAATGAGGCCCGGAGGAATAGACATGTAAACCTCCTCATCTAGATCACCGTGGAGGAAGACATTTTTCACATCAATTTGCAAGAGCGCCTTTACAAGCAACACACGATAACAAGACCCTGATAGTAGTTCATCTTTGCCACCGGGGCAAACGTCTCCAGATAGTCAATACCAAGGGTTTGCATATAACCCCTTGCCACCAAACTAGCCTTGCATCTTTCAACAATCCCTTGTGAGTTTTGTTTCACAGTGAACACCCATTTACACCCAACCGTCTTCTTTCCATAGGGAAGGGGAACCAAATCCCATGTATGGTTTTTCTCAAGAGCATTCATTTCCTCAACCATCGCCTTACGCCACATAGGGACCTCCAGAGCCTGCTGCCATGATTCAGGTATGAAAGAAACAACAAAGGAAGAAACAAAGACCTTGTAGGTAGTAGAAAGAGAATCATTCGATACATAATGTGATAAATGATGGCCAGTGCAAGACCATATACCTTTTCTGAGGGAGATCGGTTGATCAGAAGGCCCCGAGTCAGGTTCCACTGACTGTCCTGGTAGCATAGTCGGATCTTGTGTGCTCGTCTGCTTTGTACACCGGGTATAAACCTGCAAGCTCGGAGGAGGAGGCCCAGGAGGAGGACGTATGTCCACTGGTAGAGGAGGCACGAGAGGAGAGCTCACTTCCACTGGAGGACTCACTTCCACTGGTAGAGATAAAGGCTCCCCCTGAAGTGAGGAATACGGTGGTGGTATGGGCAGAGGAACTGAGGGAAGAGAAATGAGAGTATGCGAGGGAGAGGCATCCTGGACAGGATAATATGCCTCAGATTCACGGAACGTAACGTCCATAGTGACAAATACTTTCTTGGAAGGAGGGTGGAAACATTTATACCCCATTTGCGTTGGAGAGTAGCCAATGAAGACACATTTTAGTGCCCGAGGATCGAGTTTGAAAGGGCGGGGGTGGTGGATATGAACGAAACAAACACATCGAAACACCCTAATGGGAAGCCAAGAAGGGGGCACCTGAAGTGTGCCAAGGGGTGTAGCATTCCCAAGGACACGAGTGGGCATACGATTGATGAGGTATGCCGCAGTAAGAACGACATCACCCAAGTAGAATTTTGTAAGATGCATAGTGGACAAAAGACAATGTGCGACTTCCAGGAGATGACGATTCTTTCGCTCAGCCACACCATTTTGTGCGGGAGAATACGCGCAGGTAGTCTGGTGAGTGAGAACGACATCACCCTAGTAGAATTTCGGAAGATGCATAGTGGACACAAGATAATGAGCGAATTCCAAGAGATGACGATTCTTCCGCTCAGCCATACCATTTTGTGCGGGAGAATACACGCAGGTAGTCTGGTGGAGGATACCACGATCAGCAAGATATTGCTCAAATTGCGAATCGATGTATTCGCGACCATTAACACTACGAAGAATTTTAATTTCGGAGTGAAATTGAGTGGAGATCATGCAATGAAACCGTCGAAAAATCGAGAAAATATCATTTTTGTTACTCATCAAATACAACCATGTAGTACGAGAAAAGCAATCAATAAAAGTAACAAACCACACACATCCAGAAATAGAAGATGTCGGTTAGGGACCTCAGATATCAGTATGAATAACAACAAAATGAATAGAACTTGGCAATAAAACATGCGTAAACGAAGTACGATGATGTTTGTTTAAGCTACATACATCACAAAAAAAAGAGTCAAAGACAACAGTAGACATAGCAGAAAATAACAATTTCATAACAAAAACAGAAGGGTGTCCCAGACGACAGTGCCAGGAGTACAAAGGATGGGCAGTGCTGGAATGAAGAGCTAGAGGAGACGTAGCCTGGCCGGAGTTGAGCACATAGAGTCCATTTACCATGCTACCAGAGTCAATCATCTTCCCCGTCGTCAGGTCCTAAAAAACACGAGAAGACTGAAGAAATGTCACAGAGTAATGCATGGAGTTAGTTAGATGACTAATAGAAATAAGATTACGAGTAAAATTAGGAACATGGAGGACATAAGATAGGGTGAGGGAGGAGCAGGAGATGGAATCCTTGCCGACAATGGAGGAAAGGGAACCATCGACATTGCTCACCTTATCACGGCCAGAAAAATGAGTATAGGATATAAAGCCTGTAGAGGACCCAGTCATATGATCTGTGGCCCCAAAGTCAATAATCCACTGGGTAGAAGGATGAGAAGCAACAGAGTGAGCACCTGGGAGACCCATGTGAGCGTAGGAGGAAGAGTCAGAAGGCTCTGTAGAAAGGCCCTGCATCATACAGCGAAGAGCCAACATTTCATCCGCTGTAAATTGAAGGTCCGTAGGTCGTTCCTGCGTGAGAGCACCAGGAGGGGCCGAGCCATCAGAACTGGAATAACCAGGAAGAGAGGGGGCAGTAGCCGCCAAAGCTGACCCCTCAGGCATCGGGTCTGGAAGAAGAGTCAGGCGACGATTGTATTCCTGTTGCACAATACTGTACACCTCAGGAAGAGATGGTATCTGCGGTCGGCCCAAAATCTGAACATTGATCTGATCGAAGTCGCGATGCAGTGCATGAAGAAACTCAAAGATACGATTGCCTTCATCCCGGGCCCGAACCATTGCTGCATCAATAGGGCTCACAAAGGTAAGAGGATCAAAGTGATCATATTCCTGATACAGCTGCGTGAACTCCAAGTAGTATGTAGACGACGTACGGTCACCCTGCCGAAGTAACGAGATCTTCCGACGCAACTGAAAAATCTGAGCAGCATTGCCGCAACGTGAGTAGGTAGACTCTGCGCGGCGCCAAATGTCGGCAGCGTTGTCGAGGAATAGGTAGTTCCGGGCAATGGACTCCTGCATCGAGTTAGTAAGCCAGGACATGACCAAGGAGTTCTCCGACTCCCACTGTGGCCATTCAGACGAATTGATGTCGGGCTCCTTCATTTTGCCAGTGACATAGCCAAAGAGACGCCAGCTTTTGAGCGCCAGAGTGATAGAGCGAGACCATGAGAGATAATTGGAGTCGTCAAGACATATGGTAGTGATTTGGGGTGTATTATGATCATTAGTGCCACGGAAGAGGACCGTCGGAGTGGTGGCACCGGAAGAGGGAGCAACCCCAGAAGAGGGAGCGGGAGATTCAACATCTCCAGACATGATGGCTCAGGAATAGAAATCCAGAGACAACCCAGGATTTGAGTATCAAAAAACCGGAGGGGAAAACGAAGAGATCCACTCCATTAGAACACCCAAAGCTAGAAAAAATGGCGCCGAATAAAAAAATAGGGCTCTCACGGCTTAACCATACCGACACCGGATGGATGGTTGGAGACCCAGCTGGAAGAAGAAGAAGAGTTGGAGACCCAGCTGAAAGAAGAAGAAGAAGGAGAAGAAGAAGAAGAAGGAGAAAAAGAAGAAAGAGAAGAAGAAGCGGCGGAAGGGATCGAGAGGAGTGGGCGAGCGGGAGCTGGCGAACGAGATCGAGAGGGAGCGGGACCCAGCAGGAGCGGGAGCCAGCTGGAGCGGGAGCGGGCGAACGACGAGCGGGAGCAGGCGAATCGCGAGGAAAAAGAGAGCGGAATCGAGCGGGAGCGGGCGAACGACACCGCAGGCGGAGGCTACGACACTCGTAATACTGCTCCCTCTGATAGCATGTTGAACCGGATGAAAAGTGACGGGAATAACTTGCTATTACAAGTATCCCTCTATATATAGAGGAGAATACAATACATAATTAAAACAAAGTATAATATAACATCAGACATAATTAAAAATACTAAATGAAAGCTTACATCAGAAGTAAGATATGTAGTTAAGGTTAAACAATGATACCTCAAAATCCGATTCACCGAGTCAAGTAATAAAGGAAGGAACCACAAAATCTGAATTACTGAAAGCTTATATAGTGTCTGATACATTGAAACATTAGCAAATTTTGATACATGAAGTACAAAGTATAGGTACAACAATTGAACTGAAAGACAACAGAATGAAAGATGAACTAGTATGAAGAACCGCAATGATTATCCTAAGCGCAGCTCTCCACCGGTGACCCCTGAAAAGAAATGTCCGAAAATGGGCCAGCCCAACTGGTTAGTAAGAAAAATACTCCTCCCAGTAACACTAAAATACATAATTTGTTTGTATATAAAAATAGAAGTTTTTGATTATTAATGTATGCTTCTGTGTAATTTGTCAGTAGTCTTATATGTTGTTATCTGTAATGATGCATTATGGATTCTGTCTTATGATCCAAGTTCTTATATGTACTTATTTTTTGGTATCTTGAATTCTTTTTAAAGATTGAGTAATCAAATTTCATGATTTATGATTTATGCACTTAATCTGAATATGAAGACCAAATGGAGACCCCAAGGTTCCCTAAACTGAAGTGCTCCTCGAGTGGAACATACTCTCATCTGAAAATTTTCAAGTCTAGAACCGTGGCTGACTTCCCCACATCTGAGGCTCATATAGACTGCAGGCCATATGAGAATAAGGTCATTGATCTTAAGTTTATAACGTGTTTCGAGCTTTTGCATTTAGCCTAGTCGTAATTAATCTTTTTAAATAATCATGCTTGTGTCTTGAGTATTTTGTTTTACATGCTTTGTTCTGAATGACAATTTACATTAAATTAATTGTCGATTAATACTTAACTACATGTCTATAACCCGTGCTTGATGTGATGATTTTCTGGAGTGAGATAGACCATAATTTTATAACAATGATATGTGTAACAAAGATGAATCAAATTTACTTTTAACGCACGAGATCGAGATGGAGGAATAACATGTGCAGTGGTTTTTATTACCGAGAAAGGGAAAATACGGGGGGGGGGGGGAATTCAACTCAATTGATGATGAAGATCGGTTTGGAGTTTCCTTATCTAAGAGGTCTGAGATTCAATACCTAGCCTCAACAACCCGCCACTGGAATTAGCGTCTGCGAACAATCTGATCCGTGGAGATTGGTTGGGGTCACTGGTCTGCTGACCTGTAGCACACCCACAGTATATCAGGGTGTTACATGTTAACCCTAGAGTTGGCAGAGGAGATGAGAGAAGATGAAACCCTAGAGGGACGAGGAAGAAGAGAAGAAGTTTAGGGGAAGAGAGGAAGCCCTTGGTGGGAGACATGTAAGACAGTTTCCCATTGATTGATTGATTTTGAAACACATGACAAGGGTCTAATATATAGGACCCAGATGACATGAGTGTAAATACTCGATACAACTAAAAATGCGAAATATTAAAAGACTTAATGACTCGACTCCTACGACTTAATATATAACTCGACTCAATACATAAGGACTTGACCCGATATAATGACTCGACTCAATTACATGCTGTATTATTATAATAATATAATATAATAGTTGACGGTGGTCTTATAACACTTCACTTGTCCATGAAATCGAGCTTGTCCTCAAGCTCGAACTCCAAGTTGATGACTAGATTATTTGGTTCTTTTATTTCCCATCAGAATAGCTCCTAGTAGTGCGTTGCCGCGGCGGAGACAACAGTGAGTTGTCGCGGAGGAGACAACAGTGAGTTGTCGCGGCGCCTTGGAAAAAATGGGTGGTAGAAGGAATGAGGTCGGCTGGTCCGGCGGAGCGGCAAGAGGCGGAAGTGTCAGGATGGCTGAGGGGACAACTGCCGGGGATAGGAAGGGATCCTGCGGGATCGGCGGAGTGGCGGAGAACAACAACAGTAAGGTGGTTGGAGAAATGATGACCGACTGCGAGAACGGGTTTGTCAGAGTTGGCGGAGCGGGGGCCGGCGGAGTAAGGGATGGTAGAGGCGGTGAAGTGATGACCGTAGGGACAAATTGAAAAGAGGCAGCAAGCGGAATTCACCGAAGGAGCGTGAAGAACTTCAACGAGTGGTGGAGAGACAACTGGCGTTATCAGCGGTGTCGTCTGCAGACATCCGATGATTTATTTTTGATGTCCTTTTTTTGTCTTCCTTAATCCTCAGTGTCACACCTCACTAGTACCTTGAGGTAAGAGTGTTGGCCTATTATTTTTTTCATTTCCTTGATCCCCCATTATAACTCATCAGTTTGTTCAGTTGGAATAAGTTACCTGTAAACCGGCATTTCCTCCTTGCAAGAGTTTAACGCTTCATTTCTCTCTCCCCTTGTTTTGATCATTCTTAGCTCTTAGAATTTTATTTTCTCCAACTCACATTTTCATAATTGTTTAGGGTTAAGATTGATGATGAAAATAATGTTAGTAGCTTCATTATTACGTTTACCATATGCCTATTACTGTGCAGAATTGGCTATATTGTCAAATAGAATGCAGGATATGGAAACTACTGCCATTTTGTACTCAACTTTGACTGAACTCTATTGCCTCAGTTATTTTAACTCTTCTTACTCGCTAGTTTTTCCCAGTGATGGCTTAGCTGCATGCTGAATAAGTGCCACTGGAAAATGTGTTGTAGAAGCTGAATATGTTATTTCCTTCATAAAACATGGTTTGCTCATTCAGTTTAACAAGTACCTTTTTGATACGTATATGCTCATTCCGAATATTCCGTTTACGCTCATGCCAAATACTCCATGATGAGAGAAAAACCAGAGCCGCCTCTTTTAAAATTTATTTGCTATTCAATTATGTTAGTACTTTTAGTCTTGTTATGTGTGCTGCATAGCTAAGGGGGTCTTGGTGTAATTGAGAGGGATCTTATATTTTTATCTTTTGGTTTCTGCTTTGAGCTGGGCGAGGAATCCATCTGTCAATTGTATCTGGACAAGAGTGTGTTTCTCGAAGCTTTAGTGTAATTTTATCTATTTTAACGCATCTTTTAGTTGTTTGTGTTAGAGTTAATATTTTAATGTTATTGAGTTTAGTCCCACACCGCTTATCGTTGTTGAGTGTCATGTTGTAGTTCCTATTTAATGCCCCTATGAGGATGAATATATTCACACTTTACATTTCCATTCTCCTTGCTACATGATATCAGAGCCAAAATCTGAGACCTAAAATTTTTTTTCCTATCAGCTGCTCTTCCCCACCCCCACCCCCACCCCCCCACCCGCTCCCGTCCCGACCTAAATCATTCTATTCCCTTCTCCCGCACGCTGTTAGGGCTTACGGCCGCCGCTCCCGCTCCTGTCGACGGAGGAGATCTCTGATCCCGTCGACAGGAGCGGTTCAGATCTCCCTGTACAGCTTCTCCTGACGGCTGCTTCTCCCGACATCGTCGACATCGGCATCTACTTCGTCTTCTCCCGGCGCCTCTGCAACAACGATAGGTGTCGCTGCTCCTCCACGACGATCCCGACGGCTTCGTCGGCTCCCCTCTGCATCGACGGCTCCTCCTGCTTCATCTGCGACATCGACGGCTCCGTCGGCTTCCTCTTCTTCTCCCGTCGGCTTCTCCGTCTCTGCTTCTCTCCCGGCTGCTTCTTCTTCTCCGGCCTACTTCTCTGCCGTTGGTGCTCATCTTCTTCGGCTTTATTTTTCTCCGGCCTGCTGCTGCAGCTGCTTCTTCACCGGCTTCTGTCAGCACCCGCTGCAGGTCTCTTCTTCTCCGGCATGGATGCTGTTTTGCCGCTTCTTCTTCTCCGGCCTACTGCTGCAGCTGCTTCTTCTCCGTCTTGCCGGCTGCTCCTCTGTGCGCTGTGCCTATCTTCTGCTCCCGATCTATGCCTCTTCCAGACCGCTCCATCGACGACACGCCTCTTTCACCTGCAGTTTGCTGCTATTGTCTTCTGGCCGAGTCCAGGTGGCCGTCCTCTGCTGATCCCGTTGGGTTGCTGCTACTCCTAGCTTTCGGTGCTGTTGTCGTTTTTATATTTTGAGTTTATTATTTCTGTTAGGTTGTTGCCTTTGTCTTTGTCTGCATCTTTACGATTTCGACCTTCTTCCGCATGATCTGGGTTCATGTACCCGACGAGGGTCCCACACGTGCACGTGGTCTACAGTTTGTATCACCTTTTTCAGGGAAGACATGACCTAAGAGAAGAAAGTCAAAAAAGTTTGCCATTATACCTCCTGAATTGTTGGATCTATGAAATACAACAACAACAACACTGGAGCCTTTATCCCACTATAGTGGGGTTGGCTATATGGATCCATTGGCGCCATTGTACCCCATCTTTTATCATAATCTCACTAATGTCTAAGTACGTCATGTCTTTCTTTATAGTTTCATTTCAAGTCTTTATTGGTCTACCCCTCTCTCGTTTAACATGCCTAGTGACTAGACTCTCACAATGCCTAACATGTGCCTCTAATGGTCTCCTTTGTACGTGTCCAAACCATCTTAGTCGAGCTTCTCGCACTTTCTCAGTAATTAGTGATACTCCCGCCTTATCCCTAATACATTCATTCCAAATTTTATCCACTCTTGTGTGTCCACACATCCACCTAAGCATTCTCATCTCCGCAACTCCCATTTTTGCTCATGTGCACAATTCACTGCCCAACACTCGGAACCATAGAGCATCGCCGGTCTAATTGCAGTACGGTAAAACTTGACCTTAATTTTTAATGGTACTTTACGATCACATAAGATCCCTGATGCGCCTCTCCACTTCAACCAACCCGCTTGGATTCTATATATCACATCTTTATCCTCAAGACAATGCATGAAGGCAACAAGCAATTTCCATCACCATGGTACATATATGGTTGTCATGATCACGATACAGATCGTAGGATTGCACGATTGCAATCATACGATCCAGGTTTTGTAAATCTATCTGGATTTTACTCGGGATCGAACATAGTGCCTCTATGGGTCTGTTCGCGATCCATATCATAGTATCACTTGGATCGTGATCCCTACCCGATTCAACCGATCCGAATCCGCCCTGTAAAACAGGCCCCCCGTCTTGTAATGAAGAATACGCCTCTTACTAAACCTTATCCCGCATGCCTATTTCCCTGCTAGGCTCCAACATCCAATACTCTTCTCTTCTACGTCTTCGTGCGGTTGTCAGACTGTGCAAGCTTGAGTGCCCATGCTTCTCTTCGTGTGAGCATCGACTGACCCCACTGATTCTCTTCACGCGAGCCCCTTGCCCTTGCATCTTGCTTCTCTTCGTGCAGACACTGGTTGACTCCTCTGCTTCTCTTCGTCCTAGCCCCTACCCTCTGCAACCTGCTTCTCTTCGTGCGAGCGCCAACCGACCTTTAAAATGGCACTCCAAGACCCAGGTATGTCGAACTACTGTGCGAGCCCCGACCATCTTTGTTCAAGCATTTTTATTGTTATTTCATGAATTTTCCATGCTTACGGATCTTGAGAGTAATCCTTCCCCGGACCCTCACTGTGTGGGGATGCCTTTGTGCTCTGAGTTGCCATATTCTCTGGGATATATTTCTCTGGTTTTACTGTTCTAGACTTTAGTTCATTTTTATTTTTCATGTTTAGACTAGTTCATTTTTTCTATTTTTATTCTTCTATGTTATACACTTATATTGTTATGTCATTACTCATTACTATTTTGCACTTTTGTTGAGTTTTAGCTCAGGCTTTGAGGCTATATATTATTTAATTTAATGGTTGTTTATTTCATCAGGATTACATTACCTGCTTTCTTATGTTTTTTTAGATGTCAGCTGTGGGATCAGGTACTAAGCCCATTCGTGAAAGTCCTAACAGTGCTTTTGGTTCAAGAAGTGACTTGGGTTTTGATTTTATATTTTAAGTCTTAATTTATGAATGTTGTAGGATATTATGACACGATCCTACGATCTGTTCTAATCCAACCTCGAAATGATCACATCTAGGATCTCGATCTTGACAACCGTGGGCATGAACACGACCTCATGAAGGATAACCATGACTCAAGACAAAAAAGTGAAAGTAACGAAGTAGGAATCTATAGGCGACGAAAAATCGGCGACCTAACCCTACATGCTATGCAAATCCGATGGTTTAGACACAATTAGATAATAATTTTAACATATCGCGTAGATAAATTTACATCAAGACGCAAATAATTTATTAAGGCAAATAAACTTATGCTTTCCTCCGCGTGAAGAGACAAAGTTATAGAGCGCGCGACGAATAAATCCTGTAAATCTCGATAATTATCTAACAAACAACTAGCATACAAGAGATCCACAATAAGCATAAGATCCAATCCAATATAAATATATGCTGAAAATAATAATCCAGTACGACGAAAACTCACCAAGTAGTGGGCTGACCAAAGTACTGAAGATTTTATAGCCGGAAATGGGTGAACGACGATCCGGGGTGGAACCAATGACATGGAAACGACGTTGGTGACTGTCCTCGGTAGTGGAAGGTGGAAACGGACCAGAAATGAGTAGATCCGGGAAAGGTTGTCAGGATCGAGATCCTATCTGAGATCGTTTCTAGGGTTGGATCGGATCGTATCGTATGATCGGATCGAGTATCGTAAGATCCTACTATATTTATAAAGTAAGACTGGGAGCCTTGAGTTACAGAACCTAATCAACCATACATACACAAAAATATGAAGAGCATTAAAGCAAAACAAAGAACCGTAACCACGCATGAGAAGTTTCGGCTTTATTTAAGAAAGGCCTACTTGCACTTGTCCAAGAAATCATATATCAAGAGTTTATTAACATAGCACTCCCACAAAATCAACACAACATAAATTGATAGCATGAATGATGAATTGTATGTAATTGCATAAGAAACATATTACACTAACCTTCAGAAAGTGCCCAGCTAATTCAACTTGAAAACCATCCCCCATCTAAACAAGAGCATGATCTGATTTGTTATGCAACATTGTTCATCTAATAAAACATAAAAAATTGTTACAATTGAAGACAAATTCAGTATGAGTAAAATAATATCAAGTAACATATTAATAGTAGATGAAAAAAATCTTAACAATAATATGCATGTTTACCAGTTAAACAAGTAAAATCAACTTTAACTATGAACTCACACAAATCATTAATAGGCACATCAAATAGGAATCATCCAACACATCAAATAAAAAATACAAAAATAATGTCTAAAACAAAATAACAAATCCAAGAGTAGGTAGGTGAGACTGGTGAGTAGGTCTATCTATCATAAAATCATCAAAATATAAATCATTAATAGGCACATCGACCATATCTTCATCACCAATAATCGCATCTTCCTCATCACCACCATTGGCATCCTCATCGTCATCTCGTTCACCCTCACTAATATACTCAGTAACATCGAGATCACTACGCCTTAGGGTGAGACTTCACCTACAATAAAAGAATTTAATTAAATGAGTTTTTGATACTTGATTGTTGATACTAAAAGTGAAAAATTGAATTTTGAGAATATTCTTCATTTATTATAAAACCTATCTTCTTCATTAACTTCTTTAGCAGATTCTTCATCATTCCATAAGTTTCATGTGTATTTCGAAGCATCCTCAACTAGTTGCCCTTACGCGGAAGAATTGGATCTTCCCTCTCTGTGATCCATTCATCATCCAAAGGGATATCCTCGAAATTATAGAACTTCTCCTTCAATTGTGTATCCCTTCTATCTTGTTGTTGCATTAACCTCATATTGTACTTCACAAAAAACTAGATCATTCATTTTTTTGATGCAAATGATTTTTTTTGAAGTGCACCTATTAAATATCATGATAATAAAAAATAGTAAAAATACTAATACAAGAATTAATCTTACATGTAAGTTATGTGTGGGCATATTTTAGTGCAATTGAGCTCACTATCTCAAATGCGATCCAATTGCGTTCACACCCGGAAGAGTTACATGTCAAACTTAGAACGCGAAGTGCAAATTTTTTCAATTTCGGGCAATTATAGCCATAGGAATCCCACCAATCAACTATAAAATACAATATTGTAATTGATTAAAATTATATTAAATTATTAATATGCATAATGATTAATAATCTAAAATTATTTAACATGGAGCTCTTTTACTTCTAGTTGCCTTTGTATAGTATAAGCCCAATAATCCTCTTGCATGTTTGAAATCATCCATCTGAATATCTATCATTGTCCTCTCATCTTCGTTTGGAATCATTCGTTGGAGACAACTGTAAAAGCTAATTTTGACTTCTGCATCAGCTCTAAAAGTTGGGCTAAAGTGATAATGATGATTTAAATAATAAGCTGCGGCATGCAATGGTCCATAAGCTTAAAGAATTCTTAAAAATTGATTTCTCACATTCTCGGGTACTTTTGTACAAGCTTCCACGTTAAACTGTCCCTGATAAATGATGTTTCAACCTATATATTCCACCAGATCTAATGACTAGATAATATTTGCAATGTACTTTTTGGTTGTACTGTCAATTTCAATCCCATGCTCCCAACCTGGATCACTTCTAGCATTGGTTGCATTTTTCGGCACTTTTTACTAATGAGATTTGAACCAGAAGGTGCAGAACCCGAAGCGGACATCTAGATAATAAAACAATTTAACCAAAATGGAAATAAAACAAATACGCATAACCAAAATGATGTTATAGACTAGAATCATTTCATCTTAAGAGATATTTGAACTTATCCAAGTGCTGCACAGACCAGTAAGTACTAAGTAGTAACCCGAAGCGGACATCTAGATAATAAAACAATTAAATCAAAATGGAAATAAAACAAATTCACATAACCAAAATGATGTTATAGACTAGCATCATTTCATCTTAAGAGATATTTGAACTTATTCAAGTGCTGCACAAACTAGTATATTGTACCATAAATCTATAGTAACTTATTGTACTTGGAGGACGAAGGTGGCTGCCGCTGATGGACGAAGGTGGTTGCCGCTCACACAGATCTGGAGCAGGACTGCGAAGAAGAAATCAACATAAGAAAATATCAATAGAAGAAATATCAACAGAAGAAGAGTTCTGAGAAGAAGAAGAAGAAAAAAAGTGTTCCGAGAAGAAGAAGAAGAGTTCTAAGAAGAAGAAGAAGTGTTCTGAAAAGAACAAGAAGAAGAAGAGTTCTGAGAAGAAGAAGAGTTCTGAGAAGAAGAAGAAGAGTTTTTGTCGGGTTTCCGTCGGGACTCAGAAGAGTTGAATAGGGTTTCCATCGGGGGCTGGGAGCGGAAATAGCTGTCGGGACTCGGGAAGGGGAAATAGGGTATTACCGACCACGAGGTTCATTTTTATGAATTGATCGAGATTGTAGGATCAGAATCGGATCGCGATCCTACGATCCGGATCGCGATCCTACGATCCGGATCGCGATCCTACCGATCCTACGATTCAGATCGCAGTCCCGATCGTATGAGGTCGATTTCGATCTTGTTTACGATCCGGATCGAAATTCAGAATCCTGATCGTAGGATCGTGCGATCATACGATCCGGATCGCGATCCTGACAACATTGGATTCAACGTCGTATGGGTAGATTCGGGTGAGTGGGGAGTGGATCCAGTGTTTAAGAGCTGATCCGAGCTAGGAATGGAGGGAGGGTGAGAGGAAATAGCAGATCAGGGCTGAAACATCTGAACTGATCTGGATAGGTGTTGATTGGCGGTGGTTCCACGAAGGGGGAGGGGATTGGAGGCAAGCGGAATTAGGGATGAATGGGCTTGTTGCTGTAGGTGAGGGGGGTTGCTGGCGGCTCTGTAGGGGAGTGGGGAAGTGGTGGCAGTGAGAGGGAGGCAAGGGGCTAGGTGTCGGAGCTTTAGGAAATGAGAAGTAGGCGGCGGATGATGTCCTGGAGGGGCTTTCAGGCCGCCGGTGGTCAGCCTGGGAGAAAAAAAGACTATAAAAGGAATAGTAAAATTCATTTTCTAATAGTAAATAGGATTGAATTCTGAATTTTTTGGGCAGGAAACGGTGACTGATTTGGGGCTGTAGGGGCGGTGGGGAGTTTGGGAGGGGAAAAGTAGGCTTAGGGTTAGGGGTTATCTTGGGGAAGAAGATACAAGCCTAGGAGTCGTCACCTATGGTTCCACATAGTCGGCACCGTGGTGGGATCACGAGATTTCGGGAATTCTTTCTCCAAAATCTACAATAGCCCTAATCAACCCCCTAACATCTTATTTATAATAATAAGAGACTTAGGACATCCCACCATCGACGACTATGATTGGCCGAAGGTGGGGCTACTGAAATACATTAAAATAAAATGCCAAAATAATGAAATAATATATGAAATCGACTCACAAGGAGAATACAGACGCATCTGCGGAGTCAGATTGCGGATCCGGGCACGTCATATATGGTAAGTTGTCAAATCAGCCAAGAACCGGCCCAAAACTTGTCTTCCGCTGTAGGTACTCGTCTTTGCTCTATATCAGAAAGAGCTTGGTACTATGCCTCTTGAATTGGTGGATCTATAAAGAATGGCAGCAAAACTCCAGAAAAAGTTTGAAATAGTGACATACAACTGATGCGTATTGTTGGAGTATAACCGAATAACGATGCCCTGTTCTGCTTTGTTGAGAAAAGAAAGATGACTAGTCATCAAACACTTTCCCGTATTATAGAAAAAAACATCAAAAATCTAATTACCGTTAGTGGAGCTTGACTGGTGGTAGTCACGTGAGAGAGCATTTTCTTACCAGTGAGGAACCTTTTGACAACATGAGACCACATATGTAATTACCAATTCCATTGTGATTCTCAGTGGTGATCTGACACCACAAGCATGTACGGGGCGTCGTTTCTACATTTTTATGTATTTTGGTTTTTTATTTAGGTCATTTTGGGTTATTTGGGTATCAGACGTAGCAGCCAATCATAGTCATTCACCTTGGGTGGCCTTAGCCCCCCTTTCACCATAAAAAGGGGAAGAGCTGCCATTTTGAGGAATTTTTAGCCTTGTGAGAGAATCTAGTGCTAGCAGTCACATCATGACGCGATGCCCGAGATTCTAGGGTGTGATATACCAGTTATTTTCCAATTTTTAATTTTGTTGTTTTCCAGTGAAGCATTTTCATGGTTCCCCCTCCGCCACTCGGTATTTTCTTAAACCGCTCAAGCAGTTAATTCTCTAGAACTAACATCCCGCATACTTCATGCGTTTGACCCCTTCCCGATCGACTTCCCTCCAGACGAAAACCATCCAGTCCTCACTCCGACCTCCTCGCTTGAACACTCCTCCAGCAGACGACTATATTTCAATTACTTCTCCCAACCGCATAGGCCACCTCCCAACTGCCGATTCCTCCTCCCTGCCGCAGGAACCACTTCCCAGAACCGCCAACTCCTCCCTGCATGAGAAATTGATTCTCATAACCGCCAACCTCTTCTCCTTGCCACAAAATCATCCTCCCACAACTACCGACTCCTCCTTTCCCAACCGCAAATGCCATCTCCCCCACAACCCCAAACACCATCTCCCCCACAGTCACAAACTTCTCTTCCACCAGCTGAGGACTTCATCTTCCCTACAACAGCCTTAGCTCCACCAATACTATCAGACCCTACACTAGATATTTAGCTATCCCAGCCACAAGCTTCAGTCGTCAAATCCACTTCTGATTTGCTACAACCGATGACTAACACCTCTCGCCGCTGGATCTCCATGTTTGTGAGTACATAGTTTATTGTATTTACTTTTCTTTTATTGAATATATGGATGAATCTTGCATAGTGCCTCGAATAGATTGTTGTGCTTCTGTTCTGTTTTCTTATTTTCTATAACTCTCATTTGTTTAAATTTGGCTTAGAACCCTTCGTGCGAAGGAAGTTGTGCTTGCTTGTCTACTTGAAAGTGTCGTGAACGTTGTGTCGTGTTGTTAATATAATTTAATTTTATTGCTGCACTTAATTCCAGATTGGTTCAAATCACATTTGTATCATATAGAGTTGGATGACTTGAGTCAACACGCACCACTAACATATGTATGCATTAGTATCCATCCACCTTCACAACCTACCTTGCATCACAAAGGAGGAAGCGTATATATAAATAATAAATCTAAAAGGAACATTATTATTGATTTGTCGATATCGTATGGTTCGATGGGCTGAAATATATTTTCGCGCTAACTTGAAAGTACTGTCAATTCCTTGAGATAATAATCCTTGCAAGTAACCAACAAACAACTTCAAGAAATCTAGTCAGCGAGAAACAAATGATGTTAGTTGGAGGGTGATAGAGTGGATACTCTAGAAAAATCTACGAGATATATTAAGATGAAGTAACTATATTTTGTAGCGAGCAACTACCGAGTAGCATCAATTGGAGGTCACATTCAAAGTTGAGAATCCACAAGATCCAAGAAGTGCATCAAGAAGGCAGTTATGGGACTACATAGGGTGTGACCACACTTGACCGCGGATGACAATTCCAACCATGTGGCGCAGATCCTATGCGACATGTCCGTGCCCTATTCTCTCACGTCTGCACCCAATTTCTTCTCCAGCTCATGATCCAATGACCTCTCCCGCTCCAGCCCATTGTCCCGCTCCAACACTCATGCCCACAATCTCGTTCCAACTTCTTGTTACAACTCCAGACGCCGATTCCGTGCGAATCGTGATCATCATTGAGCTCGCTCCTGCAACGAGTTTTCTTCCTGCTTCGTAGGTTGATCCTGCATGAATTGTTATCTCCCGGCCCTCCCTATGCTCGTCACTACAGACCACTTGCCATTTCGTTACTACCAAGCATCCCATCCCAGGGAATTACACATCCTACACGTACTTATGACCGACTTCCCAGCTACCCAACAATGCTTCCCCACTTCTGCCATTATCGCTCAAGTGCTCCTCCCTCCAAATTTGGCTTTCCGTCCCTAGAACTCCACTTCCGCCGCCACCCCCTGACAGCCGGCCAAGTCATTGATTACATGGAAAACTTTCAGATTTTACTCTCCCTTTCCCTTATATTGTAACATTCAAAATCTACACATCGTCTATCTTAATTTCAGGATTCGATCATGAATAATTTTGATCGACATCAGCGATGAATCGTGGTGCCTACATCTTTACGAGTAATTTTTTATTTGGGAGTAAATAATTTAAATAATAGCATTTAGTAGGAAATTTATGACTTGATTTTAAATGTGTTTTAGTATCTCACTCGGTATTCTGTCTTTAGTTAATGAGATTTTTATCAGAGGGGTCATTTTTGTAATTTAGGGGAAAACCTGATTTATATCCCCCTTTAGTAATGACCCGGTTCACTCCACACACCCCCGCTTCATCGGTTTCGTCTCCCAGCCGCATGCCAAAAGTCAAAACCAACTTGCAAGTTGGGCACCTCTTGCCGACACCCTCCTGACATCCCCTTCTCTCGTTTCAGTCAGTCGACGGAACAACAAATTTGACACGTTTTATCCCCGTCGAATTCAACGACAACGAGCGGCAATCCTTTCCCTAAACTATCGATCGAGCCCTCATTTCTCACGCACGATCTCACCCTTTTGCCATTTTATCCAGGTGACCGCCGGATGTCCCATCCCGTGTGAGTTCTTGTGAGTTTCATGAATCCTCCTTTCTCGTATACTCGATTTTAGGAATCAAGGATTCCAATTTTCCCTTTTTCAGAGCTCCTCCGGTTCCTTGTGCAGTCTCCCAACTATTGGGGAAGAGGTAAAATCCTTGTTTTGTTCTTTACTTTATTCTTTCGCTTCTTCCTTTGTTTCCTTCCCGCATTTGGAAGGATGAAGTGTTTCCAACGAATCCTTAGAATGAAAAAGGTGATCCCTAATTTTTTTTCCTTCACTTATACACCTGTTTAGGGTTTCTATTTAATTTCAGATTTTGGTTAAGCATTGTGGTAGATCAGAGGAGGTGTACTTAGCTCCGATACAACCTTGTCATTGGTTAACCATGCTTGATAAGGGTATGTAACGGTCCCTTATGAATTTTATTTTGTTGTTATATATCCTTCCTTTCCTCTAAATGATATTATTGAGATTTCAGTATAACCCTAGAGCAAGGAAGGATTTACTTGTGTAGAGATCATTATGATCCAAAGAAATCATGCCGCCTCGCCCATATATGAATGTCGTTACTCCGATGTAAGAAATGCAATTCTTTTCGGTTAAACATACCACACAATCAAATCAATTTTAAGTAATCTCCTTATGCATTAAAGATAGTATGGAGGAACATGATTAGAAGCACGGAAATTATTCTATCGTGCCTTATGCATTAATCATATTAGTACATCATAACTTATTTGTCGTATCACATTAATGCGAATAATGTATACAAAGTTATAAGGAATTATGCAGGATATGCCTTTGCCATTCACACATGCGTAGAAATATGAATATGAAAGTAAGCCTCACGTAATTAGAAACTGCTAAACGTAAAAGATTATATTATAGTTAATGCATCAGGTTGATGTCATTAACACTAAGACAAGTGATAAGACGTAAACATGTTGAAATGTGTAGTTTAAGATTATATACTCTTACGCGGATGTTTTCCATAAGATGAATCATGCCAACCACCAATAAGAAACTAAAACATTAATGGAACATTTACAATTAGTGGTTTTATGTGGGTGTTCCTTTATGTTGTACATGCCAACCACTATAAGAAGATGAATACGGGGCATGATCGAGGGTTCCTCTTGTGATTTATAGAGACACACTATCATATTAATTGGGAATAACATACTATACGAGTCTCAGTTGGGGGAGTCGACACCCCATAAAAGATTATTCGACGCCAGTCCGTGTCTGTGACCGAGACACACTAGAACACCTATGTTCGCCATTAGGAACACAACTCACTAGAATGTGCTTAAGAATTTACTCCACTAAGAATAAGAAGAAAAATGATACAAGACATCTAAATTTTAAATACAAGCTGGAACCTAGAATCTCTATACTTTAATGATTCCAAAATTAGAGAATAATTTAGTATAATATCAAGTAATAGGAAAAAATATTTATGTTCAAAGTACTACTATAGAAAAGCATGCATAAAACTGTATTATATATTTAGTTAACATAAAATGTTATTTTAAAGCATGTACATATATTTTATTTAAGTTATTTTAGTGCCACTAATGGGAAGAGCTTATCTTACTTACCAGTTGGAATGACTCCATCTTCGAATATTTCTTTTCAGGGGTTATAGGTCTGGAGATTCGCCTAGGATAAGCTTTCGAGGATTTCTACTTTTTTTTTTCTTTCAATTGTTGTATCAATTATTTAAGAACTCAAATGTATCAGATTCATTTTAAGTTTTAGTATTTTAGAATCTTTACTCTTTTCATTTCTAGTTAACTCTATGAATCAAAATTTGAGGTATTTCTTTAACCTTAGCTTAAGTTTTAAAATTATTCGCTGTGTATTCTAGATATTTCCTGCTATGCACCAATTTATTTACTGCTGCTTAGTTTGTTTCATATCACAAGTGCCGACTGGGTTTTTGAATTGATGTTAAAGTAGGTAGGGGTGTTGCATATATACTGTCGCAGCATCATGTGTCAATCTTCATTGCCAACTTGCATGATCATTTACGTCTCAATGTTGAATTCCATGCCCAACAGGACCTCAGCACAATCTTGAGCCTAGCCCGTATCTGTGAGAAACATCTTATGAACCACCCCTATGACATCTTCCACTACGGGAACGAAGGAAGTTGACGGGAGGACACCCCTCCTTATCACAATACCTTTTCCACCACACCAAAGGGTAAGTAATTCAACGACCCCCAACCCTCAAATGCTATCAAGTGGAACGACGTGCGCAAGAGCTTTGTTTCAACTGTGATGACCCATATGCAGTCGACGCATATGCAAGCGTCTTTTTTGTCAAGAATTTGATGATCCTCCGGATGATGACGATGAGGATGCTTGGACGACGAAAATCCCTTATCCCGAGCTTGAGGACAAGCTTGATCCGCACAAGGGAGGTGACGCTATGGGCCTGCATAGGGGTGGCGTTGCATGACCGCAGAGGGCGTGCATTTTCTCTTTTTGCATTGTATCTTCATTTCTCGATATTTATCCTTTTGCACATCTTAATTTACTCACACATCATGTGTCTGGGTAAGGGGCATAATAATGGAATTATTTTGGAACTTGTCTCTCTCACTATATGTAGCATCCCTTCCCAGTTTTAAAATAATCAGCCATCCGGCCGGGTCAGCGATATAAAAAGAACTAGGAAACAATATCAAAACTAGTATACAGCAGGTATAAAGTAAAAGTTACTAAAATTTTGAAAACTTACAATGGAAGCTAAGAAAGTAAACTAAGTGTAACCACGTATTTGATATCTGGATTCACAGAGCCACTAAACATGAATAGAATTGAAATGACTGAAAATCTGTAATATCATAATAAATCTGATACAAGACATATAAAATATTAACAAGGTACATTGTCCATAACTACAAGTATATGCTGAAAGTAAAGAAAAACTGAATGAGAAAACACTACAAACTGACGCCACCAACGCTCATCCTAGACGTAGTTTCCCACCTGGGTCACCTGTAAAAAAACATTGCCCACGAGGGGTCAGAGTAAAGAAAAATAACTCCTCCTAGTGTCATTAAAATCATTTTCTCATATGATGAATGCATGCATTTAGAAAATAGTTTTGTGCGTTAAAAACATTTATGCTATATGTTATGCATGCCTTCACAACACTACCTGGTCAAAACACCTACTTGTTCTATGATCGTGGCTTTCAGTTTAGTAACCCAAGTTCTGGCGTTCACTAACTAGTGTACTGTCTCACGTTAGGTTTATACTTGAGTTCTAGGTGACTTCTAGCTTGCACATTTACTTGGAAAGCTCTAGACAGAGTAGCTCCTAACGCGCATCTGAAACTGACGATCCGAGACCATCTGACAAACTCAATTGTTCTAGTGTCACGCGGACACGGTCTTGAATCTGCTAACTGTATCAAAGGGAAGTCAACTCCCAAGACTGTACTGCTCATAGGGTACCATATGCCTTATGAGAAAGGTAGCGCGCCTCTACCTAGCACGAAATGACTTATGTGTGCTTACTGACATTTTTGGTCTGATGCTACTCTGCTTGGGATATCTCTTTTAGTGTACTACTGAGCGACCCTTGACTTTCTCGTGGTCGACTAGAAGGGATATTCACGCCCTTGGTTGGACAAATTCCAAACTTATGTACGCGGGTAAAGGTTTTGTACCTAATGTTACTGTTCATGATCTGACTATTTTGGTCTTGGAGAAGATTGTCATCCTACATATTTTCCGCGACCGTTTTCCTACCACCACCTTTCTATGCATGGTTATGATATTTGTACAAAAACCTACACATGCGTATACAAAAATATATTTCTATGTCTAACTAACATGAATTAGGTTTCCTTACCGTGGTGCTGCGGCGCTTGTATACTCGGCGCGACGACATTTGATTTTCCCAACGAATTCCGACTGCTAGGGACTTTCAGAATCTTGCTCCGAGGCCACCAAAATCCTGCAATCAAGCTCTCTATATTACCCATTTTCCCCTTGGGGTTTCATTTTTGGAAAAGTTCCAAAATACTAGGGTAACCCAAAATCCAAAACTAATTTAGTATTTTACCTTTACGAGGGAGTGATTGAGGCTCTCAATGCGCCCAACTCAAATTTTGCGGTGGAATCCGTACTCCAAAACCTAATTAGGGCAAGAGGAAGAAATCCTAGTTTAGATTAACTTTCAAATCAAAGGATTTCCACAAAGGAATAGAGATAAAGGAGAAATAAACTCACCGGAAACGAACGATTTCAACTTCCATCGGTTAGGGTTGAATCTGACTCTTCCACGACCAAGGAAGGAAAAGGAACACCCACCGACGCTCGTAGAGGAAGGAGGAGAAGTCGACGTGGACTTCTGGAGGGGGATCGGCCGACGGAAGGGCTGCGGGAGGCGTCGGGCTTGTCGCTTGCGGGAGACGGAATGGGAGAAAGAAGAAATCGGGAGACGGGAAGCACGACTTGGCTGCGGTTTCTTTTCTCCCGTGGAATGAGGTTTACGGGAAAAATAAAACATGGCTTGCGGTTTTGATAACCGCTTGAGGAGGGGGGGGGGGGGTTAAAACTGCTTTTGACACCCCATAAGCTATTAATTTTTTATTTATGCGTGTTAAACGCAACCCATTCTCTACTAACGCCTTAGAACTTAAACGACTCGCCGAGCAACGTTACTAAAATTAAAAATACTTCTCACTATAATTATGACTAACATTGTAACATTGTACCTTGACGACGTGCTGTCTCGATCAAAAACCGCCGCGACTCGACCCTACAATTAAAATTATTTCGCGTCAGATAACGGATGTTACACTATATATATATATATATATATATATATATATATATATATATATATATATATAGTAAGGGGGCATTAGATGATAACACGAATTTAACCCTAAAAATCTCTCCTCTTAATCTTCTTTTCTCTTTCCTCATCTCATTTTCTCAAGGTAGGGATATAATTGAGCAATGCTCTCCTCTTTCTCTCTCGGTCGAGCTTGGCTCCCTTTGAATCCCGCACCATTGAGAAGGTTGAGTGATGGGAATCAATGAGGCGGTGGAGCAGGAGCTTTGGGCCCATTTGAGATTGATTTGTCATCTGCCATATTTGGCGTCGTCTATCAGATGATCCGAATTCGCGGTTGTGTTCGGATTGAGGTTTCGATATTTTCATATATTTTATTTTTTAGTGTTTTATTTAGTGAGGTCGGATAACCATCGTGTATGACCAATCATAGCTGTCCAATATGGTTGCCCCGAGTCATGTTTTATTGTAAATAAGAGGTAGAGACAACCATCATGTGGTATTACAAATTTTGGAGACATTCTTCCTGAAATCTGGCAATCTCTCGTGGTGCCAGTTCCACGAAATCCCAAGGAACTGACTCATTGGTTTGCATCCTTCCATTACCTTGTAGTTCTCAGTTTTTGCTCCTTTCCCCTTCTCCTATAATGTTCCGAACATCCCCTCTGCCTACAGCCTCAGTAATTCATTTCCTGCTCGAACCTACTACCTCTAGCCCTCCCTTTCTCAAACCTACCAACTACAACCTTCCTCCCTCAAGGCCGATCAGTTACAAGTTTGTTCTCACCACCATACATCCTCCATTGGAAGACATGAAGCTTTAAGGATGAAGACATGAAAGTAATTCTTGGTACCACCAATCCCGGGAAACCACCTACAACATTATTCTTCCTTCGGGACGGCCTAAGTTATCAAAGGTGCAAGGCGCACCGAGGCGCAAAGGGTCCCTGGAGCCTAGCCGCAAGACACGGGCGCACGCCTGAGGCACGTGAGGTGCAAAAATGGGGGGAAAAGGAAATTGGGCGAATTGGGCACCCAATTCGCTGAAGTTGAGCGAATTGGGCGCCCAATTCGCTGAATTTGAATTGCGCCTAATTCGCTGGAGCGAATTCGCGGAATTTCAGCGAGTTGGGTGCCCAATTCGCTGATTTTCAGCAAGTTGGGCGCCCAAGTCGCTCAATTTTAGCCAATTGGGTGCCCAAGTGCGCCTAGGGGGTGCCTCGGGTGCGTCTAAGATCATGTTTTTGCCCATATCAAAAGTTTTTTTAAAAAAAATACCTTTAAAGGCCCGAGCGCGCCTGAGAGCCTGTAAGGCGCGCGCCTAGGCGCGTCTGGGGCACATCGCCCGCCTCAGCTGTACTGAGGCGCGGTGGGCTGCGCCTGGTGCGCCCGGCGCCTCAGGCGCGCCTAGGCGCGCGCCTTGACAACTATGGGGACGACCACCACCGACTCCCCAATCTTCAAATATCCACAGCACCTCCTACGACATCTCATGTGTCAGTGTTGTTTAATGTCATTGTTCTTCATTATTGTTGTACGAATTCATATTTATATATGATTATTAATGTCTTGATATGCTAGTTTATTGATTTTGTGACTGATCACTACGTGCAGGATTTATTCCCTTACACATTTAGCTTTTGTCCTTTCAAGTGGTGGAAAACCTAATTTGTTTACTTTCAAATTTATTTGTAACTACTTATGTTAACTGCATGAGTTTTATGCTTTAATATTTATTTGCAATTTACTGTTGGATACTTGGATATCTCATTGTATATTACTCATCTGCACCTAGAGTTGCATATCCATGCACCTAGAGTTGGATATCCATGCACCTAGCCTACCCTGCATCACTAGGTCTAGGAAGGGTTGAGAGGATCCTCACAATCCGGAGACCGTAACCGAGGCCTAAGCCTGAGCTCGACAAAGACAACATATAACAAGTAGTTGAAATGATCACATGAATGAAGATCCTAGAGACCTTGCATGACGGAGGATTGAAGAGAATGAATGCTTTGCGAGAGCAAAGAAAGGGTTGATGGGGGCACCTACTCTGATACTGCATAAGAGGAAATAGATGATTGAATTAAATAAGTTACACTGAGTTTTATGAGCAATAAGGTGTATATGGCACAAAGTATGCATCAACATAAAATTATGCCAAATGCTGACTAATTTTAAGCATTAAAATCAATGTTGTCTCATTGCTTATTTCATAGATTTTTGTACTTATTTGGCAATTATTTTATCGTAGGAGTTACTGAATTTTGTTTCTGTCTAATTTCAATAGTGCGAAGACAGTGGAATTACTTTATTTTCATTATTTCATCTCAAAAAGTATTTAGATCTCTCTCTCTCGCTCTATCTCATGCATTCACACAATTTATCTATTTTTATTGCTGTGATAATTTTTCCGTGTGATTACACCAAAGATATCCGTGCGTGCACATGTTCGATGACATGCATGGATCTAGCCTTTTATTTTAAGATAATGTTTCTTTACTGGTATCAATGACATATTTCTGGATTTGGCATTACTTTTAGTTAGATTTTTTTTATGACCCACCATGCACGCCATCAAGGAATATTTTCTTGCATCTTTGCGTGAAACTGATGTTATAGTTCAATTGTTTCTTGATCCAGGTGTTGAAAAAACTGGATATGATACGGAAAAATGATGTTGAGTGTATATTGGCTGAGCGTAACATTTTGATTACCGTCAGAAATCCATTTGTGGTAAATTCTAAACTGTCAGTTTTTCAATCTGGTATGGTTTCAGAGCAATAACTGATAGTCTATTGAATATCATGTTTATTGTTGTCTTCTCATTTTTCAAAAGAACGTTATCTTTGTTTCTTGTATTAATTCATGATTTCATGTGCTTCAGTTTATAGCACTTAAGCCTTTTGTATTTTCGTGACATATATTTCTCCTACTATGGCATGCATCGACGCAAATTTCTGCTGTGAAGATAAAATTTCCTTTTTGTCTATTTTTCCTAATTTAATGTCAGGCAAATGTACTAAAAGGTAACTTGAGATTTGGAGATCGAGTTGGCCTTTGCTTTCGCTGTTACTTTTGCCTCCTCCCTCTCTTATTTTGATGAATTGGAGAGTTGTTGATTATACTTGACAAAAGATTTTTTTATTTCCATTGAATGGTATTTAATTTAGATAACATTCAAATTCAAAAGTAAATTCCTTCTGTTAATGGTTCCATGCGACATGAGCTCTGTTCGAATACATTTTACCCTATCAACAGTTTCATGGCTTTCACTCTAACATTGCATAAGTTTCTATTATTGTGCAGGTAAGGTTTTTCTACTCATTCACATGCAGAGAAAACCTCTATCTGGTCATGGAATACCTAAATGGAGGTGATCTTTATTCCCTACTTCAGAAAGTCGGTTGCTTGGAAGAACATCTTGTTCGCATTTATATAGCCGAATTGGTTTGCTTCAAACTTACTTTCCAATCATATACGTAATTGAAGTCTCAAATTTTGATCACACATTATTCTGTCAGGTACTTGCATTAGATTATCTTCACTCGCTTGGAATCATACATCGCGATTTAAAGCCTGAAAACATACTCATTGCTCCTGATGGACACATCAAGGTTTGAAGTAGCCTCTTGTATAGAAAAGACATTTTTTTTCCATTTTCTATTGCTCTGAGATCATTTTTTCCAGCTCAACCTTCTGATTCTTCTAAGGATATTTCTTTCAAAGATGCTCGCTAATACTTGTATAAAAACAGCTTACAGATTTTGGGTTGTCAAAGATTGGCCTTCTCAATAGTTCTATTAACTTGTCTGGAACTTCATCTGGTTCATCCCCATTAGATTCTGAGAGTGAAAATATTTCTGCAGAAAGCACTCGGCAGAGAGAAAATGAATGTCAGAATTCTGAACGACTAAGATCCACTGAAAGTAGTCCTGCTGGGACGCCTGACTATTTGGCACCCGAAGTTCTTCTTGGAACAAGGCATGGTATAAATTCAATATATTTATCAACCTTTCTGTATGTGTGCATTTAGATGTACTTTCTTGGATATTCCAACGGCAGGTTATACTGCAGATTGGTGGTCAGTGGGAGTAATCTTGTTTGAACTTATAGCAGGGATCCCACCTTTCACAGCTAGACTTCCTGAGGTAATAATTCTTACATCTGTGTGTGTAGAAGGCCATAAAAAATTGTTGCACAATTATAAGATCTTTCATGATGTGTTTTACATTGATTTGGAAAAACTCATGATATGATGAATTTTCTATAGGGTCCATTCTAAAAACTTCGCCTCAATAATACTTGAGTGACATAATTTTAATTCCACTGTTCGGTTGCACAAGTAAATCTGAAATCGATATTTTAGTTAATTCTATAAAGATTTAAATATGCTACAAACTTAATACTCCAATACTTGCCTTAATGTTGAAGTTTATGATTTAATCCTTTTTCCTTATTGTATTTTTGTTGTATTGTCACTCTTATGTATTGATGAGGGAACTCTAAATGAAGTAATTACGTTTTTTTATTTGCAACATGGTATTAGAGCCAACACAACTAACCTAAGCGTACTCTTCTTGTCTCACTTGCTTCTGCTGTTCTTGTCTCGCTTGCTTCCGCTGTTCTCGTCTCACTTGCTTCTTCCGTTCTCATTTTGACTACTTCCATCAATCCTGTTCCCGTCTCGCTTGCACCTCTCTTTCCCGTCGCTCGCCTAAGGCTTCTCGTGCGCCCCTCTCAGCTCGTTTCTCCCGCTCTATCAAGAATATGATCACTTTGATGCTCTCACTCTTGTCTCTCCGGAAGATGAAGTGCTTATTCGGGCTCGAGAGGAACTCAACCAGATCTTTGAATTTCTTCACGGTTTGCATTGTGACTTTGATCCTATTAGTGTTCAGATTCTTGAGCGTTCCTCTCCCCTTTGTGTCGGAAGTCTACAACTTTGTGCAACAAGAATTTAATCGCTAACCAATGTTACTCCTCGATTCTGGCTCGGAGGGCTCTGCTTTTGCTACTTTGTTCAGCCCAGTGGGTGCCCTACTCGTGACACTAGACCCAAGTCTGTGGAGAAGGATCATTTATTGTGCAAGTATTGCGGGAAGGTCTGCCATACCAGGGACACTTGCTTTATGCTTCACAACTTCCCCCCTCCACAAAGAGGCCCTGCCTTTTGTGGAGGTTGTGGCTATGGTCTTTCTCAAGGCCGATCACCTCCATCCCGATTTGCTCATCTCTCATATTTCTTTGACGATATTGCTCCCCACGGCTGTCCTGCTACTCTTGACACTCCTTTTACCCTTTCTTCTAAAGAGATTCATGCTTTTCGTTGTTTGATGCATGGTCACCCTTTTGAGCCCTCTACATCTTCATTGTCCTCTTATGCCCACTCGGGGCTCCCAGGTGCACATTCTACTACCACTCACTCCTCCACCTATCGGATCATCGACTCCGGAGCCACCGATCATATGACTTACTCTGCATCAGGTTTCATGACCTACGTTCCTCTGTTTGGTAGAGGCAAAATGAGTTTTGCTGATGGATTCTTTTCTTTTATTGCTGGAAAAGGATCCATTCCATTCTCTTCACCCACTATCTTTTCTGTTCTTCATGTTTCTAAGTTTATTCGTAACCTTCTTTTCATTAGTCACTTGACTAATTCTATAAATTGCTCAATGACTTCTTCCCCCATTTCTTGTATCTTTTAGAACCTGAAAATGGGGGCGGTGATTGACTCTGGTAGACCTCTATATGTTTGATCCCTCCAGCTCGACTCCTCCACAAGCTCTTCATGTGGCTTAATCTTCTGATTTGGATTCCTGACATTATCGCATAGGACATCCGTCTATCCCTACTATGAAATGTTTGTTACCTGCTATGTCAAACCCTTTGTTTAACGCTTTTACTTGTGATGCGTATGATCTTAGTAAACACAAACATGCTCTCTTAATCTTGTTTACCCACATAGTGCTACTCCTTTTGAAATTATTCATTCTGATGTCTGGGGATCTTGCTCGGTTGCTTCTATTTCTGGTTGTCAATGGTTTGTTACTTTCATAGATTGTTTTTCTCGTTGCACATAGTTTACCTGATGAAAATATAAATTGAAATGTTTCCCCTGTTTCAACGGTTCCATAAAATGATTGCTACTCTGTTTTATGCTATCATTAAAGTGTTACGCAGTGACAATGGTCGCGAGTACACTGACTCTCATTTTGAGAACTCTCTTAGTGACTTGGGCATCATCCATCAAATTGCATGAGTATACACCCCTGCTCAGAATGGGGCCGCCGAGCATAAGAATCAACATCTTCTTGAGGTTGCTTCGTGTCTCTTACTTAATATGCACCTCCCTAAATATTATTGGGGGAAGCTGTCCTTATGACTGTGCATCTTATTAATCACATGCCTACTCGTATCCTTCAACATACCCCCCCCCCCCCCCCCCCCCCCCCCGTGACTCTAAATGTTTCTCCTACCCAAAATCCTCCACGTAACTTTGGGTGTGTGGGTTTTGTCCACGTGCATCACACCTCCAACTTGACCCACACGCACTACAGTATGTCTTTATCGGATATTCTCCCACCCAAAAGGGTATAATTGTTTTCATCCTGGGACCTGGAAGACCTTTGTCTCTATGGATGTTACCTTTCATGAAGGGCGTGTGAGATGTTCTGGTCCCACATGAGTAATTATCAGTGATTCCGCATATTTAATTAATGTCATTACTTAGCATCATCATGTGTCTATGTTTGAAATCTTTTATTAAGAGTCTCTACATATTTTAATTAAACCCATTTAGAGTCTACACTGTTTTTCGTAATTGAGTCTATTTTACGACTTATACGAGTCGTTAATGTCTTTTATTGTTTTAAGCATTTCTCTTTATGTTGGACTTATTTATGCCAATGCCATGTGTAATATTATTTATAGGCCCTTGGGGTTATGCATGAAAGAAATGCAATAGTTAATAAAAATTCGGGTCTCTTCTTCTCTCTAGCTCTCTTCTCCTCTCCTCCTTCTAGGGTTAGGATTGAGTAAGGCTCCGATCTTCCCCCCTTCTCATTTGTCTCTCCTTCGGGTGAAGACTACTCCTTTGTATCTCCGTTCCTCGCCATCTACACCTCCGAGCCATTCCTCAGATGACTCTACCGACGTTCTACAGATTGACCCATAATAAATTAAATGCGAGACAAATTTTTTATAGTGTTTTTGAGTGAGAGTAACCTAAAATTTTTTTAATAGTTTAACAGTTAATAAATACATTGTTGGATAGATGATTTTAATGAAATTTGTAGAGAGATTTTATAGAGCAAGTCCCACTACAGTGGGGTCGGCTATATGGATCCTTTGTTGCCATTGTGCCCAATCTTTTGTCATAATCTCACTAATGCCTAAGTGCATCATGTCTTTCCTTATAGTTTCATTTCAAGTCTTTATTGGTCTTCCCCTCCATCGTTTAACATGCTTAGTGACTAGACTCTCACAACGCCTAACAGGTGCCTCTAAAGGTCTCCTTTGTACGGGTCCAAACCATCTTAGTCGAGCTTCTCGCATCTTCTTTACAATTGGTGCTACTCCCGCCTTATCCCTGATACATTAATTCCTAATTTTATCTAGTCTTGTGTCCACACATCCACCTAAGGATTCTCATCTCCGCAACTCTCATTTTTTGCTCATGTACACAATTCACTGCCCAACACTCGGTACCATAGAGCATCGCGGGTCTAATTGCAGTACGACAAAACTTGCCCTTAAGTTTTAGTTGTACTTTACGATCACATAAGGTCCCTTACGCGCTTCTCCACTTCAACCAACCTGCTTGGATTTTGTGTGTCACATCTTTATCAATACCTCCATCCTTTTGAACTATCGATCCAAGATATTTAAAACACTCACTACAGGAAATATCTTGATCACCCAACTTAATAACAAAGTCATCCGTCCTTCTTGCACTGCTAAATTTAGGCTCCATATACTCCATCTTTGCACTGCTCAACCTAAAACCCTTCTTTTCTAAAGTATCTCGCAAAGATTCAAGTTTTGCGTTTACACCCTCGCGCGTCTCATCAACCAAAACAATATCATCCGCAAACAATAAACACCAAGGTATTTCTTGTTGGATATGTCCGGTGAGCTCATCTAAGATAAGGTTAAAGAGATAAGGGCAAAGATATAGGGCATAAAGCTGAACCTTGATGTAAGCCAACAGTGATAGAGCAAGAAAAGATTTGAATAAAAAATTCCTAGTAAGATAAAATCACTGAGAGATTGATTTATAGAGAATAGTTTCTATTGCGATTTCTGAAGAGATTTTCTATTGATAATTTCTTAGACTGAATTTTCTTTGAGTGAGAATATCCTAGTGAGAGAATTCTTGAAAAATTGATTTCTAGTTAAAGAATCCAATGATTCTAGGGAGATTTCAATAGTAAGAAATTTTTTAGAGAGAATTCTAATGTTATTTCTAAAGAAGGAAAATGAAAAAATAAATATATTTTTAGTGATAAAATTTGAATAATATTTCTAGAGAATTTTAGAGTGGTAGAATCATAGTGAAATATAACGTTTAAGAAATATATTTTTGTTGAGAATCACTGAGATTTCTTAAGAAAAAATTACTAAAAAGGGGCAGCCGGGTGCTCAAAGCATCCCCATTCAACGAGGGTCTGAGGAAGCGTCCCACCACAAAGGTGAAATGTTGGCAAACCTTACCCTACATTGAGAGATAAAATTACTACGGAGATAAATTTTGAGTGGGAGAGTTTTAATGACAGAACTCATTGAGAGAGAATCCATTTGAGATTTCTTTGGTAAGAAAATATCTAGAGAGAATCCTAATGACATTTCTATCGATGGGAAGTGGAGAAAAAAAGAGGTTTTTGTGTGAGAAAATTCTTGTGGTATCATTTTTTGTTGAGAATTTTTCGTTCCCTTTTGTGTGAATTCCCCATCGGCAAATTCAAAACTTGTGGGCCCCACTCTCTTCAATCTCTCGAGCCTCGAAGAAAACGCCCTCTCCCTCGAACTCCATCTTTCTTTTGACTCCATATATGTCGGCACATTACTTAGATCTTTTTGTCAAAGATTCATATATCTATAAAAAAAGACAGATTCGAATCAGGAGTGACTCCGTTGAGTCTAATGCGTTTTGATTGCCTAACCGAAGTCTCGTAGCCCGTGAAAAGCCTAATAGAGAAACCTTTTCCTGATCTGATCATGTGAGATGAACTCTTATGACAACGAAAGAGTACGAATGATTCACAATCATTCCCTACATTTGAATTCGAAAGAACAAACTACAGGAAAAGTTTGAGAGTGGCCATGCCTTGGAAATGTGTCTTCATTCTTGTTATGGATGTGGATAGGATATTGATAATCGTCATTTTCTTGAGATTTAAAAATTTTTAGAGAGGAAAATTGAGTGGAGAATCCTATTGTCATGACATGCAAATAATACTAAATTTTAGTACATATAATATAATAGCCTAGCAGTTGTCCATGTATTACTGTTCATAATTATCACATAAAGAAAACATCTGACAATAAAAGAAATGAATCAAAAACATCAAATCTGACACGGCTAGAAGATCAATCATCGGAAAGCAGAAGCTTGATGCAGATCGGGCTCAGGAACCTGGCGGCGCTGACAAAAAAACTAATGCAATTCCAAAATACAAAGAAAAAGCCTCAAAACATTGAAATCTGACACGACTAGAAGATCAATCATCGGAAAGCAGAAGCTTGATGCAGATCAGGCTCAGGAACCTGGCGGCGCTGACACAAAAGCTAATGCAATTTCAAAATACAAAGAAAAAGCCTCAAAACATTGAAATAAACAGGACAAGCAAAGTAAAGTATAAAACAATAACAGAAGCAGAAAAGCATGAGTGTACCAGTTTCTCATGAAGCAAAATTATTCAATGATCAACAAACAAAAGAGCTAAACAGAACAAGTTAGTTTTATTAGACTACTCCGGAGTATAGCCTAAAATTATTCATGTAATATGTTTTAAGCCGTGATCGATGAAAGGTGCAGGTGTTATAGCCGGCGCCCATGGTTCACGATCAGATCTGCGTGCAAGTCTTGTTGGAAAAGTAATCCTGCTTGCCGTGACCATGGCGGCGGACAGATGCCCAGTTAGACGATACAGTTCAAGGATTGCTTACAACTATGGATTTGTTTTTGAATTCCATACTTAGGTGATTTTTAACGGAAACGAAAATACTTAAAGCGAGTGATCGAACCAAGAATATGTTTTACTCAGACAGACATACAAAACCAGATTTGATGACACAAAAATTCGATGACACAAGATTTGATGACAGATATAAGGAACAAGATGCGGTGACACAAAAGGAACTAGATATACCTGTATGATTTTGTGGTTTCAAGTATTCGCGGGTGATACAATTACATTTCCTCATTTCTAGGACACCTAATATTCATTTAGATTGATTCATTCCAAGATACAATTATCTTCTAAGCAAACATGTGTTCTCTACGAGCATGATATAAAAACACTATTCATCAAAATAGATCAAATCATTCGCCCTAGTAAATATCCAACTAAAATCTTTCATCTAAGTGTATATCAATCTAATACTTGCTCATATTCACAAATTCAAGTAATTCCAAACATATTATAGCCTAAATTATTAACTTATCAGACTGGGTATTCAAGATCTAACCTTATTGACAAACCAAACGTTACAAGGTGAAATCAAAGAATCGTAAGAACAGACAAAACAGTTAGGATACAAATCCGTTAACAGATCAACATATACCGAAATGCAGTCATGAATCAAAGAACAGAGACATTAAATTACACACAATACTTGCAAGAGAGAGAGAAGTCTCTGCTCTCCTGAAGGAGGTTGAATCTGACGGAGGCGGATAAGCGGCACAAGCGAAATCAGAAACCCTAATTGGACCTGTACAAGAATGATGAAAGCGACACAACAAATTATCACTATGCTAACACAGACAAATATTCGCTACAAAATTGAATCAGATGTGGCTAAGAGATTTACCTCCCTCATGAGTGAGGGGAGAAAAGACACCATGCGAAGACGAAGAGTTGGCGGCGCTTGGGCTTGGGCAAACCCTAAATCGGAGAGGACTTTGCACGGTCACAACAATTGAATCATGGAGCGGCATTGGAAAACACGCATACACAAGTTCTATGAGATTTGGAGCGCAAACTTTCCAAGAAAAATTTATGAGAATCTGAATAGAAGTGAACAAGAGAAGATTCTTACCAATAGGAACCAAATCAGAGCCCAATGAAGAGAGGGGAGGAAACCCTAAGCGTTCCTTGCCACAAATCTCGGCCAAAAAGGAGAGGGAGCCGCTTCTGGAGGAAGAGGAGAGATTGAGGCTGCTGTCCTAGGAGAGATGGCTGCCACGGCTTGGGGAGAAGTTCTGGTCGGCCAAGACAGAAGTGGTGGTTGCCGGCCACAGAAACTGCCGACTTGGGCAGTGGAGTTGTCGTCGGCTCAAACAAGAGGAACAAGAGGCGCCGACCATAGGGGAAGGAGGAGTCAGAGGAGGCGACAGCGTCTGGAGCAGGATAAGGCGGTGAGGGAGCGGGAACCGGAGTCGAGCACGGGGTCAGCGGCGGAAGCGGGAGTCGGCATCGAGCGGGATCGGGAGAAAAACCCTAGGCCGACAGGTCTTGCGGGTTTGCGGGATGCGGCAAGAACAGAGACGGGATTGTTTATTTATCGGGGAAGGCTGGTTTTCTCGTGTTTTAAGGGGGGAGGGGTAGATTAAGTTTTTATTTAATTATTATTATTATTATTACAAAAACCGGGTTGTTACACCTATTGTGATGGAATTCTTGAAAGGTAGATTTCTAATGAGAATGCTAGTGATATTTCTAGAGGGAATCTTCGTGAGATTTCACGAGAGAATTGTTGTGGAGAAATCTTGGAGAATCTTAGTAGCATAAATCACCGAGAGAGAATTCTAGTTAGATGCCTATACTGAGGAAATTTCTAGATAGAGTCCTAATGAGATTTCTAGAGAGAATTCTAATGTGATTTCTAGAGAGATGAAATGATGAAAATTAGATGAGCATGGTTTTTAGTATAAATCGTTTAATGAATTTACAATTAGGTTATTAATTAATGAAGACGATCTTATTAGAAATGCTATGAGTGTCAGTTGATACTAATTTATTTTAGTTTTGTAGAATTTGTAATTCTTGTTATTGATTTTGTACTTATATCTGAACAACATATTTGACAATTTCAATTCTGATAGAAAATTGAAGTTAATTCATGCATCCAATTTCATTTTTGTCCGGATGGAGCGATCCATTTATTTTGTTTAATAATTATTGTTCAAAGAAACAGATTATCCATATAGTCACATTGGTTGCTCTTATTTTTAGTTATTCAGTTCCACAATGGGATGCTAGAGTGTGTGTAGGTTTGGGTTGCTATACTCGGTTACGGTCCCAAAAAGGGTATGCTTTTTTGGGAACGACCGTTAGCAGACAATTCACTGGCATGCCAAAACCCCTTGTCATCAAAGTAAGCAAAACAACTTCAGGGAGAAAATATTTGAAGCTTCTTAATTCTTTAGATGGTTGAATGCCTGCTGACACACATAGTTCTAAGGAAATACTCAACGGAAGGACCTCACTCACATGACATTTGTTATATGAAAATGCCACTTTCACTTTGTGTAGGGTATTTTATAGTGGTTTCATTTTCCCACTTTATTGTTGAATGTACTAGGATATTTATATGATTATGGATGTCTTGCCCTGGTAGTCTATTTGTTTTGGGATTAATCATGATTTGCATGACTTTTTCTTCTATGTGTGTTCCAATCGCAGAAAAGTCTAGTTTACTTACCAATTACAATAATTTGCAATCTATTTGTGATAACTACATAGTTTATGCCTTTATTTGTGATTTATTGTTGGATCATTATCTGCATTCATATATCATTCTAGATTAGATGAGGTTCTCTCCCCCGACACTGCGCTAAGAGTTTGCATTGATTAGTGTCCACTTTCACAACCTACCCTACACTGTACCAAGAGTTTTTGTTACGTAGTGGCTGGGTATTTTGAGGGCTCATGTCTACTTCGATCTTCATTTGTGATACATAATAATAGAGTCTATATGTTATCCATAGCTAGCCACAGTGACCGTTCTACGTGGTTTTGTGATAATATGGACTAGTATCATTTATGCCATTGTTGTCATGCTCCTCTGTATGAGGATCTAGAGCTCACTTATGACCTCATAGAGATTCTCTCGAGAGATCTTCGTACTATCACGATCGTCCTCCTTCTCAGCCTGTCGTTCGTGGACATCGTCGTCACCCTCTCTCGCGATTCGATTCCACTGGTGTCGACTATTATGATGATTATCATAGAACTCATTGGGAATATTTTTATGTGGATGACATCACACAGATTTATGATAGATGCATCATTGTCTTGCGACGAGCTAAACGCAATGGGGTTTATGGATTGGATCTTGTAGATTGATTATTATTTTGATTGTTGTGAGATATATGAAGAGAGTCCTGTTAGAATTGATAGGACAAAGCTTCATGATCGAACTACTAATTATTGGATTGGCTTAGGGCGTTGGATAGTGTGAAGATCTTCGACCCATATCTTGATAGGTAGACATAAAGCGATAGTAAAAAAAATCTTTTTCTCCATTCTATAATCGTCAACTCCTCGATTAGTTATACACCCTGCGGCAAGGGGTTCTTTCCATTATCGATTATATGACTCCATTTGAGGAGCTTTTTGTGAAAGGTGATGTTTCAGAGGATCCATTCGCACCCGCCTCCCATTTCAATTTGGGATCCGCATAGAGATTCGTTAAGAGTTGAATCTCCGCCGTTTAAAATTTGTTGATCATGTATTTTTACTTGCCCTCAGCAGTTCTTGAGATCCATTAGAGTTAGTCGAATGGTTTTACGCCTTTACTGACTCATTATGAGGACTCCCCGGCTTGAGACCTTACACACGACTATTCTTGCCCCCTTGTCCATGATAGATGATACTGTTGATACAGTAGCTTCGCGACAGAGTTTGTCGTGTTCTGTAGCTTCTTTGTACTTGATTTGAAATTAGTTGAATTTGTCGATTTTGAAGATATTGCTGACTTCATCACCTGTGGACTTAGACAAAATCGAGCATCAGTAGAATATGCGTTGAGTGAATGATCTTCACTCAACGTCATGACACTTAGACAAAATTCTGTCTATCTAGGCGTTGATAGCGTTGAGTGAGCAATCCTCACTCAACGCCTTTTGCCTTGGCTTATATTTCTGCCTTTTCTGCATGCTTAGCGTTGAGAGCGTTGAGTGAGCATACCTCACTCAATGCCTTGTCCCTTAGCCATGCTTTCTGTACTTTTAGGCGTTGAGAGAGTTGAGTGAGCTTGCCTCACTCAACTCTTTCTGCCTTAACCAATTTTTTGATTCTTCAGAAATTTAAGCGTTGAAAGCGTTGAGTGAGCATGTCTCACTTAACGCTTTTTGCTTGAGCCAGATTTTCTGAATCATGGCGTTGAGAGCGTTGAGTGAGCACGCCTCACTCAACGCTTTCTGCCTTAGCCAGATTTTTCTGCCCCTTGGCGTTGAGTGAGTAAGTTCCACTCAACGTCAAACTACTTAACAAATTTTATTCTGTTTAACTGGCGTTGAGTGAGTAGGCTACACTCAACGCATTTGGATATAGCCAAATATCATCACATATTCTCAGTGGCTTTGACTTATAAGGCAATACTCGACGAATATAGAGTATGTCGTTGAGTGAGTGATACTCACTCAACACCTGTGGACTTAGCCACTTTTCTGCTCATTTCTACTTACGCTAGTACAACATTAGTTTGACTCACAGCCTTTTGCTGTATGATATTGAGTGAGTTGACTTCACTCAACGTCTGTCGACTTATCCACTTTCTCAGCTTGCCACTACTTTGGCTTTGACTATATAGACTCCACTCAACGCTATAAGTCATCTGGCGTTAAGTGAATAACCTTCACTCAATGCTTGTGGACATAGACAGTTTTCTATCTATCCACACCTTAGGTAATTGTTTACCTGACTAGCCACTTAGGCTACCTGTCCCATCATTGTTGCTAGGATATCCCTGCATGCATGAACTCAGGCACACATCAAATACAACTTCATGTATATCATTGACAAGATTGACTTTCTCAAATCTAGAAAATTCTAGGCAATGGACCTGTTGGAAAAGCCCACTTAACATTAGGCCCATTTGTATAGCATTTATTGCTTTTTCTCTCCTCTCTTTAGTCCCACATTGTGTATAGGACTTTTCTCTCTCTTTCTCTCATCTATATATATGTACTCATTCTTTGTATTTGTATCAAGTGGGCATATATACAAGGTTGGCTTTCTCCATTTCTACATGGTATCAGAGGGAGGTTCGACTCTCCTGCGGACTCCCTCTTCTGTCCGCCCTGCAGCCTGCGGTCTCTGCGGCCTCCCTTGTCCAGTCCGCACCCTCTAGTCGCATCTCTCCTGCGGCCTCACTTTTCCTGTCCGCTTCCTCTCCCGTGGATCCACTTCTTCCCCCCCTCTCCCTTCTCCTCAGCCCCCCCTCCTTTTATAGCCCTCCTGTGGGGTCCACTGTTTCCCCTTGTCCGCTGCGGCCTCTTCCTGTCCGGCGCGACCTCGGCGACCTCTCTCCTTGATCTCCTTCATCCGCCGTTCGCGCTGCGTTCGCCAGCTCGCCAGCTCGCCAGCTCGCCAGCTCGCCAGCTCGCCAGCTCGCCAGCTCGCCAGCTCGCCAGCTCGCCAGCTCGCCAGCTCGCCAGCCCGCCAGCTCGCCAGCCCGCCAGCTCGCAAGTCAGCCCCGGCGTGTCCTCTCTTATCAGTTCACTCCTGTCCGCCGCGGTCTGACCCAGACCGCCGCGACCTGAACCAGCCCGCATCATCCTCCAGCTCGCCGCGACCTCATCCAGGTCGCCGCGACCTCATCCAGGTCGCCGCGTCCTCACCCAGTCCGCAGCCTGTTTGCTTCCTCTAGCTGCTGCCTCCAGTCCGCTGCGGTCTCCTCCAGCTCGCTGCGACCTCCTCCCACTCGCTGCAGCCTCCTTCAGCTCGCTGCGGCCTCCAGCCCGCTGCGGTCTTCTCCAGCTCGCTGCGGTCTCCAGCCCGCTGCGGTCTCATCCAACTCGCTGCGGCCTCCAGCCCGCTGCGGTTTCATCCAACTCGCTGCGGCCTCCTTCCAGCTCGCTGCGGCCTCCTTCTAGCTCGCTGCGGCCTCCATGTCTACATCTGCAGACTCCGTCGGTACAGCAGTTCCTCCTGAACGCCCGGCCTCTATACCGGAAGTCCGAGAAGAGCTCCGGATCACCACAATTTCGCTCACTGGCAAGAAGAACTTTGTGGAATGGGCACACTCAGTTCGCCGGGTCCTTCAGTCCAAGGGATTCCTTCATCATCTGACCCAGACCGTTATTGGTGTCCCTACTGAGGAGTGGTTACGCAATGATGGGCGTGTGCAGACTTGGCTCCTCAACTCTCTTGATGGAGAATCTTATCGTCTGGCCATGTATCATGAGACGGCCAAAGGCATGTGGGACGAGCTACACACCCTCTACTCCGGCAAAGATAGTCTCCACCATCTCTATGATATCATCACCGCTCTCCAGGCCCTTGACAGCAGTGACGCCACCGACTTGACGTCCTTTGTTGCTCAAGCCCGGTCTCTGGTTGAGGCTTGGATCCACCATCAGCCTCCCACTCTCGATCTCGCTGCTCAACGTACCCAGAAGGAAGCTGTGGGTATCGCCATGATGATGGCCCGGGTGCCCCCTCATCTTCACAGTGTCCGGGCTCACATCCTCTCCTCTACTGTTACACCGTCCTTTTCCGACGTGTGCTCAATGCTTCTCAAAGTCTCCCCGCCTCCGGATGTTCCCGGACTTCCTTCTCCGGCCCTTGTTCAACAGGCACCTGCTCCCTTACTACCTCTTCCCCCTCTGCCCGCGGTGGCCGCTCTGACTCTCGCGGCCGGGGTCGCGGTGGCCGGTCTAGGCCTCAATGCTCGTTCTGTGGTAAAGTTGGTCATCTTGAGGCCACTTGCTTTCGCAAACATGGCCGTCCTCCTCGTCCACATGCCTCTGCTGCTACTACCGACTCTGCCTCCTCTCGTACTGAGCTCGACGAGGTTCGTCTTCAGCTCCAACATCTTCATGGCTTGCTCAGCCGTCCGCCTGCCTCGGTTGCCTCTGCTGCCTCTCTCTCCAATGAAGGTATCGCCTGCCTATCCTCTGACACGCGCTGGATCCTTGATTCTGGTGCCACTCATTATATCACCTCTGTTAAGCCACCACAGTACTTGTCTTCACCTCACCCGAAGTATATTACTGTTGCTAATGGGGCGTCGGTTCCCGTATCTGGATGTGCTGATATTTCTCTCACCTCTTCTCTCCTCCTACGCTCGGCTCTACATGTTCCGGGCTCTCCTTTCAATTTACTCTCTGTCGGTCGCCTTACTACTGATTCTAATTACTCCGTGACATTTACTTCTTCTTCTTTTCTCATACAGGATCAGCAGACGCAGACTATCATTGGTAGAGGACGGCTGCAGAATGGGCTCTATCTCCTTGACGACTCTCCTACTGTCCTCGCATCTACCTCCTCTTCGGATTGGCATCGCCGTCTGGGACATGCTCCTCTTCCAGTCCTCCGGAAGGCCCTTCCTGACGTCACTCTCCCTGCTTTTCGTTGCGACACATGTATTTTGGGCAAACAGCCCCGTTCTTCTTTTCCCCCTCATTGTACTCGGAGCTCCGCTCCTTTTATTTTAGTACACTCCGATATATGGGGTCCGTACAAAGTTACTAGTATTTCTGGCTATCGCTATTTTCTTACTTTTATTGATGATTACTCTCGCATGACATGGTTATATCTTCTTCGGGATCGCTCTGAACTTCCCCGCGTATTCCGGGCTTTCATCCTCGAGACTCGCACTCAGTTCTCTGCGCCTATTCGCACTATTCGTACAGACAATGCGCGGGAGTACACCAGCCATACGTTTGCCACTCTCTGCTCTGAATTCTGCATTCTTCACCAAACTTCCTGTCCGTACACTCCACAACAGAATGGTGTCGCCGAGCGCAAGAATCGTCACCTTCTTGATGTCGCTCGCTCGCTTATGCTTCAAATGCAGGTCCCCAAACCGTACTGGAACTACGCTCTCTCCACGGCTTGTTTCCTCATCAACCGCCTCCCGTCTTCCGTCCTCCAGTATGCTACTCCCTTCAGCCTCCTCTTTCCCACTACTTCGCCTTTTCCTCTTCCGCCACGGGTGTTTGGGTGTACCTGCTACGTTCACCACCTCGGTCCCTCCACGGACAAGTTGGACCCTCGTGCCACCAAGCAGATCTTTGTCGGGTACTCGCGCACTCAGAAGGGTTATGTATGTTATTCGCCTACTACCCGCAAGGTTACTGTCTCGCCTGACGTAACTTTCCGTGAAGATCTTCCTTTCTTCCCTGCTCCGGATATCGCTCTGCCTCCCGCTCCCGTCGTTCGTCCTATCATCCCTGCTCCTCACTCCTCAGCCTCTCTCCCTACCCCACCTCCGGTCCGTCCACCACCTCCGGTTATCCGGGTCTATTCTCGTCGCTCTCCTCATTCTGTGGCTCCTCTGCAGTCGGCTTCGCCCTCTGGTGCTCTGCTCCCTGCTGCTCCGGCTCCCGTCTCCACCGCTCATCCGATGGCGAACTACGTCTCGCTCCATCGCCTCTCCCCCTCTCTTCTTCACCTTGCCACCTCCTTATCTTCTGTTTCAGTCCCTAACTCTTTGCAGGAGGCGCTTCACCATCCTGGCTGGCGGGCTGCCATGGACGAAGAAATGACGGCCCTTTGGGCCAACCAGACCTGGGTCTTGGTTCCCTTACCTCCCGGTCAGCACCCGGTTGGATGCAAATGGGTCTTCGTCATCAAGCATGCTCCGGATGGCACTATTGCCCGACTGAAGGCCCGTCTTGTGGCCCGAGGCTTCACACAACAGGAGGGCCTCGACTATGAGGAAACATTCTCTCCGGTGGCCAAGCTTAACACTGTCCGCGTTCTTCTCTCCGTCGCGGTACACCGCCGCTGGCCTCTTCATCAACTTGATATCAAGAACGCCTTTTTGAATGGCGACCTTCAGGAAACTGTCTACATGCGCCAACCGCCCGGGTTTGAGACCACGGGGGAGTCTCGGGTCTGTCTTCTCAAAAAGTCAATTTATGGTCTCAAACAGTCCCCACGGGCGTGGTTTGACAAGTTTAGCAAGGTGGTTCGGGACATGGGGTTCACTCGGAGCTCTGCAGATTTCTCCCTCTTTACCCGACACCGGGCCACTGACACCATTCTTCTGTTGGTTTATGTTGACGACATCCTTCTCACTGGGGATGACTCAAAGGGGATTCAAGACGTCAAACAACACCTGAGCACTGTTTTTCAGACTAAAGATCTGGGGAAACTTCGCTACTTCCTTGGTCTCGAGATCGCCCGGCGGCCGGACGGGTTGGTACTCTCCCAACGAAAGTACTGTCTCGATCTTCTCAAAGATGCTGGTCAGTCTGGTTGCAAGCCAGCATGTACCCCGATGGAGGCAAATCACAAATTATGCGCTCATGCTTCGGATGACGATTTGCTACTTCCGAACCCGGAATACTATCGACGCCTTGTGGGCAAGTTGATCTATCTAACAGTCACAAGGCCAGATATATCATTTGCAGTTGGGGTTGTCAGTAGGTTCATGCATGCCCCCCGGGCTTCTCATCTCCAAGCGGTTGAACGGATTCTCTGATACCTTAAGGGAGCTCCAGGCCAAGGGCTGGTTTACAAAACCTCCGACTCTGCTCCCGCATTGGTTGCCTATTCTGATGCCGACTATGCGGGTTCCCTGGACGATCGAAGGTCAACTAGTGGGTTCTGTACGTATTTTGGTGGGCATCTTATTACTTGGAAGAGTAAGAAACAAGCTGTGGTGGCTCGTTCCTCTGCAGAGGCTGAATACAGATCGATGGCCTCAGTTGTTTCAGAACTCACATGGCTTGAAAGTCTCCTTACTGACCTGGGAGTAAAACTCCCCGCCTCTGCTGTTCTATTTTGTGATAGTCAAGCCGCCATACACATCGCAAAGAATCCAGTCTTTCATGAGCGCACAAAACATATCGAGGTTGACTGTCACTTTGTTCGTGAAAAGGTTCAACTGAAGAAACTTGAATTAAAGCATGTTCCAGGAACTGATCAAGTTGCCGACATCCTCACAAAGGCCTTATCAAGCACTCTGTTCTACCAATGTTTGTCCAAGCTGGGTGCATATGACCTATACACTCCAGCTTGCGGGGAGAGTGTTGGAAAAGCCCACTTAACATTAGGCCCATTTGTATAGCATTTATTGCTTTTTCTCTCCTCTCTTTAGTCCCACATTGTGTATAGGACTTTTCTCTCTCTCTTCTCAACCGCAGATCATCTACCTGTCCCATCATTGTTGCTATTTGCATGCATGAACTCAGGCACACATCAAATACAACTTCATGTATATCATTGACAAGATTGACTTTCTCAAATCTAGAAAATTCTAGGCAATGGACCCAACACCTAGAATTTGCATTGATTCATGTCCACTTCACAACCTACCCTATGTCAGGAACCTAAGATGTTACACACTTGGAGAAGTCCATTGTTATCTTGTGGAACACCAAAGTTTTTATCAACATAGTCACGATAAGTCCTCCTTAGACATTAAATATAGGATGATATACTTCCATTTTTGTATATTTGAAAGTAGAGTTTTATTTTTAGGTTTACAATGAGCATACCGGTTCTCTTCACTAAGATTGTTTGGTTTACTTCATCCTTCCATGGATCTCTGATGATGGGTTTTATCACAGCAATTTGTATTATGATTCTTGCTATTCACTTTTCACAGTTCATCTGATTTTGTAGTACTTTAGATTATTCTTTTATTGATATCTTATATTTCTCTTATTCCCAATCTAAGTTTGACTATTTTGTTACAGATGATCTTTGACAATATTTTAAACAGGAAAATCCCTTGGCCTCACATTCCTGATGATATGTCTCTTGAGGCCAAAGATATAATTGATAGGTTTGTTAGAATTTTCTTCCGAATTAGTATCCTTCATCTTCCTGTCAATTGTAAACGGTTATGCACAATGCTGGTACATTTTATTTGTTTATTGAATTGGTATACTTTGCGTATAATGTTCCTGAGATTTCTGGTGTATTTAGTTATGCAGTGATACTACTTAAATTCCTTAATGTTATTCTATGTCTAAGATACAAGCACTAAATATCTTATAATTTTCTTTCAAGAAATCAAGATCCTTGCTCTTGTCGATGAGTTTTGGAATGTTATTTGAAGAGGACACAATCTCTTTCTTTGTTTTCTTTCGGCTAAAGGTGGCCGGCCACCTCCAATATCGGAGGGTTAGAAGGTGGACCAACAACAACTAGTGTAGGGACCAACCATTGCTGAAACATGGAATTGGCGACTGGCTGCTAGAGGACGACCCAACTAATTGTTGGACAAAGAGTAGCTAATGAGTTTGAAGGGTCTCTTGGCGACTGATTACTATGATATGAAGTGAGAGAGGAGAGGGAATTTGGTGTTAGATTTTTATAGAGACAAGATAAAATGAGTTTTCCATTATATATGATGAGTTTGAAAGGCATTGTGATGCATGGTTGGGTGTGAAGTGAAATTTAAACAGATGAAAACTCTAGGTTGGTGCTAGGGAAATCCCTAATCCATTCTAAATGATGCACACATGCAATAAAGAGTCTGAATTAAATTGCATGTGAATAAGTATACATAATTTTGGGATTACGCGATAAACACAAAATAAAAGCAAATTTTGATTTCAGAAACTAGGCTATGGGTTGTGTTGGAATTATTGTGTCAATGTCGGTCTTGTGGTGTCTTTCCGTGTTTTAGCCTTTTAGGTTTAGTCCCACACCGGCTATCAGTGTTTTGAGTATTGTTGTATTTCCTATATAAAGCCCCATAAGAGGATGAATAATATATCTCTTCTACTTCTTTTCTATTCTCCAATATGGTATCAGAGGGATTAAATCTTTTTCCTCCCTAATTTTTTCTCGGCCCCATGTTTGTTAGGGCTGCGATTGGGCCTCCTGCTTCCGTCAATCGCTTATCCCGTCGAGCCCCTACCCCCACGATCCCGTTGCTGCTGGCTTCAACGGTGACCTTTTCGTCGTTGCTTGCTTCGACTGCGATGCGGACCTACGATGATCTACGCTGTTCCAGATCTCCTGGCTTTTGCTGTTCCAGTTGACTGCGGTTCCTCTTAGTCGAGCGATCTTGCTACTTCGTGTTGCTTCCGAACCAACAACAATCACTCCTTCAGGTGTTGACGATCCAGCCTGACGCTCCAGCCGCTGCTCCCGGCTTTCCCGCCTGATGCTCCAGCCGCTGCTCCCGGCTTTCCCGCCTGACGATCCAGCCGATGCTTCTATCGTGACCTCGTGACAACGTCGTTTCTCTCTGACTTTTGTCGTGGATCCCTCTCGAGTCTCGATCAACTCAAGCTTTCCTCTGTCCACGATGAAGATACTTCTTCTCTGATCCTGCCAATCAAAGTGGACGATCCCCCTGCGTCTGATCCCTCCTGACGCTTGATACTCTCCCAATGTGCTCGGTTGTTGTGCAAATGATGTGCTTTGGCCGCCCAATCTTTGCCTATGACCCCCTCGACGATTCCAGCTGCCTACAGCCGCTACTCCTTGTGCATCACCAACCATTTCCAGCAGCCTACAACCGCTGCTCCTTGTGCATCACCGACCATTTCCAGCTGCCTACATCCGCTGCCCTAATTTTTCTGATGATTCTGGACGACTCCATCCGCTGCATATCGAATTTTTTCTATCATATCCAGCTGCTTCCCCCCTTCAGGGGTGCTGATCTCTCGCTGATGCTGCATCTTTGTGATAGTTTAAGTTGTCTTTATGTGTATTTCATTGTTTGTTGTTCGTATTTGGTTTGTTTGGTCTAGTTTTGCCTTCATTCATGTGTGTTCCATACTTCCATGTGAGGAGTGTTGGAGTGAAGGTGCCTCGAATGATCTTTCCCGACCTTTCACCTTCGTTCTACACGGCCCATATGCCTATGTCGTAGTTGTTAGCGTCTCCCCATTTTTCTTTTGATTGGCCGTGTGTTGGGACACGACGGATGTTGATAGTTCTAATCTCAGCGGGTTGTGTCGCGTGAGACCGTGTCGTGCGGGACTGTCGTATGGGACCGCCCTTTGTACGAAGTATCCCCGACAGATTATCCCGACGGATTATCCTCGATCACCCATTTGATGATGTGCTCCACATCTTTCGTTCCTTTTCACATGTTGTGTGTGTATGTGATGTTGGTTGACCGGTTTGTAGCAAGTTCACGTCGTGTGTGGGTCCTGCGTTGTGTGTGGGTCAGCGTCGTGTGTGGTTATGCCCCCGACTTGATTTCCCGTTTTTGATTTTTCCCTAGTGGCACGTGTGATGTTTTGTCCCGCATCGCCTACCTCCATTACCGTTATTTGATGTATCTAAGCTTTCAGCTTGAGGGGGAGTGTTGGGATTATCGAGTCAATGTCGGTCTTGTAGTGTCTTTATGTGTTTTAGGTTTAGTCTCACACTGGCTATTGATGTTTTGAGTATTGTTGTATTTCCTATATAAAGTCACATAAGAGGATGGATTGTATATCTTTTCTACTTCTTTTCTATTCTCCGGCAGGTTACCCACGATAGGAGCACAATTAATTTTTAGTGCGATGCAAATAAATCATTGAAATGAATGCAAAATCAAGAAGAAAATAATTACACCATCACGTACATAACAATATAGTCCGAACATACGATGAAAAGAAGAATTAAGACCCAAAACAAAGACTTACACGCATATGTAGAGGCGCAACTTTGGGGTTGTGATGCTCTGGAGGTCTTACGATACCATGAGGATTATAGCAAATAGTGTGGGAAGGTGGAAGGACTATCCTTGTCTGGATAACCCCTAAAGACGAGGGGTAAGATCGTAATGCAGTGTTGGGGGATGGAATTGGAAGGGCGGTGACTTGGGGGATGCTAGTGAGGGGTGGGGGTGGGTAGAGCCCGTGAGTGGTGGGGAAAAGGGCTTCAAATGTTGTGGGGATCAAGAGATGGGAGGGGCTACGACTGCGGCGCATGATCGACATGGAAGAAGGGTGGCCGCTATAGCGTCAGATTTCTTCGGTGAGGGCAACTGTAGGGGTGACTCATGGTTCGATGTGGGCTGCGACTGTGGACCGGGGGAAGGATCTGGAGGGGCGGCGACTTGAGACATGAGACTGTTGAAATCGCCTTTCAGACACATCTGTGGATTCGAATCATTCAGGCAAAAACTGAATCAACGCCTTCTACAGATATAAATGCACGTGGACCATCAGGACCATTGATCTTCACGCGCATGGTGATCTCCATCACATTAGGAACTCCTAATTACAAGTTCACAACCTTCCTCAATTTTAGGAGTTAAATGAAATTAAAATAAGACCGAGTCAAATTACTTAGTAAAAATAAATAGACAAATATCTCTATTTCCACAAACAATTCATCCAAATGCATATGATTGGTTTCGTCCGTTCCCCTTGCCGGATGATCCAATAATACAAATATCTCATGCCTTAAGCTGATCTTTAGTTGTCAATTGGTGTCCCATCTTCACCCATGGACTATTGATGAATGTGGACCCCTTCCTCAGATACATGATATGAGATTCAAAGTTGTTTACTTCTATCTCTTAAGGGGCTTTTGACTACTACAATTTTTCTCATTCACCCGCCGTCAGATCCTGTTATGTGCTTTTGATAGTGAGTGGGTGCACAATATCGCGAGGTAGAAGTCTCGGAGAGTATTAGAGCCTTCTCCTTCCACAAACACTAGAACTATTTCCTCAGCTCGTTTCCTCCTATCGCAACTCCAATAGGATCTCTAGTTTTCTCTCCCGCATGACGATCGACTAGACAATTCTTGCTCGATAGCTATTGCTCCTAAGCTCACGCTCGATAGCTATTGCGTCAGAGCCCGACAATCCTCGCTGAACCGCTGACTCCCCTTTTCGCTCCAGAACGACGGTCCAATTGCGATTATGCGGCTTCCGACCCGTCTTGCCAAACCCGACACTTCAACACACGTGAATCGCCTTTCCCAACTCCCAATCTTCACTCCAGTAGTCATTGTGCCATTGTTAACTCTTCTCCCAGCTGGTCTATCATTCCACACTTACCTTCGAAAGGCTCCCTGACCATCCTACACCGCTCCCTTGCTTCTGCCACTGGCTTCCGAGCGCCCGCCACTTTGAACCGGGATTCCCAACCCTCGATCTCCACTTCTGCTACCTCCTAGCAGCCCCCTAGCGCTACTAATGACCATGGATGAAGGAGGTCCTACCATCGCTCAGGTTATAAAGGAATGCAAAAGTTTTTTTGCTGTCCAAGCTCAACAACATGCGCATTCGCTTCCCTGATTGCTCACCTTGATGACATGCCACCTTGTTCGATATACCAACCTACAATGAGTTCAAATCAGGGCGGTCCACAATTCTATGTGCACTTTGATTTTCACAACAATTAGTCCGAAGGAGGCAACATTCCAGTTACCTAAAGCTGAATTTTCCCCTGTTTGATGGTAAAAGCGCCCCCTGACTTGGCTCACATGCTGTGAGCGCTTCTTTTTAACCATCTCATGCCCTTGGAGGTGGTGTTGTCCTGAGGTAGTGCCGGCGATCGTTGGAAAATTGAAATGGAGGGGGATTTCGATGGAGGTGTTGGTGAAATTTTGAAGAGGAGAGGGGATATGTGATGGCGGTCTGGGTGAATGTGAGAGGAGGCGGTGGAGGGGTTATGTGGGTGGCTGGCTGGATGGCTGGATGGTGATGAGAGGAGGGGGTTATGTGGGTTGTTAGCTGGATGGAAATGTGATGAGGAGGGGGTTATGTTGGTGTCCGAGATGGAGATGTGAGGATGACGGGGTTATGTGGGTGGCCAGATGGATGGAGATGTGATGAGGAGGGGGTTATGTGGGTGGCCGACTTGATGGAGAGGGGAGGGGAGGGGAGAGGTAACTTCCAAGCTTTACAATTGGGTTCTGGCTTCAACACGTGGCGATCAAAAAGAGAATTTTCACTCAACTTTTAATACCCTCTAAATAAGTAATCTATACATATTTATAGATTAAGGAACTTTCATGAACGGTCATGATTTTTCGATCATGACATCCGTCAAAATATATTAAAATTAAAATCAGAAAATTGCAAAAAATAACTAAAAAATCATAGATCGTTGATCCGCACAAAATGGATGGCTCCTATCGTCATGTAGGCGGTAGGCCCATGCGTGTCTTGATCCCCGTCGCTTACTCATTGGATTATCATTGCCTTATTCTTCTGTGTATGAGGGGACGCAACAAAATGGTGTAATAAATGAGATTGTAAAAATAGAAAGGAAGATACCAAATAGTGAATCCTCAAGTTCAATTGCAGTTTTTTCCCATTACTTTTCAAGTTACACTTTCATATTCATTAGACATGAAAAGAATTAGTGTGATATCAGCTGGCAATTATGTGCATGTTTCTTTGATCATGTAGACTACTGCAAATTATTATTAAATGGTGAATCCTGCACTTCATGGAAAGCAAACGAACCCTAGAAGCTAAATAAACGTTCACATTCTGTTTAATTTTTTGTATTGAATTACAGATTTTTTTTCATTTACATTATGCAAGTATTCAACTTATTTGCTGCAGGTTTCTTGTTCAAGATCCAGCTCTACGTCTTGGTGCTAAAGGAGCATCAGAGGTTTTCTAAATTTGTGTAATAATAATCTTCTGTGAGTCGTTATGGGGAAATACTTCTATCTCTAAGTAAATCTTCATTTATGTTGCTCTTTCAGGTGAAGGCGCATCCCTTCTTCAAAGAAATTGATTGGGAGAATCTTGCGTTACAAAAGGTCAGTACAGAAAATGATCTGAAAGCTGCAGTTTTGAGTTTAATTTATAAGTATTTTTTCTTTGCAACTTTTAGTTCTTTGGAATGGATGATGGGATAATATTTATATCAATTCTTTCCTCAAAGTTTTTGGCCTTTTGACGCATGGCGAATCTATAAGCGGCAGATGTACGATGCCCTAACCCTACATGCAATGCAAATGATCATATGACAAATGCAATGAACCTAAACAACGTCTAATGAAGGGTTAGAGACTTGATGTGTGAGTACTAGAATGCAATCTTAAGTGACGTGTCGGCGATACGATTCAACATCCTAAATGATTATATATTTATATCTATGATGCATTTTCCGACGGCGAGATAAAATTAAGCAATAAATAATTTAATCACACTTAGTTAAATCACACTGATGAGATCAAGATCACGATGGAGACCATGAAGAAACTCGAAGATTCGGTTATTTTCCTCTCGGGCACGGACCGACACCTCATCCTCAAGGTAGACGAGAGTAAGCGAACCGAAATGGTCATACTCTTGGTAAAGCTGGGTAAACTGCAGGTAGCCCGGGGGCGATCCCTTTGGCGCAAGAGAAATATCCGTCGCCGCAATTGAAAATTTTGAACGACATTCCCATGACAGGAGTAGGTAATCTCGGGCACTTCCAAATGTCGGACGCAGTGTCCAGAAAGAGGTAGTTGCGAGCAATATACTCCTGCATAGAGTTGGTCAGCCATGACATCACCAAGGAATTCTCAGATTCCCATTAGGGACAATCTGGAGAGATAGGAGAGGGTGCCCAAGTAGTACCACTGATGTATCCAAATAGATGACGACTCTTGAGGGCTAGAGTAACGGAGCGAGCCCACGGGAGATAATTGGTTTCATCCAACTTAATGGTAGTTATTTGAGGGGGTACCATGATCATGGGTGGCAGAGGATCATGAGGGGTACTTCTACCGTAGGTGACATCCGGAGTTTCACCACTTCCCGACATATCAAACAAGGAAAGAAAACCACCAGGCTGCTAGAGAAGAAAAAACACCCTCATAGAAATAGGAGAAGCAACAGAGGAAGATACATCCCCGCAAGAAGAGAGAACAGGCGCCGGAAGAGCATTCACGGACTCAAGCTGCATAGATCCAGCGCCAAGAAGGGCTCAAATAACCATTTAGTGAAGACGGAGTCAACTGGTGCTGAAGGGGCGCTGACTGGCGACTGGAAGAATCTGCTGCGGGGTCAACTGTCGGCTTCTAGGCGACCCGGCGACGGGAAGAAGCTGCGCGGGGCTAACTGGCGGCTTCTGTGCGGCCTGGCCCTGGAGTCGATGCTGACTATCGTTGGAGATGGGAGCTCCTCCGACGAAAACTGCGAGAAACGCGGCCAGGCACTAGAGATGTGAAAGTCGCGAGAGATGCTGAATTCAACGCGGAAACTGAGGGAGAGGAAGCGCAACTGCGACGGAAGACGGACGAGCGAAAGGTGAGATTTTGAGATAGGGTTACAGCTCTGATACCATGTGTGAGGAAATTGAAAATTGCTTTAAGTAAAGGAGGCTCTCTCCTATATATAGGAGGGAGAAAAATACAAGACAATGAAAGGAAAAAATGCAACGTAAAAAATAACATAATTCCAACACGTGTATTTTGTGCTTTTATTACTGAGACTCGTACTCAATTTTTCAGCCTTATTAAGACACTTCGCACCGAGAATGCATGCGAATATACGAGTCATGCTTTTACTAATATTTGTATTGAATTTGGGATTCTCCATTCTCAACTTTGCTACTCCTTTTAGTCTTCTACTTTTTTTCAAGCCTCCCTTTTCCATCACACCTCGTGTCTTTGGATGTACCTATTATGTCCATTATCTTGGTCCTTCTACCGACAAACTTGCTTCTCGTGCTACAAAATATATACTCGTTGGTTACTCCCGCACTCAAAAAAGTTATGTCTGCTACTCTCCCGACGATCGCAAGGTTATCGTTTCTGTGGATGTGACCTTCATCGAAGACCAACCTTTTCACTCTCTCCATCCAGTTCCTCTTGCATCTACATTATTATCGAACCCTACCGTCCCTGTTACGTCTCATCTTTCACCTATCCTTCCAACCCCGATTTCCTTACCCTCCAAACCACCCCTTTTTCGTATGGACATTCGTCGTCCTCCTTGTTCTGATGTCTTACGACAGTTGCCACCTACTAGTGATACCTCACGGCTTGAAGATCCGCCACTAGTATATACTGCTCATCTCATGGCTAATTATGCGTCCTCTCATCGCCTATCCCCGGTATTTCTCAAATTCACAACTTCTTTATTCCTTTATTTCCATTCTCAACTTTCTACAGGTGGCTCTTCAACATCCAGGGTGGCGTGCGACCATGTATCAGGAAATGTCTGCTCTTTGTGTCAATCAGACTTGAGATCTTATTCCGCCTCATACATGACAACTTTGTGTGGGATGTAAGTGGGTCTTTGCGGCCAAACATGGTCCAGACACAACGGTTTAACGCCTAAAAGCTCGTCTTGTGTCTTAGGAGTATACTCGGTAACAAAGTCTCGATTATGATGAGACATTCTCACCTGTAGCAAAGTTGAATACTGCTCGTGTCCTGATCTCCTTAGATGTTCATCGGCAGTGGCCATACATTAATTGAATGTCAAGAATGTCATTCTCAGTGGTGACCTTCTAGAGATTGTCTACATGAACCAACCTCTCGGGTTTGAGACAATGAGAGAGTATCTTGTCTATCACCTCAAAAAATTTATTTATATTCTCAAACTGTCTACTCGCGCATGGTTTTACAAGTTTAGTAAGATTGTGATGTTGGATTCACTCGATGCTCAACTGTTTTCTCTTTCTTTACTCATCATCGTCTGACAGACACATTGATTCTCTTTGTTTATGTTAATGATATTTTGAACTCGAATTTTCAAACTAAAGATCTGAAAAATCTTCGGTACTTCCTTAGTCTCGAGGTAGCAAGACGTACTGATGGTCTTGTCCTATCTCAACAAAAGTACTTTCTTGAGCATCTCCATGATGCTAACTATTCCGGATGCAATTCTGTCGATATACATGAATGTTAATCTTTAGCTCTGTGCTTACGCCTCCGACTCTGATTCTCTTCTTCCGAATCCAGAGTATTTTCGTCGTCTTGTAAAAAAGTTGATTTATCTTACAGTTTCAAGGCATGATATATCATTTGTTGTTGGAGTTGTCAGTTGATTCATGCATACTCCACGAATCTCTCACCTCCAGGCCGTTGAGCGAATCCTCCGTTATTTGAAAACTACTCCTGAACAAGGGTTTGTCTACAAGCCTTCTTCTTCCTTCTCTTATTGTTTACTCTGATGTTGACTACGATGGCTCTCTGGATGATCGTTGTTCCATAAGTGGATTTTGTACTTATTTCAGGGAACACCTTATCACTTGGCGCTGCAAGAAGCAGTCTATGGTTGCTCGTTAATCTGCTGAAGTCAAGTATCGTTTAGTGACTCATGTTGTGTTTGAGCTTACATTGTTGGAAAGTCTCCTAAGTGAGCCGTGAGTCAGAATTTCCTCACCGACCACTCTATTTTGTGTCAGTCATTGCCAAAATTCTTGTATTCCATGAAAGAACCAAACACATTGAAGTCGATTGCCACTTCATTCGGGAGAAGGTTTAACTGAAGAAGCTTGAATTAAAATATGTTCATGTTGCTGGGCAAGTTGTTGACATTCTCACTAAAGGCTTATCACGTTTACTATATTATCATTTTTTGTCCAAGCTTGGTGCTTACAATATGTATACTCCAGCTTCCGGGGAGTGTTTAATAAATTATGTACAAAAGCTCATAATAATGCCCAGACTGAGCTCATTACCTCTTTAGGATTTAGTCTCACATCTTAGAATGAGAGGTTTGCTCCTTGTATTCCGATATAAATATACAAATACTTGTATGTATACATATGTGAGAAATATAATAAAGAAATTATTTCTATTATTTTCTCATTTCCATTTTTTCCTACAACTTTAATACAACGATACACTTGAAGCAGATCGCCAAAATCATTGTTCAAACAACCAACCAAACTACATCATTAACCTCCCATCTATATCATCTTGGCCCAAATTTCCCATACTACGAACCCAATCACCCTACCAATTGCATCACCAATCTTAGCCAACCGACACCACCCCACCTGCAAATAATCAGACTTGTACATGGCCAAAAGCACCCATCATCATCTCCCAGACCTCATATCTCAGCTAACCCATTATTGCCTCTCATTTGCACTACCCATCGCCCATTAGTTCTCGTTTTCATTTTCTTGGAGATTGTCCACATGAAGTTCGTGCTACCTCCAGAGTTACCACTTTTCTTGCGTCATGTTGTGATTACTGTAATGGTGTAACCCATCTCTTTGGTGTCAGATTGAGCCCAAACATGTTGATTTGTTCCTAGGGACACCTTGGACATCGTTGTCCACCGTGCTAGCTTGAGCAAAGCATGTTGTTATGTTGCAAGTTACTTGGGGTCATTCTGCAATATTCTTCTTGTAACAAATAATATAACAGTAAGTCTGACCGGGATCCCACACTATATTGAGCGCACAAGCTAAGTGTTACGTGATGATAACAACAACAGATAGTTACCTATAACAGAGTACAAAACTACCAGAAACATTTTATTAAAAACCAACCCAGAATGTCCACCATACAACTATAGGAATCTACATACAACCGTGTCTTGTCCGTAAGGCCTTACATGCTCTTCACAACAAGTGTAAAGTAAGTTACATGATTTACATACATCGACACGCAGGTCAGCAATACTTGAAATCTTTAAACACACATCAGCAGCACAACTTTGAGCTCCTTGCTTGCTAATTCCTGCTTGGCTCGCCAGTACCTGCACCCATGGGCGGACCTATTGAATTCCCAGTGTGGGCGGCCGCCCACACACTCAAAAAATTTATAAACTGTAATAAGTAGGTGTATTGTCATGCTAATTAAAAATTTTTGTATTCAACTTAACTTTATTTCCGCTCGTAATATCTCTCGTGTCTCGTTAATCCCCTATTCAAAATCCTTTCCTAACTCCCGACTCCGGCGGCGCCCACCGCTGGCAGCGCCCGCTGCTGCGCGGGCCCGCGCCGGAGGCGTGTTGGATTCTTTTTTCGACCAGAGCGTATTTTTCGTCCGGGCTCGCATTTTTCATCGAGCCGACATTGAGACAATGACAGGCCGTGCGTGTGTTCGTGCTTATCTCCGACCCCTCTTTCAGGGTGGTTTGGTCCCTTCGAGCGTGCGCGACTCGTGTGCGCGGCTAGCTCGGTCGGATCGTACCTCTTGAGCATTTTAGTCAAAGTTCTACCAATTGATTTTTTTACATCTTGCAAAGCAATGACATTATGACATGATCCAGTGTCGCAAAGAACAGTGGTTTTAATAATATTTATTTCACAATTCACTAATACTTCTCATTTATAATTATGCTTAGGTAGGATAGTATTTTACCCTAATCCTTAGGGTTCTTCTCGATGGTGCTCGGAAGGGAACCGTAGGTTCATTCCGTGATGGTCTGGGCTAATTGCCCTATTTGGATCTCTAAATTCCTCATGGAGGCATTTTGGTTTGTCATTGAGGTTGGGCCATTTCCATAAATTTCTCCATCATTTCCTCCAAACTGCTTTTACTCTAAGCCGAAGTAAGTCGAGGATTGTTATAAGGTTGAGGTGTCGTGGTTGGCCGCTTGAAGTCTGTCCATCATATTGATGTTGACCCGACTGCCATCTTTGGCCATCAGTGCTTTGATTCCAAGAAAAGTTTGGGTGATTTCTCACTCTAGGATTATAACTATTAGAAAATATGAATGTCCTATTTTGATTACTCACAAAATTAATAGTTTCACAACTTTGGCGCTTCAGAATAGAAACATTTTAAAACTTTTGAGCAGAGGAATTAACTTGATGTGATTGGATCCCAACTTCATATAGACCCGTCGTCCTTCGTGGAGTATTTCTTCGTGCAGTCCATTAAGAGTTGTGTGATACAATGTAACATCCGTTATTTTCACTCGATGTTATAATCTAATTTTCAGGGTGTGATCTCAAGCATAGTTTATTGAATAACTATCTTGTCGAGGTACGATTTTAGTACGACGAAATTTTGAGAATTTATTAGTGCATTTAATTCCGTAGCCTTTGAGTTAAGATTCACGTATTTTTAAATTATTTAAACGAGGGTGTAACATTTAAAATTTTCTAAGTATTCGGAAAAGGGCAATGTTGTAATAATGGAGATCTCAAATGTTTTTTTTTCTTTTCATTTATGTTACTAGGGAAGTGTCGGTTCATCCCCCCCCCCCCCCCTCTCACCTGGCGGTTATCAAAACTACTGCAACCCGCTCATTTTAAGCCGCAAAATCGCTTCCCATGGCTTTAATCCTGCGATCATACCGCCCGTCTATTTCCGGAAGCCGACGACAGTGAAAACCCTTCGCAAGCACGTCTTCTTCCTCCCGTTCCAACACTCCGTCTTCTTCCTCCCGTCGGCGACGCTAGCGCAGCATTCCGACGGTCCAGGCGCCAGCGTCAGCAAGCCTGCTGCCGCCGGGAGTCTCCTCCAGCGCGCTCTTCCAATTTTTGGCCTTGTTTTGACTCTCCTTCTTCCTCCTCTAAGTCAGAAATCAAGATTTCCTCTAGCAGGTAACCCTAGTGCCATTGTTTTGTGTTCGATCTCAGTGCGAGATAATTTTTGGTCACCCTAATGTGAAGTTTCAGATTAGTAACATGTGTGTGGGTGGTTTATCTCCTACAGAAATTTCTGAAGCCTTCAGCGAGACTCCCCAAGTGAGTCAAATTATCGTTTGACCCTCCGTCTCCGTGCTCGTTCAGGTTGTGAACCGTTTCTCCTTAGTTTCAGTCAATTTGTGTTTAAGCTCGCTCATAATTTGTTTGGAATATGATTAGGTTGCAGTTCAACATCACCAAGCGTAGCCGAGGAAGATTTGTCTTCGTTTCAGAATTAGTAATTCCACCATTAGAGAAGTGGTGAACATCGTTCCTTTGTTATAACATAATTTTCCCTAATGTTATAGAGAGGGACATGAGTATATTATTTTGCTCTTGTAGGTCCTTGAGGGTAAAACCCACCTTGTTACTGGGAGATTATTTAGTGTTCCAAATTTGACCGATAGTGAAGTATGCCGCCACGTCAGGTGTACGAGCGTCGTAACACCTCTGTAAGAAACTCTAATTCTTTCTGGCTATACATATCAATTAGATTGTATTTTAAATGTTTGTGTGTCTCCGTATACATACTATAACAACACAAAATTGATTAGTATCGTTTGGAAAATGGTAAATTAGTAATCATTCAGTTAACTCGTTGCATGATAGCGACCAGTTCCAAATTTCTCAGACACTTAGATCTCGAATAGTGCATGGTACGGAACTTCCACACGTATTTACAGATAGATACAAATATGAGATATTAGGAGTTCGATCACAACGTCTAGCCAACCACATCAATATGATGAACGGTCTTTAGTACCCAAACAATAACGTCACAAGCAGAGTAGTACTAGTTCAATATTAGTAGAGGCGCACTACTTTTCTCATAGGGCGTAGCGTACCTTATGAGCCTTAGAGTTTGGGGAGATGTTTTTCCTTTTAGACAATTAGTAGATTCGAGTCTGTGTCCACGTGACATTAGAACACCGGAGTTCGTTAGTTGGAGTCAGATGGTTAGATTTCAGTTGCGCGTTAGGAACTACTTTGTCTGGAACTTTAGAAGAAGAGTAAGCACGAACCTCATAGAACTCAAGAATAGACTGTACGTTAGGAAAGCGAGCGAGAGCACGTAAACATAGAACAAAAAATTTATGTAGCTAGTGACATCTTGGCAGAGCATGCATAGTATATTACCATAAAGTTTTTCTGTTGTATAAAACTGTTTTTTTTAAATCAACAGCATGCATTCAATTATTTTCAAAAAAAAATTAGTGTCACTAGAAGGAATAATTTTTCTTACTCTCCCGCTGGGCCGACCCATGTTTGGGCGTGTTTTTACAGGGGACCCAGGTGAGAAACTGCGCCTAGGATGAGCGTGATTATGGAGTCGCTTCTATAGTTTATCTCCTTTCAGTTGTTGTTTTATTTTTAGTACCATACTGTTTAGATTTGGATATTTGTAATATTAACGTTTAAGATTTTTCTTGTACCAGACTTGTTGTAAAGCTTTCAGATATGCAATTATTTGTTCACTATTTCTTTTTAGTGGCTCTGTGAAATCACCAGGATGAGATACACTTTAAACCTTAGTCACTTACGCAACTTCCGCTGTAAGCTTTCATTTCAGTTATTTCAATTATTGTCTGCTATGTACTAGTTTTAATACCGTTTCTTGATTTTCTTCATATCGCTGACCCGGCCGGACGACTGATTTGTTGTTAACTGGGATGGGGTGTTACATACAATATCTTGCAAAATTTCGAAGGCTTCCTCCGGAATGCGATTCATAAGAGTCCCTCCCGCAGCAAGATCAGTAGTGGCCCTGTAATTATGATCAAGTGAGCTAAAATATTTCAACTAAATGCCACTGTTGGTATTCATGCTACATGCACTTTCTCAAAAGATTGGTGAAACGTTCCTAAGCCTCGGACATATGGTGGAACTCTCATTATAAAACTCTATTGAATTTAATTTACTTGTTCTCCTCAGTGATTGATGTGCTTGAAGTCATTGAAAAGGATAACAACCTTTCAGAGCATAGATCTGAAGCAAATGATTTCCTGGAGGCTATGCGATGTTTTGAATTTGTGTTTTTGACTCACTTAATGAAAACCATCTTAGGGATTGCAAATGAGCTGTCACAAACATTACAAAGGAACGATCAAGATCTTGTAAATGCTATGACTCTTGTCAAAGTTTCTAAGACATGACTACAAGCAATGCGAGATAATGAATAAGATTCTATATTACGTGAACCATCTTTTGCCAAAAAATGATATTATTGTTCTAAATATGGAAGACATATTTGTAGCTCAAGGGAGATCAAGAAGCAAATTGGAAAACAATACAAACATCCACTTTTATTGTGTTGAATTATTCCATGCAGTTATTGATCTACAACTTACCGAGCTAAATTGTCAATTTGATGAAGTGAACACATAATTGTTTTTATGTATGACATGTTTAGATCCAAGTAATGACTTTTCAGCTTTTGATAAGCAAAAATTAATTCGATTTGCTGAGTATTATCCGTTAGAATTTTCTCCAATTAATATACTGGAACTTGATAATCACCTGGAAAGTTACATTTTAGACGTTCGCTCAAGCAGAGAATTCTCAGATGTGAATGGGCTTGGAGGATTGGGTCAAAAGTTAGTACAATTGAAGAAAGATGTTTTATACTCATTGGTGTATTTGCTCATGAAGTTGCCACTACTACTACTACCTGTTACAATTACAAGTGTAGAATGAGTTTTCTCTGCAATAAATATTATCAAAATAACATTACGCAATCAAATGAGAGATGATTGGATGTATGCTTGTATAATAACATATATTGAAAAAGATGTTTTCTTTAGGATCGACAACAAAATTATCATGAAATGTTTTCAAAATATGAAGCATCAAAGAGGAGTATTGTAATTAAGTACGTAATCTTATTTTGTTAACTAAAAATGTCCTAATTTAGATTTTTTTTGCAAACTTGTCATTTTTTATTGCATGTATTAATATTTTTCGTTATTATTTTTTTGCACGCCCCCACTGAAAAATCCCGCTGGATCCACCTATGTCTGCACCATCCACAAATAAGCGGTAAATGCAAGTTAGCTTTAGGTTAACCACAAACAGTGTAACGATCCCACCCCCGACCATCCTAGCCGCCGCGGGGCGATGGTACCTCTCTCCTGCAAGCAAACCGTACAAACAATACATATATATATCAAATGAAAGTGCAGCTACTCTACACAGAGTGAAGTTTCAAGCACAATTAATTCGTCTAGGTTGAGCATCAAAAAAAGTGAACCTAGATATGCATATGATGTTGGTTGGTTAACCCGAAAGTTTCTTGAATCGCCTAAGCATAAGGCTAACAAACAACACATCACAAACATTGGTACGCACGACCACACATTTCATGCTCTCAAGGCATGCTTTTGGTGTACTCTCTCCCGAGTCCCACCTCCATCATAAGTTATGCAAACTTAGATAATTGAGCAATTGCCGGTCATCAAGCTATTACGCTTCCCGGACTTTCCCATGTTCAACCGACTTCTCGAGGGGCGACCTCTCACCAAAATGCATGGAACAGGTTCGGATCAACTTTTCCCGTGCTCAAGTCACCAGAATCTATCGTCACGGTGTGGGTACGGCTTCACCTCAGCCCGTGAATATGATAACTCACGTTATCTCCCATCAAATTAGGCACTCATGGCCTTTCAGCGTTTAACATATCATAACTCTATAGTGTTTCATGCGATACACTTATCCTGCTGGCGAGCACCTATGCTACACACACACTATCGATGTTGGAGGTCCAAGGCAACATATACTACTAATTCGTGGTGAAAGTTTGCATTCAACTACATAATTATGAGGCTTTTTCCAAGCACTCCACGAGCTACTTTATTAGCAAGTCTTGCAACAAAATGATGTATTTAACAGAGTAGTTCTCTGACATGCACAATAGGATTCACCTAATTGCAAACGTCACAACAAGCATCACCGATCCGAGCCAACGACCACGGGTAGGTTTCACACAAAATGCCTAAATCCGCACATCATCGGATTTCTACATGCAATATATGACCGAGACGGACACAATCGACCTGGAGGAAGTCATACATTTCGCTAATTAGCAAAGGAGACACTTCCATATATAAACATAGCAACATAAAATAGGACAAACACGTCCTAAGACTTGAGAGAAGGATCGTTACCCTTTACGATCGCTTTGGCGTCATGAATCAGAAATCCAAACCGATGTAAAGCACCATACCGTGCTGCTCACCGTGGATTTTAAATCAGCTTGCAAATCGGATCTTCGGAGCTCCAACAATGGTGGAAGGAAGATCTCTTCTTCCTCTCTCTCCAACTCCACTTATCCCAAGTTCTTCAAAAAAATAAGAAGGGGAGGATAAGTTTTCTGCCATCTTTAAGATAAAAGAACAGAGTGATCTTGAGCGTTTGATCACTTTTCATAAAGGACTAGATGACCATCATGCAGATTTTACGAATCTATTTCCGTCAGCAACCGCCCGGCAACAGCACCACCACGCCGCGGTAGTCCTAGAGGCGGCAGTTGTGGTCTTATCCATCACCGCTTAACAAATTCGGTTAGACAACCTACCGCCGGTGGTAGCACTACCGCTCGGCGTTAGTGTATCGCCGCGACTCGACTAGGCAATTGTCTTGAACTCTCGTCTATCGCCGATCGTCGTAACCTTCCACCTATTCGTCTTGAAGGTTACCGCCCAGCATTTTCACTAACGCGTGACGTTAGCTTTTGATCGATCGTCTTGATCTCACACCGATTCATCTTCAATGGCCATCTACTCAAAGACTATCACCAGCGGTAGTACTTACCGCCCAGCGCTAGCAATTCTAGCCAAAACGGCCAGTATGTCGACGATCGGTTAGATCTCCACGAGACCTTTGGTCGAATGTCTACCTACAACGGTAACACTACCGCACGATGTTAGCTTCAGCAACCAGATTTCATTTGCTTTCTACTGTTGGGAAAACTGGGGTGTTACACATTTTGTGCCTAAGCCTCCATATTTCTTGTGATGAATCCTTGATCATTCATCCCACCTGTCATTTCACATCCCTCTCCACCTGAGACACTACCTTTAACTCTAAAAATGGAAGAGTTCTTGAGGTCTGGGATAATGCTCATAACATCAGTGAGTTATATTTGAGTCTATGATCATAGTTTTTGTATAACGTGGCAGCAGTAGTTGAATTGTTATTTAAAGTCTTTAATATAATTGTCGAAGGGAGTTAGGCCATTTGTCGCTTATGTTTGATTATTGGTCTTAGGTTTTGGTATCTTCTGTTATAAATAGAGGCACAACGGCGGTGTAAAAGAAGACCGATTTTTCAAAGAAAATATTGTTGGCATGCTAATTACTCTACTTTGGTTATCTTATGATTCTTCTGTTTCATCGAAGTTGTGTTCAAATCTCTCTAACTTGTTTATGTAGAGTTCTTTTCCTTCCCTCGACAGGTTGTATACACTGAGCTCCTCCTCTCAATCTCCCATTGCAATACAATCAATTTTTTTTTTGGAAATATCATATTTTATTAAAAAGCATAAAAAATGTCGTGCCAAAAATCAAAATCCAGTAAATGGGATATAGTCGTTATTATCTTATGCACCTACTGACAAATGTTGAACATAAACTTCAGTGGGTGATTTCCCTTGCATTAGTTTTTGTTTTTTCATCTACTGAATTAGGCGACGAGCATTTGTCGTAATTGATGCTTGTATTTTCTTTTAATGAATCTATTATACCATTTGCAGGCTGCTTTCATCCCACAACCCGAAAGTTCAGATGATACAAGTTACTTTGTATCACGACATCCGCATAGTTCTTATCAGATCAAAAAATATGGCAGCTCTTGTGATTGTACTTCAAATGCGTGCAATTCTAACTTAGACATGAACCTTGAGAGCAATGTTAGTATACTTTTATTTTATTACTACAATTTTATCGCAGAAATATGGATTGAATTCCGCTTTTTATTATTTTAATGCACTTTGAAGCATTTGCATCATGTTTTCTGTAGCACTTCTACCTAGTTCAACAATATTTTAGCAACCCTACCGACACTCATGATATGAAGCAAATTAAGAAACAATATAAAAATTAGTACAATAATAAAAATGCATTAAAAGCAACGTAAGTCACATTAGAAATGAAAGACTGTATATAGGGTTAAAAGGAGTGCCTCAGTATCTGAATTACGTAGCCAACTAAAAGGAAGTCAAAAACTTAAACTGAATGTTGGAATTAAAATATAGTCTGATGCAACATTGAGTCTAGAAGTACTAAATAGATAATCAAAAACTTGTACAATGTTTGGAAAACAAAAGATATGGTGTAACCTAAGGCTCCATAAAAATATTTCGAAGATCATCCTAAGAAAATCTCCCGACCTATGTTTCTTGTAAAGAGAAGTTCGTGCAACAATTGAAATTAGAGATTAAGATTTTAAACATGGTAACTTTGCATGCTTTAACATGAAATAAAACATAATAACATAAATTATATTTTCTAAGCTTATCATATTCTGGGTTCTAATCATAAATTTAAATCATTAAAATTATAAAAATTTATGGCTTCTAAGCTCTTACTTAACACAAATTGTTCAAATTCACATTCTTTGTAGCTTTAGATTTCATAGCTTACTGGGCACATTGGAAAAGCCCATGTAAAAGGCTAGAGATTTTCTTTCTCCTCCTTCTTTAGTCCCACATCATGTTAGGATTTATTCTTCTCTCCTCTCTCCTAATATTTGACTCTCCTTGTAAACTAAATACATACAAGTGCTCTCAACATGTATCAGAGCCAGGTTCTCCCTAGTGCGACCTCTTTTTTGTCTCCGGTCTCCTGCGGAGCCCCTCGGCACGCTTCTCTGCGGAGCCTTTCTTGTCCGCCTTCCCTGCACTGCCCCTCTGCATCTGTCCGATCGGCTCTCCTGCGGGCTGCCTTCCTGTCCGCTCCGGTCTCCTGCGGACTGCCCCTCTGCATCCGCCTCTCTTCTCTCTCTCCGTGGTTCCACTCCTCAGCTTCTTATCTCCTCTGCTCTGAATGGGGCCCACCTCTTCTATCCGTCCGGACGATTCCTGTCTGCTGCATGTTTGTGTTCGGGAATACACTAGCCACGAGTTGACTCTCTGCGCAAACTTCGATTGTTCACCAGACCTCTTGTCACACCCCTCAACAAAACGGGGTCGCCGACGAAAGAATCGCCACTCTATTTGCTCCCTCCCTCAGCTTCATCCGTTCCCAGATGGTCTGTCCACTATGTTTTCTTACAATCGTCTATCTCCGGTTCTCCACCTACCCCCTACCTTCTTTTTCCCTCCGCACCCGTTCCCCCTCACCCCCCGGGTGGCTGTATGTGTCCATAACCTGGGCCCCATCACAAACTGGATCCCCGTGCGGCCAATCATGCTACTCCCGACCCAAATGGGCTATGTTTGCTACTCTCCGGTCACCCGGATCTCTGTACTGATGTTACTTTCCGGGAGGATCAACCCTTCTTCCCTCCTCCTTGCCCCCTAACACCTCCTAACACCCTTACGGCCGGTGATCCCCATCCACTCACCTCCCACCATCCCTCCGCCTCCTCCCAATTCCCTCCTCGACCGCCCGTCGGGTCTATACTCGTCGCCCTCTTCCTCCCGTTGCTCCTCTGCATCTGACTTTCTCCGTGTTCTGCTGCTCCGGTGTCGGCCTCTAGATTTATGTTTCTCTCCATCGCCTCTCTCCACCTCTTCAGTTGGACCTATCCTCGGTCTCTAAGGTATTGGGTGGCGTGTTGCCAGGAAGAAGAGATCTGCTCTTTGGGCCAAGATGGACCTGCTCCTCCCGGCCAGAAAGCTTGGAGAATGGGTCTTCGTCATAAACATGCTCCTGATATATCGCCTCAGTCTGGTTGCTCGTGGCTTCACAAAACAGGGGCTTATGACAACTTTCTCTCCGGTCGCTAATCAACACGGTCCGAATTCTCATCTCTGTTGCTGTCCAGTATTTCAACTCGTCAAGAACGCTCTTCGACCTTCAGGAAACAGTCACCAAAACCTCCCGGATTAGACCACGGGGGAGTACTTCACCTTCTCAATGATTGGTCTCAAACAATCCCCTCGGGCATGGTTCGACAAGTCAACTAAGCTCGGCTGACACCGGGCCACTCCTCCTATTGATATGTCACGACATCATTATTACTGAACTTGGACAGCATACAGGCCGTATACATCTGATCCGTCTTCCAATAAAGATCGTGTACTTCCTCGAAGTGGCAGACAGTCAGATGGTCTGGTTCTCTCTCAGCGAAAATATTGTCATTTCTTCATGTACACTCTGGCTGCAACCTATTAACACTCCCATGGACAACAATTTAGGGCTCGGATGACTCCAAGTTGATAGTTGGGAAACTTATCTACCTAACAGAGATTCCGCTGTGGGACTCGTGAAAAACTCTCCTCGATATTAAGCATTCTCATATATCTTAAGCTTGACCAAGGACTGTATACAAAACCTCATCTTCCATTCCTACACTAGATTTCTACGCTGGCTCTCTCGAAGTTCAGCGGGTTTTGCAGGGATATTAAAACAAGAAACAAGCAGTCTCTCTGAGAAGCAGAATATCAATAGTGTGGTCTCTGACATGGATTGAGAGTCCTACCTAGTTTAACAGCTCTCCTCCTATATTTCAAAAGAACCCGGTCCACTGGAACGAAGCATATTTGTGATATGAAGCAAAAGAAGATCTAAACATGAACAGGTATAAAATTACCCTCTTCTATCAGGTATAGTTTGGCGCAATACGCTCCAGCTTGCGGGGGAAGTCAATACTTTGTTTATTTTCTTTCTCCTTCTTTAAAAAGATTTATTCTTCTCTGCTCTCTCCTATATATTTGTATTCTCTCCTTGTATAAAAATTAATACATACAAGACAACAGACACAATAAATTTAGGTAACTAAATTACACACGAGACAAAAACTCATAACTGTTTCCATGAGTTGAAGATTGGAGCTAGAGTTAAACGTCTAGGATCGCCTCACGTGCCCCCTAACAAACTATTTCATCCCATCTGAATTATAGTTGGACAGAGTCAACTAAAATCATATATATAAGTCTGAAAATCAAAAACTTCTCTTCTTTCAAACTGAATTTATCAACTAAACATCCGCTTGAATTCGTGTGAAAATACAAACCTATGGACAACAATTTAATGACCAATGCAAAACTGATTTCTAAAGTCAATAAGTACTAAATCCTACCTCGACAATCAAAAACATGTACAATAAACATTATAAAATTGGTTTAGTAATAAAAGACAATAATAAAAAGAAAAACAACAGTCATGACTTAACCTAAGTCTACATAAAAAACCTTGAAAGATCATCTTAAGCAAAAACAACAGTCTCTTAACCTAAGATCTATCATCTTAAGTCTCTCTATGTTTCCTGCAAAGAAAAATTCGATGTCGGGGCAACTCACTGGAAAGTAAGAAAGACTCCTCGTGATATTAAAACAACACAGGTAAACATGCATGATGATCTGTATATATGCAACAATTAAAATTAGAGATCATGATTTTTGAGCAGACCCTATTCGGCGTAAAGTTGTGTGGGGACCGAGGGGGTTACTGCGGATGGGAGAACCGAAGCGCGTGTTGCAGAGTCGCTTGAAGTCGTTCCATGTCGGATCCAACTGATCAGTGAGGAGGCAAGCGACCCAAAGCAAGGCTGAGTCGAGAAGATGGAAGGAGGCCAAAGAAAGTCGTTAAGTTGTTGGGTTTGTTATTGGGCAAAGAATTGCTCGCATCTGGTGAGAGCCCAAGGGATCAATTTTTCCATCGTGGGTTAGAAATTCCAGCCCGGTGTAGCGTGACAAAATATCAGCGTTGGGGCGTGCTAGGATTGGTGGGGTGGCTCATGAACTGTTAATGGGGGCGACATGTGGCGGATAAGTGGCAGTGCCTGATTGCGGCTTTCTTGATCGTTTGTGGGGGCGGTAAAGTGAATGTAGAGAGATTAATCAATTAATAATTTAAACAAAATTAACTTAACGGGAAGGTGGGACAAGAAGGCATGTGGATGTGGGAGTTTTGAGGGGCTTGATGGGATTAGAGGTGTGGGATGCTCGAGCAGTGATGTCGAGATAGGTGGCTTGAGGGAAACGTTGCAGGCGGATCGATGGAAACAACTGCTGGCAGGGGGCTCAATGTACAATAGTAGGCGGGCGTAGGTTGTGCCCGAAAAGAGTTGATCGCGCTGGCGGATCAATCGTCGGATGAGGGAGTCAATCCCGCTGGAGGAGTCTGTTGAGAATGGCAGGTTGGTCGGTGAACAAGCGGAAAGTGCTCCACGCTTGTGTAGTGACGAAGGAGAAGGGCGCATGGTTGACACCAACGGTCCAGATTGAAGCAGAAGGGTACAGGTTTTGCACTGAGTAAGCTCGAGATTGAGGAAAATGGTTTGTCGACATGATTGAAGCGGAAGAAGGGAAGTGTTAACTCGTACTCTAGAGCTGGTTTTTGTGTGGTAATGGCTTCGAAGGGCTGAAATGAAGGAAATCTGTAGCCGCTGGACTCATCGGGGAGAGTGTTGGAAGTCACCGGTGAAAGATGACCAATTGGCTCTGATACCAAGTTGTTATGGGCCTACTCAGAGAGGGCGAAAGAGGATGACCGGAGGAGCGACTATACCGTGGAGCCCTAGCCGCGACTGTCTAAGCGGGGCTTGCTCATTGGAGGATAGAGCTACCAAGACCCCACACAAGAGAATATGAATTCGATTTGCTTTCATGTATGCCACACACAATACCCCAATTGTCTCTTAAACAGAATATTCATGTGCATTACTGTAAATAGCCCAACTGACACTAATAATAACATGTAATAAAGAGACTGACTCGAGAATTGGATAACTTTATAGGTAGGTTGCCCATAACAATTTGCATCATCCTGGAATATAGTTAGAATTCCCTGACACTGTCGCATGATAGGAGTGTGAGAGAATAATCAATTCAAGCATTAGATAAGTCCATACCTGTCTATAATTACTTGTTACTGAAGGAAATGTATCATTGGTATCCATTTCAAAAGTGTTTGACCTCAAGGGCAAAACTGAGGGTATCTATGTAGAATATCAATCAAATTCTCCCATGTCATGGGCTTGTAACAACTTCACCTATTGGTTGAGCACATTAAATGTTTTTGTTCTTGCGCAGAAAATGAAATAAAATTAAGTTGGGGATATTCCTTGAGGGGAAGACAAAATTTTCATAGTGTAGGAGTCTCTACGAGTAGAACCGCTTGACATCTTCTCTGTGCCCGCCGCCCTATATTGGCGAGGCCCTTTCCACTGTGGAGTTAGTCATTCCTAAAAGCCAATGTTTTTTTTATGAATGAGGGCCCATTACAATTTTCCTTTATCTTTCCTACTTGGAGTGACTTGTCATGACATCCACTTCTACAGGGCAAGATAACCTTCCACAAATTGCTTGATTTGCACTTGTTGAACTATCACACCGGCTTTCGCCTTTTCTTCTTGTCGGACTACGGCCTTTTTGCAAACCTTTTCAACTAGAACCGCCGATAGGTTCTGATGCTCATCATTTTTCCGCACCCATCTTCCAGATCTACTCCTTTGACATCTTTTACACGAGGGTTGAGCACATCGAACTCTACTAGGATCAATATCTCCCATTGTGAATGAGTGGAAGACTATTTGTCCTATGATTGTGGTTGATGTGGTGTGAATCGTCCACAACATCAACAAGTTGATCCGCTCAATTTCTTTTGTCTCCTTCGATCTTCCTCTTTAATATATTTGAGGATCTTGTTAGAAGCTTCGACTTGTCCTGCCGCAACCTCCATCCCCTCCACCATCTCCGTTGCCGTATTTATCAATCATTGCTCGCATCCATTTCTGGGTCCCCTATGACTGAATGAGCATTTTATTGTAGTCTTTTAATGCTTCATTGTGCGTGTGGATGTTGATGTCTTTTGGTGATATTTATTCTCGGTTGCTTGTCTACTTAGTTTTTTAAGATTTGTAGCACCTATTTCACTACCTGCTGATTTTAAAGCACTATTGATGTGCATAAAACCCCAACTTACTAATTTCCTTTAATTCTTCCACAAATTAAATGTGAAGGTCTTGATTAATTTGTGATTTTATTACTACCTCCAATCTTGTTATGGTTTGTATTTTTGCATTCATATTATCCCTGCACTAGTTTAGGGTTTCCGCTCAAGTCCTGCAAGTTCTACCATTCACCCTACTCCTATCGTTATCATGCATCACAAGACTTACTGAAGCTAAATTGATGTACTGACTTCTTATAATACAGTGCTACTACTAAGTATAATGTTTGCTTTGTCAGAACATGTCAATTTTTTAAGTGTGCATGTGTATTTTACATAGCCTCCACTTAATTTTTTGATGCAATGCAAGTGAGCATGCAACGAATGCAATAGACCTACAACCAACTGTAGAATGATGTGAATGTTTGCACACAATCCAATGAATAAAATACCAATTTAAAGCAGGGTAGGTTGTGGGCGTCAGTGCCTAAAATGTAACCTTAGGTGGCATGCAGGGCACATACCGACAAACTCTAACGTGGGTGCAAATGCAATTGAAACTTCTGATTATAAATCAAAAGTGAGCAATTAATTAAAATAAAGCCCAAGTCGGGATCAGATTCGTTCACATGTAATTAAATTGAAAAAACGAGCATTAATTCATAAGCAACTGACACGCAAGTATTTCGAGTGCGCATTTAATGAACCATTTATGTCAAATAATATCACCGAACCACAACGTATAATAATCGGATCCAACTAAATATAGTCAAAATAACAATAATAGAAAACACAAACTCCAAAATAAAACTTATGCATGCAGGAGGGGTGGAATCCTGTAGTAGAGAAAGCCCAAGGGGTTGCAACAAGTGGAGGGGTCGTTGGGGGGTGGATGGGTGATTAGAGTGGAGTCTGGATTGCTCAGAAGCGTCAGATCGAGGATGTCTATGGGTGGTGGTTTCAGAAATAGTAGTGGATGGGTTGCCAGATTTGGAAGGGGGAGTGAGGATCAAAATCGGCGATGGTGTGGAGATCGGAATCGACATAAGAATAATAAGGAGGGTTCGATTTTGGAGTGGTGCTTGGTAATTGTAGATGGAGTTGGGCGGGGTCAGGTGAGGCGTGTTGCAGGAAGCGGTTGGAGGTGCGCGATAAAACACATCATCGATTGTAGGTGAGAGTGTGAGTTGTAGGCAGGGGAAGGTTGTAGGAGGGAAGGTTATAGGTGAGGGTTGTAGACAACGAGAACGAAACACGCGGTAATGACGGAAGCAGGAAACAGACTGTGGTAGGAAAGGATGGAGACAATCGACAAAGAAGTTGGGATCATAGTGAAGGAAGGATTCGTGGGATGCGGTGGGTAGTTTATCGGACGGGGATGAAGTCAGATGAACGGAAGCCCTTGGAGTCCCACCAAGGGCTCCTCTCGGTGTCCTATCGAGAGGAAGAGACTGACGGTTTCAGGAAGTTCCTGCATACAACTATCAACCCCCTCTATAACATCCAACACACCTACATATATATGGAGAACGACTAGGGCACTTAAATCGGAAATAAACATGTGTGGGTTACTGATCCCCATTAACTCCCCCTGACTTAAAAGTATTCATCTCCAGCGAATGAAAATGGTCATACTGGAGATGAATGAAAATGGTCATACTCCCGACATGGCATAGGGGTGAGTTACTTGAGCTTTGCTGGGAAGATCCAAGTATCATATGAAATCGGGCAACCGCTTTAGTGAATAAGATGCCTTAATGTATCATATGCCTCAGTGGTAAGGAAGTCACGAACAACTATCTGAGCTTTTGCATCTAGCAGTTGCTGATATTTCTGAATAAGATGTATCTCTGTCTGACAACTGAACTAGTGGTACCGTCGGTGGTGCAAGATGACTTTCATGATGCAACTCATCGGGCTGAGACGTGGTGGTATGGTGTTGTGGTGGGATAGGGGGGATAGGAAGGAATGTGGTTTAGGCATGGTGGTGGAGAAAGGATCTACATACACGCGCTTCTCGTAACAAGGAGTCATGTCATCTACATTAAATTCTCAGTTTATCCCCATATTTTAGGGGTATCAATTCCGTATGTGTTTGTCCCGATCCCTCGTGTGACTGTGTAGGGGGTCCATCCGTTGAGCGCTTAATTTCTTTGTTGTTCCTTGGGAGAACTTCTCAGATTGTATGCAAATCATTACTTGTTCCCTTCATCAAAATTTTGCCCTCTTCCATGTTAATCTGCCGGAGTTTTATAATAATCATTATTTATTACAATTTTTTTGACTATTTCATGCAAATGGTGAGCAATAGACTCAATAGATTCGTGCAAATGACGGACAAAAGATTCGACAGACTCACATAAATGATGCATATGAAGCACAGCATACATGACACACTCTCTGCGTTTGGGCCCGACAATTAACTGAATGTACGTAATTCTAATGTAAGTCTAAATGCAAGTTTTATCAAAACAGTTGTGTTTGCTATGTCCATTTGTTGGTTTCCGTTACCAGTCAAGCGGAAACTCTAGTCAAAGCATCACATCAATTTAACACTACCTTTCATTGATTGTTTATAACTTTAATGACTTTAAAAATTCATGATTTAAGAGATTTCTAACATATCAACACATGATACAAATTTAGTGATTCAGCTATACAAGATTAGAGTTCATAAACGCGTCAAGAGAGGAATTGAGTTATGGAGCAACATTCGCTCAAGTCTTAGAATCAGACCGACCTAAGAAACCAGATTTGATGACACAAGATTCGATGACACAAACAAAACGGAGCAATATATTTTGCGGGATTCAAGTATTTACTTATGGTATGACTACTACTATGCATCATTTCCTGGGATACCAATTATTCATTTAGATTGATGCACTACAAGACACGATTATCTTTCAAGTAAACATGTGTATGATCTGAATATTTTATATAAAACATCATTCATTTATTTGCTAGCAAGAAATTGTGACATTTAGCGTCATAATAATTACTGATCATGCACAAAAGTACTAGTCTTCCCATTATTCATCAAATGAGACGAAATTCATCTAAATGAGAATCCAATTAAAATTACCTACTTACACTAACTAATGTCAATTCCAATAGTCTAAAACCTACACTTAATTTATCCAGTTCGGCACTCATGAATTAAAATCATTTGACAGATCAACTATATACAGGGATGCGAACATGAAATCAAAGAACAGATGCAATAAATTAACCGCAATTCTTGCAAGAGAGAGGAATCTCTACTTGCCTGAAGAAAGCTGAATCTGACGGAGGCGGCTAACCGACACTAGCAAAAACAGGAATCCTATTTTGAACCTGTACAAGAACAATGAAAGCGACATAACAAATTAACAATGCACTAACACAGACAATTATTTATTACAAGGCCAAGAGCACGAGAGAGTGTGATTTACCTCTCTCAAAAGTGAGGGGAGAAGAGATTGCACGCGGAGACGGAGACTTGGCGGCGTTTGGATATGGAAAAGCCCTAATTTAGAGAGAACTTGAAGAGTTCCTACTGAGAGATTCGACGATCGGCGTCAGAAAACACGAGTAAATAGGAATTAGTTGATTATGATGGGGAAAAAATCCTGAATCACAAAATATATGATATTTGAAGCGCAAATAATTCAATAGAGATGCAGGAAAATATGAATACAGGAGATTGGCGGAGGAATCTTACCAAAAGGAGGTCAAATCCGAGCTCAAGGAGGAGAGGGAATCAAACTCTAGGCATTTTCTCTTGAAATCACCGGCCAAGAAGCCGGGAAAATCGGGCTGATGTTGCTGCCCTAGGAGAGGAGGCTGCCACGACTTGGGGAGGAGAAGAAGAGGGCTGTTGCAGGCCATTGGAGGAAGGGAGATGGAGCAGCAGGCGGCGTCGGCCATGGAGGGAGGAGTAGTCGGCGGCCACGACAGGAGAAGCAGGAGACGCCGGCGAAAGCATGAGGAAGATCAGGAGGAGGCGTCGGCGCCGGGAGCAGAAGAAGGTGGCGAAATCGGGGGCGGGGTTTCGTACGGCGTGCGGAATCGGGACAGGTGCAGAAACCGGGAGACGGGCTGGGAGCGGGATACCGGAAATAAAGGGGGGCGGCTCGGGTTTAGAATGGGGGGAATTAGGGTTTTTTTTCATTTATAAAAACCTTATCATTATTATTACTATTATTATTTTTAAACCTGGTTGTTACACCCAGTGAGGTACATTATCCAATGAATGATCTAACACTTGATGGGATTGAGACTGGGCCTAATCTTATGGCACTAACATAGAGCAATTATGAGGGACTTAACACGCTCGAGGTAATGGGACATCCTCTACTGTTATGACCTCGCATAATAACTGGTTCATATGTGGTTCAACCCCGCTTTGTGCTGCCTCCTTCCGCCGACGCGTATATTGTTGACTAATGAACCAGTTGTTATGCGGGGTCATAACATCCCCCCCCCAATCTGCAGCCAGCTTGTCCTCAAGATGAAAGTCTGGATAAAGTTTTCGGAACTCGAGCAGATCGACCCATGTGTTGTTCGTCGTCGATACGTTCTTCCATTTGACGAGGATCTCCGGACGGTACTCGGTACCACACTTCTTCCATTTGGTGAGCAATACCTTCTATGGGAGCTGTCGCAGTCCCCCACTGTGGGTTGCCTCTGACAGGGTAGAGCACACCTGTACCGTGTCTCCGATCTTTTTTTTTCAACAAGGAGACATGAAAGGTCGGGTGAATACGCGATCCCTCTGGCAGGGCCATTGTATATGCAACCAGACCCACTCTCTATGTGATTCTGAAGGGCCCATAATACCGCAACGCTAACTTTTGGTTTGTCCTCCTTGTCACAGATGTTTTTCTGTATGGTTGAAGCTTGAGGAAAACCTCATTCCCAACTGCAAACTCCTGTTCCGTCCTGTGTTTATCTGCTTGGACCTTCATTCTATTTTGAGCCGCCATGAGGTTTTCACGCAGAAGGGAAAGAGTACAATCTCAATCGCGCAACTCACATTCAACTACTATTAGCGTTGTTCACCCTGGTTCATATGGCCCCAAGGTCAGAGCAGAGCGTCTGTAGGAATAAGTTTACTTGTAGTGTGGTAGATGTTGTAGCAGTATTTAACCCAATGTAGCCAACAGGTCCAGGTGCGGGGCGCGTCCATCACAAAACATCATAAGTACGTCTCGACCCCCCCCCCCCCATTGAGCACCCCCGTCTGTCTGTTTGTTTGATGGTGGTCGGCGGTGCTCATGCATAAACAAGTACCCTGTTGTCGGAATAGCTCCTTCTAGGAATTGCTCACAAACACAGTATCCCGATCCGAGATGATGGTCCGAGGAATGCTGTGAAGTTGGACGATCTTCCGCACAAATAAGTCGGTCACTAACTCCCCCATATAGGGATTGTTCAAGGCCAGGAAATGGCCGTACTTGGATAGCTTATCCACCACAACCAGGATAACTATCTTCCCTTGAGATCTCGGCAGGCCGTCGATGAAGTCCATGGAGACTGTGTCTCAAATTTGTTGTGGAATCTCCAGTATGGTAAGCAAACCTATTGGAGACGTTTCGTTTTGCTGACATTGTCAAATGTCGCATTGATGCACAAACCTTTGGACATCCCTTCGTTGGCCTTTCCAGAAAACATTGGCTCTGACCCGCTGTAAGGTACGTCGAACTCCTGCATGCCCCTCACTGGTGAGGATTGAAACTTTTGCAGTATTCTTTCATGGAAACGACGAGGGTATGACCATCTGGTCGTGAAAGTATAAGTGCCCGTTTTGCAGTCAAAACTCGGGAGGAGCATATTGTCCCTGCCGAAGTGCCTCCACAATAGGTTGCATCTCAACATCTTTGTAGGGCCTTCTTCTATATATTGTCTAAGGCACCAATCAGGGGCCCTGAAATATGTTGAAGTACTCCCTATGGTATGCGGGATAGTGCGTTGTCCGCAACGTGCTCCTTCCCCTGCTTATAAACTATCTCGTAGTCGTTGCCAAGCAACCTAGTCACCCATTTTTGTTGTAGAGGAGAGGCCACTCGTTGCTCCAAAAAATGTTTCAAACTCTGGTGATCAATTCAGCCTTTAAAGTGTCTGTCCAGGAGGTAGGGCCGCAATAAGGCCACGACATGTATGATGACCAACATTTCTTTCTCGTAAGTCGACAAGCCCAACATTTGTGGAGCGAACGACTTGCTGAAAAACATGATCGGTCGACCTTCTTGCAGAGGAAAGATTCGGATCCCTACGCCTGAAGCTTCAGTCTCCGGTTTGAATTCCTTGGTAAGTCGAGAAGAGCCAACACTAGTGTCGTCGTCATGACCATCTTGAGAGCTTGGAATGCAGCGTCCACCTCCTCTTGTCAGCAGAAGGCATTCTTGTGTAGCAACTAGGTCAACGGTCAAGCTATCTTCTCATAATCGTTCACGAATTGTCGGTAGTCTCCCATCAACCTGAGGAAACCCCGGAGTGCACGGACCGTGCGCAGCCTAGGCCATGTCTGCATGCTCTCCACCTTCTGGGGGTCGTCCTTGACTCCTCGTGCCGAGATAATATGCCCTAGATACTCCACCTTTTCTTGTACAAATGAGCATTAGGAGCGCTTGACATAGAGTTGGTGTCGTCAGAGTAGGGGTCGAACGTTCCCGTTCATCGCTGCCTGAAATGTCGAAGGTGCGTTGGATAGTCCGAACGACATCACGACAAACTCGTAGTGACCGTCATGTGTCCGGAAAGTTGTTTTGAAGATATCCTCATCCTTCATCCTGATTTGGTGGTACCTCGACCACAAATCCAGCTTGGTGAACAGGTGTGCTCTGTGTAGTTCGTCCAGAAGTTCCTTGATCATGGGGATAAGAAACTTGTCTTTGATAGTAGAGTTGTTCAGAACGTGATAGTCGACACAATCTCCACGACCCATTCTTTTTCTTCACCAGGATGATGGGCGAGGAAAACGAATTGTGTTGAAATTGTTGAAGTGAGAGTATAAGTGGAGTTGGGCGGTCTGATTGGGCAGACCGCAGAGTCCGTCGTGGCCTAGCGGACAATATTGGCGGATAACCTTTGGCGGGTTGCCGGTAGTTCTTGCGGTTTGAGTCAGCAAACATCCTTGGTATACCGGGCGGTTAGGGTTGGCTAACCACGAGTGTGGAGGACTCATCTGGAGTTCGCCGAGTCCGGCATTGATGTTGTGGCGCACTCTTGTGGAGCTCACCAGTGTCCGACTTGGTTCTGTGCCTGTGGTTTGGATGTTAGATCGTGGAGGTGGGCACAGTTGCGCGGACTTGTTTGCTTGGTGGTCGCACTGTCTGGTGGAGCAGTCCGCAAGGTGGCGGATTGGTGTTGTTCAGGATGAGCGCGGTCTTAGTATCAGGTGGCACGGTTACTTGGAGACTGCGGAAGCTTGTTGTGGACTTGGTCTTGTGACTAGTCCAAGTTGTTTCCTAGCTCGCCGAGATTGCCTATGGTGCGGACTGCTTCTTGAGCTTGCCGAGCTCGACAAAGTTGGCGGCATGGTTATCGCGGGCTGTAGCTTTGCGCTGACTAGAGTAGTGTCCACGGGCCCGACGATCTGGTCATTCATGCGGACAAGAATGGTGTCCGCACTTGTTGCAGATTGTCTTCTTTAGTGGCAGACTGATTTTGTATCCGTATGTATACGGATTCGGGGTGTTGGCTGACATGGTTGACTGGCGGTTATCTTATCGTTATGGGTTGTGACGACACTCCTCACACCTATAAACAGGAGTCATCGACTCGTCATAAATACCATTGAACAGTAAGAGCTAGCTCGCACTTGGTTTTGCGGTCACGGTTTTCTAACCGTTGCGACTAATGAAGTTGATTTTTCAGGTTGTGCGGCTAACATCAGGCAGCTAGGCAAATAATGGAAGTTTGGTGTGGAACAGTTTGTGGATAACAGTCAGCGGATAGCATCAGGTCACAGTCTTTGCGACTTGATTTCTTCCTTGGAGTTGCAGATAAGCAGAGCAGTTCGCCCGGTCTATCAACGGGTTCTATTCGTGTTCCTTCAAAATTTCAATTACAGCCGTCTGCGCGGTTAGCTGTGGATAGGAGGCTTCGGCGGTCTCGGCGAACTCGGCTAGCGTTTTGGCGACTTGTGCAGTAACAGCTTGGTGTCCGCGCAGTTAACTTCTTGTGACAGATTTTTGTTTCCCTTGGTTGCATTGTAATCATGTTTTGCAATGTATACCTCGCTCTGTAAAAGAAGTTAATTTCAATTGAAAACTCTTGTGCTGCTGTTGCTACTGATTTTTACTTGTCTTTGGTTGTGGTTGAATGTTCCTGCGATCTCGTTTTCAGCTTCCCATAAATTTTTACATGGTATCAGAGGGGTGTTGAGGAGTTAGCAGTTCACCAATCTAAGGCAGTTATACCTGTTATAATATTGTATTTTATTTCTTTGTATTGGTGAGTCCACCTATATATAAAGAGGGGACAAGCCTCATTGTAATAATTAATTGCAAGTTATTCAACATAGTATCAGAGCACAGGATGCCCTAATTCTTTTGGCCCGCCTTCGCCTCCTTGGTCTCGCTCGCTCGCCTTCTCCCGTCCCGGATCGACGACAACAGCGCCCCAACAGCCCCCTGCGCCTCCGTCGTCGCTCCCCAGCGCGCGTCCCTACGACGGTGTCTCCCGGCGGCGGCCTCTAACCGCGGCTCCCCTGCGTTGATCCGCAGCGACGTCCCGTTTGCTTCTTCAGGCGCGTCCGACGCTTTCTCCAGGCGCGTTTGACGGCTTCTCCAAGGCTTTCCCCGCTTCCTAGGGCTAGGTGCCCTTCTCTCTCCGGCGCCGGCTATGCTGTGATGCTCGTTCTCCATTCCGTCGCCGTCTTCTAGGGTTTCTGCCCTGTTATTTCAGATGGAGTTGATTTTTATTCCTCCCTTCTCATAATTCAGCGGGTTGTCTCCAAATTTCTCTTCTAGGCCAACTATGTCGGTGCTCGATGATTCTACCTCGACATTGGTTCCCTCTCTGATTCCTCCAGCACCTCTTCTGCGTGGGAGCCATGATCACAATACTCCGTAGATTACCACTATTCGCTTGGATGACTCAAATTATCTGTCATGGTCGCGCTCCATCACTCTTGCTCTTAAGAGCCGTCTTCTTTTTGTATATGTCACTGGGACAACTGCGGAACCAGAGAAGACTTCCCCTGACTGGCCACAATGAGATTCCGAAAATTCCTTAGTCATGTCTTGGCTAACGAATTCGATGCAGGAGTCTATCGCTTCGCCGCATGATGCACGGTCTCTCTACGGAGGCTTCTGCATTGTCTTCCTCTGCCCACACCGGACCACCCGGCGCTCACTCTGCTGTTGTTGCTTCATCTCCTAGGATCATTGACTCCGGAGCCACTGATCATATGGCTGGCTCTGCCTCAGGTTTTCTTTCCTATACTCCCCTTTCTGGTCGTGATAAGGTGAGCATTGCTGACGGTTCCCTTTCCTCTATTGCTGGGAAGGGTTCCATCTCCTGTTCCTCTCTCACCTTATCCTTTGTCTTACATGTTCCCAATTTCGCTCGAAATTTATTATCTATTAGCCATTTGACTGATTCTATGAACTGCTCGGTAACTTTTCATCCTTCCCCTTGTGTGTTTCAGGACCTGAAGACGGGGATGTTGATTGGCTCTGGTAGTTTGGACAATATTCTGTACGTGCTTGACTCCTGCCCGGTGACGCCTCCTCAGGCTTTCCTTTCCAACACCTCGAATCTTTATTCCTGGCACTGTCGCTTAGGACATCCATCTATCTCTGTTATGAAACTTATGCTACCTTCTTTGTCGGCTATTGTTTTTACTTCATTTATTTGTGATGTTTGTACTGCTAACAAACATTGGCGTACTTCATTTAATCATGTTTCATTGCCCAGTTCTACGCCTTTTGTTGTGATTCACTCAGATGTTTGGGGTCCTGCACCCGTATCTTCTATTTCTGTTTGTACTTGACTTGTCAATTTTATTGACTGTTTTTCACGTACTACTTGGTTATACTTACTGCGAAACAAGAGTGACGTCTTTCCAATCTTCAAAAAATTTCATTCCATGATCTTCATCAAGTTTAACGCTAAAATTCAGATACTTCGTAGTGACAATGGTCGTGAATACTTAGATTCCCGGTTTGGGGCATATCTGGCTGATCATGGCATTTTACACCAGACTTCTTGTGCTTATTCGCCTACTCAAAATGGGGTGGCGAAGCGGAAGAATCGGCACCTTCTGGAAGTTGTTCGCTGCCTTCTGTCTACCATGAATCTTCCCAGGTATTACTGGGGGGATGCTGCCCTTACGACATCATTCCTTATCAATCGCATGCCAACTCGTATTCTTGGGAATAACACCCCCCTTGGGACACTTTGCGTTTCTTTTTCTCCGCTTGTCCCTAAGGTGTTTGGGTGTGTTTGCTTTGTCCACATCCATCATCATCCTCCCACCAAACTTGACCATCGCGCTCTCCGGTGTGTATTTATCGGATACTCTCCTACTCAGAAGGGGTACAAATGTTTTCATCCTCCTACAAAGAGGGTGTTTGTCGCCATGGATGTCACGTTTCGTGAATCTAAGGCCTATTATCCTGCCTCAAGTACCTCTTCCCTTGTGACCTCTTCCTCTTTGCCCTCCCCATCTTTACCTCTCCCTGTTCCTCCTTTGTATCCCTCACATTTCTCCTACCATTCCCCCTTTGAAGTGAGTGATATCCTCACTACTATTTCTCCTACCATTCCCCCTTTGCAGGTGTACACACGGAGGAGAAAGATGCTCAACGACAACCATGACCTGCTACCAGACCAATCATTGGACCCGGACTCAGGGCCTTCTGAGCTTCCAATTGCTCTCTGCAATGGTATCCGGTCTTGTACTAAACACCCCATTTCTAATTACGTTTCTTATAATTCATTCTCCACATCACACAAGGTTTTTGTGTCTTCCCTTGCGTTCATTCATGTTCTGACATCCTGACAGAGTGTCCTGGAGATTTCTATGTGGCGAGAGGCAATGTTTGAGGAAATGACTGCTCTTGAGAAGAACAACACATGAGACTTAGTACATCTCCCTTCTGGGAAAAAACCAGTTGGATGCAAGTGGTGTTCTCTGTTAAACAAAATCCACAGAGCATAGTTGAAATGTGTAAAGCACGATTAGTGGCACGTGGTTACACTCAAACTCTTGGGATCGACTATCTAGAAACGTTTGCACCTGTAGCAAAGATGAACACTATCAGAGTTCTCTTATCTTGTGCTGCTTGTAAAGGGTGAGATCTTTGACAACTTGATGTCAAAAATGCCTTTCTCCATGAGAATTTGGAAGAGAAAGTGTGTATGTCCCTACCCCCAGGTCTTACTCCCAGGAGCTCAGTGGGACTCGTTTGCAAGTTAAAGAAGGCCCTATATGGACTGAAACAGTCTCCACGGGCATGGTTTGGGATATTTCATAAATCCATGTTGCCCTTTGGAGATATCACACTCTGTTTATGTATGTTGACGATATTGTTATCACAAGTGATGATGTTGAAGAAATCAAGTTTCTAAAGAAAAATTGGCCACTAGTTTGACTTTCTCTATTTCTTGAGAGAGTCCAAACGAGATCTTTTCTCTCGAGAAAGTATACTCTGGATCGATAGGATACCTGCAGTTTCACAATAGGCTTGATGGTGAAAAGGTTGACGATATACCTGAGTTTCACAGGCTTATAGGAAGATTGATCCACTTGGCTCATACCCGTCCAGATATAGCCTATGTTGTGAGTGTAGTAAGCCAGTTTATGCAGGCTCTGAAGGCTCGTCATGCTGTTGCTGCCAATAGAATTCTCCGGTACCTCAAGTCCTCACCAGGGAGTGGAGTCCTGTTCTCCTCCAATTCAACCCTAAACATTGAGGTGTACACTTATGCGGATTGGGACGGGTCTATAAATGATCGGCGATCTACCTCGGAGTATTATTCCCTCGTTGGTGGAAACCTTGTTACCTGGCGAACATGTTGTGGCAAGATCTAGTGCTGAAGCGGAATTTCGTGTTATGGCCCATGGTGTGTGAAGGCCTCTGGTTGCGATTTGTACTGAATGACCTGCGACTTCTTGGAGATGAGCCCATTCGGTTGTATTGTGACAACAAGTCTGCTATTAGCATCGCACACAATCCATTCCAACATGATTGTACAAAGCATATTGAAGTGGACCGTCATTTCATCAAGGAAAACATTGAAAATGGGCTTGTGTGTACTCCGTTCGTTCCATCAGATAGACAACTTGCTGACATTCTCACGAAAGGTTTAAGTGGAAGTATCTTCGGAAGTATGGTTGTCAAGTTAGACATAATCAACATCTCACGCCCAACTTGAGGTGGAGTTGCAATATTATATTTTATTTCTTTATATTGGTGAGTCCACCTCTATATAAAGAGGGGACAAGCCTCATTGTAAACGTAGCTCGGCTACAGTTCTTGAAAAATGAGTTGACAAAGACCACTCAAGGTGATATGTCCATCTCTTCTTTCTTCTTGAAAATGAATGACATCTGCTTTGAGATTACTGCATTGGACCCAGAAGAGCCGATCTTAGTGTCGAAGCTGACGAGGCACATCATCCGCGGCTTGCGGAAGTAGTATGTTGTCTTTGTGTCGTCTGTGCAAGGCTGGACCAATCAACCATCACTGCTCGAGCTGGAGAATCTATTGGCTTCACAGGAAAGCTTGACAAAGCAAATGGTTGGAGTCTCGATCTCAGGGGAAGATGACGAGGCTCTCTTCTCGGGCAAGAAGAAGTGGGACAAGAAGAAGACACCTCTTAGCGATGGTTCATCTTCTTCATCACAGCAAGATATGAGCAAGCCTCCTAAGGTTGATGACGGGAAGAAGCGGTGCAGATCTCGGTGCTACAGATATAACAAGCTTGGTCACATTTGCAGGGACTGTAGGGTCAATCTTCAGTCGGGGCATGCTGCAAGGAAACAGGAGGTTGAGTCCAAGACTGAGGAAGGAGGATGAGGGAGTGCCTTCATGACGGGCACTTGTGTTCGGGCACTCTCCTCCATCAATTATCAGGAGGACTGGATCGTGGACTCCTGGTGTGGTCATCATCTCACCGGGGACGAGTCCAAATTCTCCTCTTTACATGAATATAAAGGTAACGATGTCATTATTAGAGTTGATGATATTGTACATGCAGTAGAGAAGGTGGGATCAGTTTCTTTAGGCAGTGATCAGGGCCACTCACTTTAAGGAGTTTGTATCTTGTGTCGTGGATGAAGAAAAATCTCTTCTCGGTGACCAATGCGGTGGATGCTGGGTATCACGTTCTGTTTGGCCCAATAGAAGTAAAGTTTCTCAGGAATGTGTCAACTGTGAAAGCTGACGTTACTCATGTTGGTAAGAGGGTAAAAGACTTGTTTGTTTTGGCGACAAGTTTCTATGTTGATAAGATGAGGGCTAATGATAACGTTGCTTATTTGGTATGAGAGACTTGGGCATGTCGGGATAGACAAACTGAAGGCTATGACGGTGAGAGGCCTGGTGCATGGTCTGCCCAGTCTTTCATCCTATGGTGACGGTTATGTTTGTGCGGGTTGTCAGTATGGAAAGGCACATCGCCTTCCATTTGACATATCACAGACTAGGTGTAGAGCACCGTTGAAATGCATCCACAGTGATCTAACGAGACCCACCGTAACTCCCTGTCTCGGCGGTAGCAAGTATATGTTTGTTCTTATTGATGACTTTTCCATGTATACTTGGGTATACTTCTTGGAAGAGAAGTCAGAGGCGTTCGAGATGTTTGTGGAGTTCAAGGAGCTTGTGGAAGGTCGACTCGGTCTGCGGATAAAGAAGTTGAGAACTGATAATGACGGAGAGTTTACTTCACATGAGTTCTCCAACTTCTGCAGAAAGTTCTGCATTCAAAAGGAGCTTACTTCCGCGCACATTTCACAACAGAACGGAATTGCAGAACGGAAGATTTGTCATCTGACGGAAACCTGCAAGAGCTGGCTTCACGACAAAAGCATTCTCAGGGCTTTCTGGGCAGAGGAAATGACTTGTGTGGCGTATGTCATCAACATGATGCCTCTTAGCCTATTCAATATGAAATTTCCTCATGAGGTTATGTTTAAAGAGAAGCTCAGTGTCGAACATCTTCGGGTATTCAGATCTACCTGGTATGTGCACGTTCCTGATGCTCTCAGGACAAAGTTAGATGTGAAAGCACAAAAGCTAGTCTTTGTCGGCTATGATGAGCGGAAGAAGAGATGGAAGTGCATAGATACTGCAACGAAAAAGTTCGTCGTCTTAAGAGACATTGTCTTCAACGAACTTACATCATATCAGGGTAGCTCATCTGCGGAGCTACATGACTGCAGGTTAGACGGGGGTCAAGGAAAAGTTGCTCGGGATCTTCTGGTGGAGTTGCCTGTGTCACCAGGTGCTCCGGTGGTGTCTAGCTCTGGGACGGAGGATTTTGGATCTGGGAGCAGGGGGAGAGATGCTCCTGGTGTGCCCGAGATCAGATCCGGATCAGAAGAAGCAGGAGTGGCAGATCGGGGTCAAACCCTGCAGAGATCCAAGAGGAAAATTGTTCCATCAAGTCGGTATAAGGACGTGAACATGGTTAGTTTCGTCTCATGTTTCTTTGCAGGTCCCTTGATGAACGGGAGCCCTTTTTTCTTTGAGAACGTCACTAGAGTTAAGGAGTGAGAAGATGTCATGGATTAGGAGATCACCGCTCTCAGGAAAAATGAGACTTGGGATCTTATGCCAAAAGTCGAAGGCATCACTCATGTGACGTGTAAGTGGGTTTATAAGCTGAAGAAGAAGGTTGACGGAAGCATTGAGCGATACAAGGCTCGTCTTGTAGCTCGGGGGTTCTCACAACATTACGGGGAGGATTATGAGGAGATGTTTAGCCCAGCGGCCAAGATGACTTTAGTTCAGGTGGTGATTGCTTTGGCGGCCTGCCAAGAGTGGAAGATTTGACAACTCGATGCGAAGAATGTTTTCGTTTACAACGAGATTTACAAGGACATCTTCGTGGTGCAGCCATCGGGTTATGTATCTGAAGAACATCCAGGGCACGTTTGCAAGTTGAAGAAGCCCCTCTGTGATTTTAAACAGGCGCCTCAGGCGTGGTACGAGAAGATCGCGGAATATCTCCAATTCTGCGGTTACTTTGCTTCAGACTCAGATTCTTGTCTGTTCGTTAAGAAGCAAGAGGAGCTTCAGGTGCTCGTTCTGTTGTACGTTGATGATAGGATCGTCACGAGTAACTCGGAGGAGGAAGTAGCTAGGCTCAGGGCTGAGCTAGCTATTCGGTTCGAGATGAAGAATTTGGGTGAGCTCTATCATTTCCTTGGGCTCAAGGTGAGGATGCAGAAGAACGACGTGCTTGGTTCCTATAAGGGATATGCGGAGAAAATCGTCAAGCGATTCGGCATGCGGGAAGGGAAGAGCAGTTCTACTCCTTTGGAGGTCGGGTTGAAACTTTGACGTGATTAAGGAAGGTTATTGCAGACCCTTTGGTTTTTCGTGCTCTTGTGGGGAGTCTTATCTATCTGACAATTACTAGGTCGGATATTGCTTATGCGGTGGGCCGGGTTAGTCGGTATATGACGGAGTCACGAAAACCTCCTCTAGTGGCGGCTAAAGGAATTCTGAAGTATGTCAAGTTTATCTCAGAGATGAGTTTTTTTGTAAGAGGGACACGAGCTTCAGTCTGCACAGAAATATGGATGCTAATTATGGAGGTGATACAGATGATCGGAAGTCGGCGTCTGGTTTCGTCTTCTTCACGGGATTGGCAGTTGTTTCTTGGTGTAGTAAGAAGCAGGATTCGGTGTCCTTCTCCACTACATAAGCAGAATACAAGGCTTTGACCTTGACTGCTCAGGAAGCCATTTGGCTTAGAGGTTAGTGGATGACATCCATGAGGAGGTGCGTTATCCAACTTTGTTTTGCGATGATAACGAGAGTGCTCTCAAACTGTTCAACAATCCAGTTTTTCATGCACAGACAAAACACATCGAGATCGAGCGTCACTTCGTTCAAGAGAGGGTTCTGAAAGGATCTTTGATGGTTGCCCATGTACGGAGCGAGGACAATGTTGTTGACATCTTGACGAAGCCACTGTCGAAGGGACCGTTTATTCGGTTGCGATGATTTCTCGGGCTGGTTTCCACTTCCCACTTCAAGGGGGTTTTGAAATTGTTGAAATGGGAGTATAAGTGGAGTTGGGCGGTCTGACTGGGCAGACCGTAGAGTCCGTCGCGGCCTGGCGGACAGCATGGCGGATAGCCTTTGGCGGGTTGCCGGTAGTTCTTGCGGTCTGGGTCAACAAGCATCCTTGGTATACCGGGCGGTTAGGGTTGGCGAACCACGGGTGTGGCGGACTCGTCTGAAGTTCGCCGAGTCCGACATTAGGGTCTGTCTCCCCTACAGAAGCAAAGTGAGATCTCTTTCGTCACGACCCGTCTCGACATAAGTCAGAGTGCGCTTCGGGTGGGTCGTGATGCCACATGCATAGGCGGAAGGAAAGTCATGTCTGCTAAGACGGATGCAGAAAATGCTGAAAATAGTTTTAAATAATTATTTTTAAGTAAAAACATTTTAATTTTTAGGTTGCGTAAGCTTTTAGGGTTTAAAACATTGAGAGTTTTAAATGCACATGTAATTTTTGTAAAAATCATGTTTTAATATGACACTAATACAGTTTTCATGCAATTATGATTCAACAGAGAGTGCACATGCATATAATATTAAATTTTAGTACATAGTATTTAATATTCTAACAGTTGTCTATGTATTATTGTTCATAATTATCACATAAAGAAAACATCTGACAGTAAAAGAAATGAATCAAAAACATCAAACCTGATACGTATAGAAGATCAATCATCGGAAAGCAGAAGCTTGATGCAGATCAGGCTCAGGAACCTGGCGACGCTGGCATGAAAGGTAAGACAATTCCAAAACACAATGGAAAAGCCTCAGAACATTGAAATAAACAGAGTGAGTAAAGTATAAAACAGTAACAGAAGCAGAAAAAAAGCACGAGTGTACCAGTTCTCATGAAGCGATTCTACCAAAACAGACAAACAAACAAAAGAGCTAAACAGAACAAGTTAGTGTATTAGACTACTCTGAAACATAGCTTAACATTATTCATGTAATATGTTGTAAGCCGTTTTCGATGAAGGGTGTAGGTGCTATAGCGGGCGCCCATGATTCACGATCAGAACTGCGTGCAAGTCTTGTCGGAAAAGTAATTCTGCTTAACGTGACTATGACGGCAGACAAATGCCCAGTTAGACGCTACAGTTCAAGGATTTGCTTACAACCATGGATTTGTTTTCGACTTCATACTTAGGCGATTCTTAACGGAAACGAAAATACTTAGTGAGCGATCGGACCAAGGATAGGTTTTACTCAGACAGACATACGAAACCAGATTCGATGACACAAGATTTGGTGACAGACATAAGGAACAAGATGCGGTGACAAAAAGGAACTAGATAGACCTGTATGATTTTGTGGTTTCAAGTATTCGCTGGTAATACGATTACATTTCCTCATTTTCTAGGACACCTAATATTCATTTAGATTGATTCATTCCAAGATACAATTATCTTCTAAGCAAACATATGTTCCCTACGAGCATGATATAAAAACACCAAAACATATATTTGCTATTCCAGTATTCGTTACAATTAATATCATGATACTTGTTGCTCGTGCTCAATATTTTATCATTCATCTCGTTAATCATCACAAGAAATCAAACCATTCACCCTGTTAGAAAAGCCCTTGTAAAGGCTCATTTATGAGGCTCATTTGTTTCTTGTATTTGTCCCACATCTTGGATTGGGATCTTCTCGTCTCCCTCTCTTCCTATATAAATATATTCATACTTGTAATTATTCATTCAAGAAGGATATACAAGGTTGGAGGTTTCTTTATTTCTACATGGTATCAGAGCCACCGGTCTCCCTCTAGCCTGCTTGTCTGTGTGCAAACCGTCTGGTCACCCGACTGACCGCGCGACCTGTTCTTCTCTTGCTTAAGTCGTCGTATAAGGCGACTTGTTCTTTTCTACCCGTTGTTCCTCCATCTTCCCTTCTGTTCTGACCTCATCCTTCTCCTCTTCCTACCTCTCCCTCTTTTATAACCTTCTCTCACGTGGGGTCCACTTTCTCTACCTTTTCTCTCCTGCCCGGTCTTCTTCCCTGACCGCGCGGCCTCTCTCTTCCCGCTTCTCGCGGTTTCTCTCTAGCCGCTGCGGATTTCTCCCCTTGCCGCTGTGGTTTCTCTCTTAACCGTGTGGTCTCCCCGTCTTTGCCTCTCCCCTCTCATCGCGGCGCCCTGTCAAGTCGCTTGCGACCTCTCCTTCTCCTTTCACCGCATCTTGGTCGCGACCTTCCTGGTCGCTGGTTGTTTTCCCTTGACCGTGCGGCCTTCTCTCCCTGCCAGTCGCTGCGCCTTCTTACCCGCGGCCTTCCTTGCCACGCTGCCCGACCTTCCTTGCCAAGCCGCGCAACTTCTCTAAGCCGTTGCGCCTTCTTACCCGTGGCCTCCTTCTCCCTTAGCCGCATTGTGGTTGCGACTTTCTTTGTCGCTGGCCGGTCTCCCTTGCCGTGCGGCCTTCTTCTCTTCTCGCCAGCTGCCCGGCTTCTTACCCGCGGCCTTCCTTGCCAAGCTACGCGACTTCTCCAAGCCGCCCGACCTTCCTTATCAGGTTGCCTGGCTTCCTTCTTCTGCTAGCCGTGCGACTTCTCCCCTTGCCAACCGGCCTCGTCTACTAGCCACATGACCTCTGACGCCTCTGCTGCTACTTCTGCTCCGCCAGCCCGTGAGGCTACTCCGGCTTCTGACCTCCGTGATGAACTGCGAATTACTACAATCTCTCTGACTGGCAAACGCAACTTTGTCGAATGGGTTCACTCTGTTCGTCGTGTCCTGCAGACGAAGGGTCTTCTCCACCACCTGACTCGGGCTACCCCTGTTGCTCCCTCTGATGATTGGCTTTGTGATGACGGTCGGGTCCAGTCTTGGCTCCTCAACTCTATGGACACCGAACCCTATCGGATGGCCATGTATCATGATACGGACAAGACAATATGGGAGGAGCTCCACTCTTTTTACTCTGGGCAAATCAGTCTTCAGCACCTTTATGATATTATCTCCAACCTTCAGAATCTTGCTCCCGGTGCTCCTGACGACATGATTTCCTTTGTTGCTCAGGCCAAGACCCTAGCCGAGGCTTGGATTCAACATCAGCCTCCTACAACGGGCCCAAAAAGAGGCGGTTACCACCGCGATGATGATGTCCCGCGTTCTGCCCCACTTGCATAATGTTCGGGCCCAGATCCTCTCTTCCACGACGACTCCGTCACTGTCTGACATCTGCTCCATGCTACTTCGGGTTACGCCTCCTACGGAGGCCCCTTCCAGCTTTGCCCCTGCTCTTCTTCAACAGCCTCTCCTTCCAACTCCCCCCTGCTCGTGGCTCTTCCACTCGAGGATGCCGGCCTCCGTCTCGGGGACGCGGACGTGGTGGCCGCTCGTCTCTCAAATGCACATATTGTGGTCGGGGTGACCATCTTGAGGCCACCTGTTACAGCAAGCATGGGTTCCCTCCCCACCTCGCTGCCACTTCCTCTACTGCTCCTGCTTCCCCTGGGGCTCCTGCCCAGGATCCGGCCTCCGCTACCCGACACAATATTGATGAGCTCCGCACCCAACTCCATCAGCTACAGGGTGTCCTCAGCTGCTCTTTCGGCTCGGTTGCGACCTTTTCTGCGAAAGGTATAACCTGTCTCTCTCCCAACCCTCACTGGATCGTTGATTCCGGTGTTACTCAACATATTACTTTCGAAGCCCTCCAAATATCTCAAGATGGCTCACTGTATCACTGTGGCCAATGGTGACACTCTACCGGTCTCTGGTGCCGCTGCCCTCCAACTTACCCCGACCCTTTCTCTTTCCTCGGTTCTTCACGTTCCGGGATCTCCTTTCAATTTACTTTCTGTTAGTCGCCTGACAAACGACCTTGATTGTTCAATAACTTTTTTTCCTTCTTCCTTTCTTATGCAGGATCGTCGCAGCCGGAGTATCATTGGTAGGGGCAACTGGTGAATGGGCTTTACCTCTTGGATACCCAACCCACTCTTCTATCCGCCGTCTCTACTGTTGATTGGCATCGTCGCCTTGGGTATGCTCCTCTTTCGATTCTCAAGCGGGCTCTTCCTGATGTTCCATTACGGGAGTTCTCTTGTGAGTCTTGTATCTACGACAAACACCATCATTCTGTCTTTCCCCATGCATGTACCCGGAGTAGTACTCCGTTATCCTTAGTTCATTCTGATGTATGGGGCCCTTATAAGGTCCCTAGTATTTATGGTTTTCGATATTTTGTCACTTTTATCGATGACTACTCGCGTACTACATGACTATATTTAATGCATGATCGTACTGAGCTTACATCTGTCTTTCGTGCCTTTGTCACTGAGGTACGTACGCAGTTCGCCACCCCACTCAAAATCCTCCGCACTGATAATGCTCGCGAATATACAGGGCGCACCTTCTCCTCCATCTGCACCGAGTTTGGCATTATCCATCAAACTTCGTGTGCTTATACCCCTCAACAAAATGGGGTGGCCGAACGAAAGAATCGTCATTTACTCGATGTTGCTCGCTCCCTTATGTTTCACATGCAGGTTCCAATCGAATATTGGAATTTCGCAGTCTCCACAGTCTGTCATCTCATTAACCGTCTCCCTTCTTCTGTTCTTGATTTTGTCATTCCTATCGAACTCCTATATCCTACTACCAAACCAACCTCTCTCCCCCCACGTGTCTTTGGGTGCGTTTGTTATGTTCATCTTCTTGGACCTCCATTCGACAAACTCGCTCCTCGTGCGACCAAATATATGTTTGTGGGCTACTCCCGTACTCAAAAGGGGTATGTTTGCTACTCTTCTTCCGATGGAAAGATAGTTGTCTTTGCGGATGTCACCTTCTGCGAAGATCAGCCCTTTCACTTACCTTCCTCCTCCTCGATCTCCTCTCCTGCTCTGCCCCGCCCTGCCGTTCCTACAACACCCTCCTTTCTACCCTCTCCCTCCACCTCTCTTCCTGCTCCCAAAGTTCCTCCGCCCGTTATCCGTGTCTATACTCGTCGCGGCTCCAAGGATGGTTCCCTGCCCCTGCTCCCAGTGACACTCCGGCGCCAGCGGATCTGGCTCCTGCTTCTACGGCCCATCCCCTGGCCACCTACGTTTCTCTCCACCGGCTCGCTCCACCTCTCTATGCCTTTGCCACTTCTCTTTCCTCGATTTCTATTCCTAACACTGTGCAGGAGGCGCTTCAACACCCAGGCTGGGGGGCGGCCATGGAGGATGAAATGAGGGCTCTTTGGGCTAACCAGACTTGGGATCTGGTCTCCCTTCTTGCATGCCAACACTGTGTCAGATGCAAGTGGGTCTTTGTTGTCAAACATACCGCGGATGGGTCTGTTGAGCGTCTGAAGGCTCGCCTCGTGGCCCGGGGTTTTACTTAGCAACACGGCCTTGATTATGAGGAAACTTTCTCTCCCGTGGTCAAATTGAACACAGTCCGAGTTCTTCTTTCCTTGACTGTTCACCGTCATTGGCCTCTTTATCAGCTGGATGTTAAGAATGTCTTTCTCAATGGTGATCTCCAGGAGACTGTTTATATGCATCAACCTCCCGGGTTTGAGACCACGGGGGAGTCTCGGGTTTGTCATCTTCGGAAATCAATTTATGGTCTCAAACAGTTCTCACGCGCTTGGTTTGACAAATTCAGCAAGGTAGTCTGCGATATTGGCTTTACTAGGAACTCAGCTGATTTCTCTCTCTTCCCTCGACACCAGCCAACCGGAACTGTGATTCTACTTGTCTATGTTGACGATATCCTCATTACTGGAGACGATAGTACAGGAATACAACATATCAAGCAACAGTTGAACTCCGCCTTTCAAACTAAAGATCGTGGTAACCTACGGTATTTTCTTGGGCTTGAGGTTGCACGACGGCCTGATGGTCTTGTATTATCCCAAAGGAAGTATTGTATGGACCTCCTTCATGATGCTGGTTATTCGGGATGCAAACCTACGGATACTCCAATGGACGCTAATCACAGGCTCTCGGCCCATAGCTCTGACACCGATGAGCTGCTTACGAATCCGGAATACTACAGACGCCTGGTTGGGAAACTGATCTACCTTACAGTTACTCGACCAGACATCTCCTTTGTCGTAGGAGTCGTGAGTCGATTTATGCATGCTCCTAGGACATCTCATCTTCAAGCTGTCGAGCGCATTCTTCGGTATCTCAAGAACGCTCCAGGACAAGGGCTTGTATACAAGCCATGCACATCACTATCTCTCGTTGCATACTCGGACGCTGATTATGTAGGATCCGTTGATGATAGGCGCTCTACATCTGGTTTCTGTACCTACTTCGGTGGTCATCTCATAACCTGGCGTAGCAAGAAACAGAATGTGGTTGCTCGCTCTTCTGCTGAAACTGAGTACCGGGCCATGGCTGCGGTAGTGTCCGAGTTAACATGGCTTGAGAGTCTTCTGGGAGACTTGGGTGTTTGTCTCTCATCACCGACGACCCTATTTTGTGATAGTTAAGCAACAATACATATTGCCAAGAACCCGGTATTTCACGAACGCACAAAGCATATTGAAGTTGACTGTCACTTTATTCGGGAAAAAGTACAGTCAAAGAAGGTAGATCTGGAGCATGTTTCTGCTAAAAATCAAGTTGCTGATATCATGACCAAAGCTCTCTCCCGGCCGTTGTACTACCAGTTTTTATCCAAGCTTGGCGTCTATGACTTGTACGCTTCAGCTTGCGGGGGTGTGTTAGAAAAGCCCTTGTAAAGGCTCATTTATGAGGCTCATTTGTTTCTTGTATTCGTCCCACATCTTGGATTGAGATCTTCTCTTCTCCCTCTCTTCCTATATAAATGTATTCATACTTGTAATTATTCATTCAAGAAGGATATACAAGGTTGAAGGTTTCTCTATTTCTACACACCCTAATAAATATCCAACCAAAATCCTTCATCTAAGTGTGTATCAATCTAAGACTCGCTCATCATCACAAATTCATGTAGTTTCAAACATATCACCCTCTAAATTATTAACTTATCAGACTGAGTATTCAAGATTTAAACTTATTGACAGACCCAACATTTCAGGATGAAAAAAATAAAATCGTAAGAACAGACAAATCAAATAGGATATAAATCCATTTGACAAATCAATATCTACAGAAAAGCAGTCATGAATCAGTGAACAGAAGCATTAGTTTAAATTCAATGCTTGCAAGAGAGAGAGATCTCCATTTGCCTTAAAGAAGTTGAAGCTGACGAAGGAGATCAAATGGTGGCACAAGCGAAATCGAGAAACTTAATATCAGACCTGTTGAAGCACAATCATATACGACAATGAGTTGTCAGAAATTCTAATGCTAGCACACACAATAAATTATTGCAAGACTCAAATAAGAGAGGGCTATGAAATTTACCTCCCTCAAAGGTGAGGGCAAAGAGATTCCCACGCAAAAACGAAGACTTGGCGGCTCTTAGGCTTGGGAAAACCCTAATTCGGAGAGGGATTCTTCACGAACTGTCAATTGACGCGACGAACAATGTCGGAATCACAAATACACAATAGGGTTAGAGATTATAATCGGACACAAATTTGGATTAGCGAAAATATGCAAATTGAAGCAAAAATTCCCAAGAATAAATAGAGGAAATCTGAATAGTCGGGGAGAGGAGGGAGATTCGTACCCACGAAAGTCAAATCCGAGCTCAAGGAGGAGAGGGGAGAAACCCTAGGCGTCTCTCTCGCAAAAATACCAGGCCAAGACTGAGGAAGAAGAAGACTTTTATCCCTAGGAGAGGAGGGAAGGTGGCTGTCATCCCCCTTTTGGAGGAGAAACTTGTTGCCGACCTCAAGAAATTAAGAGGAGGGCTCCAGGTCGTCGTCTCTGAGGAAGAGGAGCCTGCTGCCGCTGCAGATCAGGGCAAGAGGGAGTGCAGGACGAGGAGGGGGAGCTTGAGGATGCACCGTCGGCCTTAGACGGAGGAGGAACAAGAGGAGGAGGTGGCGATGCTGGATTTGTCGGCCAAAGAAAGGAGTGCATGAGAGGGAGAAGCCGGAGGTGACGGTGATGAGCAGGAGGCGCCAGCGTTGGCGCTGGAGTGGAGAGCAGCAGCGACACGAGATCAGGGGCGGCAAAGCGCACGACATTGCGGGAGACGGGCTCGGGAGAGAATCCCTAGCCGACGAGTGAAAAGACTGGCGGGGCTGTCTGGTTAAGTAGAAAAATTAGGGTTTATTATTATTATTATTATCAAACTAAAACTCGAGTTGTTACATCTTTCATCGGTGAAGTTCTGATCCCGTGTAGGAAGTACTCTCTCCCATCCTGAGCAAACTTCTTGGTCAAACTATCCCAATCCAGCGTTACTTTACCTATCTGTCGTAACCATTGGACCCCCAGAACCATACCTGATCTCCGGGTGGGCAACAAGTAGACATCCATCCTCCAGGTGTATCCTTGTACACTGAACCCCACTCCCTTCAGCACTCCTTAGCACTACAGCTTATTTCCAGCTGCCACCATGACCTGGAAAGAGACATCCTTGGTGATCTTTTGCCCCAACTTTCGTGCCACAATTGAGTTGATGAAGTTATGAGTACTCTCATTGTCAACCAAAATAGTCACCTTCTGTTGGCAGATTCGCCCTGCAATTCGCATTGTGAGCGGCGTAGATCCTCCCTCCATGGCCTGGATAGATACCCCGAACTCGGGTATGTCCGAAATGTGCTCATGTTCCCCTTCTTCATCCGTCATCTCATCTTCCTCCCGCGACATGTACACTTGGATCATTTGACATTTGTGGCCTAGGGTAAATTTCTCATCACAGTTGAAGCACAATCCCTTTTCCTTTCTTGCCTATAACTTTGACCATGTCAATTTCTTCAGTCACCCTTTCAGTAGCTCCTTGACATTTCTTGGTGTCTGGAGGGCTTGTAGTGTTCTTTGTATTCCTCCACCTGGACTTTTTGTCAGTTGAATCACTACTCTTGAATTCGGGTCAGGCTGATAGCATGAGTCAAACTGCATGGCATGTAGGCATGCACCTCATCCTTGATGTGATCCTTCAATCCCGAAATGAAGTAGCTCATTAATTTCTTCGCTTCCCACTGCACCCTGCTGGCTAATATTTCAAACTCTGCTCAGTATTCCATCACCGCCCTTTTCTGCTTCAGTTTCTGAAGAATAGCCTCCAAATCTTCATGTTCGAGATGCCCAAATCTGACTATGAAACCGTCAACGAAATCGTCTCAAGGGGCATAATCACGCCATCAGAGGAACCACTGGGTCCACTGGAATGCATCATCTTCAAGGTGAAAGGATATCAATTGCACCAACTGCTCTTCTGGAATCTCTTGGTAGTTGTAAAATAACTATGCATTTTGAACCCATTCCAACGCGTCACCCCCTTTGAATTTTGGGTAATTCATGCGGGTCCTTTTTGGGGGTATGTATGCCCTAGGGTTCTGCTGGTCGTGTGCTCCATACTCCAGCCCGAGGCCAGAAGGCCGTCGACGCTTTGTCGGCCAGTTCGAGTATCCTTCTTCCTCTACGTGTTGATATCCGGGTCTCGTAGCCGCCTTAGGGTTTTTTACTCCCATCCACCGCATATTCTACTGATGTTGGCATGTCCTGATCCTTTATGGTTAGACAGAAGGCCATCCCGAGGATAATAGATTGTATCCCTAGGTTGTTGTTCAATCAAGTCCTGCTGAGACCCCCTAACGACTGGATCGTCCCCTGGTGAGTACTTGCTTCTTCGTTCACAGTTGCTTTGCCCTTGATACTTTGAGATAACAACTTTTTGATCTCCTCCATGCAAGCATCCAGTCGCTCTTCTAACCGTTACTCTGAAGCCCTTAATTTTTCTTAAATGGCTGTCACCGTGTCTGACAACCCAATGTAGTTCTCCTCTAAGGTTGTTAGCCTCGTGGACTCTTCATGTGAGCGAGTCACCATGGTAGAACTCGAGAGTTTAGAGAAGGGCAGCTGACGACTTCGAAGTAGAGTGGTCACTGTCTGAGATTCTTGCGTCTGCGTTCAAAGTAGTCGAAGGATGGGAGAGTTGTTGCAGTATCCCAAGGGTTGCATCAGTCAGCTGGGTCGGTGACTGCGCTCAGAAGAAGTCGTCGTTGGGTCAGACGAAGGATACAGATGCAGTCGACGCTGGGACACGAAGTCAAAGTTAGGACGGGCCGGCCGAAGAAGACGACAGCCGTTGAAAGAGCAGTGTCGCCTCTAGTGATGAATACTACTGCAGTCGTCGGTGGTTGTGTTCGAAGAAGTCGAACGAACACCGCAGGAAATTGGACGCCGCAGTCTTGTCGACCGAAGGAAGCTGCGGGCTCGATCGAAGCAGTCGACTCGATTGACACAGTTGGTTGTGGATTCATTGGAAGGAAACCGCAGCTGGATCCGAAGGAAAGAGTCATCTGATACCAATTGTTAGTGCGATAGATCGAGATTAGGAGAGAATAAAGGAGGAAGAGAGAAATTAGGGTCAGGGTTTGAGAGGAGAAGAGAGAAAATACCTGTATAGTCTTTGCATGCCCTCGCCGAACAAGCCCTAGAGGTATTTATATCTCTGAGCCAAGAGGGGGGCGACCGGCCCCTCTTTGTGGGCTGAACCCGCAGGTTCGGCCCCAAGCCGCCACAGTTTAGTTGGGGAGGACTGAACTGGTAGGTTCAACCCCATTTTGTGCTGCCTCCTTCTGCCAACACGCATATTGTTGACCCGTGAAGTAGAACCAGATAAAAGTCTGCGATATACGCAGCCAAAGCGTCCATAACATCTCCACCCTACCCGCTGATAAGCTTGCCCTCATGCTTGTGTCGTGGTGATGGTCGACGTCAGATCCCCCGTGTTCGTTTCAGCATCCCGTTCCGCGGCAGGGTCGTCTACCTCCAGCCAGAAGAGGCGCTTGCAACGATGTCCACAGAAAAATGGCTTGTCGCAGTTGTAACAGAGGCCCTTGGCCGACAGTCAATAAACTCCTGTGTAGACAGTCAGCGGATGGTGGCTGTACGGTCGGCGTCGTGGTCCGGTGTGAGGAGACTGACTTTGGGTGGTGGCGGAGGGCGTGGGGTATGGATGGACCCCTCGGTGTCTGGGTGATGGAGATGAGGGCGATTCAATAGCAGACGCTTCTCGTAGATGCGAGCCAAGGTCATTGCAGTCGTCAGATCTGCAAGGGCCTGAAATTGCACGTCCATGCGGAGGCGTTCATGAAGTCCCGTCGTGAAGATGGGCACCTGCTGTGTAGGAAGAACTGAGAGAGTGCGGGCCAGGCCGACCTGAAACTGTTCGAGATACTCGTTGATCGGACCGGTCTGCCGAAGAGAAATGAGATCCCCCAAGGTATTACTGTGGAGGGGTGGGCCGAAGCGGAGGGTGCAGCTCACTTTGAAATATTCCCAAGATAGGAGTGGTTTCTCCTGTTGCAGTTGGGAAAATCAAAGTTGGGTGGGGCTCTTCAGGTGGAAGGAAGCAACATTGAGCCATTCTTCTTGAGGGGTGCGTTGTGGGTGAAGAACTGCTCACAACGAGAGAGCCAGGCCAAGGGGTCTTCATGGTCGTCGAATATTGGAAAGTCCAGCCGCATGTATCGTGGAACGATGTTGCCCTCATGCCTCGGGGGTAAAAATTCTGGCGGGGTTGGCAGAATCGGCACGTCATTGGAAGAGCCCTTTGCCGATTGGGCCGTTCGGTTAGTCAGTGGTGACGGCGGTAATGAAGGAGGTATTGTTATCCGCTTGAAGTTTGGCGAGAGACTCAAAAATTTGAGAGAGGGAGGGCGGTTTGGCCATTGCTGGAGGAGAAATTGGTGGGTTATCGGCGCCGGAGGGATTGGAGGAAGGAGGGACAGGCGGCGGAAGCAGCCCGGTAGAGGCCGCGAGTAACGAACGCCCGTTGATGGAGGATCTGAGTAGAATGGGCGTTGAATGAGGACCGACAGAAAGTGGCCGAGGTGGGGCCGGTCGGGCGGAGCCGCTGGGGGGTCGACGCATGTCAGCGACGGTGGAATCTACAGGGACGGCGGTTGTCGTCTGTTGTACGGGGCGGATCGGAGTGTGCGGGCACGGGAAGTCGCGGTCGAAGCTGATGACAGTGTTGTGCTCGGAGGGATGTCGTGGTCAGTCACGGCTGAGAGAAAACTCGCCGGATCTGGAGTTTCGGCGGCTGGGAGGGTCGTTCCCTCTAATACCAAATTGTTATGTGCCCTAGATTAAGAGGAGGGAAGTGCTCGAGGGAGGAGGGAACCTTCTTGGAACCTCGGGGAGCTATGGCTAGCGTCGACGACAGCGGCTTGCGAACAGCGGCGGGAAGGGCGCGGCGGGCTGGTGCGGGATCGCGGAACTCGCGATGTTGGCGTGCAGCTCGGGCATCGGATTGCGGCTTCCATGAGATAAGAGAGAGTTAGAGAGAGAGATTGGAAAATTAGTGAGAGGAAAGTATGAAATTAAAATAACTTGCTTGCTTGTTTGTCTTGGCTCCCCACCCGGATATTAATAGTCACACAAAATGTCCCGTCCTTGGGCTTAAGACACCGAGGATCAAATGCGGAAAACATGCTTTTAGCTACATGCCAATTATGATGCCGATATGCTGAACACAAATCTATCACTGCACTTAAACCAGTGATTGGGGTGGGATTGTTAAATGTATATAGTAAACCAAATGGAGATATTTTCAAAATGTCATTTCTTGTATACTATTTACCTTTAATAGGCAGGAGCACTGTGAAATAATTGCAAATTCGTTCAAGAAAATAAAAACGATTGCCAGCAGCATAGTAAAAACGTTTGATAGCGACATAGTCAAAAAGTTTGTTAGCAACATTTGATGTTCTTTTTCCTTTCCATCTGGTCCTTCAAGTTCTTTGCATTTTCAGGTTGGTGAGGAAAACATAAAGGAGTTTGACTCACAAGCTAGTATAGATCTTGCCTCTCTAAATTTTTCATTCAAGGTAACTCATATGCTTGATGATGTTAGCTTGTAATAAATCTCCTTTTCCTTGCCATTGAGCATGAGGAGCATTGCTGCAATTTTCTGTGCAGAATCTTTCGCAGCTGGTGTCAATGAACTTTGATGTCCTTGTTCAAAGCACTAAAGTTTCCAAGGACCCTTCCCAGGCTAAGGGTCAGACCTCTTAAACCTTTTCACTATTTTTAACATTAATGCAAATGAAGCACATCTATTCTTTTTGTACCAGCAACACCGTGTATATAAGTAAGAGATCCAACAATATTTGTAAAGTTTGATTAGATAAGAAGTATCTCTACTTGATGCAACCCGAGTTTCCATCTTTATTTTATTTGCAATATTTTTATTTATGTTGCGCACGTCTTCGCGCATTATAGTTTTCGTCTATGTTGTATCGCGCACGTTCGCGCACTTTTGTTTGGATTATTGGTGTGACCGACCAATAAGACCCTAAATAAAGTGGTCTGTCAAATTAGGAGTAGTGGTGACTTAGGCAAGCAAGTGAGGTGTCATAACATTTAAGCTATTATTATATTCACAAAATATATAATTCAATTACTTATAATTTCAAATTTATTTATATGGGGAGTTGCCTAAATTTGACTTATTATTGACATTTGGGAGTTAGCCTAAAATTTAAGTCACCATTCAGCCTTTTTAAAGCCCGTGCGTACTTTTTTGTGTGACTGACAAACATGTCGAATCAAGACGAGTTCACCACTAGGGAAAAATGTATGAGGTGCTTTGCAAGCTCCTACTTGCGATGATCTCCTCCGACAACCTACATTACATGAGACGGCTTACTCATGACATTTTCAAGCTAGTATTCTACAAGCTACTACTCGTGATGCTCTTCATGTTTACTGGGTGCTCTCTTCAATTCTGCGAGTTCCATACTCGCGAGGTCATCTCTTCAACAACTATGGTGCTCTCCTTTAATTACGTTAGTCCATACTCGCGAGATCATTACTTCAGCAACTATGGTGTTCGGTTCGATTTTGTGAGTTTATACGCATGAGGCTATCGCTTCAACAAACATGCCGTTATGTTATGCATTTCATCTGCTCAAACACTTGGAGCGGGGATGACTTAAAAAGGTTATACCCCTAGCGGTAACATGACTGCCAGTCTGTAAGATTGTTTCTATTTTGTTTATACATTTCCTCGCCCCCAAAAGCATGGGTGGTTGCGAGTTGTCTTCTTTGTGTTGATCATCTCAAGTCAACTAGAAGCAGTGAAGTCCATCTCCTCGATCGGTTTGGGAAACAAGCATCTGACTTGATCCTCCTAAAAAGCCCAGGGAAGACGATGAGACTATGAATCGGGATTTAAGCGCCCTTGTAAGACCGATCCACTGTATTGACAGTCGAGGTCATCTCCCCGCTTGTATGTCGGCTTAGCTGCCCCCGATTACATCTCTTCTCCGACTGGAGAAACTATCAGGAGCAGGTGCGGACGCTAACCTCCTGAACTCGATAAAGGATCGACCTCACAAAGTGATATCTTGTGTAAAGGCGTCATCGGTCTTTGAGAAGACTAAAAGACCCGCTCATAGCGATTGTTGGTCATGTGGGGCAGGATGCATCTCTGATGTTGCCAAGGTGGGATAACCCGTCATGCTTTTAAAAGCAGTTGTGCAACTAAGCTCTGGAAGGTACAAGTTCGTGGAAGGATAGTGGACTCGATTGTGTGTCCTGTAGGACCCCCCGAGGATCATTTCCCTTCGCTTGTATCCTGGCATTCGCAGTCAAGAGGCAGAGCTGGTAGCTATCAACAGTTAAAGATTCGTGACTTGGATATTCAGAAGACGGCTTTCAGCACCAGATATGGACACTTTGAGTTCGTGGTCATGCCGTTCGGGCTGACCAATGCCCCTTCAGTATTTATGGACCTGATGAACAGGGTATTTCGGGAGTACTTGGATCGTTTTGTCATCGTCTTTATAGATGACATCTTGGTGTTCTTTAAGAGTGCAGAAGATCATGCAACACACCTCAGAATCGTTTTGAGCACACTCAGGAAGAATCAGTTGTTTGCCAAGTTTTCAAAGTGTGAGTTTTGGCTTTCAGAGATTGCATTCTTAGGCCACATCATCAGTCAGAAAGGGGTTAGTGCTGATCCGAAGAAGATAGAGGCCATTAAGAGTTGGCCAAGGCCGACGACAGTTTCAGAGGTTCGCAGCTTTTTGGGTCTTGCTGGCTACTACAGGAGATTCATCAGAGATTTTTCAAAGATAGCCTTACCACTGACTTCTCTCACTAGGAAGGGTAAGGGCTTGGATTGGACGGTAGAGTGTGAGTTGGCGTTTGAGGACTTGAAGGGCAGGTTGATGACCGCACCGATTTTGAGTTTACCTTCAGGGCCTGACGGGTTTCAGATTTACAGCGATGCATCAGGTCAGGGTTTGGGATGTGTTCTCATGCAGCATGAAAAGGTCGTAGCCTATGCCTCGAGACAGTTAAAAGTTCATGAGAGGAATTATCCAGTGCATGACTTGGAGCTTGCAGCAGTCATACATGCTCTGAAGATTTGAAGGCACTATCTCTATGGAGTGCGTTGTGAGATCTTCACTGATCATAAGAGCCTCAAGTATATCTTTGATCAGCGAGAGCTCAATTTGAGGCAGCGCAGATGGTTAGAGTTCCTATCAGACTTCGACGTAGACATTTAGTACCATCCAGGAAAGGCGAACGTTGTAGCTGATGCCCTTAGCCGTAGAGGTTCATGTTTCTTTCTCCTTACTCAGCAGGAGGAGTTAGTGCGAGAGCTGGAGAGACTGGATATTACCGTTGTGCCACACAGTAGTTTTGGTTCTGCAAGTTTGAGTTGGATGAAGATTACCTGTGATATCAAGGATAGAATCAGGACAGCTCTACCGTTGGATCCAAAGATGACAGAGATTTGGAGCTCAGTGCAGACAGGTCAGAAGGAGGGATTCACTATTCAGGATGATTTATTGTTGTTTGATGGCAGGGTGTGTATCCCCGATGTTAGTCACCTTCGCGAGGATATTTTATTTGAGTCACACAATTCCAGATATTCTATACATCCGGGTAGCACGAAGATGTATGCAGATCTCAAGAAGTTAGTCTGGTGGACAGGCTTGAAGAGTGATGTTGCAGTTTATGTAGGGAAGTGCGAGACGTGCAAGTTGGTTAAGGCCGAGTGCCAAAGACCTGGAGGCAAGTTGCAGCCACTTCCCATTACAGAGTGGACATTCGAAGATATATCCATGGATTTCATTCATGGTTTGCCGAGATCGCAGAGTGGGAATGATTCCGTGTGGGTTATAGTTGATCGACTTTCTAAGGTCGCTCATTTTATTCCTCTTAGGAAGACGGATCAAGGTCCGAAGTTGGCACAGTTATATTTGGACGAGATAGTTCGGATTCACGGTGTTCCCAGGACTATAATTTCAGACCGAGACGGCAGATTCACCTCCAGGGAGTGGCGATACGTACAGGAGCGGTTGGGTACCAGGTTATACTTCAGCACCGCTTTCCATCCCCAGACAGATGGACAGACTGAACGTACAAATAAGACTTTGGAGGATCTGCTGCGGATGTGCATTTTGGACTTTGGAGGAAAGTGGGAGAAATATGTCACACTAGTGGAGTTCTCCTACAACAACAGCTTTCAGACGAGTATTGGGATGACACCGTTCGAGGCCCTCTATGGCAGACGTTGTCGGACACCGTTATGTTGGACTGAAAGTGAAGAGAGATCCACAATCAGGGAGTCATGGATTGATAAGACCACTGATAGGAACAAGCTTATTCAGGAGCGTATGAAGACAGCTCAGGATCGCCAGGCCAAGTATCATGATCAGAAGCACATGTCAGTAGAGTTCAGTGTTGAAGACTATGTTTATCTGAAGGTCAGACCAGTTAGAGGAGTTTCTAGAATAAAGCGGATGAAAAAGCTGAGTCATATATTCGTTGGTCCTTTTGAGGTGCTGGAAAGAGTTGGTGAGGTTGCTTACAGGTTGGCCTTACCTGAGGAAATGAGTGGTGTACATGATGTATTCCACGTCTCCTATCTGAGGAGAGCAGTTAGAGATCCTAGTCAGATCATCAGTACCGAGGAAGCACCAATTGAGACAAATCTTAGTATTGGGGTTAGACCAGTCAGAATAGTGGATTCAAGGATACAGAAGCTCAGAAATAGAGAGATTCGCATGGTCAAAGTCCTTTGGATGAACTGTGGCAGACCAGAGTATACTTGTGAGCGAGAGGATGAGCTTAATAGCAATGCAGACTATTCTTTTCTCTTTGATTCAGGTATGATTACAATTTTCGAGGACGAAAATTTTTGTTAGGAGGGGAGATTTGTAACATCCGAAATTTTGACGCGAAAATTTATTTAAAATTGTAGGGGAAAGTCGCGACGAATGTTGATCAAGGCGGCGCGTTGGCAAGGTATAATGTTACTTTTCCTTCTGATAGCGACCGTTAGTTCGTTAAGTGCGTTAATTATAGTGTGTGACGCGTTCTTTTAGTGGCGCGCAGTGATAATGAGGTTATTTTGTGAGAAATTTTATTTTGGGGTGCCAATAGCCGGTTTCAATTACCCCTCTATTCATACGGTTATCAAAACCGCTTTAGCCATGTATTAAATCCCGCAAAACCCATTTCTCACAGGCTTTAGACAAACCTCAGCAGCCCGACATTTCCCTTTCCGCTCCGTCTCATGCACGCAGCGCCGACGCCAGGCCGACGCATCCCGCGGGCCTCTCCGTCGGATGATTCCCTCCAGATTCCATCTCCGACTTCTCCTCCCTCCTCTGCTGGCACCGGTGGACATTCCTTTTCCTTCCTTGGCCGTGGAAGTGCCGGATTCAACCCTAACCGGTGGAACTTGGAATTGTTTCGTTTTTGGTGAGTTTATTTCTTCCTTTTCTCCATTTCTTCGGTGAAATCCTTCGATTTCAGAGTTAGTCTAACCTAGGTTTTCTTCCTCTTGCCCTATTAGGTTTTGGAGCACGGATTCCACCGCGAAATTGGAGTTGGGCGCTTTGGAAGTATCGATTCCTCCCACGTAAAGGTAATACGCTATGTTAGCCGTTAATTTTGGACTACCCTAGCATTTTGGAATTTTTTTTCCAACGTTAACCCTAAGGGGAAAATGCGATGTTTAGGTGTTGCTTGGTTTGCAGGATTTTTGGTAGCCTCGAGTCAAGCCTTCGATAGGCCGCAGTAGTCAGATTTTCTGTCGGAAGAGAAAATGTCGCCACGCCGAGTATACGAGCGTCGCAACACCTCTGTAAGGAAATCCTAATTTCTTTTAGTTAGACATATTAAGTAATTATATTTTATACGCATGAGTAGGTTTCGTACAAACATCATAAGCATGCATAGAGAAGTGTGACAGTAGGGAAATAATTGTGGAAACGCGTATGATAACGCCTTGTTCCATAACCACGTTAGTAAAGTCGTGAACAGTTAGTTAAGTACAAAACTTCACATGTACATGTAAGTTTGGAGAATGTCCAATCAAGGATGCGAAGGTCCCTGCAAGTCGACTACGAGAAAGTCAAGGGTCGCTCAGTAGTACACCAAAAAAGATATCCCATGCAGAGTAGCGTCGGGCCAAAAAGGTCAGTAGCATACCAGTCTTTTCGTGCTTGGTAGAGGCGCACTACCATCCTCATAGGGCATATGATATCCCATGAGTTACAGTCTTGGGAGTTGACTCCCCTTTGAGACAGTTAGTAGATTCGAGACCATGTCCGCGTGGCACTAGAACAATTGAGTTCGTCAGATGGTCTCGGGTCGTCAGTTTCAGATTTTGCGCGTTAGGAGCTACTCTGCCTAGAGTCTTTCCAGTAAACGTGTAGGCTAGAAGCCACTTAGAACTCAAGTACAGGCTTGACGTGAGACAGTATACTAGTTAGTGAACATCATGACTTTTGTTGCAGTTCTTCCCAAGATAGGAGTGGTTTCTCCTGTTGCAGTTGAGAAAATCAAAGTTGGGTGGGGCTCTTCAGGTGGAAGGAAGCAACATTGAGCCATTCTTCTTGAGGGGTGCGTTGTGGGTGAAGAACTGCTCACAACGAGAGAGCCAGGCCAAGGGGTCTTCATGGTCGTCGAATATTGGAAAGTCCAACCGCATGTATCGTGGAACGATGTTTCCCTCATGCCTCGGGGGTAAAAATTCTGGCGGGGTTGGCAGAATCGGCACGTCATTGGAAGAGCCCTTTGCCGATTGGGCCGTTCGGTTAGTCAGTGGTGACGGCGGTAATGAAGGAGGTATTGTTATCCGCTAGAAGTTTGGCGAGAGACTCAAAAATTTGAGAGAGGGAGGGCGGTTTGGCCATTGCTGGAGGAGAAATTGGTGGGTTATCGGCGCCGGAGGGATTGGAGGAAGGAGGGACAGGCGGCGGAAGCAGCCCGGTAGAGGCCGCGAGTAACGAACGCCCGTTGATGGAGGATCTGAGTAGAATGAGCGTTGAATGAGGACCGACAGAAAGTGGCCGAGGTGGGGCCGGTCGGGCGGAGCCGCTGGGGGGTCGACGCATGTCAGCGACGGTGGAATCTACAGGGACGGCGGTTGTCGTCTGTTGTACGGGGCGGATCGGAGTGTGCGGGCACGGGAAGTCGCGGTCGAAGCTGATGACAGTGTTGTGCTCGGAGGGATGTCGTGATCAGTCACGGCTGAGAGAAAACTCGCCGGATCTGGAGTTTCGGCGGCTGGGAGGGTCGTTCCCTCTAATACCAAATTGTTATGTGCCCTAGATTAAGAGGAGGGAAGTGCTCGAGGGAGGAGGGAACCTTCTTGGAACCTCGGGGAGCTATGGCTATCGTCGACGACAGCGGCTTGCGAACAGCGGCGGGAAGGGCGCGGCGGGCTGGTGCGGGATCGCGGAACTCGCGATGTTGGCGTGCAGCTCGGGCATCGGATTGCGGCTTCCATGAGATAAGAGAGAGTTAGAGAGAGAGATTGGAAAATTAGTGAGAGGAAAGTATTAAATTAAAATAACTTGCTTGCTTGTTTGTCTTGGCTCCCCACCCGGATATTAATAGTCACACAAAATGTCCCGTCCTTGGGCTTAAGACACCGAGGATCAAATGCGGAAAACATGCTTTTAGCTACATGCCAATTATGATGCCGATATGCTGAACACAAATCTATCACTGCACTTCAACCAGTGATTGGGGTGGGATTGTTAAATGTATATAGTAAACCAAATGGACATATTTTCAAAATGTCATTTCTTGTATACTATTTACCTTTAATAGGCAGGAGCACTGTGAAATAATTGCAAATTCGTTCAAGAAAATAAAAACGATTGCCAGCAGCATAGTAAAAACGTTTGATAGCGACATAGTCAAAAAGTTTGTTAGCAACATTTGATGTTCTTTTTCCTTTCCATCTGGTCCTTCAAGTTCTTTGCATTTTCAGGTTGGTGAGGAAAACATAAAGGAGTTTGACTCACAAGCTAGTATAGATCTTGCCTCTCTAAATTTTTCATTCAAGGTAACTCATATGCTTGATGATGTTAGCTTGTAATAAATCTCCTTTTCCTTGCCATTGAGCATGAGGAGCATTGCTGCAATTTTCTGTGCAGAATCTTTCGCAGCTGGTGTCAATGAACTTTGATGTCCTTGTTCAAAGCACTAAAGTTTCCAAGGACCCTTCCCAGGCTAAGGGTCAGACCTCTTAAACCTTTTCACTATTTTTAACATTAATGCAAATGAAGCACATCTATTCTTTTTGTACCAGCAACACCGTGTATATAAGTAAGAGATCCAACAATATTTGTAAAGTTTGATTAGATAAGAAGTATCTCTACTTGATGCAACCCGAGTTTCCATCTTTATTTTATTTGCAATATTTTTATTTATGTTGCGCACATCTTCGCGCATTATAGTTTTCGTCTATGTTGTATCGCGCACGTTTGCGCACTTTTGTTTGGATTATTGGTGTGACCGACCAATAAGATCCTAAATAAAGTGGTCTGTCAAATTAGGAGTAGTGGTGACTTAGGCAAGCAAGTGAGGTGTCATAACATTTAAGCTATTATTATATTCACAAAATATATAATTCAATTACTTATAATTTCAAATTTATTTATATGGGGAGTTGCCTAAATTTGACTTATTATTGACATTTGGGAGTTAGCCTAAAATTTAAGTCACCATTCAGCCTTTTTAAAGCCCGTGCGTACTTTTTTGTGTGACTGACAAACATGTCGAATCAAGACAAGTTCACCACTAGGGAAAAATGTATGAGGTGCTTTGCAAGCTCCTACTTGCGATGATCTCCTCCGACAACCTACATTACATGAGACGGCTTACTCATGACATTTTCAAGCTAGTATTCTACAAGCTACTACTCGTGATGTTCTTCATGTTTACTGGGTGCTCTCTTCAATTCTGCGAGTTCCATACTCGCGAGGTCATCTCTTCAACAACTATGGTGCTCTCCTTTAATTACGTTAGTCCATACTCGCGAGATCATTACTTCAGCAACTATGGTGTTCGGTTCGATTTTGTGAGTTTATACGCGTGAGGCTATCGCTTCAACAAACAGGCCGCTATGTTATGCATTTCATCTGCTCAAACACTTGGAGCGGGGATGACTTAAAAAGGTTATACCCCTAGCGATAACATGACTGCCAGTCTGTAAGATTGTTTCTATTTTGTTTATACATTTCCTCGCCCCCAAAAGCATGGGTGGTTGCGAGTTGTCTTCTTTGTGTTGATCATCTCAAGTCAGCTAGAAGCAGTGAAGTCCATCTCCTCGATCGGTTTGGGAAACAAGCATCTGACTTGATCCTCCTAGAAAGCCCAGGGAAGACGATGAGACTATGAATCGGGATTTAAGCGTCCTTGTAAGACCGATCCACTGTATTGACAGTCGAGGTCATCTCCCCGCTTGTATGTCGGCTTAGCTGCCCCCGATTACATCTCTTCTCCGACTGGAGAAACTATCAGGAGCAGGTCCGGACGCTAACCTCCTGAACTCGATAAAGGATCGACCTCACAAAGTGATATCTTGTGTAAAGGCGTCATCGGTTTTTGAGAAGACTAAAAGACCCGCTCATAGCGATTGTTGGTCCTGTGGGGCAGGATGCATCTCTGATGTTGCCAAGGTGGGATAACCCATCATGCTTTTAAAAGCAGTTGTGCAACTAAGCTCTGGAAGGTACAAGTTCGTGGAAGGATAGTGGACTCGATTGTGTGTCCTGTAGGACCCCCCGAGGATCATTTCCCTTCGCTTGTATCCTGGCATTCGCAGTCAAGAGGCAGAGCTGGTAGCGATCTCTATTATTGGGTTGGGAAACGAGGCTTTGACCTGATTAACCTAAAAAGCCCCGGGCGGACGATGAGACGATGGTTCGGGATTTAAGCATCCTTGTAAGACCGAGCTCCTGCATTGACGGCCGAGGTCAGCTCCTCCCTTGTATGTCAGTCAAGATACCCCTGATTGCATCTCTCCTCCGATTGGAGTAACTATCATGAACTGGTCTGGACGTCAACCTCTCAACTTGACAAAGAAAAGATCATCGTCTCTTTAGAAGTGATATGATACTTCTAATTTTTTGACAATCTCTTAAGCAATAAGGCGAATAACCTCAGCACCGATAGAAGTCCTCGTGTGTGTTGTTACCGTAGTTCGGGCCCTCTATACGAGCTTCCCTCCTGCAGGTTGAATACGAGCTCAACCCGAGTCAACTCCACCTCCAGTTGAGCTCGGATCCCGAGAGCTGTCGACTCCACCTCCAGTTGAGCTCGGCTCCTGAGAGCTGTCGACTTCATCTCCAGTTGAGCTCGACTCCTGTAAGATGTTGATTCCTCGTGTGAGTTGAGCTCGGCTCCTGTGAGCTGTCGACCTCCACCTGCAGTTGAGTTCGGCTCCTGTGAGCTGTCGACCTCCACCTCCAGTTGAGCTCGGCTCCTGTGAGCTGTCGACCTCCACCTCCAGTTGAGCTCTGCTCCTGTGAGCTGTCGACCTCCACCTCCAGTTGAGCTCGACTCCTGTGAGCTGTCGACCTCCACCTCCAGTTGAGCTCTGCTCCTGTGAGCTGTCGCCCTCCACCTCCAGTTGAGCTCGGCTCCTGTGAGCTGTCGACCTCCACCTTCAGTTGAGCTCCGCTCCTGTGAGCTGTCGCCCTCCACCTCCAGTTGAGCTCCGCTCCTGTGAGCTGTCGCCCTCCACCTCCAGTTGAGCTCCGCTCCTGTGAGCTGTCGACCTCCACCTCCAGTTGAGCTCCGCTCCTGTGAGCTGTCGACCTCCACCTCCAGTTGAGCTCGGCTCCTGTGAGCTGTCGACCTCCACCTCCAGTTGAGCTCGGCTCCTGTGAGCTGTCGACCTCCACCTCCAGTTGAGCTCGGCTCCTGTGAGCTGTCGACCTCCACCTCCAGTTGAGCTCGGCTCCTGTGAGATGTCGACCTCCACCTCCAGTTGAGCTCCGCCTCAGCTCCTGCCAGCTTTCGACCTTCACCTCCAGTTGAGCTCCGCTCTTGCCAGCTGTCGACCTCCACCTCCAATTGTGTTCGGCTACTGCCAGCTGTCGACCTCTTCTCCAGTTGAGCTCGGCTCCTATGAGTTGTCGATTCTCCACCTACAGTTGAGCTTGGCTCCTGTTAGGTGTCGACTTACTCTACACCTGCAGTTGAGCTTCCTCCTGCAAGGTGTCGACTCTTTTCCACCACCAGTTGAGCTCGGCTCCTTCTAGGTGTCGACTATATTCTTCACCACCAGTTGAGCTCGGCTCCTGCTAGGTGTCGAATATATTCTCCACGTCCAGTTGAGTTCCTCTCATGCGAGGTGTGGACCTCTTCTCCACCTCCATTTGAGCTTCCTCATGCTAGGTGTCGACCTCTTTTCCACCACCAGTTGAGCTCAGCTCCTGTTATGTGTCAACTATATTCTCCACCACCAGCTGAGCTTGGCTCTTGCTAGGTGTCGACTATATTCTCCACCTCCAGTTGAGCTTCTCTCACGCGAGGTGTCGACCTCTTCTCCACCTCCAGTTGAGCTTCCTCCTGCTAGGTGTCGACCTTTTTTCCACCACCAGTTGAGTTCGGCTCCTGCTAGGTCTCGTCTATATTCTCCACCTCCAGTTGAGCTCGGCTCCTGTGAGCTGTCGATTCTCCACCTACAGTTGAGCTTGGCTCCTATTAGGTATCGACTTACTCTCCACCTTCAGTTGAACTTCCTCCTGCTAGATGTCGACTCTTTTCCACCACCAGTTGAACTCGACTCCTGCCAAACGTCGACTATGTTTTCCACCACCAGTTGAGCCCGGCTCCTGCTAGGTGTCGACTATATTCTCTACCTCCAGTTGAGCTCCTCTTATGCTAGGTGTCGACCTCTTCTCCACCTCCAGCTGAGCTTCCTCCTGGTAGGTGTCAACCTCTTTTCCACCACCAGTTGAGCTCGGCTCCTGCCACGACTATGTTTTCTCCACCTCAGTTGAGCTCGACTCCTGCAAAGGGTCGACGACCTTTTTTCCACCACCAGTTGAGTTCGGCTCCTGCTACTCGTCTATATTCTCCACCTCCAGTCTCGGCTCCTGTGAGCTGTCGAACCTTCTGTTGAGCTTCCTCCTGGTAGGTGTCACTCTTTTCCACCACCAGTTGACTCGATTCCACCACCAGTTGAGCCCGGCTCCTGCTAGGTGTCGACTATATTCTCTACCTCCAGTGAGCTCAGGTATCTTCTCCACCTCCAGCAACAACCTCTTTTCCACCACCAGTCTTGTCTATATTCTCCACCTTCAGTTGAGCTCGACTCCTGCAAAGGGTCGACCTCTTCTCCAATTCTGTTGAACTCGATTCCTGTGAGGTATCAACCTTGTCTCCACATCCAGTTGAGCTTCACTCCTAGGAAGGACCTCGTGCAACGCATCGTCTAGCGTCATCTCTCCGAACTACGGGTTCAACATTATTTTTCCAAGCTCGTGTTGAGCTCGAGAAAAGAAGGGATTGTGTATAACCCGTAATTCGGCGAGATCAGAAGTACCAAAGCAGACGGCTATTCGCAGATCATTAGGCGAGATTGGGCGAGCAGAGGCGTGTTTGAGCGAGTACCTCGCGAGTATGGGCGATTAGACCCTTGGAACTCGCTGGTCGAATCTGGATACTCGCCTATAACCCCCCCCCCCCCCCAAGATTTCTCTATAAATAGACCACCCCCAGAGGTACTAGAAATGGACTTTTGGAAGAGGTTGAGCCCCTCCCCCCCCCCCAAGTGGATACTCGTCTAGTCCATGTCTGCCTAGTACCTCACTCAGCCTTTTGGTTGCGGTGGGGAAGTTTCTCCCAAACTTCCGGCTACGTGGTGGGACCTCCCTACTGGAGCACTTGGGGTGTGCTTATAGATAGTTTTTTCTCTCCTGCAATAGCTATTTAAATTTTGGCGTCAGACCGCAGAATTAGTAATCTTAGGCCGCCTTGATCCGAAATTTGGAGTAGGGATTTTTCCGGCTTCAACAGTCGTGCTTGCTATTTAGCTGCAGAGTGAGTCTCTCAAGCTCCTCTGAAGAAATTCATGTAGCATCGTGTAGGGACCGACCTCTCCAATGGACAAGATAACGTACAATATCTCGCCCGACCGCGGTGTAGAAGTCGTGATCGATGATCTGAAGCACGTCGTCAGTAGAAGAGAGTGACGCAAATGTATCTCCGTCTGGCAGTGATGCATCTCCGTCTCGCAGCTGTGTCGATGAAACTGTCAGTGGTGCAGAGTTAGCATCATGGTGCGACTCCGCGGGTGGTACAAAGAGGGACTGTTGGAGGCTATGGGAGGCGAAGGCTTGGGTAGGGGGCTATAGGGGAAGATGGTTCGGGTAGTGGTGTGGAAAAGGGGTCACGTACACATGCTCCTCGTAGTAAGGAGTCAAATCCTCTACGTTGAATACCCGGTTAGTGCCCATACCATGAGAGATATCTATCTCATATGCGTTTGTACTAATCCGTCATACAACTATATAGATGCTCATTCTACGTGCGCTTAATTTCCTTGTTGGTCCTTGCGGGACCCTCTCAGATCGAATGTCAATCAGTACTTGTTCCCCTGCCTCGAAGTTTTGTTCTTGTTTATGCTGGCCTGCTTGATCTTTATAATAATCATTACTAGCTACAGTTTTGTTACGAACTGATTCATATAGTGCATGAAAATGATGAACAAGTGACTCAACTGACTCATCAAAATGAAGGGTATGATGTAAATGGAGTACAACATACTTGGCACACTTCCCAAGGGAAAACCTGATAATGACTTGGATGTATCTAACATACCGCCTATCAGGAGGCTCACCGGGTGGTTGATATAAAAATCCTACGTGACTAACGTCATCCCCCATGGGGGGGGGGGGGGGGGGGGCGTAGATGGTGACAAAATAGTGTGATGCACGGGTGTAATGGGTATCTTTTAAATGATAAAGCCCGTCAGGGGGTGTATACAAAAAATCATCACGTGTGAGAAGATCGCTAGTGCGGATACACGACCCATCGCTAAAGTGCAGGCAGGGATGCTCGCCAAATGAGCCTCTCGAGAACTTAATCTCAAGGATGTCGATAATGACAGGATAGTCCACCAAGAGGAAGGCACCAATAACAGTAATGTCTGTGGAACTAAGTAGGGCACCCGCAACAAAGTCAACGCTCGCCTCATGAACCTCCCAAGGGAGTAGTGGCTCATCAGGAGACTGATCTGGAGGTTCAACGATGAGGTCATTAATAATGGGAAGATCCTCCAGATGAGCATCACTGATAGAGGTTGTGCCCTCGTAAGTGGGTGAGGTAGCCACTATGAAGTCAACACTATACTCTCGAAACTCAGTAGTGAAGTGACTTGAGATAGTAGTAAGGGAAGAGTAGGTAGTGACCAGACTCAAGTGTGGGTCAATCGATATAGTGCCGAGAACTGTGTCTCTGTTCAAAAGGGACACTAGGTCTAAGTATAGATCTAGGTGAGGTGAAAATTATGGGTGTATCGTCACAGTGTCACTGGGTCGCTTGTCCTCACTCACGTGACCACGCTCACTACTCATGCTAGTATCACTCTTCATCTGTATCATAAGGTCATGATCAGATTCAACAACAAGATCACATAGACACCGAGTCTCGTCAAAAGAGGAAGTAGCAAAATCAGGTGTCAAATCTCTCATATCAATGGGAGCACTACTAGACGCATCGTTGACTTGATCCAAATCTCCTAGGCTTTCTTCCTAAAGTAGATCTTATGTGATCAAATTGAGCATCTAAGAGATCAAAATGGTCAAGAACTAATCGCTGAAATTCAGCCTCGGGTAACTCTATTTGCGGAACACTTAGAGGGTCTTGACACGTGTTGTAATTCTGGCGATGGTAATCTCTATAGGATTCCTGAGGGTCATCTAGACTGTAGTTCCTAACATATTTAGATTGTGCTTGGGATGGGCGTGGGTCCTACGAACGTGCAGTGGTGGATGCACATATATAGACTCGGGTTTCTCAAATAGAGGAGATGTGTGGTGACGATGAACTGAATGGTACTCAACTCTACCATCATAAGATCGTGGAGAAGTGTATTGATGATAATGTGAGAACCTCTCATTGTGGTGTTCATCTCTAGAATAATGGTATCGTCTCGAAGGGTCAACACGATATCCGGGAGTGTTGTGCTGTGCAGAAGGATAATGCTCGTTGTAATAAGAGTGCCACTCCAATGAAGGCAAAGGGTGACGATAATAGCTCGACATAGGACAAAACTTATTGACTCAATAATTGCGTGCTAACATAAAGCCCGAACCTACCTCTGCACATATAAATGTGACCCAAATCTTGGGCTCTGATACCAATTTGATGCAGGGGTAAGGCAGACATGGGGTGACCCTCTAAGTTCAGTCCTAAATGCGGTGTAGTGCAAGAGCGGTGCACAAAAATACAACAAGTAATTAATTATAACAAATTAACAGGTGCGAAAATTTGCCAAAACTTTGAATTAATATATCAAATATTGATCTCAAACCAAACGAGCCGCAGTTAATCAAACACACACAGAATACGTCTCGCAAACCGTGCGACAAAATGAACTAATAGCACAATAGACTAAAAATCCATCACAGTACAAGTTGCCCAAAATAAACAACAAAAGGAAATGATTTTTACCTCAATTTACACGTGCTGGCGGCGGCGATAATAGTAGTGAGGGGCATTCAAGGTCGTTATAACGACGGGGACGACTGATTTGAAGTAGATCCATGACAGGAGGGGGGGAAGGAATGGGATAGGGGACTCGGGAGAGCTTTGTGGAAGGAAAATAGAGTGGAAGGCCGGCTGTAAGAGGGTGGTATGGTGGTGGTCAGCAGTTTGAAGGAGAGAGGTTGACTGCACAGTGGCTGGTGAAGGAGGGAGAGTGGAGTAACCTCTGGCGGCGGTAGACTGGGTTGGGAGTTGGAGGAGCGGCGTTAAATAACAGTAGAGGGGAAGAACTTCAGGCGGCGGGATGGACTGAGAGGGAGGACAGGGCTGACGGGGTGGTTGAACCGGGGGGGGGGGGGGGGGGGGGGGGGGGGGGGAGGAGTACGCTGATGGGTTGAGAAAAGGCGGAGGGTTTGGTGGGGTGTTGCCGGCGGAACTCAAAACCAGTATTGTCTAGATAGAATATTATTTGGATAAGTAGTTATCAGAAAGTGTGTTTGGTTCAATATTATCTTAAACAATAGAACGTTAGCTAGCTGGTCAGGGTTATTATGATCCATCCTTTGTATTAGATCCATGCATTCAGCTTAAAATTAATTTATTTTAGGTTCCATGCACATGCGTGTTGAAGATAAACTCGCTGCACGTGGAGGGTGTGTTTAGAGTTTAGTAACACAATGAAAACTCAAATAACCCTGTGCACTACAATTTTCATTTATTAATGTCCAAAGATGATAAGTGGATGTTTGCAGATTTGAAGGACATACAAATACATTAAGGCTCCGTTTGGCACGGTGGTGGCGGTTATGAGCACGGGGTTAAATTGTCATTTGTTAACGCCCACCTAAGGAATTTCATCCAATTTTATGTTCGAATGGATGATGCTTGTTAGGTGATCCTTAACAAATGACGTTTTAACCCATGCAATTATGACCGCCACCACCGTGCCAAACGGAGCCTTATTAAGTTTTAATCACCCTTGCATAATTATTTTATTAGTCTGTCATATGGTAATAACATAACATTATATAATTGGTAGTAAACATCTTTGCGAGAAAAAGCAGTATTGCTATAAAATATATCTTTTGGTCATCTTTTTTCTTCTTATCATAACAGTCTTATTTTCTCCTTTGAACCCAGATGCATGAAGATGATAAAAAAAGCAGCTTGGCTTGCATGACAGTACATTTTGTTCGCTCTCTGTGTCGATATCAATCAAAGGTAAATTTAGGGTTTAGGGTCTTTCCTTGACATTTTATGCTTGAAAACTGTAACTGTAATCTCTTTTCCGAATCATTTTTCATTGTATTTGATTCAGTTTTATGATCAAATTAGGTCTTTTTTACATTTTACAATTTTCATGTGGGTTTGGTGGGAGACGGTAAGTTTTTATGGAAAACATACAACTGCTGCTATCTGGAATGTTGGCACTACTGTTCTGCCATTGAGAGTGCCATTTTTATCATATATTTTTTCAATTGCAAGTTAGATCCTCTTTTCACCAGGTTTGAGGATTTATGTAGCTTTGTTCCTTAAATTGTAAATGATTTAATTGAAAATTGATATTTCTGTTAATTGAAAATTTGTTTAGTTGAAAATTGGTAATTTTGTACGGCTGCCAGTACCCTTCTCTGCAAAAATCGTGTCCCACTGCTTGTATATAGCCAAGTGAACCCCATATCTTCAACAGCAAGGTTCATTAATATTTTATCATCCTTCCTCGCTCATCGTCTTGACCCGCTGTAAAACTGAGTTCCTCCGCCGATCCATTAAAGAAAACAACTGGATCCAAAGAAGGTAAAACTGCATGCAAACATCTCCAATGCTTTGTCCGCTCGTCGACGCCGTCCCCTTTGGCATCCGCTTCAGCACATAGGGTGACATTGCCCTAGCCCGAGAACCAAGGTTGTCATGATCGATATTCTAAATGAGATTGTTTTGTGATTGGATCGAATCAGATAGTAGGATTGGATTGAGGATTGCTTTACAAAATTCGAATCAATTTACAAAATCTGAATCGCAGGATCATAAGATCCTATGATTTGATCCTGACAACCATGCCGAGAACAGGAAATGAGACGCAAAAGATAAAAGCACATGCAAACACTTCTAAAGAAGATCCTCCCACTGACTGAAGTCATGTCAGATGACCAAGTGACACTGGCCCTATGTCAAGCAATTGTATGATTATGATGAGTTTGAGAGTATCTTATCATTTTTAGAAGTGCCCCAACATTCCCAAACTGAGAGTCGCTGAACTGTTCACTAAGCCCACCAAACTGAAATAGTTGGACACTCAAAATTTCCAAACTGGAAGAGTTGTCAACGCAGGTGAAGAGTACAGTGCTCTGCGGTGGGATCGCATCGCCGCCTTGGCCATTAAGGGGATCCCCTTCCTCCTGCAGTAAAAGTAGAAGTTGCTAAACAGTTCAATCTCCAGCAGCTGATAAACTAAAAATTAGATTTTTTGAGGCTATCGAACACTTTTGATGGCTCTGTAGTTGGTTGGCTTTGCGTTGTCGGCCTTTGAGGCTATCAAACACTTTTGATGGCTGTGTAGTTGGTTGTAACAGATTGTAGAAAATGCCGCTCCAAATTTGCATCTGTGAATCACTCCAAATGCAGTTGGTTGTCACCACTATTTATACTAGGGATGATATCGAGTTGAGTTCGAGTGATTTGAGGTTGGCTTGAAATCGAAAATTTCGACTCAAAATTGACTCGAAATCGATTTCAAGTCCAGTCAGCTCGACTCAAAATCGCTCGATTCCGAGTTGGTTCGAAATCGAATCTAGCTGGCTTGAAATTGAGCACGTTTTTTCTTGATTTTTGTTTGGCTCAAAATTAAATTGGATTTAGCAAATTAAAGTATGAAACATTTAAAGACTTCATTCTTTTTATTTAAATTTACATTTTATTATTTTAAATTTTAAAATAAGAATATATTAATAAATATATGGAATTGTTAAAAGCGCCACAATTTTGGCTAATCGCACTGCATTGTTAAAAGCACATCGCACTTTTCATATATTGTTAAAAACACTGCACATTGTTATTCGCACCACAATTGAGATAAACGCACACTTATCATATGAATTAAAATATGTTCTCATTGAATTACAACAACATTAATATAAACCCAATTGACAAAATATTTGATACAAAATCAATCAAATGTGTTGTCCAAATTGTTGTGCTCTTCATGCTCTTATAAAAAGCAAAGAAAGAAATTTAAAATCAACATTCAAATATGTATATTGGAAAATGAAAGTTTTCAGAAAATCATAATTTCTCACCTAAAAAACAAAATATTTGATTACCAAAAATCATGAAATCTGTTCTCCAAATATTTGTGATCTTCATGTTCCTATATAAATCAAAGTAAAGGTTAACGTGCAAATTTATAAAGTTGAAAATAATAATAACATAAAGTGAGATTTTCTAATGGTTGTTAAAAGTACTCTAAGCCGATAACCGAAGTGATCTTTATATTCATCGGTGAAAGCGTTATCCGTGACATATATGTAGATGCACACATTTGTGCAAACTCCTCATGAAACCTTCTCCATGGCGAGAATAATGGTGGTTGTGGACAACTATCACGCAGAGTTAACAACATAAAATGATTCTCATTTATGAATCCAATGAAAATTAATTTAGGCTCCGTCTCTTTGTGTCGAACACCTCATCATATAAAGTTGCATGATTTAAAATTTTATATTGGAGATGATTTCTTACTTGTATCCAATTCTCACTCAAATTCAAACATTGACTTATAACCTGAGATCCACAGTGGTCATCTCCTTGCATATCAACGACATCTATAATATGTTCGGAAGAAAAGAGATAGCAATTGTTGACGAACAAAAGAACCCATAAATAGCTTGTCGTCTTTAGAAGTTCTTAGTTGATTTGTTGGTCTCTTTCGAGCATTCAATTTAGTCATTTTTTCACCTTTTCTTGCTTTGAGTTGTGAACCTTCCATAGCAAGAACGTGCTCAAAATAGGAAAAATCGTGTTTTGTGGATTTCTCGTTATCCCGAAATTTTTGTATAACTCTCTTTTGGTCTTCCTTTTAGACGCATCAGCATCAAAGACCCAACTGTTTTGCTACAGGAGGGATCAACAAATTTTCGGAGTTTTCTTTTCATTGTTTTTTTGTTGAAAGTTTGATTCCGCAAAATTTTTTAGAATGGCTTCAATTTCGTTGTTAATATCAATATCTTTTTTTCCTCTCCTTCTTGTAATGTCAATTGCTTCCAATGTACATTTACCAACCATAAAAAAATGGGTTTTGATTGCAATATGTACGATAACAACTCATGTGAGCACGACAAACTCATTGTAAACCTCTTTTTTATGCGTACACACTTTAACATGCGATATTTGAGGACCTTTGAGTACTATTTTTTCTTCCTCTTTAATGAACTCAAGTGCTTTTAAAGAACAATTTTCAAGTAAATCTGCGTACAGAATTCCACTAAAATCTTTATTTAATTGTATGCAGCTCTGATCAAAGAACTTTTAATGTCAGTAATTGGATATTGATCATTTGATCCAACGTCTTCCATATGGGGGGTCAAATTGCCAATACTGACTTCAAGAATTTTTTTTAACATACTATGTCCACTCTCCATCATATTTGTAGTTGTACTGTCTAAATGCAGAAATTTGTCAACCCATGCGGAAACAAAATATTGCTTGTATGGATCAACTCATGAAGTAGTGGCATAACTCAAAGTATTGTGTAATCGGAAGCAAAATCGGCCAATAATGTGTTGAATGTCGTAGTGAAATCATTTTCCATTGGTACATCAATCAAACCTTGTCATGCACGCATAAAACGATCAAATTTTTTACCTTTGCTAAAATATTTTTTACAATTGGCCAGCAAATTTCTTGAGATTTTCTGACCCCACTCAATCAATATTTCTCTTGATGAGAATAAACTTGATTCGTTGCAAAGTGGAACTCATGTCCACTTTAGTAACTTTTGAAATTTCTTCATAAAGGGACAATTTCAAGAGAAATATTCATACTATTACCCTCCATACTGCATGTAAACGTATGTTGTGAAATCGGATCGAGTTAAGCCGCGGTAGCGCAACGGAATTTGACGAATGAGCAAGAACCAGTATCGCGCAAAATAAAATACGGAACGAGATTCTAGCATACACAAACGACACAAAAGATTACGTGGTTCGGAGTATGAGACTCCTACTCCACGGGTAGAGCGCGCCGGACAAGATCCACTAAAGTCAGAAAGTTACCGATTACAATAGACATCAATGAGTCGAACAGAGAAAGGAAACAAAAGGCAAAACAAAAAACTGAAATTGGAGTTGTCGGATTTCCGACAGCGCTGTCGCCCGGAACGTTGCTCCTCCTGAGCAACCAAAATGCGCGCGCCAAGCTCGGCCGGAACTCCCTCCAGACCACCGTGCTCCTTCGCCGCCGCGCCTGATGTCTGTCTCGTTGCTGCTCTGCCACCGGGCCCAAGACCCGCCGCCGCTGCCTGAGACGAAGCCGAAGCCGCCGGAACACAACTCCAACAACCTGGAAAAACTCTTCCTCCCGTTGGTTTCACAGTTTGGATCTCACAAATTTTCTCTCTGTTGATGGCCTGATCTCTCTCATCGGCAAGACAAATGACCCCCCCAATTTATAATGGCAGTTAGCCTTCTCTAATTAGGAGTTAAATCCAATTTTAGAAAGCAATTAGACCCACAATAAACAGCAATAACTCACCCATCTGAATAGGAGAGAAATCCTAATATTGGAATGAGATACCCGGCCACAAATGATCTTCCTAAAATGGGGATTTCAGAGTTTAATCGGCCTCAGTAGCTTTCTAAACATGGTCTTCCCAAAATAAGCTTTCCCGGATTTGGAATTAACTCCTCCCACGGATTGCCGACGTGCCGCGATCCGGACGATCCGTGCGCGTGTGAGGTGTCACGATCCTAACAATCTCCACCTTGACGCCTCACGTAAACGAAACTCCACCTTCAGCTTAAATCTCTACTACCGGCGACTACGAGCCCCCTCTCCCTGGGGCCTGACCGCGATCAACGCGCATCAGAATGAGTCAAGACAAGACCGCTCTTGAACATGACTCCAGTCACTGGACTTCCTCGCAAGTTCGTACTAATATCCCTCCAGGATATCTCCCACATCTTCCTGCCTCTACCTCTACCGAACTCCTTCAACTCCCGGTGGCGCACCCTGACGTGCTTCGCCCTTGCCCTATAGACCGAGTCTTTTGCAAGACGACTCGCACTCAACCTCTCACTGTGCGACTCCACCTTCTCTTGAGTGATCATGAGTTCCCTGGTGGGACCCTTGAGCCGGATGGCTCCCTTTGCGGCGTCTGGGCTCTCCTGAGATGACTCTCCGCCCACAGATGCGAAAGCTTTACCTCCGCCAAGGTCCTCTCTCTGCGCACACGCCCTCGCCACGAAACCTGCCCTGCTCCTCCGCCGGTCCTTCCTAGCTTTCTGCTGAGAGCGGATCCTGCTCTCTATAGCTCTATCGAAGGAACCGCGGTCTGGGGAGATCGCATGAAATGCATATGCTACTGTGTCCTGTAGCTTGAGAGACGGTTTGACCTCTCTCCTCGCATCTCCCCTGGCAGTCGTGGTGTCAATCAGTCTATAGAGTGACCCGAAACGCTCTCCTCTCAAGACTGTCTGCGTGCCTCTCCTGACTTCCAAATATCCGCCGTTACTGGTAAAAGAATATCTGGCGGCCTCCAGAGTTCCTAACGAAATCAAACTCTTCCTCAAATCGGGCACATACCGAACGTCGGTGAGGGTCCTAACCACTCTGTCAAACATCATGATCCTGATGTTACCGACTCCCAATATCTCGCACTCTGAAACGTTCCCCATCCGAACTCGACCACCCTCATATTGCATAAAGCTGGAGAACCACTCTCTGTTCGGGCACATGTGGAACGTGCATCCTGTATCCAAGATCCAGGAGCCTATGGTCTCAATGCTGGGTGCAGCATGAAGAGCGTCGGCATCGCTCTCGTCCTCAAATGCCACCGCAGCCAAATCTGGCTCATGCGCCTTCTCCTTGAGCTTCAGCTTCGGACACTTGTCCTTCCAGTGCCCTTCCTCTTTACAGTAGTGACACGTGTTCCTGCCTACGGACTTTTCCCTAGGTCGGTTTTCCCGCTTTCCTTTCCCTCTCGATCTACCACTTAATGTGTCCTTGCTCTTCACGAATAAGCCTTCGTCGGCCCTAGGGCCCGACTTGCTCCTCGTTTCGTTCGAGAGCAGCGTCGTCATCACTTCTTCCATCTTTAGGGTATCCTTCCCGTAGAGGATAGTGGTGACCAGATGATCGAAGGACCTCGGCAATGAAGACAACAGGAGCAGAGTCTGGTCTTCCTCCTCAACCTTAACGTCCATACTTCGCAAGTGGGAGACGAGCTTGTTGAACACGTTCATGTGATCTAGCAGTTGCGAGCCCTCCGACATTCTCAGGCTGTATAGCTGCTTCTTCACATACAGCTTATTCGTTAGCGACTTGGACATATATAGCTCCTCGAGCTTCTTCCACAAGTCCGCCGTCGTCTCAGCATCCACCACGTTGTACATCACCTCATCGGCCAAACACAGCTGAATCGTGCTGATGGCCTTCAGATCGAGCTCCTCCCATTCGTCGTCCTTCTTCCCGGACTTCTCCTTGCCGAGGAGAGCCTTGTGAAGACCTTGCTGGACGAGAACGGCCTTTATGCGCTTCTGCCAAAGACCAAAATCAATCTTGCCGTCATACCTAGAAATCTCGAATTTTGCCGACATTGTCTTGCTCGCAGAGCTACTGGGCGATCAAGATGATATTCACGGAACCGATCTGGGAAGATAGGGAGCGGACTAATGTCGTCACCCACCGTTGACCCAAATCTAGAACCGGAACGTCCAGACGATCACCCCCACAGAACCTGGCTTTGATACCAATTGTTGTGAAATCGGATCGAGTTAAGCCGCGGTAGCGCAACGGAATTTGACGAATGAGCAAGAACCAGTATCGCGCAAAATAAAATACGGAACGAGATTCTAGCATACACAGACGACACAAAAGATTACGTGGTTTGGAGTATGAGACTCCTACTCCACGGGGAGAGCGCGCCGGACAAGATCCACTAAAGTCAGAAAGTTACCGATTACAATAGACCTCAATGGGTCGAACAGAGAAAGGAAACAAAAGGCAAAACAAAAAACTGAAACTGGAGCTGTCGGATTTCCGACAGCGCTGTCGCCCGGAACGTTGCTCCTCCTGAGCAACCAAAATGCGCGCGCCAAGCTCGGCCGGAACTCCCTCCAGACCACCGTGCTCCTTCGCCGCCGCGCCTGATGCCTGTCTCGTTGCTGCTCTGCCACCGGGCCAAAGACCCGTCGCCGCTGCCTGAGACGAAGCCGAAGCCGCCGGAACACAACTCCAACAACCTGGAAAAACTCTTCCTCCCGCTGGTTTCACAGTTTGGATCTCACAAATTTTCTCTCTGTTGATGGCCTGATCTCTCTCATCGGCAAGACAAATGACCCCCCAATTTATAATGGCAGTTAGCCTTCTCTAATTAGGAGTTAAATCCAATTTTAGAAAACAATTAGACCCACAATAAGCAGCAATAACTCACCCATCTGAATAGGAGAGAAATCCTAATATTGGAATGAGATACCCGACCACAAATGATCTTCCTAAAATGGGGATTTCAGAATTTAATCGGCCTCAATAGCTTTCTAAACATGGTCTTCCCAAAACAAGCTTTCCCGGATTTGGAATTAACTCCTCCCACGGATCGCCGACGTGACGCGATCCGGACGATCCGTGCGCGTGTGAGGTGTCACGATCCTAACAAACGTATTCATCCACTCAAAAAGAGAACAAAATGATTTTGAAAATTTTTTCCGACCATTAAACAATAAAAAAGATCATATTAATTTCAAAACTATAAGACAATACCTTAGGATTGAGAAGGAACTCAACACAATGAACTTCAACAAAGAGGATAAATCGGCCGGCTGGAAAATGTTTACAATCCGCAGGAATCGGCATATTTGAAATCCTATAAGCTCACCTTAACAATACTGGAAATACACTAATGTAGGAAAAACCATCAGTAACATGGGCTGTAGCCTGTAGGTGCAAAAAATGCAAAATAAACCCTAACATTACATACCGGCAAATGGATGGAGGGGACGGGAGGAGTTGCCAGCGGAATTAGAAGGCGGGAGGAGAAGTGGCGTCGGAAGGAGAAGGGGGTCGGCGCTCATCTCTGCAGGCGGCGGCGCTCATCTCTGCAGGCGGCGGCGGTACCATTATTCATATTTGTGGTGATTTTAACAATTTTCTAAATATATAATATTTTTAATTAATTTGAGTTAATTTGAATCCTATTTCGAGCGATTCAAGATTCGGTCGAAATTGACTCAAAATCAGATTTGAGACAAATTGAATCAAGTCAAATTTAACCGATTCCGATTCGGCTCAATATTCAAGCAATTTTCGAGCAATTTTCGAGTAATTTTCGAGTTTCAAATAAAATGCTTAGCCCTAACTTATACTCCGCCAAACAAAATTAACAGGCAGTAGCAGGCATAGAAGATGGTCTAGCAAGAGACCATTGCAGACAGTAGTAGGCTTAGAATATGGTCGGGCAAGGGACCATTGCAGGAGCTCGAGATTCAGTCTGGCGGTAGCGATTTGGCTTGGGTTTGGAGTAGGGGTGCAACTTGAGTTGAGCTGGCTTGAAAAAAGCTTGACTCGAGCTGGAGCCTGTTGAGCTCGAGCTCGATTACAAGTGGAGCTCAAATTTAGATATTATTGTTCTTGTGCTCGAGAACCGGCGCGCGAGCTTTTTATTTTTACATAAAAAAATAATAATAATTAAGAAACTAAGACTTATGAGCTAAAAAACTAATGAGTAGCTCGAGCTCGACTTGAGCTTGAAGCTCGACTTGAGCTTTCAAGCTCGAAACTCGAGCTCGATAAATAGGCAATGAGCTTAAGCTCGAGCCAAGATAAAATGAGCCCGTTGAGCTTGAGTCCGAGCTCAAAATGATTAGCTCAAGCTTAAATTTTTTGCCAAAACTCGACTCGAGCTCGACTTATTTGCACCCCATTTTGGACCCAAATCGAACTGAATCGTATATTGGTTTTGTTTAGACTTTTAGGTCGATTGACTCGATTAATTTTTAGTTTAGTATTTAAATTCTTTTGAAAATTAAAAAAAAATTATGCTGATTAAATTTTTTTATTATTGTATTTTTGCAATAATATATTATAGTTGAAAGTTTTTATTACAAAATCACTTACATAAAAAGATATAAAAAAATATGCTCAAATATTTGTTCATATATAAATTGAAATTTTTATTTATATTCAAATAATTGTAATCATTTTAATGTTGTTACTTACCAACATTATTTAGTTAATAACTAGTTTAATGATTCGTTTTTGTAATATTTTTATCTTTATTATTAGTTAAGTGTCTTGATATTTTTTTTTTTGAGAAACTGAATTCAACTGTTTGATTCAGTGAAAATATGATTTAGAAGTTAGGGTTTAGGGTTTATTGGTTTTCAGCTTTTTTATGAACACTCCTACCAAATGGGCGGAGCAAGATGGTTTGGAACGGTGGAATTTCAAGAATCTTGATCAAAGTAAGGCTCCATTTGACACAGTGGTGGTGTTCGTAAACTCATGGATTAAATCGTCATTCGATAAGCATCACTAACAAACATTATTCGTTTGAACATAAAAGTAGATGAAGGTTTCATTTGGTTCGGCGGTGGCGGGTCGATCCGGCGGGTGGAAACGGAGAGTTCAAACCGGAGGGGGGAGGTGGCGGCGTTTCTCAAGGCGGGCGGGTGAAAACGGAGCAAACGCCGTAGATGTTCATTTGTTTGCCCTCCTTCCGGCGGCGTTTGCCCAAAACGGAGCTACGAAACGCCCAAGCAAATAGAGCCGAAGTTTTTTAGGTGGGCATTAATGAATGTCAATTTAACCCTCATATTCATGACCGCCACCACCGTGCCAAGCGGAGCCTAAGACTATTTGTTTTAGTATTTTTTTATTTATGATTAGGGACTGAGAAATGAGAATACATGTTTTTAAATAATATATGTACAATCATCATTACATTGAGAACATTAATCAATAATCATCAATGACTATAACATTAAACAACAATTAATCAAGCAATAAATTACTAAATAAGTAAATAAAGCTCACACATGATGAGAATCGAACCCATAATCTCCCTATCAGGAGATCTCAGCTTCCCCAACTGTGCCAAGTCTCATTGACATGAGTAATTTTTGGGTCCGGGTTGCGTTCCTGGCTTTGGAAACGAGTAAAAAGATGGTTGTTGGATGACCAATCTAACCATCAACAATAAATACGAGATTTTTTTTTTACAAAAAGGCAAGTACACGCTTTGATCGGACAGCGAGCAGGATTGATCCAACGACGAGCAGGCTACTCGTGCTCCTTCCTCAGAGAACGATACCCTTAGCCAATTTTTTTTTACTGATAGAGATGAGAATACATGTTTAAAAACCTCAATTTTCTCTCCCAAGACTCCAAAATGCTAATTCGACCTTCAAAACACCACCCCAAAACATATTGAGCCTAAGGCTCAATTTGGCAGTGTGGTGGCCGTCATGAACATGAGGGTTAGTTAACGCCCATCTAAGGCTCTATTTGTTTGGGCATTTCGGTGCTCTGTTTTGGGCAAACTCCGCCGGAAGGCTGCTAAACAAATGAACCTCCGGCGGCGTTTGCTCCGTTTCCACCAGCCCGCCTTGAGAAACGCCCCAAAAAACTCCGTTTGGAGCAGCCACCTCCCCCCTCCGCTTCGAACACTCCATTTCCACCCGCCAGATCGACCCGCCACCACCGAACATGAAGCCTAATGGTTTGTTACATGATTTAGCTCATGAGTTCCTGACCGCCGCCACGGCGTCAAACGGAGCCTAATGGTTTGAACTTCTGCGGATTACCCGAACGCATCCGCTCGCATCCCCTCGCCTCTACAGCCGGTTGACGGTGCCGCCAATCGACTATCACCGGAGCTAATGGATAAATCCGGTGAGCGCCCTTTTACTTGCGGAGCTGTTTGGTTTGCTGGTTTCGTTTTCTGTTTGGCGATCGAAGTTAGGGTTTTTCAACTCGGTTCGGGTTGTAGTATTGACTACCAGTAGCTGATTGATTTCGCCCAGCCCAGGGTTAATTCTGATTGCATTGTTTCGGTGTTAGCTTCCCGTTTCTTCCTATTATGTGGATTCCTTTTTGGATTTCTTCATTGTGTCGCATCCACATGATCTCCATAAACATGCAAATCACTTGCATTTGCTTATCACACAGCTTTTTTAATGGAGTTTTTCTGTTCATCCATGTAGTGGAGAAGCCATAGCAGTATAACACTTGTAGCCAATTCAGCATAGAATTTGAAGTATAAAAACTGATGGGGAATGAAATTTGGCTACTATCTTCAATTGCATGTTTTTGGACTATGGATAATAAGATTATACCATTATGTTTCAATACCATTCTACCCTCAATCTTGGCTCTAGGAGCGGAGAAAGTGAGTCTCAACCTCAACGCCAATAGCGGAGGGAGCAAAGGACCAACACAACCACCTGAGCTTTGATACCATGTAGAGAATTTGGGAGAAAGTTCACTTATATTCTGTACAAATAATATTGGACAAAAAAATACAGGAGTAACAAATAATGATGATAAAGATTGCTAATACTTTCTAGAGATTGGATGAATCATGGAATTTCTTGAACTTAAATGATATTCCCACTAATGAAACAATTGTAACATTTTCAGATGCTACCAATAAAAGCAAGGGTGGGAGAAATAATAATGCAGTCATACCCGCGTGGCCACATTAACTCCCTTTATATAAATAACGACAATAAGCACTTGAAGCTTAAAGGTGACACAGTCAGGTAACAAAGTTGCATTATTAAAATGATTAATACTAATGTTAGAACTTAAAAGGCAGAGTATGCACAAATATATTAATTCTTGTTGATTAATATTTATTTATTTAATCAAGTTGTATGACTCTTGTAAGTAAAGACAGATAATTGCTGTCCAAGTCATAATGCCAAAAACAAACGAACCATACTATAAACATTCATGGAAATTTCTGAACACTATAATGAGCTTGTGTGATAGCTATTTCCCTTCCATCATATATAGAACAACTCATCTAAAACTAGTATATATTTCTTGCAAATACTCACCAACTAATATAGAAAAAAAATCAGATAATGCATGTGTAAGGATATATATGATAGATCATAATCATTTAGGATATCAATTTGTTATTCTTTACCTGTGCTCAATTTATTCTCGGAAAATGACTCTCTCTTTAATTATTCAATATTTATTCTTAGGATTTGGAAGTTCATTAGATTATCGCAGAAGAATATAATTTTATGAGGGCGTTGTGAGACTCTGTATCCTTTCTTCCACATCTATTGTTTCAGCTTTTTAACGCTCTCCCTCTAGATACTTCTTCACCTGAATAAAAAAAATCTCACTTCTATCTTAGTTTTAAGCAAAAGCCATTCACTGCCCTAGATGTTTCTACCCATGATTTATTTGCAAATCAAATTAATTTGATTCGTTCATTAAGAATTCAATTGTCTTATCTCAGGTTATCACTTTTTCTACTGATCTCGACCTATAATAGGCGGGCGTGTATTTGTCTCTAGTTTTTATCAGTCCAAGTTCTTGTAAGTAATTCTGCAAATTTATCGCCTTGATAGTCATATGTAGTGGTCTGTTGTTGCTCATGGGATCCCAATCAAAGAGACCCTAAGTTCATATGCTGAGTTAGACAAACGCTTGAATCATGTTTCTACCAACAAAAGTGGCCATCAGCCCTTGCTCTTCGTGTATGTGTGTGTAATTGATTTATGAACTAGTCTTTTGTTTGATTGAAACTTATCTGATTTATGGTTGAATTGATTTCTCTCTATCTAAAATTTTGCATGTTACTCAAAATAAATAATTAAATCAACATTGCACATAGTAGTGGTGTTTGCTTTTGAATTCATATCATGAATTTGCATTAAGAGGTCAATATTGGAGATTATCTAAACATGTGGAGAAAATTGAACATAGGATAAATAATCAAAATTTTGATTGATACTAAACTGAAATTAAAAATCATGAAGATAAATTTGACCCTTATGGAGAAGTTGAATGAAATGTCTGTCTAAATAGAATATCTTGGGCTTTGAATGAATAACTTAGAAATACTGGTAAAGGATCTTCTGGTGGCATCTTTCTACACCTCAGATTGTTAGAAGTGTCTTTACAATATGTTCAATTTTTTTTTCTCCACAGCCTAAGAAGACTAGGTGCCCTTGAGACCATCTAGATCCTAAAGATCAATGGATACAGGAGAATATTAAGACCCACTTAAGCACTCAAGTGAGTTTCCACTAGGCGTGTGTGATAAAAATTATGGTGTTTGCTCTGTCTCATATTGCTCTGGATTTTTCATGTGAATTATTTAACTAATTTCAGACAATTTTCATTGTTGCTTATGTGTCCTTTTGATGGGCTTTGGAATTGATCCTTGATTTTTTTCTTAGTATATTTTCTTCCAAGATTCATACTGATCAAAGCAGGTAGGAACCAAGTAGGTGTTGTCGTGCCTCCTGTAGAAGGTTTAGCTGGAGGTGGTACTGCTTATGGATGGAGTGATGATGGCCTTCAGGATTCAATTTTGCACACAGGTGAAGTCGATCCTACCAGAGTTCCAGCTGCAGATATATTACATGTATGGTGCATGCCAAGCACAGCCAATGTTGGGCAACAAGAAATGCCTCGACCCTTGGAGAAAGTATGTTTTATTTTTTGTTAATAGTTGTCTTGGAAGCTATTTTTATTTTTCCTTTGAAGAGATGTATCAAATTTTCTTGGTATCGCTTGCATTTACTAGCTTGCTTATTCATTTTGTTTGCATTTTAAGGGTCCATTTGTTACGGTCCCGATCCCGTCCTTTATCCATCACAGTTTTTTACTTTTGTTTAAGTCACATATTTTATAGTCTGTTTTATGTGAGTTCAAGTGTAGAAATTATTTACTTTTATGTCTTTGTCTAATCTTCCTTGGTTCGTGAGAAAGTTTCAAAGAAGTTTAGTCTATTTCCTTGTCTTGTATGAGATTTTGGTAGCTCTCTTTCCGAGCACACCTTGCTTAGGCATCCGCGGTTCCGGCTTCACAGTATCCTCCACCATCATTTTCGCCTATGGTCATCCTTAAGCAACTCTATTAGAGTTCTACGATGGGCCTATAACATCTTGGTCTCAGAGTCATGTCTTCCATATTCCGCTGCCACCAAAAGGCCTCATCTCTTACACCTCCATGTCCTCCATATTCAGGATCATATGCGCATTCTTCTGGCATCCCATGCCGCCGCTGAAGCCAGACATCAAGAAGTGCAAGCCCGACACCAGGTCGCCCTTGCCACAATCGTCAACTCCCCAATTGTTGGGAATCCTCTCTCTCTCGTCATCTGATCTCTGCACAACCATAGAACCCGATGATTTTTCCACCGCAACCCATTTCACCGCCGAATCCTGTGAACCTCCTCCAGACCCAGCTATTGATTTCTTTGTCGCAGATCTCATTGGCTTTGAGTCTCATGTCATTCGTTCTGCCAGTCACATCCATCCAGTACCCTTTGCTCTAGCCACAGCCTTTGTCAGCTCTGAGTCCTGCTTCATTGGCGAGTGCCAACCTATTGGTTCCATCATGTCTGACCATCGTAGTCCTCATTCCACAAGATCATTAACCCACCCTGATCGTTCACAGCCACCAGTCATTCATCATTATGCGGCTCCCAAGCCGCCCTACTTCTCTGAATCCCTCTAACAACAGTGTTGTTTGCTGTGACATCTGTGAGCACGACATGAACTCCTATCCCCATGACGCATGTACTCTGACGTCACGCTATAAAGAGTTATTTTAGCACCGAGGTAAGGAACCCAAGGATCACACCGACCAGGCCAAACTTGATTTCATAAGGATGGGATGTTATGGTCCCAATCTCGTTTTGTCATTATGCGGCTCCTAAGCCGCCCTACTCCTCTGAAAAAAAGCTGTTTGCGGCAAGGGAAACAGCTGAGGGACGAGCACACTGCGACTAGAGACGCGGCTAGGCAAGCAGCAAGATGCGAAAAGCTGAGCAGCAGGAAGGAACCCGCACGGGCAGAGCCAGCGGCAAGACTGCTTCTTGTACAGCAGCTGGCAATAACATCGGCAATAGAGGAGGCCTAGCAGTAAGCTGGAGGTGGAGAGGCGGGAAGGCGACCAGATTGGCGGTGAGCAAGCCGTGCGACTAGAAGTGCACGAGCAGGTGCGATCTCGCGCGGACAAGGAAAATGTGGGCTGATCAGCAAGAAGATGCTGCAAGTCAAGAGCAGCGGCGATCTCCAGCAAGGATGCGGCTAGCGACAAAGAGGTCGCGGGAGGGCAATGAGCCAGGAGAGCTAGACGACAAGAGGAGAAGCGACAACCTGGAGGGGAGCTGCGGCCTGGAGAAGAGTTGCGGCTGCGGACTGAAGAGGCTGCAAACTGGATCTATAGCTTGGAGTAGAGAGGTTGCGACCTGGAGAAGAGCTGTGGTCTGGAGAAGTGCGGCGACCTGGAGGAGAGCGGCGACCTGGAGAAGAGTTGCGGCCTGGAGGAGATCCTTGTCGGACTGAAGACTGGCGGCAACAAGGAACTTGCGGCAAACCGTTGCTGGCAAGAAGTGGCGGCAAGAGATCACAGACTACGGCTAGGAACCCACGGCGGAGGCAAGCAGAAGCTGGCAAGAGAAAACAAGCGGCAAGAACACAGTGCTGCTAGGAAGAGACTTGAATCTTGGACAAGGAACCAGCGGCTAGCAGAGGAAACGACGGGCTGGATGGGAGAAGCGAGAGCCAATGGGACCTGGTCAAGTAGTATAAAATAGAGGAGGGAGGGGGCAGAGGAGCAACAAAAAAGGGCAAAGTTGCAGGTGTGAAGACCCTTATTCCGGTCTCCCCAAATTATTTGATAATTCAGCGTACTTTCAATAAAAGTGTCGTTGTAAAGGATAAGTATCCATAATATAAAAAACATAACACCACATTTTATTTCATTTATATACATTTACTTACAGATGATATTTATATGAAATAAGAAATCTAACTATACTCATTACAAAAGGCACAGTCATAATACTCACAGGTAATTTTATGTTTTTCTTGAGCTTCTTCGATCCCGATAAAAATCTTGAGTCATCCCTTTGCTAAATCCTCAGCGCGCTTCGACTTTACTTCCTCTGTCAGGGGAACTCTTTGCGGTACACTTGCTGATGCGTCTGTTGCCTAAAAAAATGGGGTACACAATGGGTTAGTCATAAACGTATGACCATGTGAGCAAAATATTTCATGAATTGATATACATACAGGCAATGAGAGATATCAATATGCATACATAAAAATAAATCAATAGTCAGTATTTGCTCTCAAAATTCTCAATGTTTCTTGATCCCTCCTTTGATGTTTAGTTACATAAAGTAGGAAATATTAAGACATGTAACTTGAATTGGGCCCCACCCATTTAGGGAAAAAATGTAGACAAACCCATATTGGTGAATTCATCAGTAAAAACCTCTACATCATAGGATTCAATCCTTAACATTTCCTTATGCATAGTTTTATTAATTTATTATCTTGTCGTATTTGAAAAGTATGTGTTTTGAAACATAAATTTCCCCTCAAAATATTGTATCGTTTCCTTTTTTCCCTCACCCACATATATTTCATAGCGATATATCATTGAGTTAAACTCATATGCACAAGCAGTGTTATTTTTCAATAACTAAAATAGAAAATATGAAAAGTATTTGAAATGAACATAATTCAAGAAATAAGAAACTCACCAACACATTTTCTTTTCTCAAATCCTTTTCAGCCTCATTGTCACGCCTATCTTGTGACGCCATCCTCTGGACTCGCGTCCTCGGAAACCATTGAAATAGTATGCACTTTAACTGGGTTGCGTCACTTAATATTCGTAACGTTTATGTTTAACGGATTTAGGTAAAGACATTTTTAATCCGTCAAAATAAGAAAGTCAACTCAAATAAATGACAAAAATAAAATACTTAATTTTTACTTGTTGTCCAACCCAAACTCAGCCCTCAAACAAGGTTGCCAACACAGAAACAGCCCAAAACAACAATAGCCGGGAGAGCAATTGCTCTCCTCGAAACAACCCTCAAAAATTGGCTAACCAACCCCTCAAAAACAACACAACCAGCCCAAAAACCATTCAGAAAATAGTAACTACAAACCTAACAGCAATCCCAAACCAGAAATTTTTCTAACAATAGTTCCAAACCAGGAAGACAACAAAAATAAAAGTAAAAAGGAGAAGACATCCTTACAGCGGAAGAGGGAGGAAGAAGGTGTCGTACAACCGATCCTACTTGGATGCGCTGAGGTTCAGCGAATTTCTTCCAAAATGCCCAGAGGAGGCACTGAAGAAGAACATAGGAGGCAAGGGAGAAAAGCAGCAACAACAGCAGCTCAAAACCAGCAGCCATGGAGTCAAAAACCAGCGGCAGAAAAGCCCTAATCCAGTGGCTTTGGAAGACGACACGACAAAGAAAGTAGCGCACAACAGAAAAGAATGAGAGGGAGGGAGAGTGCTTGCCGGTGGCAGCAGAGCACGAGCACGAGATCCACGGCACAGGAGCAGCGGCACGACACAGAACAGCGGCACTGAACAACGATTACCAAGAGGAAGAGAGGAAGAAGAAGAGCAGTAATCGGGAAGAAGCAGCAGCAGTACATGCAGAATCGGGAGTTGGGGAGGCTGAATGAGCGGAAGACATAGACATTGGCTCCTTTTATTATTGGGAGGCAGCTGCAAGCGGCAAATATGGAGCCAAACAACATCAATACACCGATCCAAGTGCCACCAAACTAAGCCCAAACCACACCACCAGCCAATACCAAAACAAGCCAGATGTCCTCAATTAAAAAAGTCCAAAATAAACCAAATGCCTCTAGCTATTGGCAGCCCACATAAATAGATCTCATACTATTGGCAGTTCATATTAAGATATATTACTATTGGCAGCTCATAACTAAATCAAAATTGATAGCATACTAAAATTCCCAAATATAAAATAAATAAAACAAAACAAAACAAAATTATTACAAAAAAAAAAATCTGTACTGCCTTGTGTTCTCATCATCGGGGAAAAATTAAAATATGCGCGCATTATTTGGATCGTCATAATTTTTCCCTTATAAGTTTTTTGTCCTCAAAAAACTCATAGATTAAAAATTGATAACAAAAATAACCAAATATTTATTTATACACAAGGATCTACATACATATATACACAACGGTTTTATATACATAGATTGACCTAAGTTATTTTCGGCGATACAGTTTCAAATTAAACGTGTGCGGTTGGATCAAACGTTTCTCTGGAACTTCTTGTGGAGGAATGGGAGCAGGTGCAGGAGCATGAACGGGCGCTGACGCTAACGACTCAGCATGTATTTGGTAGAACTGTGGTTGCGGCAACAGTGATCCTTGTGAGTTGATTTGTTTGTTTCGAAGTTTTGGACTCCTTTTTCCTGTGTCCAGATTGACGACAGTAGTAGCAAAGTCCAATTAAGTAATCTCCTTGATGCATTCTCCCACACTACGCACACTTCGTCGTGCTTGCTTGGGATGCATTACTGGTAGTTTGGCCAGTTTGAAATGATTTAGCTTTTTTGCCTTGTGCTTCATCCTGACTTGGCGTTGCTGTTGTTTTTTCACTTACCTCCATCTCCCCGTTTCTGAGATTTTTCTTGATCGATTTCCACTAATCGTGCTCTTTCAACTAATTTGTCGTATTCTAAGATATCCACAGAGACTATTAGATTACAGATATCATCTTGTAATCCTTGCTGAAATTGTCGGCAGCGATCTTCTTCTGAGGTTACAAGAGAATCAACATAGTATGCTAACTTGGAAAATTCGGTTTCGTATTGCAGAACTGACTTTGTTCCTTGAACAAGTCGGAGAAATTGATCGTGTAACACTTTTTTCTCTGATCGTGGAACAAACCAATTAGTGAATTTGTGAACAAACCAATTAGTGAATTTGTGAACAAACCAATTAGTGAATTTGTGAACAAACCAATTAGTGAATTGTGGAACAACCCAATTAGTGAATTAGTGAATTAGTGAATTAGTGAATTTGTGAATTTGTGAATTTGTGAACAAACCAATTAGTGAATTTGTCCAAGTAACGATGCCACGTCTGGTATACTTTTTGGCGACCATGCTGTCCCACCAATACTTCGCTGCGCCTTCCAACAAAAATGAGGCTAATTTAACCTTCTAATCTTCCGGACAGTGCATAACTCAAAAGATTGTTTCTATACGTAAAATCTAATTTTCAGTCTCCAAGGGAGACAAGCCTCTGAGAAACGTTGATGGTTTTAATTCCAGAAATTGTTTCAGGTCTGTTGTAAGAGCTCAAAGCTTGTATGTATTACTCAAGTATATGTTTACAAGGAGAGAATACAAATATATAGGAGAGAGGAGAGAAGAATAAATCTTATACAAGATGTGAGACTAAAGAAGGATGAGAGAGAAAGCAATAAAGAGGGCCCAATATGGGCCCTTTACATGGGCTTTTCCAATACTCCCCCGCAAGCTGGAGTGTACAAGTCGTATGCGCCAAGCTTGGATAGGCACTGATAGAAGAGGGTACTTGGTAGAGCTTTGGTGAGGATGTCGACGACCTGTTCAATACCCAGAACATGTTTGAGCTCGATCTTCTTCATGTGGACTTTCTCTTGGATGAAATGACAATCTACTCAATATGCTTCGTTCTTTCGTGAAAGACCGGGTTCTTGGCAATATGTATAGCAGCTTGACTGTCACATAAGAGGAGAGCTGGTGGATATAGTCTTACACCAAGGTCGGTAAGGAGGCTCTCAATCCATGTGAGTTCCGAGACCACATCAGCCATTGCCCGATATTCTGCTTCTGCTGAGGATCGAGCAACCACTGCTTGTTTCTTGCTCCGCCAAGTAATTAGATGTCCTCCAAAATATGTGCAGAACCCGCTAGTGGATCGTCGATCATCGAGGGAGCCAGCGTAGTCGGCATCAGAGTATGTCACTAGTGTAGGGATTGAAGATGAGGTTTTGTAAACAAGTTCTTGGCCAGGAGCTGTCTTGAGATATCTGAGAATCTGTTCCACAGCCTGAAGATGAGAGCTTCGAGGAGAGTGCATATAGCGACTAACGAGTCCCGCAGCGAAGGATATATCAGGTCTTGTTACGGTTAGGTGGATAAGTTTCCCAACTAGACGACGATAATATTCTGGATTTTGTAGAAGAGTATCAGAATCCGAGCCCTGAGCACATAGTTTATGATTTGCATCCATGAGAGTGTTTACAGGTTTGCAGCCAGAGTAGCCTGCATCATGAAGAAGATCCAGACAATATTTGCGTTGAGAGAGAATCAGACCATCTGACCGTCTAGCCACTTCCAGACCCAGGAAGTACCGAAGATGTCCCAGATCTTTAGTTTGGAAGACGGAGCTCAGATGTTGCTTAACGACCTGTATGCTGTCCAAGTCGTTTCCAGTAATAATGATGTCATCGACATATACCAATAGGAGAACCGTACCCATTGCCCGGTGGCGAGTAAATAAGGAGAAGTCAGCCGAGCTTCGAGTGAAGCCAATTGCCCGGAGAGCTTTGCTGAACTTGTCGAACCATGCCCGAGGGGATTGTTTGAGACCATATGGCGATTTGAGAAGGTGACAGACCCGAGACTCCCCCGTGGTCTCAAACCCGGGAGGTTGTTGCATGTAAACCGTTTCCTGAAGGTCGTCATTCAGAAAAGCATTCTTAACTTTACTTAATGTCGAGTTGAAATTGCTCGAAGGGCCATTGGCTTATATTTTCATGATGGAGTTAATAAATGAGTTTGTTCAACGACGAATTATCCAAATAGAGATGATAATTCAGACTGTGTTGAGCTTAGCGACCGATGAGAAAGTCTCGTTATAGTCGAGACCGTGTTGCTGGGTGAAGCCACGCCTGTGGAGCTAAAATTTTTGTGGAGTTGACCAGACGAGCTTTGAGTCTGTCAATGGTCCCATCAGGAGCATGTTTGATGACGAAGACCCATTTGCACCCAACGGGTTTCTGGCCGGGAGGAAGGGGCACCAGGGTCCAAGTCTGGTTGGCCCAAAGAGTCGTCATCTCTTCTTCCATGGCAGCGCACCACCCAGGATGTTGAAGAGCTTCCTGTACAGAGGTAGGAATAGAGACCGAGGATAGTGAAGTAGCCAAGGTCTGAAGCGGTGGAGAGAGGCGATGTAGAGAAACATAGTTAGCCATCGGATGAGCTGTAGAGGCTGGAACCGGAGCAGCAGAACACGGAGAACCCGAGGTCGAAGCCGACTGCATATGGGCAACGGGAGGAAGAGGGCGGCGAGTGTAGACCCGAATGACGGGCGGCCTAAGAGGGTCAATAGTGGGAGGGGGCGGAGGGAGGGTGGGAGGCGAGTGGACAGGGATCACCGGCCGTGGGATGGAGGGTGGTCGAGTGGGTGGTGGTAGAAGTTGTGGTAAAGAAGTAGGGAAGAAGGGTTGATCCTCCCGGAATGTAACATCAGCGGAGACAGAGACCTTCCGGGTGTCCGGGGAATAACACACATGGCCCTTTTGGGTACGGGAGTAGCCGACGAAAATGTGTTTCGCCGCACGGGGAGAAAGTTTGTCGATAGTGGGGCCCAGGGTATGGACAAAATAAGTACAACCAAAGACCCGGGGTGTGAGAGGAAAGGCGGGTGTTGAGGGAAAGAGAAGGCTGAAGGGGGTAGCATTCTGGAGAACCGGAGAAAGGGAGACGGTTGATAAGAAAACACGCAGTGGAGACCGCAAAGTTCCAGAATACTTTGGGAACATGCATGTGAAGCATGATGGAGCGAGCAACATCAAGAAGGTGGCGCTTCTTCCGTTCTGCGACCCCGTTTTGTTGAGGGGTGTAGGGACACGATGTCTGATGAACAATACCGAAGTCGGCGCAGAGATTGGCAAACTCGTGGCTAGTGTACTCACGAGCCATAATCATAGCGATACAGACCGCTTCCTTCTGGGCACGTTGAGCAGCGAGATCAGTAGTAGATGACTGGTGCTGAATCCAGGCCTCCGTGCGAGTCTTAGCCCGAGCCACAAAGGAGGTCATGTCCATAGCTTTGCCAACATCCAAGGCTTGAAGATTGATGATGATGTCAAAAAGGTGCTGAAGACTGTCCTTGCCCGAGTACAAGGAATGAAGTTCATCCCACATTGCTTTGGCGGTCTCATGATACATGATCATCTGGTAAGGCTCACCCTCCACCGAGTTCAGGATCCAGGTTTGGACGCGACCGTCATTCCGTAGCCATTCATCAGTAGTAGGAGTTGGAGGTCCCTGGGTAAGGTGACGCGCAAGGCCCTTGGCTTGCAGGACCCTCCGAACTGAGTGAACCCAGGGGATGAAGTTCGACTTGCCAGGGAGTGAAAGAGTAGTAATCCGAAGCTCATCGCGGAGTTCGGGAGGAGGAGCCACGCGGTCTGCCGTGGGGTTAGCGGTAGTGGAGTCGCTAGAGGACATGGCGACCAGGAGGAGAGGAGGCGGGCTAAAGGAGGCCGTGCGAATTGGAATAGGTCGCGGCGGACAGGATCAGACCGCTGCGGGCTGGAGCCGGTCGTGGCGAGTAGAGCACAACAGTTGGCTGACAAGCCGGGGAAGCTCGGCGAGTAGAGCAGAGACCGCCCGGTCAAGAAGTGAAAAACACCAGCGGCAGGAAGAAGCCGCGACCAAAGGCGGAGCGGAAAGGGAGAAGAAGTCCGCAGCGGGCAGAGACAGGCCGCGCGGACAGAGAAGAGAAGAGCCGAAGGAGACCGCGACCAAGATGCGGGTGAGAGAGGAACAACCCGCACGGTCAGGCGGATCAGCGACCTGAGGAGAAGGAAACCGCGGGGAGAGAGACCCAAGTAGATATAAAGAGACCGCAACGACCAAGAACAATCCGCAGAAGAGGCAGGCCGTAGAGAGCAGGAACAAGCCGCATCGAGCTAGAGCTGAAGGGGCAGTCCGTAGCGAACCGGAGTAGGCCGCAGCAAGCCGGAGCAGGCCGCGAGAGATGGAGTCCGCTGCGAGCAAGAGCAGGCAGCGAGAGCAGCAAGCCGCAGCGTGAGAGAACAGGCCGCGAGAGAGAGAGAGTGGTCTGGAGGAGAGAGAGGGAAGGCTATAAAATGCCGGAGGGGAGAGATGGAACCACGGAGAAGAAGAGGGAGTGGAGGAGAAGGAGCGGAGCGGACAAGAGGGCAGGCCGCAAGAGGCCGCGCGGGTAGTGGATAGAAGATAGATCGCGCGAGTTCAGAAAGGGAAGCCGCTCAATTTGAACCTGGCTCTGATACCATGTTGTAAGAGCTCAAAGCTTGTATGTATTACTCAAGTATATGTTTACAAGGAGAGAATACAAATATATACGAGAGAGAAGAGAAGAATAAATCCTATACAAGATGTGAGACTAAAGAAGGATGAGAGAGAAAGCAATAAAGAGGGCCCAATATGGGCCCTTTACATTGGCTTCTCCAATAAGGTCAAAATCCATTTGACGGTGTTGTGGTGCAGGTGCTGCAGGAGGAATATCAGGGGGTGGATTCATCGGATTTGGCCTAGACAGAGGATCAACTTATGGAGTTATTAGTCCCAAAGCGGCTAGTGTTGGGAATACTAGCTTTAACGCTTCTGCGATAGCTAACACAAACTCTGAAGGGCGTTGATGATGTCCGTTGTCACTTTCCTCGGAGCGCATACTCTGATGGACTTCAGGCTCTTCTCGTCCCTCATGATGTCGTATTCGGCTTGAATAAACTTGGATGGGTTCCTATAAGAGAGTTTTAATTAATTACACTACATTAATTGTGTTATTACTTTGTACTACTCACAACCGAAATTATTGAAAACTCTTCCCTTATATACCAAATTGTGAAGATCCTTATTTCAGTCTCCTCAAATGATTCGAGAATCAGGCGTAGTTTCAATAAAAGTGTCGCAGCAAAGGATAAGAATCCATAGTACAATGAAAACATAACACCATATTTTATTTCATCTATATAATTTTACTTACAGATGGTATTTATATAAAATAAGAAATCTAACTATACTCATTACAAAAGGCACAGTTATAATCCTCGCAGATAGCTTTATGTTTTTCTTGAGTTTCCTCGATCCCGATAAAAATCTTGAGTCATACCTTTGCTAAATCCTCAACATGCTTCCTCTTTGTTTCCTCTGTCAGGGGAACTCTTTGTGGTGCACTTGTTGATGCCCATGTTGCCTAAAGAAATGGGGTCTATAATGGGTTAGTCATAAACATATGACCATGTGAGCAACATATTTCATGAACTGATATACATACCGGCAATGAGAGATAGTAATATACATACATAATAATAAATCAATAGTCAGTATTTGCTCTCAAAATTCTCAATGTTTCCTGATCTCCCCTTTGATGTTTAGTTACATAAAGTAGGAAATATTAAAGCATGCAACTTGAATTAGTCCTCACTCACCCCTTTAGGGCAAAAATATAGACAAACCCCTACTGGTGAATCCATCAGTAGAAAACCTCTACATCATATGATTCAATCCTTAACATTTCCTTATGCAGAGTTTTATTAATTTATTATTTTGTCGTATTTGAAAAGCAAGTGTTTTGAAACATAAATTTCCTCTCAAAATATTGTATTGCTTCCATTTTTCCCTCACCCACATATATTTCATAGCGATATATCATTGAGTTAAACTCATATACACAAGCAATGTTATTTTTCAATAACTAAAACATGAAATATGAAAAGTACTTGAAATAAACATAATTCAAAAATAAGAAACTCACCAACATCTTTCCTTTTCCCAAATCCTTTTCAGCGTCATTGTCACGTCTATCTTGTGACGTCATCCTCTGAACTCGCAGCCTCGGAAACCACTGAAATAGTACTCACTTTAACTGGGTTGTGTCACTTAATATTCGTAGCGTTGATGTTTAACGGATTTAAAAAAAAGCATTTTAAATCCGTCAAAATACGAAAGTCAACTCAGATAAACCGCAAAAATAAAATACTTATACTTTTACTTGCTGTCCAACCCAAACTCAGCCCCCAAACAAGGTTACCAACACAAAAAAAAACCCAAAAGAACAATAATCGGGAGAGTAATTGCTCTACTCCAAACTATTGACGTGTTATTTCAGTTGTCCGTTATTTTATTTCAGGTTTATTTGTGTGGGTGGTATTTCTCGTGTATCTCCTATATATATACATATTTCCCCCTAAGAGGATGAATACAATAATCCTTTTCGTCTCTCTTAATTTGGTATTAAAGCAAACGAACTCCGATCCCGCCGAGCCCTAACTTCCCGCATCGTGCGCCTTCGCCGCCTTCGCCGATCCCGCCTCTTCGCCGTCTTCGCCGCCTTCGCCTCCTTCGCCGATCGGCGCGCCTTCGACGTGTCTTCCGCGCGATGTGAGGGCCTCGCTGATCCTGCTACTGTCTCCGACCCCGCCCCTTCGCCGATCCCGCACCGTGTCGATCCTGCTGATCCCGCACCTTGCCGATCCTACTGTTGCCAGATTTTTTTTCTCCCTTCGATCTTTTCTTACGCCACCGATTTGGTTGGTGTTTACCTCCCTTTCCCTCACTTCTTTTCTTCTCATGACCTAGATCTATGATCTAGCGTCTTCCTTTCTTTTTTGGATGAGTTTTTCTTCTTCTGTTTAGCGGTTTCCCTGCTGTCCTCGCTTGGATATTTTTTTTGGCATTCTCTTGTTCCCATCTCATGGATTCCTCC